>CM070032.1:76856-88308 GCA_036250615.1 Ptychadena robeensis
CTCCACTCTAATGTTTTGTACAGCGCTGCGTAATATGTTGGAGCTATATAAATAAATGATATTAATAATAATAATAATAATAACCCCACAGGACTTGAGAGGAACATAGATTGTATAGCGAAAAATTTTGGGGGAAAAGTCACTGGTCTGATCAGTCTTTCAGAATAACTGCGTATCTCTGCTGAAGATTAAAGTCCAAAGTCCAAGAAGTTTGTCCTCGTAATAAGTCCAAATAATGGTGAAATCAAGCGGTCCATTCTGGAGATGTGGTTGATGGTATCAGAACAAAAGAAAGCAGTTCAGGTCAGCAGTTTATGAACAAAGTTGTAGAACATTAAATAAAGTACGCAGAATAAAGGACATCAAATGTTTTAACCCCTTTCCTTCTCAGAGGGACTACTACTCTCAGTAGTAACCAGAGCTGGTCATCCTCTTCATTTAAATAGTTGGCCCTCTCACTTGAAGGGGGGGAGAAATGACATAAAATTTACATGAAAATGCAGATCTCCCTGGAAATACATGAGACACTGAACCCACATTTTCCACCCACACTGAACACTACAAACCTTTTTGAGGCCAAGTGCCCAAACCGAAACACATAACCTCATTTTTTAAATGGCCAACACACCAATTTAACCTGAATACTGAGGTTTTCGTTTTTTAGTTTAAACAATGGGAGACGCAGATTGTTTGCCAGTAATGGTCGCGGTTAACGCTAGCATGTTACTTATTGCCCAAAAATCCTACCGCAGCCGTGGTACAGAAATGAGGAGAAAGTAAGGAGCTTGGAAACCCCACAGGACTTGAGAGGAACATAGATTCGATAGTGAAATCAAATTAGGAAAAGTCCCTAGTCTGATCAGTCTTTCAGAATTACTGCGTATCTCTGCTGAAGATTAAAGTTCAAGAAGTTTGTCCTTGTAATAAGTCCAAATAATGGTGAGATAAAGAGGTCTTTTCTGGAGACGTGGTTGATGGTATCAGAACAAAAGAAAGCAGTTCAGGTCAGCAGTTTATGAACAAAGTTGTAGAATAGTGATGGCCGAACTGGCCGCAAGGCGGACAGTTCGGCCGCGAACAAGCATGTTCGCCCTCCTTCTCGCCAGCGGACAGTACGGGTGTTCGACCCGCCCTGTTCGCCGGCGAGAAGGAGCCCTCTATTCTTCCTCTGGTGGGATCATGAGCAGCGAGATCCCGCCGCAGGAAGGAGGTTTTCACTGAAGACCGGGTAGAGAACCCGGTCTTTCAGTGAAAAACCGGCTCGCATACCCGGATGTGACGTCAGTGACGTCACATCCGGGTAGCACAACCAGGAACTATGCGTTGCAGGTGCCGGACGTGACGTCACTGACGTCACATCCGGGTTTTCAGATTGGCGGGGAATTTGAATCTGTCCGCGAACGGGCGGACGGCGGACTTTTTTAAAAGTCCGCTCCGCCCGTTCACGGACGGACACGGCCGAAGTTCGGCCATCACTATTGTAGAACATCAAATAAAGGACATAGAATGAAGGACATCAAATATTTTAAACCCTTTCCTTCTCAGAGGGACTACTACTCTCAGTAGTAACCAGAGCTGGTCATCCTCTTCATTTAAATAAGTCAGTCCTCTCATTTGAAGGGGGAGAGGTGACATAAAATTGACATGAAAATGCAGATCTCCCTGAAAATACATGAGAGACTGAACCCAATTACATTTTCAGTACCAGTATGGTCTCAAAACGTGTGATTTAGGTTATCTCAAAGAGAATTGGAGATCTGGATTTTGGGACCTGCTTCTGGTTTCACAAAATTCTTGGGAAGATAGGTACTAAACATGGGTTCTTAAGGTTATTCCAACCCTGAAAAGTGGAGATCTGGGTTTTGGGACATAGTAGAGGTCTGCTTCTGGTTTCACAAAATTCATATGGGCGGTTGACATTAAAAAAGTATGAGTTTTGGAGCAAATTATACAATTCATAATTCAGGGTTCAATAAACGGTCAATATCTCCTGGTTTCTGTGTGACCTGGCATAATAGCTCACCCCCTGACAGCTATGCTGTGAGCCTACGGACATAAAACAGTAGTACATTTCCTATGAGAATAAACCACACCCCTGGGGCCCATATAGATGTTTACAAAAGTATCTCCATTGCCACAAGATAGGAACCTTCAGAGCTTCCCAACCCTACTGAAATATTAGGGTGACCAACATATCAAAAGCCATGATCTTGTTTATTCTGAACGTGTTCCTGCAAACTGTCTCAAAAGGTGAATAAAACATCATTTTTTTCTCCTTCCAAACTTTTTTCATTCCTTGGAAAAAACATCCCTTAAAATGAAATTAGCAAGACAGTGCAGATTCTGAGGGCATACGAGTTTTGTGCCTAAGGAGATCAGTGGGTCCCTACAGCTTTTTCTGCATCTCATGTTATATTCATAAAAAAATACTTTCTACTTCTCCCCAAGGTCCAATAAATCTTCGGCATGCAAAGATGTGCCCAGCGTAGAGCGCTATCTCCGCCTGGTTAATATTAATCTGGGCTATTCCTGGTAAAAAAAAAAAAAAAACCTGCAGAGCCGGGATTTCACTGACCTCAGGCTATTCTGCTCGGCTCTCAAGGAAATAAAAGTTTGCTGGCAGACCAAGTTGAAAGCCTTGCGTGAAGTCCTGCCATGTCTTTAAAGTGGAAAGCACCGCATGTAGGTTTTGTAGAGTTTCGCATTGGAAGGAATTTTTGATGCTCCCTCCGGAACTTTAAGGGAATTTTAAAGAAAAGACCTGGAAATGCGAACATTTGACGACCACTGAACACAGGAAATAAGAGATCTTTTATGTACAAATGACTTCAGCAATTTGTGCATTTCAGGAGCTTACGGCTCCTTTATGGTTTACATTTAGAGTTTTATGTTATATTTATTTTTTATGATTGGTCTGGACAAGGCAAAAATCAGTTAACAGGCTTTATTGGGTAACCCAGAAAACAGAAACTTAAAGTATATATAAGAGCAAACTATACTACTATGCTATTCAATTATATACTATACAATTCTATACTATACTCCTATAGTATAATATACTTTGCTATCCAAAATAATACTATACTTTACTATGCTATATTGCTGTACTATATCATACTTTACCATACTATACTATATTATACTATGCTATACAAAATAATAATGTGCTCAACTAACTTTACTATACTATTCTATACTATACTATACTATACTATACTAACTACACTATGCTTTGCTATACTACTATACTGTACTATACTATACTACTATACTACTATACGTTACTATTCTATACTACTATACTATACTAATATACTATTCTATACTACTATACTATACTATACTGCTATATTATACTACTTTACTATACTGTATTATGCGATACTACTACAATATACTATGCTACTATATTATTCTATACCATACTATACAACTATATTATACTACTATATTATACTGTACTATGCTATACTACTATACTATACTACTATGTTATACTATACCGCTATATTATACTATACTGTTATATTTTACTATTATACTATACTTTACTATGCGATACTAATATACTACACTATACTATACTGTACTATTCTATACTAGTATACTACCCTACTATATTATAATATACAGCTATATTATACTACTATATTATATTATACCATACTATACAACTATATTATACTGTACTATGCTATCCTCCTATACTATACCGTATTATTATATACTACTATACTATATTATACTATACTGCTATATTATACAACTATATTATACTGTACTATGCTATACTACTATACTATGCTATACTACTATACTATGATATGCTATATTACTATACTATACTGTACTATACAACTATATTATACTACTATACTATGCTATGCTATACTACTATAATATGATATGCTATACTACTATACTATACTATATTATACTACTATACCATACAACTATATTATACTACTATACAATACTATACTGTACTATGCTACTATACAACTATATTATACTACTATACTATACTATACAATACTATACTACTATGTTGTACTTTACTATGCTATACTACTATATTATACTATATTACTATATTATAATATTGTATTATACTATACAACTATATTATACTACTATACTATGATTTGCTATACTACTATACTATACTATACTATACAACTATATTATACTACTATACTATGCTATGCTATACTACTATACTATACTATACTATACTATACTATACTATATTATACTACTATACCATACAACTATATTATACTACTATACTATACTATACTATACCATACTATACTACTATATTGTACTTTACTATGCTATACTACTATATTATACTAGATTACTATATTATACTATACTGCTATATTATGCTATACAATGCTACCATACTATACAACTATATTATACTATACTGCTATATTATATAACTATATTATACTATACAATGCTACCATACTATACAATTATATTATACTACTATACTATGATTTGCTATACTACTATACTATACTATACTATACTATACTATACTATACTATACAACTATATTATACTACTATACTATGCTATGCTATACTACTATACTATGCTATGCTATACTACTATACTATACTATACTATATTATACTACTATACCATACAACTATATTATACTACTATACCATACAACTATATTATACTATATTACTATACTGTACTATGCTATACTACTATACTATGATATGCTATACTACTATATTATACTATACCATACTATGCAATTATATTATACTACTTTACTATACTATGCAGTTCTGTGGTTTGAGCTGATAGAAAGGCAACAGTAACTCAAATAACCACTTGTTACAACCAAGGTATGCAGAAGAGCATCTCTGAATGCACAACACATTGAACCTACTATACACCAACACAAAAGGTCACTTCAATAATGTACTCTACAAATGGATAATGCAGGAAATGTGGTCAGGGACAAGAATTTATTTAGTTTTATAAATCGGCCAGTGCTGTTTCCCCTTTTGTGTATGAGGTGATCATGTTATGCTAAGTGAGCTACCAGTATGTCCTTGGAGTGCAGGAAACCCAAACCTGCTAGTGCCAAGTGATGTTACCATGCTGTGATTGATCATGAGTCAATTCTTCAGTTATCAATGTGCACCACATAGGCACATCAATTACCGTAGAATGGGGACCCGGTTTCCCGGTCCCCCAGGTCTCTCCTTTCCCCAGCTGGAGAAGCAGTCAGCCTGCACGCCCCTCTCTCTTCTGACAGAGCTGGCCCAGTGCTGGCCCCGCCCCCTTCACACACACACAGCCGTAGCTGATCACAGTCTGTGTGTGCGGCTCAGCTGTCAGCCCGTCCATTACATTGTATGGTGACTCGCGGTCCCCATTCAATTTAAAGGATTTCGACCTAGGTTTTCATGTTTGGTCGAGTTCCTTCGAGCAGGATCAATGGAACCTTGAATGGTTCAGATGAAGAAACAGATTAAAGCAACATCGGGAGTCGTGAGCACACATGGCACTCGATGTTCCTCTAATCTATTACTTCATCGAGCCATGTGTGGCCAGCTTTAGTGTCTTCATCTGTATCTACTCTATATCTTATATAATCGAGGTTGTTCTCTGTCTCCGTATTTCGGATGATATACTTATTTTAAATTGTCCAGGATTTTTGAAAGCTCTTGTCAAACATTTGACGGGTATTACATAAGTGGTTTTAGCACCTCTCCCCGAGCATTCCCTGCCAGAAAACATAAAATATCGTACAGAATGTAAAAAATATGACTTCCCACTTCTCCACTTCTTTGCATATTTATTGAATGTTAACGAGTGTGGGAAGAGATTTGTGAACGCTCTGGGAAAGCTTTGGGAATGCTCGGTGAAAACCTGAAAAATGAAACCGGCGTCTGGCAAGCGTTTGATTGAAATGGAATTCACGCGTCTGCGGCTGCGGGAAGTGATCCTTGAAGAGCAATTCCAGGGAAGTGAAACCAAACACTGTAGACTGGTGATGCCATCTCAGCCTACATGGCTTATTGCTTGTTATTCATACAAGTCTGCAAGTTACCAAAGGGTCCCTGTTCTCATTTTATTTAATAAGATGTCCTCCCCTTCAATTCCTCCACAAAGCTGAAATCCTAGAACAACTTTTGTGCAGAACTATAGAAATGTAGACACATGGTGGGAAACGGACGATCTCTGGTTAGGGGGTCACTGGAAACCGTTAATGTGTCTGAAAGGCAAAAGCGCACAAAGTGAAATCTAGGGATTGAGGAAGCGGCTGTGAAGACAGTGAGTGTCGTGGTGGATCACCGCAGGGAAGGGAGGCGGCTGAGTGCAGCACACAGGAGGTTTTTCGGGTCGTATATAACTCAGATGTGATGGGGCACTTTCTGCTGTGACCTCTTCCTGGGCTCGCCATTAAAGTTTCGGATGAGTTTTCAAAACTTCACCAACTTCTAAGGAAAAGTGTAAGCTGAAACAGATAAAACACATAACAGGAACGGTTATTTCTGTCCTTCCTGAATATGACATGGCACTGCCACACGGCAAGGCCATGTCTGGCAGGAAAAAGGATAAGACACCTGATATTCAAGGGTGTGAGCCCACTGGACCAACTTGCACAGTTGGCAAAGGTGCAATCCGAGGCTAAGGGACCGTCTGGTGTTAACCAGAGCAGCCCGCAAGGGCTGATGGGATTTGCTGCAGATGAACCCCAGGTTGCGGTTCCTGGATGCACCCGTGCAAGTTGGCTGCTGATGATATACCAAATGTAGTGCCAGGAGTGTAGAGATAAGTGGAGTCCATAGGACAAGCCAAGGGTCTGGAGCCGGGAAGACAGAGGAGGTACTGGAGCGAAGTGCCGAGGATCAAGGGGTAGGGAGAATCCGTTGGACGAGAAGCTGGAACTGAATATGACATGGCACTGCCACACGGCAAGGCCATGTCTGGCAGGAAAAAGGATAAAACTAAGCTGTAGTTTAACCCCCTGGTGGTAGTCTGGTGGGGGTCATCAGATTTCCGTTCAACGAATGTGCACAAGATTGATCATTCATTGATCAAACTACAAATCCGTCCGTGTATACATTTAGACTCTTTGTTCAGCTCAATTGTAATTGCCCTCTTATCTAATTTTTTTCATCTGTCCTATCTTTTTTGGGGTCGTGATTCACTGATCGTCCAGCACAAATTCCTAGACGCCTATGGGGTCCTTGCTTACACCCCCATGTATGCAGATATATCTGGGCTCAGAGTTTCTGAACACTTCTGGGGTGCAACCCCCAGGCAATAGCCTTTGCACTGGCTGTAAGTTTTAAAGTGTCATTAACGCTTTCTGCCACAGGAGAGCGTCTGGAAACCATAAACAAATTTGGGTCATATCATCAAACTTTGGTCACATGTCGAAATTAAAATGTCACAGCGGGTGACATCAGAGCAAGGGTGACACCGGATATTTAAGGGTGTGGACCCTCTGGGTCCCGGAATCCAGGGCACAGAGTCTAAGGGACCATCTGGTGTTGACCAGAGCAGCCCTCAAGGGCTGATGGGATGTGCTGCAGATGAACCCCAGGTTGTGGTTCCTGGATGCACCTGTGCAAGTTGGCTGCTGATGATATACCAAATGTAGTGCCAGGAGTGTAGAGATAAGTGGAGTCCATAGGACGAGCCGAGGGTCTGGAGCCGGGAAGACAGAGGAGGTACTGGAGCGAAGTGCTGAGGATCAAGAGGTAGGGAGAATCCGTTGAATGAGAAGCTGGAACCAGGAAGTCAACAAACAAGGAGACTGGAGGTAAACACATGAGACCTATTGTCCAGGCACCTTCCTGGTTAACCCTCTAAGGCAAGGAAGGTATTAGGAGCTAGATGCAGGCAACGCAGACATAGATCCCCTTGCCCTGTGGAGATCTGTGGCAGAAAATCTCGAGCTGGTCGTATCTCGAGGGTCCACTAGTTGACCAAACTTGTAGCAACATGAATTTTCACTTCTAGTACCTGATTGTTCATAACTAAACTTTAACAGTAGTTAAAAAAAGATGAAGCACCAGCAGAGAAAGTGAAGGACACACACCGACGCACATGTCCCGGTAGATAAACGACGCCTTTTGCATTTGATTAACCTACAGGTTTTCCAGGAGCCATTCCTGAGCGCCGCCACCTCCACCAATCCCCATTATTGCAAATGTCACGCCATTTCATCTGTAATCAGTCGCACTGGTTTGAATACTGTTTATTAGCTATGCTTATATGTTGTAGCTTCGAAAAAAAACGCCTTGCTTATCTCCCTTCTCTTCAAAATGGCAGGCGAACGGATGCGGAGACCCCGAGGACTTTATTTATCAAGATCCCCCAGCCGCGCGACTGGGACGCTGACATTTCCCTTCCCTTTAATCTGACATTGTTTTGCTTGATTAGTTTTGCAGGGATGGGATTTGCCGGAACAGTTTCTGAAGACGGTAGATATATATTATATTTATTTTACCGTTCTGGAGGAAGGTTTGCAGTCGGTATTATTCGGCCGGTTACCGTTCAACACCGGACACTGGGAAGTAAAGTCACTGTGTGTCCTTTGTTTTCCTAATCGGATGTACACTCAATATGTAAAAAATATATATGTAAAGTTAACTCTAAACTGGTATGATGGTGGCTTAGAGCTCCACGATCCTAAAATAATATACTTACCTGCTGATCCCTGGAATCTTTTGAGAGATTCCATCTTTATTTTCTAGGCTTCCGGGGGTTAACTCAGGGGGCAATATCACAAGTGGCCACTGGGGGTGTTTATAATGGTTTTCAATTGGAATTTTCATCAGTGTACTTTGAATGGAGGGTAGAGATCACAGAATTACTCGCCAATCACAGCGTTCTTATGACGTGCCGCCGTGGCTGCACATCATCAGGACCAGGGAGGGAGGAGGGATCTTCTTAAATGACTTATTACAGTTACGTTTTTTTTTTTCATGCATTCCTCCCTATAACCGGCAATTCTAGTGCCATTCATATAATCATCGTTTTCTGGTGGTAGGTCCTCTTTAATTTTGACTCTAAAATATTCAATTCAATACTATACTGGCCGGGAGTAGAGAAGGTCGAATTTTTCGACTAGCTAACTTTCAGAGCTGATTGCAAAGCCCCTGAACATGGTATCATCACCAAACTTGCTGGAGATATAAAGAAGGGTTGGGGAAACATTTGAAAGAAAAACGTATGTCTCTAACACAAATAGTTGAATAAATTAAGTTCAAAATTAAAGTCGAATTTCCGAATTTTCAAAATTTTGACTTGACTTTGAACTTAATTTGTGCAAAAACTATTTGTGTTAAGGTAGCCATACATGGGTCGATTCTGCACACGATTCCTGGCCGATCGATCACCGGGCGGGTGCACGCCGATCGGCTAAGAATTGAGTGCAGCCCACCTTGCCCGATCGACATGGCCCCCTGAATCGGATCTGCCAGAGAACCAACCTGCTGGTCTTTCTGATCGATTCAGCACACATCAGGGGGAGTTGCCATTTGTGAAGTGATCGATCGGTCACGGAATCGTCCAGGAATCGTTGGCCTAAGGTGGTAGGCACAGACGTAATTGGGCGATCGATCGCCCATCCGATCCCCTGTGGCATCGCCGGAATCGATCGAATGGGTGATCGATCGTTCATGGAATCGACACATGTATGGCTAGCTTTAGAGACATACTTTTTTTCTTTCAAATGTTTCCCCAACCCTTCTCTACATCGCCAGCAAGTTTGGTGATGATACCATGGTTAGGGGCTTTGCAATTAACTCGA
Source organism: Ptychadena robeensis (assembly GCA_036250615.1). NCBI lineage: Eukaryota > Metazoa > Chordata > Amphibia > Anura > Ptychadenidae > Ptychadena > Ptychadena robeensis. Next base: position 86,662 of record CM070032.1, read on the forward strand.
AATCGCCGAATTTTGGAAAAAAAATTCGACCATCTCTAGCCGGGAGATAGTGTGATCCACATAACTTGCAGCTTTGTGTAGTTCGAGAGGAGAGTGTAAAGGAAGCCATTCACGAGCATTCCTGCCCGATTTTTCGGCCAATCGACAGCTGTGTGCAATTCTGTCAATCACCTGGCGATCACATAGCGAGATCGACCAGAAATCTCCTGCAGGTTATTCGACATGTTGATAAATTCCTGGCCCATCCCATTACTTTGAAAGGGTGCGAACTGATCATTAGCCGATCCCTCATCTATCGAGGGAGGATCTGCACATCTATGGTTACCTTAAGTCTCATAAATTATAATTAGTGATGGCCAAACTTCAGCCATGTCCGACGCCCGCCTGTTTGCGGGAAGATTGAAATTCCCCACCCGTTCACAGGGAATCTGAATCGATAAAATGCCTGGAACGCATAGTTCCCAGGTTCGGTATCTGTACATGACGCCATGGCTTCTCTCTGCCGTCTCTGGTGAAAGAATTCTTTCACTGGTCAGATCTTTCTGCTCTTGATCAGGCCAGTGGAAGAATAGTCACCTTCTTACCACCGGTGAACAGGGCATGTTCGCCGGGGGAAGAAAAGCGAACATGTTATAATCATCATTTTCTGGTGGTAGGTCCTCTTTAATTTTGACTCTAAAATATTCAATTCAATACTATACTGGCCGGGAGTAGAGATGGTCGAAGATGCTCAGAATGCAGCTAAAAAATTTACTTACATGTAATGAGAGAGAGGGCCGAGGTTAACTGAATGCTCCAAAAGGTAAGGTCGCCCATCCCCTTTGGTTATAAGTGGAAAATTGGGGGGGCACCCTCAATGGGGACTTTGGGTGGCAGACCTACCTAACTGGAATTATTTGCATGTTTCACAATGGGAATGATTCATACATTTTTATTCACACAAGGATATATCACAATCTACATACACACACCAATAGCCACGTGTAACATTACCATTTTTTGTTTTGGCTTCCGGTATGATTGACCTGATCAAACCACACTGCAACTGTATCATATAGTATGGTTGTACCGATTCAATGTACTTATCTTCTTTCTTTGGGATTCCCTAAAACAGATGTTTATGTGTCCTGAGGAAGCCCAGTAATGTACGGGCGAAACATGTAGACAACATTAACCATGGTCAACTTAAACATCAGAAAAGTCTGTACTCATCTGTGAAATTCCCTGTGTTCTGTTTCCCTGTACCATTCATGATGATTGTGATATATCCTTGTGTGAATAAAAATGTATGAATCAATCACATTGTGAAACATGCAAATAATTCCAGTTAGTTAGGTCTGCCACCCAAAGTCCCCATTGAGGGTGCCCCCCAATTTTCCATTTACCTGTAATGAGTAAAGCGAGGCCCTCCTGAGATGCAGCAGAGAGAACATCCCGGCATTGACAGCCGGGAAAAAAATGCTGTCTAATGAAAACTACCGTCGTTTTCAGACCATAAGACGCAGCCAGTTTATAGAGCAGGAAAACAAGAAAAAAAAATATGCAATATAGGTTTGCGTCATAAACCTCCATTAGGGTTCGTTCCCACCAGGGCCGGGACAAGGCCCACCAACAACAGAGGCTGAGCTGCCCAAGTGCGCCCCCCCC
>CM070032.1:88408-99211 GCA_036250615.1 Ptychadena robeensis
CAGCGCCCAGACCTGACCAGCGCCCAGAGGCTGGAGCCTCTCCAGCCTCTGTGTCGGCCTAGGCCCTGGTTCCCACTAGAGCGATCAGCCGCGGCATGCTTTTTGATTGACCAGACGACATGATTAAAAAAGAAAAAGAAGTGCATTATGTAAGACCGCCCCCGATTTTTGTATCACGTCCATTCATTTATATAGGGCTGAATCCGTGGACGATCGCCTGCCACCCGCGACCATAAACGCAGGGACACGAAATTCTGATCGCGGGAAATTTTAGGACCTATTCACACTATATGCGTTTTTATAGGCATGCGTTTCTGAATATATACAAAAATCTGTGCTTTTTTCACATTACTTCTGCATTTGCGTTTTTGAACAAATGAATGAAAAATGCATACAGCAGTGAGTTTTAAAACAAGGAAGTGGAAACGCTGCATTTTTAAAACTCAACGCATACAGTGAATGGTAACATTGGTTGTGAAAAAATGTAAATTTGTGAGCAGTAAAAAAATTTTTTTAAACCGCAACGCACATAGTGTGAAATGCCCCTTATCATGGTACTATGTACTCTGCTGGGATCACCCGTGCTGTGCCATTATAAATAGAGATAAATTCGACCATTTCGACGATTTCAAGTTATTTGCAAAGCCCCTGAGCATGTCAACACCAAACTTGCTGGAGATGTAGAGAAGGGTTGGGGAGTATACTATAAAAACAAAGTATGTCTCCAACACAAATAGTTTTTGCACAAATGAAGTTCAAAGTCAAGTCAAAATTTCAAAAATCAGAATTTCGACTTTATTTTTGAACCTTATTTATGCAAAAACTACATGTGCTAGAGCAAAACTTTTCTTTTTGAAATATTCCCACAGCCCTTCTCTATATATCCAGAAATTGGTGATGATACCATGTTCAGGGGCTTTGCAATCAGCTCACAAAGTTAGCAAGTCGAAAAATTCGACCATCTCTATCTGCACCGCATACAGTGTGAATGGTAACATTGGTTGTCCATGTAAAAACGCGCGCAGTATAAAAAAGTTGTTAAACCCGCATATAGTGTGAAATGGCCCTTATCATGGTACTATGTACTCTGCTGGGATCACCCGTGCTGTAGAAAATAGTGCCGTACAGGGCGAACGCTAGGGAGCTGAAGCAGGCCTGTGTCTCTAAATGTTCGCCCTTTATGACCCTAAAAAACAACCCCTAGCCCATTTGTAAAGTTCTAAGCAGCGATATTGTTTTGCGATAATGCTCGGCCGCATTTATTTTTTTCTCTCTGAAGAAACTCAAGGATTTGACTCATTCGCTCTGCTTTTATTGTGTGACTTTCATTGCAGCCCGGCCGAGCCTAATGCCATCTTGTAATCCGTAGATATAAATCTAGTTATCTATAAAACGGAGGTAGAGAGAAGGAAGGCGCCGCCGCCGCCACGTGCAGAGGCCTGCCAGGGCCACAGGGTGGTGCTGAGAACACGGCGTTGGCTCCTTATTTACACATTTACAATTCTCCGTTCTAGGAGATGATATTCTGGTGCTGAGACAGGAGATCAGCCAATGCCATGTGTCGGAGGGATTTACTCCATACGGCTTGTACTGGTTCAATAAGTAGATCAATAAGTAGCCAGGGCCGCCATGGCACTGTTTGGGTAATCTCTGGAATATATTAGCCACACAGTCTGGATTGTAATTTTGTTGTCTATGTATTTACAGGACATGGCTGGGATTCAGGATTTAGCTCTAAAGGCCCCCATACACGTGTCGGATTCGCACCGGATTCCGGCACATCGATTCCGGGCGCGTTGCACGCGAAACGATCGTGCGGAATCAATGAGCCACCTTGTCCGATCGAATCAGGTCCGATCGTTCAGGGGTAAGAATCGGATCCGACGGAGAGAAAACCAAAATGTGGTCTTCTATCCGATTCTGCAGGATCAGGGGGGAAGTTGCCATTTGGTGAGGTGGAATGGAGGTTAGAATGCACACGGAACCGTGCCGGGAAGTCCGCTCGGAAAGGTGGTATGCTGCGAGGGATACTTTTTAAAAAGAGCCGATTGATCACACTGCGATTCCCGGACAAGAATCGCCCGGAATCGATCGGATGATGAAGCGATTGGACTGGAATCCGAACGTGGATGGCTTAGCTTAAAGACGTGTTCTGAGATATTTTTGCTACCCTGAAATATTACCCTTACACTGTTGCATGTGCAGATAGCCTATTATAGGGTTTAAGGGTTAATATTCAGAATTTCGGGTTGTCAAGGTTAGGGGTTTGGGGCGGGGGGGGTTAAGGTTTAAAGATTAGGGTTCGGGGGAGTGGTGCTTGATGGGGGGGTAAGTTGATGGATCGGGGGTTTAAGTTTAGGGGTGCGGGACTGAATGTAACCTCCCCAATCCCCTAACCTTAACCTTTTTATAAAGGATTGGATGGAAAGGGATCCCAAGATTTCCCTCCCCCCCAAGATTTTTTCTCCTAGCACAAGGGCCAGGATGTAGGGACTTTTAGGCCACCTTAATAGTAGTATACATAACAATACCCCCTATAAGGGAGGATTTAAACAAAAAGTATGGATGCTCTTATGTATTGTTTGATTTCTAATCTCCAAAGACTTATCTATTGTGTTTATGCATTTTTTTTTGTTTAAATCCTCCCTTATAGGGGATATTGTTATGTATACTACTATTAAGGTAGCCTAAAAGTCCCTACATCCTGGCCTTTGTGCTAGGAGAACATATCTTGGGGGCAGGGAAATCTTGGTTTGATCCCTTTCCATCCAATCCTTTATAAATTTATATTTTGGGATGTTGTCCACCTATTACCTTTTGACTAGATGGTATTAATTCATAGCTAACCTTTACCTTTGGAACCTCCTAACCTTAACCCCCCTCAAACCCCAAACCTTAACACCTAAAATTCGTCAGATTAACCCTGAAAAGCCCCAAAACTAGGGCTATCTGCACGTGCGCAGTTGTGAGGGTAGGAAAATATTTCAGGTGAGGGTAGGAAAATATCTCAGAACAACGGCACCTAAAAACATCTGTAGAACACCCTTTTCTGCAAAAAGGTGATTGACATGAGGAATCCCCGTAGGGCTATCTTTTTGCCAACAGGGTCAACAATAGGGCAACTTCCTAGAAAATGTAATGGCTGAAGTTAGTGCAGCTAGAGCCCCCATCCCTATTTAAACACAGGTTAAGAATGGGGGCCAACACCCCCCCCGGAACACCTTCACCCCCCCCCCCCCCAGTTTGGGAACCACTGGGTTAGTGCTACACTTGCGCTAAAACACCTAAACTCAGGGATTCAATGCACAAGCCCACCATTGTTGCCAATGTTGCTATGACAGGGCTGTCTACACAGCCCGCCATAGTCCCCGATTCGTCGGATCAGATGCGAAGCACTACATCGACATGAACGCAAGGGAGGCTTGGCATATGAGGCGTCCATTGACGTCATACATCGAGCCTCCGTTGCCCATTGATTTAAATGCGCTATGTAGTGCAGCCTATAACGTGGCCCTAATGGAGCTTCAGTTTGTTGGAGGAGGTGATGTCAGCTCATCCATGCACATAGTGTAGCCTTACACTTACCTGACAAAAAAGTCAATCAGTCAACTGCTGAGGTGCAAGGTGCACCAAGAGCATCCCAAGATTATATCCATGTAAATTTGAAAAAAAAAAACCAGAATAAGGAACTTAATTGAAGGTAAAAAAAACGTCTGTGAACCACTGCCTACGCGTTTCAGCCCTACACCTTGGCCTTCATCATAAAGGGTAAAACAAAGTTAGGTTATACCTATTGTCCTCTTAGCTTGACCAAACCTAACTCCCTGTGCCCCACAGATCCATACTTACTAAAATCTGATGACCACAGTTCCTTATCCAAATGACCATTCGTTGAGTTCACCTAAAGCATCAGAGTGGCTGCTAACAGGCAGGAGGGTTAATGCCCACAAGGGGGGTGCAAAGTTATGGTATGTTTCCGCTGCGTTATGTGTTAAGTGCATTCCTTGGTGGGTATGTCGACGGAGCCCATCCATATACCCGCCTAGAAGTTCAGTACGGCAAACTCAGGCTGGCAGACCGGTTCAATGCTGGGGAGACAGGCGGTGCGGTGGGCGGGTATATGGATGGGCTCTGTTGACATACCCACCAAGGAATGGGCGTTAGGCAGGGGGTGTTGAGCCCTCAAGCCCCTTTCGGAAAGAGACTAATGCCCCCTTCCTCCTAAGGGGGATGAGGCGATACTCTCCCTTCTAACTTCCCACCACGCACAGCATTCAAGTGGGGTAGGAAAATATAAGGGAGGGAAGAGTACCCTTACCTGATAATGCGGAAGTGATGTTGAATTGTGTCACTTCGTTTTGGTGACACTCCACACCGGCACTTTCGTGTTTCAAATACAGCTAGTGACACTTTGTGACGTCACTTCTGGGGTAGTGGATCTAAAAAGGTTGAGACTCACTGATTAAGACCCTAAATAATCATGTGTACTCAGCTCCCACCAATCACGTAACTTTTTTTAAACACATGTACCCATGCATTGGCCAATTTATAAGGTACCGCGCTAGTCTCCTGTTGAACCCTCTTTTTGCCTTCTGCCATCACTCTTCATGGCAAAGACTCAAGAAGACGTTCCTTCGCTGAACGTCTACAATGCACAGAATCACATGATCAGAAGATGGTTCTGTTACGAGGCAGGACCGAGAATAGTGAACAGGACACAGACACCGAGTTCAATACAACAAGCAGACTTTTATTCCGTATAGAGATGAACAGGAGTAAGGCTTGCACTTAACTGAAGGCCTCAGCAACTCTGTTTCTCCACTTGGCTTTCTCCAGTGCCTAGGTAGGAGAGGCCTCAGTTACGGAGGTCTGCACTGGCTTTGAGAACCCCTTCGGAGATACTGGCTCGGTTTTAGCTGCACTGTAGCTGTAGCGCCCAGCTAGAACTCACCCCGGTTAGCGTTAGCTCAGGAACAAGCTGGTTGTCTTGTCTAGGAGCCACCTGCACGCTCCGCTCCCTCTCCTCGACAGGCCCGGGGTTCTCCTTAACCGCACCGGCACTTGCTACCACTCTCAGGCTTCTTCCTTCCAACACAGGCCCCACTTCCTGTCCCCAGGTTCCTTTTATGGGCTCAGCCCCAGGGCTCCCCCTAGTGGACCGGCTGACCCCCTCACAGCTCCTTGAGGTCATAAAGGCAAGACATGGACAGCAAATTTTGGTCAGCCTACCTAGAGTCAGGTAGGGTGTGACATTCAAAGGATACCCCATGGGTACAAGTGGTCTTAAAGTGTTCTGGGTACTAGAGGTCTCAGAGTGTTCTAAAAAACAATAGCTACCACACCATTACACCATCAATGTGTAATCTTCATACAATGCAGGATGGATCCATGACCTTTACTGACGTCAAATTCTGACTCTACTGTGTGAATGCTGCAGCAAGGCTGTAGTCTCAGATACCACCCAATGAGGTCCCATACTGCTGTAGCCCCATCTACCTCAAGGGTTCAATACGATGCTCTCCTGTACCAACATTTATCTAGAGCCTCTAGAGATCTTCTTAAATTACTAATTGAAGGAAGTCGATCGTAAACACACCAAAATTTCTGCCACTGGATTTATAAGTATTATTTAAATCGAACCAAAATCGGTTGGCGACAACAAAATATTCAACAAACATTTGATGTATACTTGAGGGCCACCATCAGAATTTTCTGGGTCCCTTACCACTAGCACCCACCCTGTTCTGATGGCTCCAAAGGATGCTTACCACTACCCCTGTAACCCTCTGCCCCCTGACCGGTCTCCGAAGGATGTTTACCCAGGGGTGCACACAACCCCCCCCCCCCCAATATGTTGGGTGGTCTTCCTCACGTTCTCCCTCACTGTCCCTCTGCGTCAGCCTCCTACATGGTAGATTCTGCTTCAGATGGACCTCCCTGTTCCTGATTGATCCTACGATTAGCTGTCTCCATCTACAGTACAATACAATTTGAGACCATAGATCTCATATCTCAGTAGTCAAACAGTGCTTTTCTCTTGTCAGCTTTTACTCTTACATATGCCTACTCTGACTTTCATCCCCCAGATCGCCAACACCCTTAGAAGTCCAATCTTTTTTTTTGGATTAGTAATTTAAATTCCCAATGTCACCCCCCTAACTGCAACCTTTCATAGTTATTTATGTTTCCCTGCAGTTATCGAAGTGACATAAATTGTATACATTTAACAACAAAAACTTTTAAAGTAGCGTATACATGCTAAAGTGAACAGCTTGTAGCTGGTGACCTGCTAAAATGATGGCAATGTCTCCTTGTGACATCTAGTAGCTGAAGATGATTGCAGATTGAGTTGAGATTAAAGCTAGCACACAATAAATAGCTGTACAGTTAAAATCTCAACTCAATCTGCAATATCAACTTCAGCCACAAGATGTCACTAGTAAACACTTGTTGTCAATTTATCAGGTCACCAGCTATTTTACACACATCAGGAAGGAGGGGGATGTTTAAGGTCTCTCCCCTCTGCTGTAAGACAGCACACGGACGGGTGTCAGGATCCAGGACAGAGGGGGGGACCAGGCAGGCAACACACACTGAGATCCAGACAGAGGTGGTGGTGACAAAAAACTGATTTATTTGCAGACTTTCATGCGGGAACAAACACAGGTGAAAAAGTCTGAGGTACAGGGCTGTCCAGGGTTCAGGGTTCAGGTTCAGGGACAAGAAGCCAGGGAAAGAATGAAGTCCAGTCCAGCCAAGCAAACAGCAACAGTACAAAGAACACTGTCACTGTCCAATACAATGAACACCTAAATAGCACTAAGCTTACGAGGAAGGTGTGAGCTTCACCCAGCCCATACTCGCAGGGAGCCACCTGCTGGTGACCGTGGGACTAACCCATGGATGGGCAATCACAGTGCCACCAGCAGGCGGTGACCGGTACAGCCGGGGTCCTAGCAATGGGAAACACAGGACCGGGCAGCAGACTGCCAGGCTCCCCTAGATCAGTGGTGGGCAACTGAGTTGATATGGAGGGCCACACGTGCGGCCCTTGGCATTGCTTAAGGGCTGCACATAGCAATTTCAATCTATACTGACTTGTATAAGCATTTTTAAATAACAAAACTTGTTTTAAATGATACTTCAAGCGTTAGGGAACACTGTAGTATGGTGATGTATATTTTGTGTCATAGATATCATCAAAGCCGTTGATTATATCTATGGGGCACATAAACTTTGATTGAGGTTATGTGCCACAATATACCGTATTTTTGGGACCATAAGACACACCCAGTTTTTAGGGCAGGAAAATAAGAAAAAAAAGATTTAATAATTTTTCACATCAATTGGGTTTATGCAATGAAATCAATGGATGCAATATTCAATTCAGCCAGTAGGTGTCACTAGCAGCAGTACACTCTCAGCAGAACACGTCATACTTTACAATGATCTGCAGGAGAAAGGGGGGGGGGCTGTCTGTCTCCTTCTCTCCTCTCCCTCTCCTCTTCCAATGTTACTGTGGACAGGAGAGAGGTATAGATGTTCATCTTTATCCCTCTCTTCATTGCCCCAAAGGTGCTGCTGAAGAGCGCCCAAAGGGTGGGACAGGGGGGCCGTGCCCAGGACCCTGATCTGCCTAGACCACCCATGTCAGCAGGTTATCTTGAAAATGTCTACACACCTAATTGCATTGAGTATCTTCCAAGTGATTACAAATTTACATGCGGGTGTACCTAATAAACATTGCAGTAAGTGTATATATTATAGGCAAAGCAACACCGGAAATTCTCATCAAAAATAATTTCCCCGTTAAGTGATAATGCGAAGCGACCGCGACTCGGCATACATTACTAAAGTTATGTTTATGAGAAAGTGCCCTTGGAAGCTCCGGAGAGCGAGACTACGGCGACACTTTGCACCCCGATGGCTCCTTCCCAGCAGCCGAGCATTTATAACCGCGGCGGCCCGATATCAATTTACAATCCCGAGCATAATTATAGAAATGCAATGTCGCCGCTTATCGGCGTTAGCCATACGAACGCTTCCCGCTCTTCAGGAATGATGGCATTTGCTTCAAATGGCTATTTGAGAAGCAGTGATCATCTCTTTTACTTATCTCGTTCAAACCCTCTGCCCGGAGGCATCTGCTCGGGGCTGCCTGAGCCGCGACATAAGCGGGAACGAGAAGACGGCACAGAACAATTTCACAGTCAGGTGTCCTGGTGACTGCTCCGGGGAACGCTTGCTGCATTAAACCCCTCAGTGTTTTTCATTAAGAGTAAAGTTGCCAGGGCCTGCTGTGCCGAGCGATGGCTGAAACTTTTCCTCCCGCTTTTTTATTTTTTAATCATTATTTTCAGACTGGGCGACGAAATATGAAGAAGGAAACCGGTGTCTGAAGAATATAGCTGAAGTCTGATTCCGTGTGGATTACTGGCATTGGACGGGCTTAATAAACGCTTAGGGAGATCCTTAGTAGAGATGGTCGAATTTTTCGACTTGCTAACTTTGTGAGCTGATTGCAAAGCCCCTGAAAATGATATCATCACCAAAATTTCTGGGGATGTAGAGAAGGGTTGGAGGAACATTTGAAAAAAAAAGTGTTGCTCTAGCACATGTCTTTTTTGCATAAATGAAGTTAAAATTTAAAGATTCGAAATTCCGATTTTCGAAATTGTGACTTGACTTTGAACTTAATTTTGAAAAAACTGTTAGAGACATACTTTCTTTTTTTGGAGTATACCCCCAACCCTTCTCCACATCTCCAGTAAGTTTGGTGATGATACCATGTTCAGGGGCTTTGCAATTAAGTCGAAATCGTCAAAATCGTCGAATTTTTGAAAAAAAAAACCGACCATCTCTAATCCTTAGCTGCTTCGGCTTGAAGAAATCATTGTAAGATTCCTCGTGTCTATTGTCAATCTGCTAAGCTTGGTAGAGATGGTCGAATCTTTTATTTTTTTTTTACTGATTTTTTGGGGCCATAAGGTGCACCCAGTTTTTACAGCAGGAAAACAAGTAAAAAAAATTGGAACTGTTCAAGCATGCCGTTCCTGACAGTCCAAGCTTGTCCAGCTCTGCACTGGATGAGCAGGATTCGTCAGGTGGAGATTGGAGCCACAGATATAATGAAGAGGCAGCTGCAGGAGAACAGATCACTCCCCCCCCCCCATGTGATGGCATCACATCGCACAGGCAGGAGTTTTTAATAAATATCATGTTGAATAGTGTTTTCTTCATTGAAGATACTTTTCAATGTGATTCCCTATGTAAAATACTCACCTGAATAAATGATCTGGTGTCCCCTATGTCCTCCTACAGCTGTCTTCATTCAGCTTCGCTCTACCGATGTGACAGACTGTTCTGGGGGCGGGAACACCAAGTGTACAGAACTGAATGTAATACACTGGCTTCAATGTATTACAATGCTCTCCTATGTAACCTGGCACATCCGCAGCGCCATCTACTGGTCGCAGTGCTAATTTACCTGATACAGTTACTTTTGAAATATTTATTAACTGATATTATGAGTTATTCACAAAGCATCTGGACATGTTATTATATTCAGGATGTCTACCAGACTCCTGTATGGATAGACTTTGGGAAGTTACAGGCCTACAATGTAAAAAAACATTTCCCATTAAAGTCTATGTTGCACTTTTGGTACAGAAATTTGTACCTCAGAAAAGTGCTAGGGAGGTTAATCTCAATTGGGAAAAAAATTCCTAATGCAATATCAATTTCAGTCACTAGATGTCACCAATGAAAACTTTCCGTCAGCATACAGATATGTCACCAGCTTCCTTCTCACATATTGGGGAAAAAAGGGGACGGAGGGGGGCGCTGCATGCATCTCTCCCCTCTATGGCTGCCAGCAAGGCTCGACAGTAGTGATGGCTGAACATTGGCAGTGTATGTCCGCGAACAGGCAGATCGGACTTCTAAAAAAGTCCGCCGTCCACGGAGAACTTCAAATTATTCGCCTGTTGCCAGGGAATTTGAATGGGAACTATACCGGAAATTAAACCACTTCCAGTATATGGAACGCACAGTTCCTGGTTCCAAAACTGAAAGTGACGTTGGTTAGACGTCACGTCCGGCCCGTGCCCAGTATAACACTAGAGATCGGTTACCTGGTTTCTAGTGAAAATAATTCTTGGACCAGGCGTGGAAAGGTCTAGCCGGAGGAAGAATTATAGACTTCTTTTCGCTGGCAAAGGGGGCGGGTCTAACACCTTTACTGTTCGCCGCCGAGAAGAAAGGCGAACATAAAATGTTCACATCACACTGTCCGCCCCAACTGTCCCCCGTTCGGCCATCACTACTCCACAGATGCACGATCTAATGAAAATGTATGTACTGCCCTGACTATGTGTGTCTCACGAATCCAGGACGAATCCATGCTAGACCCTCCCCCAAAAAAATTTTGTACCACAACTTCAGACCATAAGATACACTCATTTTCCCCCCACTTTTTTTGGGGGGGGGGTGCATCTTATGGCCTGAAAAGCCCCCTGTACATGTTATGGAAATTGTAGAAGATGTAGCGAAGGGTTGTAGGAACAATGAAAACAGTATTGTTCTAGCACAACAATCAGCAACCTTGCTGCTAAGGAGCCGCTAATTTTTTGGGGAGCAGCTCTCTTCCCTTATTGCCCCTATCCTACACACTGGAAGGATGAGAGAGAAACCAAGATATGCTATGTGGCTCTTTGCTCTAGTCCCACCAATATCCACCACCCACTCCCCATGCCAGCTGGTCGGTAGATAATTGCCGCCTTCTTCTTTTCCCTATACCCCCAC
>CM070032.1:145067-157916 GCA_036250615.1 Ptychadena robeensis
GTGAACAGATCAAAACACTGACAGAATCATGGATGGCAGGCTTTTGAGTGTCTTGCCAAAGAAAGGTGGCTCTATTGGTCACTGATTGTTTTTGAATGTCAGAAATGTATATTTGTGATGTTGATATGTTATATTGGTTTCACAATGGTATAAAATAAATAATTGAAATGGTATAAAATTTGTTTTTTGTTCGTTGCCTATAATTATGCCCAGTACTAGTCACCTGCACCACACAGAATACCCCCTAAAATAGCTAAAACTAAAAAACAAAACTAAAAAACTTACTTCCAACAATTAGTCAGCGTTGATATTTAATGAGTTTTTTGGGATAATTGAGAACATGGTTGTTCAATAATAAAATTGTTCCTCAAACATTCCAAATTGCCCTAATAATCTGCACTCCCTGTAGGTTGAGCCCCCTACGTTACAGAGAATTGCATGGCGGGACATAGAGCACATTCATTACCTGCTCTATGGATTGCTGTGTTCTCACAGCACTGAGACGTTCCGTCGATGCAGGGTGAAATAAGGTGAACCTCTGAATCAGCAGTCATGACCAGTGCGATATCGCCTGAAATACGTCGTATCACAGGTGCACAAATCAGTTGCGGGAGCTGATTCTATGGAATTGCTCGATGTTCAGTCCCACGCACCCCAGTCATATGTACCATTTTTGAAGAAGTGGCACCGTTTCTCTCTTTCATAGTCTCCCCGGGCACAGGGGTGGGAGAGGACCATATTAATGGAGAGGTGTTAATTGTGGGGAAATGAGTATTGAGAAATGGAACTGAAATTGCATAGAATTCAACATAGATAAGACATTGATTGATCCACTATTCAGCGGGACCAGAGAGAGATGGTTGTTGGATGGCTGGTGGTATGGCTGGCGTTTATTGTTATAATGTAAAGGTTTTTTTTTTTTTGTTAATGTCATATGGTTATATGTACTCAGATTTGATGCAGGCATTGGTATGAAACAGATAAGTCTGCAAATAATGTCCAGAAATCGGATTTGAGTGGAGAATTTAGTTTTATGTTTATTTCTTGTTTTTTGGTTTTGTACTTGTGCGAAAAAACTTAATAAAAATGAAAAAAAGAACAGCACCCCCCCCCCCCCCCCCCCCCCCCCCCCCCCCCCGAGTCTGAACACAGCATCCGACAAGCAGGTAAGTCTATGTGATCCGTGGTTGGGATCTCCGCCAAGCAATACGCTTGAGGAGAGGAATACCCCCCCCCACTCAGATGATGAAAGGGGTGGGGGAAAGGAACGTCACAGGTGTGTGTAAAGGTTCAGACTGTCCAGAAGCAGTGAAATGAAATGAATAAGCGGAAGGCCTACATGACTGGGATGTAAGGGGGACAGTAGTGGCAGGGTAAAAGAAATATTATGTGTCTAAGCTATGGAGAAGGACAACAGGATTGGGCTGAAGGGGGGGGGGGGGCAGCAAGGTGGGGCTAAGGGCCCCCAAAACCTTCGATTTCTCTGTCAGATTCCTTTAGATCTCCTTTTGTGTACCAAAACCATGTAATATGAGGGACTTTCTAACCCATAAAGTTACCTTTGTTCAATAGCAGAGGACCCGGCACTACATAGTTGTTGGTAGATCTAAAGGATATTCTGAAAGAGAGATATATAAGGTGTATGTCCAGTTAAAGTTATGTTTGGGGATTATGAGTCGTTCCATAAACCCACTTGTCTCCTGACCATCGCCCAAAATTGGGGTGGAAGGAGCGCGATATGTTGGTCATGTCAATTGAGATTGATAGGAACGTCTATTATGTTAGAATAACCCATTTTGTTTCTTTCAGATGTCATAGCGGTTGGCGGGTTTCGGGTTCTTTGAAGGGGCACAGTGGATTAATGGTTGGTGTGAACCATCTGGTGGTGGTATCTCCGGGGGAAGGTCAGAGTGAGCTGGACCAATCTGCGTTGAGCAGTCTCAGTGGACCTGTGGGCAGCCTAGTTATCCTCGAGTCGGTGGTGGCGACTGAGGGCCTACACACACTAAGGTGACCAGTGTGATGTGATGGCGGACAAGGCCTATGAAGAAAAAGAAACACCTGCTATGTGCAGCCGGGGGGGGGGGGGGGAAATCGATCATGCTTTGAGGCTGTTTTGCTTCTTTTTTTGACCAGGTACAGGGAAGTTCAGCGGGTGCAAGGTGCCAGAAATTCTCTTAGTACCAGGAATATTGGAAGGAAATCGTGATGCCGTCACAAACTGAGGCTGGGAGTGTGTGACCTTTCAACAGGACAATTGATCCCAAGCATATCCTCCCAGGTCACTAGAGCATGGTTGCCGAGTGAAGCTGGAACATTTTGTGGACATCGCAGCCACCAGACTTAAATCGATTGAGAACCTCTGGTGGGACTTGACGAAAGCCTGATTTTACCAGTGACTCATAGCAGAAGGAGTCTTGGGGACTGACCTGGTCCCAGATTTTTGAGGATTTTAGGTGTGACCCAGATCAGAGGTACCAACCCAAGGGGATAAATGTACAGACAAACTTAGATATCAAAAATTGCCACATGTTATTGGTTCCAGAGATAAAAAGATGATATAGTAAGAAGAGGAAAAAGGTTGAAATCAAAACGATAGTGATAGCCATTCAATTGCACGACAGTTCTCTCATATGTACAATCATATCCCTCAAGTTCCAAGTGTTACATAATAGCACAAAGCGTTCATGGTCAAATGTGTTAGGTGATGAGTCTTAGCTTTTATCGGTATGCATGCTCCGCCTTGACGCGTTTTCGGCCGCACCGAGGGGAATAGATGAGCCTGTTTTTACGAGGTGAATGGATTGTAAAGACTGTAGGGGCAAACCAATGGTCCAGGAGGAGAAATATCAGGACTGCGCAAAACAGCCCAATAGTCCACGGCACAGACAGATGCCACCTAGAGGAAGAGACAAGGTTATAGTAAAAGATAATGGGGGGGGGGGGGGGGGGGGGTTGGGGGGGGGGGTTAAATTGTCACTGGTATCATAATAGAATTACGTGTCGTGCTTACACCATAAGATATGATATAATATAAGAAACATTCCGGTCTGACTTATTAGTAATAATTACAACATTTATAAAGTTACACATATAATCTGGGTTGTACTCTGCATTTATGATTGGTGCAGTCTGATCCCATTGGTTATGAAGGGATTCAACCTTCTTCAAAACACGAACATTTGAATAAATTGCTTCTTACCTGCTATGTATGCGGAGAAATATCGGGCTCAAGAACAGCCTTCAATAAATTAAGGGCCCTGGTAATTATATCATGGATGGTTGTGTCGCAGGGGGGAGACTGGGTAAGGCAATAGTGTGAAAATGCAGTAACCTTCTGAGCTGTTCTAGCCCCGAATTAACTAGGGAAGTGAGTTTATGGCATCATGAAAACTCAGGCCCGAGTTAGACCGGAGGAAACGCCAGAGGTCTCGCCGTATTCTGACGGCGGTCGGGAGCATCAGCATGTATGCGATGCTTCCGGGTCCGCCCCGATCGCGTCACCTGGTGGACGCGAAGGAGTGCGGGGGTAGGCGGCGACATAGACCTCAGTCAAATGGAGGGGTGTCGCCTTTCTGCAGCAGAAGTCCGGGGGGAGTAAGCGGTAGCAGGCGACAGACGCGGACTTATTGTTTCACAGCCTGAGCTGAGCAATCAAGGCGGAGCACAAACTTGTGCTCCGCGCGATTGCCCGTGGGCGACGGTTATAAAAAACAACCATGCCACGTGGCAAACGCTCAGAGGGTTAACCTACATGATTGGTAGTTAGGTTCAAACACCTAGTGCTGGACGAAGCTATGTGGGGCATTAGTATGCTGGCAGAAAGCAGTATGCAAAGCCTGATCACACTCCCACAGTGCAGCCACCCTGTCCCCCCCCCCCCATTAAAGCGGTCCTACTGCCTCCGCAGTAGCCGATAAATGGGATCAATGGTGGTAAGGACAATAAAGTGGTGGTAGAAGGTAGCAGATACTGTGGTACAGTGTGATAGGTTAAGTGGTGTGATTTGGGTAAATAAGGGGACTGTAGTCCAAGTGTAAGGTTCCTGAGGTGGCCAGCCTGTTTCCATGTGGTAATATGGAGCTGATGCTGCTGAATGGAGAGCCCACAAAAGCCTCAGGAAGCCGTTACCACTTGGAAGCTACAGGTACTTATTTACCCAATTATATGCCAGATACTATGCCTTTTTCCTTCAGGTGATGTAAAATGCGAGAATTCTTAGAGCATGCTCTCTTTGTGTTTAAGGATGAAAATCATGGCGGGTGTTTGAGATCCGGCCCCCATTGGGCGTTATTATATTTTTGGAGGGAAACACATCCCAAAATATGAGACGATCCATATTTTGGCCCATTGCCGTGGTTACACAGAGGATAATGGCAAATCCAAACGTCCCCAGAAATATCGGTCACATAAGACCCAAAAAATAAATGGATATCCAGTCATGAAGACAGAAAGGTTATAACTTGGAGCCAGTCCCAGGCCAGAAGTACATATTCTATATCAGGGTATCGGCTTGGTCAGACAAATACGCTACACTTAAAATGTTTCATTCATAACTGTATCAGGTATGATGTTTACTGGACACAGGCCAAAATGAAACAGAAATTAATAGTGTGGCGGTGACGGCTGTCATATGAGATGATTGTTAGTCCTGTGTAGTATCAAAGGTAGGGATAGACGTAAAACTTATCTTATCTACCTCAAGGACTATATGAAACACCACGAAGAGGTTGAGTTGGGCATTTGTGACCACTGGTGGAATGGGAAAGGACCCCTCTTTGTTTTCTTTTTTTTTTTTTTTTAACACCTCTACGAAACCTAATTGCAGCCATCCCTTTTGAAGCTTACGACCTCCTAGAGGAAAGACCAACCACTCTATTTACATATAAGCGGCTTCAGTGTCAATGCAGGGAAAAATATGTAATATCCTACAGATTCAAATACAGATATGGATGTATAACCCATGGAGGGCTGGATGACCTCAGTTTCATCCGTGACAATACCCACCACTGCTTGAGAGAAAGACGAAAGGCATAGGTTCGGTCCTGGAGGACCAGAGATGACAAACCCAGGTTAGTGTTGCTGGGACAATGACGTTCGCTTATTCAAGACAAATCTAATGCTGGAACTCCTCTGCAAATTGGATTTGGCTTTAAATGTCAAAATAACAAAGTCTAATAAATTTCTCAAGTTACACGTCGTAAACCCCAAGGAGCCTCGAACTGAGAGAGAATAAAAACCCGCAGATAATTTTACAGAAATCTACAAATTGGATACGGGAGTAGGACTGAGTGGCGCAGCAGTGAACGACGCTCCGCTTTGTACTTCCCCTAAAATATGGGATCTCATTTTAGGAGAAGAAAATGATCCACGGCTAAGCCCCTCAGGAGCGGGGGAGGCAGCGGGGGATACAGGATTAAGCGCTTTTCTTAATAAGCTTAAGCTACATAAATTGAAATGCTCCGCGTGGCGTGGACTGCGATCCGGACCTTATCTATATCTAACTCACTTGAGTGTGCAAAGCGTTATTTCCCTTCTTGATTTATACATGTTTATGTTTTAGAAAGGATGCTCGCCGGCCATGTTTAGGTTTCAATGGTGAGCATTAACATATGTTATAGGCAGGGGTGCACCATAAGTGGTACTCTGGTAGGGGTAAAAAACCTAGCTCTGCGTACCTGCATTGTTACACAGCTCATATGCGTACTACAACCTTTGGAGGCTCCGTGTTCTTGGGCGGGCCGCCAGCTGAATGTTACAGTATACAATTTATGTCACTTGGATAACCGCAGGGAAACATGAATAACTATGTTGCAGTTAGAGGGGTGACACTGGGAATGTAAATGGGGGGGTCACAATACTGAGGCATGAGATCTGGGGGGGTCACACTACGGAGGCATAGATTCTTGGGGGGGGGGTTGGGTCACACTACGGAGGTATGAGATCTGGGGGGAGGTCACACTACTGAGGTATGAGAATCTGGGGGGGGTAGTCACACTACTGAGGTATGAGATATGGGGGGGTCACACTACTGAGGTAGGGATCTGGGGGGTCCACTACTGGGTAGAGATATGTGGGGGGTTACACTTACTGAGGGATGAGATCAGGGGGGTTCATCACACTACTGAGGTATGAGATTTGGGGGGTACAATACTGAGCATGAGATCTGGGGGGGTCACACCTACTGAGGCATTGAGATCTGGGGGGTCACAATACTGGGTATGTATCTGGGGGGGGGGGGGGGTCGACACATACTGAGGTATGAGATCTGGGGGGGGGTAACGGTCACACTCCTGAGGTTGAGATCGGTGGGGGGGGTACCTACTGAGGTATGAGATCTGGGGGGGGGGTCACACTACTGAGGTTATGAGATCTTGTGGGGTTCACACTACTGAAGGTATGAGATCTGGGGGGGGTCACACTACGGAGGTTATGAGATCAGGGGGGTCAAACTACTGAGGGTATGAGATCTGGGGGGTCACACTACTGAGATGAGATCTGGGACGGGGTCACACTTGATGTATGAGAATCTGGGGGTTCCAAAACGGGTTGTACTGTGAGAGTTGACAGCATGTACCCAAAGCCAGCTGGTGACCTGTTGGATGGAGTACAGTCTTACATCAGAGTGACCAATCAGGACACCGGGAGGTCCATCATGCAGCAGCAATATCTACCATGTACTGGAAAGCCAGAAGGACAGTGTAGGGGGAGAAGCGTGAGGAAAAAAGAACCACCCTACATTATAGGGTGGAGAGTACTATACAACCATCTCCTTGGTACTCATCAGAGGAGTCTCACTAAAAAAAATGATGTTGAACACCTTGGTTATAGAATATTAGTCAGATGCGCAAGCAAGTGGGGTGTGTCCTCCTCTGTTGGACACCACATATGGATTATGCCATTTGGTCAAAAAAAAGGAAAAATTGTAGGAACAGCGTACCGATAATCTACAGAGTCTCTGTGGACACCCCAGTGTCCACTCCACTCTGCTCTCTGTTTTGTAAGCCGAAACTGGCTCAGGCTGAAAAAAAAAAAGCAATGTAAACTCCTGAGTTGGGCTGCATTCGAGGTGTTGAAAATGAAAAACAACACTAGCAGCGCCATCTTGTGAGACATTTTAATCAGAGATGGTGAAATTTCTCTTTTCGAAGTATAAACTGCTCATTACGGTAAGCTTTGGATCTTTTGTTTTTTCACTGACATTCCTCCCTATTATTGGACACTTTCTAAGCGCCCATTGCATTAAAACATAGATTTCTGGTGGTAGGTGTTCCGCTTTTAGGATCCTGCGGTCGTAGTAATGATTCAATTGAAAGTACAACAGTCACTAGGCCAGTGCGTGGCCAACTGAAATTGAATATAATGGGGGGGGGGGGGGGGGACCACCAAGTTGTTGAGCCCTCTTGCCATCACTAAAGGGCCGCACATAACATTTTCAACATCTTATCCTGAACTTTGTAGTAAAGCATGTTTTTAATGAAAAAAGGACGAGCAGCATCAATAGAACACAGTCAATTTATTAAATCACAAACCTGTGTTAAAAATTGAAAAAACTTGTTTAAAATGATACTTAAAAGCATTAGGGAACACACTGTGGTATGGTGCTGATGCATATACATCGTCCCATAGGTTATGTATCCTATAGATATCAGTCATAAATCATGATATCTAAATGGGGCACATAACCTTTTGATTTCAAAATGGGTTATTTGCCCCCTTTACTCAGGTTATTGTGCTTATATATACAAGATATAATATTTAGTATTAATAACATATATATATGTATACAACTCACCCCCCCCCCCCCCTTCACTTGGGTGACATAGTGATGGTGCCGCGAACATGGAATGTTCGCACCCATCTTACTCGCCGGCAAGCAGTGCGGGTGTTCGACCTGCTCCGTTCGCCAGCGAGACAGATGATCTCTATTCCCTTCCCCTCGCGCAGGATCACAACCTGTGTTGACTCGTTGGCCCGGAGGAAAGAATCTGTTTCACTTAGAAGGACCGGGCATAAAAGCCGGTCTCCCTAGTGAAAAAAAAAACAAACCGGTGGTGGCGGAGCAGGGAAGTGATTCGTCCACATCCGGCTCGCTCGGAACTCTGCGTTCCAGTAGCGGTGCTTTCCAGGTGACTCGGATGTGACGCTCACATCAGTTTTTCCGATTCAAATTCCACCGCCTAGAGGCGGGTGAATTTGAAGTGTTCCGCGTAACAAGGCGGACGGAGCCTGGGACGTCTTTAGAAGTCGCGACCCGCTCCGTTCGCGGACAGTCCTGGTCCGATGTTTCGGCCATTCACTATGTGATTGAATATGTGGAGACCCTAGGCACTCACCAGTCTGCTGTAATCCCCCAACAACTAGAGGAGGAGAAGAGTGAAGCAGAGGCGAGGGGACTTGCTCATTGCCAAAACATCAGGGTGTCCCTGCTTTTAATATGCCTATGCATCGTGGGTTTATTCGGCTTCTCCTCCTCTCTCCTGGCTCTATAGTAAGTTGCCCCGCCGTGCAAGTAACCTGTCCAGTGGGAGGAGATCATCAGAGGAGTTCCCATGGACCTGTGCAATAAACAGGTTTTTCATGGGGCCCGCAAGTGAAGGTACTGAGGGGAGGCCGCAAAAGAACACCACCTAAGTGCCAGCATTGGGGGTTGGGCATCTGGGCCCACTAGGCGATCATTAAAAAAAAATGTCTATATATAGCTTTGAAGGAATAGGAATTAGCGTTCGATTTTATTATAATTATTATTATTGTTTAAAATAAAACAATACCACCCCAAATCTGTCGGTCCTGTGTAGCTATTAAATGATAACAATCCTCAGGACGTGCGCAGGAAAAATCTTCCATTTAACCGTTATTAATCACATCATTTCACGTAGGCCGGCTATTATTCTACATTAGGCCCTGTGGTGTTAATTTCATCACATCAGTTTCATATTGATGTTGTGAAGTGGAAAAGTCTTCGGCGTCGGTAAACACCAACGGGAGGTACATCTTAAACAATATAAAAAACAAAAAAAAAAAAAAAACCACAAAAAAAAAGGAAGGTGAGCGAGAAATATATTAGCCTGACACGAAATTCTGCAGCTCGGTTATCACCCAGTGGGCCCGGGCAGAGTCAACCAGATTCATTCAATTCATCTTAAATAAGTCATAAATTAAAAGAGACATTTGTGTGTAATTAATCTCGGCTTTTGAAGATGGATTTTGAAAAAAAATTTAAATAATGATTTACTGACGCATGTGTTTATGGGTTTTATAGGAAGAAATGGCTAATTTGAATATCAACAAATTTACTTTTTTCTCTAACTTTTTGTGGTAAGACGGTGATCGTTAAATAAAAAAAAATATCCAACTCAATAAGATGAGCTATCGGGGTAACATTATTAACATCACACAAGTAGTGATGGCCGAACATTAGTGATGGTCGCGAACCCGGATTTAATGTTCGGAACGGCGAACTTTGTAAAATTTCGCGAAAACACCGCGAACCCGCCATTGACTTCAATGGGAGTGCAAACATTAAAAAACAAAGGAACCCCTTCTGGCCACAATAGTGTTGTGGGAAACTTGTTTTCAAGGGTCAAACACCTGGACAATTGACATGACAGAGGGGGATCCATGGACAATGACAGACAGAGGGGGATCCATGGCAAACTCCCAAGAAAAATTTTCACACCAATAAATCCGCACCAAAGATTTCAAAATGATAGTCTAATGGATCGCGTTCGCGTTGGCGGTGTTCGAGTATTCGCGCGAACGGCGAACAAACGATATTCGCCGCGAACAGTTCGGCGGCGAACAGTTTGGGACATCTCTACCGAACATTAGCTGTGGCTGTTCGGCGAACAGGCGAATCGAACTTCTGCAAATACCCGCATCGAACATGCGAACCGCGAACCTCCATTGACTTCAATGGAGGGCGAACTTCTCACACCTCCAGGTCATATTTGCAGCCAAAATACCAATTAAAAAAATCATAAGGGTGACGACCACTGGACAGTGTCATGCCAGAGGGGACCAATGCTCTAAAAAACCCCCCCCCCCCCAAATATGATATATGGATTTTTTAAATGCTGTTTTTCAGTCTCATGGCCAGAAATCACATCTAGATTAAAGATCTTTGCCAAAAGTTACTGGACAGTACCTCGCAGCGCATCACATTCATTTCACATTCAGTCAGATCTCTGTGCAATGCATAATACAGCAACCCCACCCCAGAGAAGGACTTTTGTGGTCAGTAAGTGAACTACATGTAACGAACACCTTAGCTATAGCTACAGATCACTGGATGGAGTGTAACAGCAAAGTAGCTCAGCCATCCCTCAATCAGCAGCAGCTCTCCCTATCTAGTACTGGAGACACAGGGTAAATGTAAAAATGGCACTAGGCGCTCTTCTTTATAACGGGGGGGGGGTGTCTTCCAGGGAGCGAAGGAAGTTGTTATTGGCTGTACCACCTGACGATAGGGTGAGGGGGCGCACTTTGTCTCCATGTTAAGTATAGGTGGGGCGGGTCGGACACCCATAATGTGAGCAGCCATGCGAACTGCGAACTGCTATGTTCGCCGCGAACTTTTCGGCCATCACTAAAAACAAGTATCAAAGAACAAAAAATTACTCCAAAATGGGACTTGAGCTATTTGGCAGACTCAACCCTAAAAAGGCGTACAAATTATTTGATAAGAAAAACAAAAATTTTATTATACTTTAAAATCACAGCGGACTTGATTTTCAGTTGAAGTGCAAAGTCAAGATGCATTGCATTACCCACTAATTGTCAACATTTTCGCCTTGTTCTGGGGCTTCTTCAGTGACAATGATAAAGCATCTATACAATCAAATGTCATAGCTCGCAGGTGTCAACCATTAAAGGCTTGGGGGGGGAGCGACAAACCAGGCCATGAAGTGGCAGAACCAGCATTGAGTTGGCTGGGGGGGGGGGGGGAACAAAATAGTCCCACTTATTCAGTCCAATCTATCAGTGGAAATTCGACCTTTTAGTGAGTGATTTTAGTTCCACGTCATTGTATGCTGAACCATTATAATCTGAGGAGTAGTGATGGGCAATATTCGAATTCGCGTAATTTTGCGAATATCCGCCATAAAATATTCGATTCCATATTCGTAATCTCGAATATTCACACTTACGACATGAATTGCGATCTACAAATCACAATTACATATGCGCAATGCATGCAAGTCAATGGAGCTCGGATATTCGACAGGAGTAAAAATCGCAAAAAATCGCGATCGCATCGGATATCCGATTGTATATTCGCGAAATGGTGAAATAGCGATATTCGAGCTAAATATTCGAAAATCGAATATTCAAGCTCAACACTACTGAGCAGAGCCCATTGCAACAGGCCCCAGAGCCCCACCCCACAGGCCCCATCCCAAAGCTCAACAATGGGGAGACCCCTCGTTAAGGTAAGGGGGTCTCTTCCCTACAACCTTGCCCCAGTTTAACTCCAGAAAGACATGGTATGATCAGTCTATGGTAGAGAAAAACCACAATCATGCCCATTCAGAAGTGAAGGTTAAATGTTATATATATATATATATATATATATCTACATACATACATACATACGGTACATATTGTTTAAAATTTTTTGTATATTCCGCCTTTAAGTCAATTTGTCCCAGTAGTGTTCAGTAGGGTTAAGATCAGGGCTCTGTGTAAGCCACTGGCATTCCTCGTCTATAGACTGGAAGACTGGCATCTACGGAGGATTAAATATGGCCACTGCCACAGACGAGTAAACTTTTTGGGGATTTTAAAACATCGCCACCATTTTTTTTTATATATATATAAATTCTATATTAAGGTTTTCAAACATTTTACAAAAAAAGTTACAAAAACAAGTTATAAAACCGTGTAAAAGACGACAGAAGTAAAGCCATGAAAAAGGTCATCAAATATAAAACAATACAGGGAAAGGGTAGAAAGGACCACCTACGGGGGAGGGGAAAAGAGGAACGGCATTTAAACCGAACCCAAGCAAGGCACAAGGGGGGGAGTGGGTGATAGCCAAGTGGCCCGAACATGTGACTCAGCGTGGGGTTAGGGTGGAGAGAGAGTACACTGTAGGAGAATGGAGCCCCTTACACTAGTACCTAGTAGTGTAGTGGGATACACTTAACATTATATTGTATATTTGTGGATCTTGCCATGACATGGTTAATCTTTGTATAAACGTGTTTAGCGTCTGCAAAATATGTTAATGTGCCAATCACCTGCTGCTGAGTCACACGAGCCCAGCCAAGGCCCGCCCAACTCTCTAATGTATCAAATCTATTCTGCCCAGTTACAGTTAGTGGCCATTCCTTGGCCTTAGTCTATTTTTAAGTGTGTTCTGCAGAAAATTCTGGGCCATTCTGTGTTTCCTGCTTCCTGTGTGGAATGCTGTGAGTCTCTAGGAGCTGAGTTGAGGCCTACATCAAGAATCAAGCCTCCCCTCCAGGACAGACCACATCTGGCTGAGAGCTGCGGCAACCTCGTGTCACACCCAGTAGGCTGGTTAGGCATACCATTCGCAACAGTAGATCCCAAGCTGTGTATGCCCCATCCCTTCTGGGTGATGGTGAAATGCCTGTATATAACCTGCCCTGCTAGTAAACCTTGTAAATATCCCCTATGTGGTGGACTGGACAATCGTTTATTTGTATGAGGAACGGCGATTGTGTAAAGTCACTTAAGACAGGGG
This sequence comes from Ptychadena robeensis, assembly GCA_036250615.1. Taxonomy (NCBI): domain Eukaryota; kingdom Metazoa; phylum Chordata; class Amphibia; order Anura; family Ptychadenidae; genus Ptychadena; species Ptychadena robeensis. Next base: position 157,780 of record CM070032.1, read on the forward strand.
TACATCGAGCATCACAAAGAACCTAGGGCCGCTGGTGCACTCTGCTCTTGTTACAGTAGAGAAAAAACAAGTAGAAAGAGAAAAAGGAAGGGGATTAGAAGAAGGGGAGAGAAGAGAAAGTGTGGGGGGGGGGGGGG
>CM070032.1:157926-169412 GCA_036250615.1 Ptychadena robeensis
AATGGGCAATACCTAGCATCACAGGGGCACAACTCATCCGAGAGAGCTGGAGACAGCACCTGCATCCCCGTAATGAGGGCCTTGTATGCATCCGAGAAGGTCATTCCAGTAGAACCAGGTCTTTCCAAACTGCTCTCCCCTATTCTGAGCGGACAACGTGAGACTCTCCATCCTGCAGACATCCCTAAAGCTGGCCACACATGGGTAGATTCCCGTGCAATCGACCGGCGATCAATCACAGCGTGGTGACGTCACCATGCTGTGATTGATCGCGTGTCAATCGTACACGAATCAATGTGCACCACATGGGCACATCAATTACTGTACGATGGGGACCCAGTTTCCCGGTCCCCTGGCAGAGCTGGGTCCGTGCTGGCCATGCCCCCTTAACACAGAGCCGTAGCTGAACACACAGCTTATGTGTGAGGCCCGGCTGCTCTGTGTGTGCGGCGAGCTGTTAACCCATCCATTACATTGGATGGGGATAGCGCTGTCCCCTATTCAATGTAATGAATTTCAACCAAGGTTTGTTGGAAACCTTTTTGGTCAAGTTCCTTCAAGAAGGATCCATTGAAACCGTGGATGGCTCAGATGAAGTAAAAGATTAGAGGAAATCGGGATCCGTGAGCGCGCATTATGCCCGATGTTCCTCTGTTACTTCATCGAGTCGTGTATGGCTAGCTTAACCCTAGCGAGCCACTGAGCCACAGTCGGGGGGGGGGGGGGGGGGGGGGAGCGGTTGCTTCCACAGGGCAGGAACACATGTCCTAACCGCGTTAAGCAGGTGGATTAATAGTGACCTGCAGTACTGCTTAATAGAGAAGGGTCGCAGGTGCAACAGGTATCTAGCCGGTTCTAAGCTAGGTTTTGTTTTTGTAAGTTTAATGGTTGAGACTATAACTTGTGCTGGGTACAAGTTTCCAATAATTCTCTGACATACAATGTTCACGGTTCCGGCATAAAATAAGTATAGCTTCATGTTTGTGACTTGCTTCATATACCCATACAGTGGAAACATTCACCAATCCCCAGTGGTCCGGTGTCAGTGGGAAAATATAAAAAGAATAATTTCATGCAGATTCCAGTCCAGCGGGTACATACCCGCCATGTCTGTGTTACTAATGAGGCTCTGAACTAATTAACAAAAAGGTTCTGCTACAAAGAGGAGCGGCCGCTTCTGTACCGACCTCTATGAACCATTATAGAAATAATTAATAATAATTGCTGTTTAATTATTAATTCCCAATCAAAATGTAATAAAAGTCGTCTTTTCAACACCGTCTTCAATACTGAAGCAGAGGTGTGGGGGGGGGGGGGGGGGGGGGGGGGGGGGGGGGGAGTGTATGTAAAGCCCCCATACACGCTTTGATTTGCTGCCGATCTCCCGGCAGATCCATCGCACGTGATGGCATCACCACAAGCGGCCGCTCCTGCCGAGCAACGGCAGGGCACCCTTTGTCCCCATGCAAAGTAATGTCATTATCTAAGAACAAGGAATCTGGAGACGAGGACATGACAAGACCTTCTTGCTCAGGCAACTTCCTCACAAATACCAGGGACTGCAAGTGAGGAACGTCTGGTGACCTCTCAGAGAACATTGGACACAGAGATTGGTAGAAGAATCTACAGATTTTACTGGAGGATCAGGACACCCAGGGCCGGGCCGAACCAGAGGCTGGAGAGGCTCCAGCCTCTGGGCGCTGGTCAGGTCAGGGCGCTGCTCAGGGGGTTAAACTTCTGACGGCTCCATCTCGTCCTGCACTTTCTTCTCAGTATTGCAGTTGACGAGATGGATCCTACCAGCCAAGCTCAGATCAGCTCTAAGCTGGCCGATGTCACCCCTCTCCCAGCCCAATTTGCATATGAATGTCCCGCGCCCCCCGCGGGGCATTCATATGCAAATTGGGCAGGGAGAGGGGCGCACTTGGGCAGCTCAGCCTCTGTTGTTGGTGGACCTTGTCCCGGCCCTGAGGACACCTCATAAAAAACTTTACCACCAAAGGAGCAAGAAGAACACTGAATGTCTCTCCGCTGGTTATATGGAGTCCGTGGTGCTGGGAACACATCCAGTGCATCTTCACTTGCTCCTTGAAACGTCTTGACAAGATATTCCTCACTCATAGGATAAAAGTTCAAAAATTTTATTATTAATATTTCTTGTCCTCCCATTTCGCCAGGCTTAAGGCTGCCATACACACCCCGATGGTGTGCAGACATACCAGTCCCGATATGCACACGTGATGACGTCATCACGTTTGCACCCTGGTGCATTATGGGGACCCTTCAGTCGGCCGGCACCCTTTGTGTGCCGGCCATTAGCTTCAATGAAGACGCCGGTCTTCATTGAAGCTAATGCCATCGGCTTCCATCGGCCAGAGATTATCGGACATGTCCGTTCACTGGCCGGCCGAGCTGTGGCGGATCACAGATCCCTGTCGCCCCATTTGGGCACATGCCGATTAGCAGCCGATTTTTCCGCTGACCGACGGCGCGAGTGCGCACGCCCATCAGGTGAAAAATCGGCCGCTTATTGGCATGTGTATGGCAGGCATTAGTCTGGATCTGGGAGATCTACCAAATGACATGAACGGTATTGTGTCTGGTTCAAGAGAGCATCACATGATCCCTGAGCTGCTCATTGAGAGGGGACCACAGTTTTGGTCACTGAATATAGATAGATGGATATATGTTGGGGGATAGTGAAGGGCAAACTGTCTGCAACGGTTTTTCTTTACCCGGTGGTTCGACCCGCTTTTCTTCCCCCTGGTGTTCGACCTGCCCCGTTCACCAGCGGGAAGAAGGTATTCTTCTGCTGGCCAGGTTAAGAGCAGAACGATCCGGCCAGCGGAAGAATTTTATTCACCAGAAACCAGGTAGAGAACCCGGTCTCTAGTGAATGAAGTGATGTCAGTGATGCCACGTCCGGATATCAAAACCAGGAACTGTGCGTCACTTTTTCAAATCAAATTCCCTGTGAACAGGCGGGGAATTTGAATCTCCTCCTCGCAAACAGGAGGACGTTGGACTTTTTTTAAAAAGTGTGATCCGCCTGTTCACGGAAGGACCTGGCCGATGTTTGGCCATCACTATTGGGGGCCTTGCTTATTTTTGAGGACTCGTGACCTCAGAACATTTCATATGCTGCTGAAGCAGTTCATTTTGCAATCACAATTTGGAAACGTCCTTATTTCCTTTAACGAGCCATTATTATTTTTTATATCACTACATTATCATCTTTATAACACGCACACTGCCCGTAGCACTGAATACGTAATTGCTTTTCCTACTTGTGTTTGGAATATTATTTGTCTGTGTATCTCTGAAGCTCAATGGTGCGCCGTTAAAAGATTGAATCTCTCACTCCTACGCACCGATTTCAGCAAAGATAACATGTGAGGGGCTTTTCCAGGAAGAGAGAAACCATCTGAAGCTGGCCATACACCTTTAGATTTCTCTGTCAGATTTCCTTTAGATCTCTTTTTGTTCTGCCAAAACCATGTAATATGAGGGACTTTCTAAACAATCAAGCCTACCTGTATTCAATCACAGAGGACCCGGCACTACATAGTTGTTGCTAGATCATAAAGGATATCTGACAGAGAGATCTAAAGGTGTCTGGGCAGCTTTAGGCAGAAATGTGGGTTATGAGCTCTGTGCAAAGGACAAAGTCATACTTGGCTAAAACGGAATTCTGATTCTCTTGTTGGCCCCATCATCCTCAAACTTAATGTTGGCCATTCATTTTATTGGGTTGTGTCACAGGATGTGGGCTTTGCACAGGATCCTTTACATTTACCAATAGTGATGGGCGAACTTCTGTCAGATGTCCACCACCAGGGAATTTGAATAAAAAAAACAAAAACAAAAAAAAAAAACACGGAAGTTGACGTCACTAATGTCACTTCCGGTACCTAGAATGCACAGTTCCCGGGTTCAGAACGTGACGTCACTTCTGGTTTGAGCCCATTTTATTTCACAAGAAACCGGATTCTCTGGTAAAAGAATTCTTTCACTGACCAGATCTTTCTGCTCTTGATTCGGCCAGCAGAAGAATAATCACCTCCTTTCCACCGGTGAATAGTGATGGCCGAACTTTGGCCATGTCCGTCCGCGAACGGGCGGAGCCGTCCACCCATTCGCGGACTGATTCAAATTCCCCGCCTCTAGGAAAACCCAGATGTGACGTCAGTGACGTCACATCCGGCACCTGGAACGCATAGTTCCTGGTGTGCTAACCGGATGTGACGTCACTGACGTCACATTCGGGTTTGTGAGCCGCTCGGAGCCAGGTTTTCACTGAAAGACCGGGTTCTCTACCACTGGGGGGATTATTTTCCGTATTATTGCATATGCCAGTAGAGCTCAGAGCCCTGCCGATATAAACAATGAAGAGAGAGATAAATGAACTGTCACATTTCTCTTTCTACATGTCTGTGGAAGCTACAATTACTCTGCGGCTTACAGAGGCACAGCCAGAGAGAAGGAGGAGGTTTGCAGCCATCCCCCAGTGGAAGATCAGTGAGGAGGATGACGTGATAGTACTGCTGCTAGTGACAACTACTGGCTGAATTTGGTATTGCAATTGTTGATTCCATTGCATTAACCCAATTGATTGCAACACTTATAAATAAAAAAAACATTATGTACATTGAATGTATAGTGGGTTCGGCCTCCCGAGGCCTTGACCTCTTGTGTTTAAGGAGTCTGTTGAACCTGCTGCAGTACACACTTTTTCCGCTTATGCATTTATTGTGTAACTGTTTGAAAACTTTAATAAAAATCTATTGAAACGAAATAAAAAAAAAAAACTTTCTGGTTTTCCGCTCTAAAAACTGGGTGCGTCTTATGGTCCAATGCATCTTATAATCGAAAAATACTGTATATGCAGATATTCTATACAGGTTTAAGAGTATTTACACTACATCGCCTCTTGTCATCCGTTGATTCCTGAACCTCTACAATATCATCATAGGTGGATTTTTGGCAGAACAAACACTACACATTTTGATTAAATGAAATGTATTTAACCTCCCTAGCGCACTGCCTGTACCGCGCCGTTTACACTTCCTCCCTCCCGCCGCTGCTCGCCGCTGCTCTCCACACAGCCGGTGTCATTGACACCAGCTGCGTGGGCAGGAAAGCCGGCACTCCTCCATTAACATGCCCTCAATGTTTCATCAATTGCACGGGTATCGACCCATGTATGGCTATCTTTATAGACTGAAGTTAAAATCCAGACACCCTGTAGACTAGCAATGATGGGGTGGGCCTATTAGGTAAAATGACATTTATAAAAAATTACAACCCCCCCAAAAAAGGGTCCCCCCGAGCAACTTGTATGCTCTGGAAAAGAAAGAACAATGAACAGCATGAGGTCCCCATGTGAGTATACCAGACCCCCTTCTTGCATAGTGTCTGCCATGCTCTGGAAAAGGAGGAACAATGAACAGTGTGGGGTCCTCGCAGAGCATGCCAGTCCCCCTTCTGGCATAGTGTCTGGTATGCTCTGGAACAGGAGTAACAACAAACAGCAGAGCATACCAGTCCCCTTTATGGCAAGTATGGAAGGACAGGAAAGGCCACATGCAATTCCTCAACGAGGTGGAGACCCCTCATTAAGGTAAGGTGGTCTCATAAGATAAGGTGGTCTTTTCCCCACAACCTTGCCCCGGTGTTGTGGAGTCAGGGGTGGGGTTTATTGAGTTTCCAGGGTTCCCTTTTAACAAGAGGATCCAGTGATCTCACTATTAAATCAGTAGAGAGGTTCCAAGGACCTCTTACCCATTTACAGAGGGTTTAAAAGAGATTTCCTAGAAATTAAAAAAAAAAAAAAAAAAAAAAAACTCTATAAACCTCCCTAGCGTTCATGATGAGCCCAGCTTGTCCAGAGTTTGTTTGAAAGCTGCGTTGATTTTATCTGCGGCTGCTAGCGATTTTCCTGGATCATGCTGTTTTGAGTGGCGCGACATGGGCAATTGCAGCAGAGTGCACTGTACTCTGCTGGTGTTCCCCCACCTTCCCTCCTCTCTATACGCTGGAAATGTGGGCCGGGGAAAGCGACCCTCCTCCATTAACATGGAGGTTTATGGTGCCCCCCCTTCCCTTCTTAACAAACTCATGCCATTCTGGGTCCAAGTCCAAAAACATAGTTCCCTAATTTTGTGTGAACAAAAGACTCATTCCCATCATCTCAAGAAAGGCGACCAAAAAAATCCATGGCACAGGGGTCTTTTGTGTCAAAAAATGGGAACCTCATACCCCCGAAACATTGGTTAAATATATATCGCGGGGGTTTAGCTGCAAATGGGGTTTCCAATGAGGCGACTCCACACAGACAGTGATTTCTTTAGGGCTCCTGCCCATGTTTATTGGAGCGACAAATGCTCAAAAAGAAAATACCCTCGCAGGGGTCATCCACGGCAACATAAATTGTTCATAAAGTCAACAGGCTCTTGGCTAAACAAACAAAGCAAAGCTGTCTCTGACCAATCCAAGAGACTCTCACACACACCAGCACCTGACACTCAGCCTTTAACCCTCTGAGCGTTTGCCACGTGGCACGGTTTTTTTTATAACCGTGCCACGGGCAATCGCGTGATTGCCAGCTCAGCTCAGGGATGTAAACAAAAGTCCGGCGTCGCTGGAGACGCCGGACTTCTGCTGAAGAAAGGCGACGCCCCTCCAGTTTGACAGAGGTCTATGGCGCCGCCTACCCCCGCCCCCTTCGCGTCACCGGTGACGCGATCAGGGGCGGAAGACGGCGAGACCTCGGGCGTTCCTCCGGCTAACTCGGGCTGAGTTTCATGATGCATGAAACTCAGCCCGAGTTAATTCGGGGAGAACGCTCAGAAGGTTAATGGGATCCTGAGCCTCCGGAAACACTGGACCAGGAATTGGGAATCTGCCCTACCCTGCTCTTGCAGATTCCCAGTAAAACCAGCCCCAGAACAGAGTCAAGAAAACATAGGAGTTCCTCGCAAATAATAACAGTGCTGGTTCTACCTCAGAATGGGAATCTGAGATATCGTGGTCCAACATATCTCCCATCCAGCACTCTGCCCAATGACACAGGTGAAATTGTGAACTTGGCCTTTTGCATCATGAAACTCTATTCGCGTACTCTCAAAAACTTTGGGAAAGGTAAAAAGTTTTGTGTCTTTTCCTACCAAAGTCAAATGAAGTTGATGTATGGACCCCAAAATGTAAAAAGTAATGGTGGCCAAATCTACCATTCACTTGATGTTCACATACGCAGTGTACAGGTTCAGGATCAACCACGACAAGAGGCGGACGTGCTGCTAAAACTAGTTTATTTAGACTGCAAGGTTAAACTAACAAACTCTTGGTAAATGGATCGGAACCCAATGGGGTGACCAAGTCCTCTAAGTCTCTGTTCACTGGGAAGGATCAGACCCTTTTCTCCTCCGTCCGGAGCAGGTCTCTCAACACAGTGTGCAAACGGGTCTTTCTGGCCAGGGCAGGCTTCGACCTCTGTAAAACCCTGCTGGAACAACGGGTGCGCCACCAGTTGGGCCCGGGTACCAAGGGACTTCCCACCCCACTTGAGCAAAGTACTGCGGATGGTCCCAATTAACAATTAAAGGCCCCCATACACGTGTCGGATTCGCACCGGATTCCGGCGCGATCGACTCCGGGCGCGTGCACGCAAAACGATCGTGCCGGAATCGCATGCAGCCCACCTTGTCCGATCGATCAGGTCCGGTCATTCAGGGGCTCAGAATCGGATCCGACGGAGAACCAACATGTTTGTCTTTCTTATCCGATTCTGCCCGGATCAGGGGGAGTTGCCATTTGTGAGGTGGAATCGGAGGTGGAATCGCACACGGAATCGTGCCGGAATCCGCTCGGACAAGGTGGTATGCTGCGATGGATACTCTTAATTGGCCAATTGATCACACCTGCGATTCCCGGCAGAATCGATCGGATGATGAATCGATTGGACATGGAATCCGACACGTGTATGGCTAGCTTAACACATGCACTGCAACTGGAATAGTGCAGACTATTAGGTTCCCCGGCTGCCTGCACAAAACGGTTGAGGGCTATATCCCTGGAGACAGCTTGTGTGCCCAGCTGCTGCTGTCTCATCAGAAATCGTGCCTCTGGGACTGCCCTTCCTCCTCCGGGGAAGCAAACATATACCCCGGGAACCCCAGAGGCTGATGGGAATCTGAACTAAAGGGGCCAGTGTCCAAATTAGGTAGGGTGACTACACTACACCGGACTCCGATGTAGAACATCTGAGACGCAGTAGACATTTGGCAAAGCTTCTAGGTGAGGAATCGGACTTTCTCTCCCCTCAGATCTGCAAAGTAGCCGAGCAGGCGCGTGACACCGGCCTGTAACTATCATTTCTAATTAGATTTTCAAAGGCTAAGGCTGTAATTACAATCAGCGCACAATCAATCCTCGCTATGTAATTATGATGGGATGCTGGAAATGGCAAGGCGATGAGGTACCACTTCCCCCGTAGAATTAGATTATAGATTATATACCATTACATAGACAAACCAAGCGGCCTACGTGAATATTTTACACTGAAGGTATAGAAAGGGCAGAATGAGGAATCGCTGAGAATTTTCTGCATTTCAATTGAAAATTACATTAGGAAAAACCTTATTATAAGCTTATGTGACCCAAAGAACAAAACATGAAAAGGAACCTAATGTGAACAACGGGTAATTAAATTTTTTACTTACCTCCGAGCCGATCACAATGGTGGCGAATAGCTCCACAGTCCTAAATATTACACTTACCTGCTGTACCCTTGATCTCTGGCAGTTGGCATCTTTAGTTCTCAAAAGGCTGTCAAGGGTTAATTAATTGCAGTAATGAGTATGACAGCTAGGTGGTGCTAGATAGGGTTTTAATGGTGAAAAGGTATTATAGCGAGAACTTGATGATGTTACTGACGGGTACCTTTGCAGCTATCAGCTGTGGGGGATTACACTCAAATGGGTGCTCTTAAACCCTAGGTGCCCAACCTGCGGCCTGGGGGGCGTTGTTCGGTGGCCCCCCTTGGTCCTCCACCTGCGGCCCCCAAAACCTAACTGTAAATGCATATGGCATAGCAACTCACCAGTGAAGTGGTCACATGCTGACCCAGCTTTCCTAAACAACTTTGGCTCCTACATCAGTACATGTGGCAATGTTGATCGGGTAAACCAGGTCTACATAGGAGCGCTGCACCCAGGGGCAGGAGGGGTGTTGTCGGGAGCTGGTCCACCGCCTGCTGAGATATGTCGTCAGGGGGAGGGTCTGGATTGCTGTTATGTGCCTTGTTATGCCCTTTAGTGATGCTGAGGGCCTTGTGGCCCTCCAGATCAACTCAGTTGCCCACCACTGTCTTAATCCATCAGTCCACAAGAATGTTATCGTTTTTAGGGCTCCTGCCCGTGTTCATTTGCACACAAAACTCACCTCGCAGGGGTTAATACCCAAATGAAACAAGACGATTGAAAAATGACAATCCTCCTGGTTCTGAAAACATCCAGCTTCCCAGCAGTAACAGGTCCGGGCCTCACACGCTCTGTGAGCCCCCTGTTTTCCCGGCTCCAGTAGCCACAGGTCTAGGCCCCACACTCCTTGTGTGCCCCCTGTTTCCTCAGCTCCAGTAGTCACAGGTCTAAGCCCCACACTCCTTGTGTGCCCCCTGTTTCCTCGGCTCCAGTAGTCACAGGTCTAAGCCCCACACTCTTTGTGTGCCCCCTGTTTCCCCGGCTCCAGTAGTCACAGGTCTAGGCCCCACGCTCCTTGTGTGCCCCCTGTCTACCCTTTAGAAGTCCATGGTCTCCTTCTATCAGGAGCTGTGTCTCCAACATCTATCAGGAACCCCTGACACACTGGTCTCTGCTCCTTTTGTGGAGACACACCTGGCTCCACTCACCTGCAAACAGGTGTTAACCCTTTAGTGGACCCTGGAGGAATAGAGAAGCCCATCCAATTCCTTCCTCCCTATCCCAGAGTCCGGGTGCCCTTTAAGAAAACAAAAAACAAACAAACCACAAAGCACCCTAATGGTGCTGTGCAAATAATAATTCCCAGACTCCTTCCAGGACACAGTCCAGAAGTTGAGTAAGTATCTTTGGAGGAGGAATGTTGCCAGCCTCTAGTATACTCCCAAGCCCTTGAACAATCATTATGGTATCCAAAGTGGTCATCATAGTATCCTGGTAGCCCCTCAATTAATTTAACAATGTAATCTGTTTAAATTTCCCATTCAGGTTTGAGAAATTTATCCCGCCCCTCTGTACTATGTAAAAACCTATTGTGACCCATGAGTTTGCCCACATCTGTACTAGACCCTCAAGTAGTCATCATCATATCCTACTAGACCGTCAGGTAGTCATCATGGTATCCTACTCGTCCCTTCGGTAGTCATCATAGTATCATACTAGACCCTCAAGTAGTCATCATGAAATCCTAGTCATGATGGTATCCTACTAAACCCTCAGGTAGTCATCATAGTATCATATGAGACCCTTGGTAAGTCATCATAGCATTCTACCAGCCACTCAGGTAGTCATCATGGTATCCTACAAGACCCTCAATAGTCATCATGGTATCCTACTAGACCCTCAGGTAGTCATCATGGTATCCTTAATATGGGGGGCCACAAGTGCGGCCCTCTGCATCACTAAAGGGCCGCACATAACATCGATCCAGACCCTCCCCCGTCGACATATCTCAGCAGGCGGTGGACCAGATGCGGACAGGCGGTCAAAACCCGACAGCACCCACCACCCCTCCTGCCCCTGGGTGCGGCACTCATATGTAGCCCTGGTTTACCCAATCAACATTGACAATTTTACTGATGTAGGAGCCAAAGCTGGTTAGGAAAGCTGGGTCAGCGTGTGACCACTTCACAGGTGAGTTGCTATGCCCTATGCATTAACAGTTAGGTTTTAGGGGCTGCATGTGGAGGACCAAGGGGGGCCGTCGAATAACACCCAAAGGGCCGCATGCCGCATGTGGCATGTGGCCTTTTGACTTGACTTTAAACTTCATTTGTGAGAAAACTATTTGTGTTCGAGACATACTTTCTTTTTTGTAGTATATCCCCAACCCTTCTCTACATCTCGTTTGCTTTGCAATTAAGTCGAAACCGCTGAAATGGTCGAATTTTTTAAAAAAATTTCGACCATCTCTACTCCCCATGTGGTGTTACCTCGATGAAATTAAAGTCGATTTTCGATTTTTTGATCGAACTACAAAATCTAATCGAACCTCGATTGAACGCTAAATTGAACCATGTGTGGCTAGCTTTAGGAAGTATCCCATTATCCCCTCAGGTAGTCATTATTGTATCCTACTAGACACTCAAAATCTCAATCTGTGTACCCAGAGGTGCCCCTGGTCCCTTAGTCCAGATGGAGATGACCCTGGGATTAGAGATGTCCCGAAACGTTCGCCGCCGAACTGTTCGCGGCGAATATCGCATGTTCGCGCGAATACTCGAACACATG
>CM070032.1:221783-235484 GCA_036250615.1 Ptychadena robeensis
ACTCCAGGGAGGTTTTTTAAAGGGACAGAGAGCAAGTCCCATGCCCTGTTATGGTCTATCCGTCAAAACTTGAGCCCAGGATACAGTTCTAAAACTGGCCACACGCGGGTAGATTTAGATTCTGTGCATCGACTGGTGATCAATTACAGAGTGCTGACATCACCACGCTGTGATTGATCGGGGGTTCAATTGTACAGTAATCAAGTGCACCACATGGGCACATTCAATAACGTACGATGGGGACCAGGTTTTCGGTCCACAGGGCAGCCAGCTTCTCGTTTGGTGTGTTTTGGCAGCGCTGTCTCCTATTCAATGTAATGGAGGAAGTGAGCTGGGAGAAACACAGCACGGACCCAAGCCAGCCCTCCGCCTTATGGCAGAGCTAGTGGGCCTGAGTTGGCCACGCCCCCTCACAGACTGTCACAAGCTTGTGTTAGCTGCTCTGTGTGTCCGGTTCAGCTGTTCATCCATTGCATTGATAGGGGATAGCATGGTCCCCTTCTAATGCAATGGATTTTGACCAGATTTTCAAAACATGGTGGAAACATGTTTGGTCGAGGGTCCTGAAGAGGAGAAAGGGAGAAGGAGAGAAGGCGGTCCGGGCCGGCAGTGGAAAGGGGAGGGATGGAAGATGAAGGATAAGAGAAAAAAAGAAGAAATAGGGAAAACAGCAAGGAGAGGATAGAAGAGGGAGAAGTGGAAGTGAACAAACTACGAAAAGTTGATTCTATGAATTCTGTTAATTAATCTCCGTTGTGTGATAGCTTTAGTGAACAGGCATGACGCCACCATCCCCAAATAGGAGATGCAGAAGCCTGTTCTGCGTTCTACAATGGGACAACCCCATCTAGCAAGGGAAGCCATTAATAAGTTCAGTGACAGAACTTGTTTTGAAAACAGGGGTTTGGCACATCCCAAACCGCCAGGAGGTTAAAGGGGGTTTAAGTTTTAAAAGGAAGGTTTGGTGGTTTTAAAGGCCGGGACAGAGAGCAAATACTTAAAGCCTACCTCTTGACCTCGTTTTGGTCTATCCGTCAATAACTTGATCCCTGGAGCTTACAGTTTGTAACCGGCCTTGAGCCACCATCACAAAATAGGAGAGGCAGAAAGAGAAGCCGTTGGTCTGGTTCTCCAATGGGACCCATATACACCAGGAACCCCATATTAACTCCGTGTTAATTACGTGTTTAACTGGAGAAAGAAATAAACACGATTTCATAGGAAAAATGGAGGAACAGTTAAAACAATAAGGCGAAGCATTCCCGCACCATGCATATTCATGCAGCCGCTTCTTCGTTTGTCCTGCTGGATAGGGATTGGAATGTTAGGAGAGATCTGGAGATCATTGCAGTGCTTCGCCATGGAAGGAGATGCTATTCAAAGTGAGCAGTGCATCCGTACAGTTCTTGGCGATTTTGCAGCACGAATGCACACGGGGAAAGGACGCTGGACGGGCTGGGGGGAACTGATAAGTAAATAGATTGTTTTTTTTTGTAAACTGGGTTTGGGAAACCCCGCCACCAGGGAAGGTTGGTTTAAAGAGTCAGAGAGCAAATCTCATGACTATTTTTTTTCCCGGTTATGTCTATCCGTCAATATCGTGAGCCCAGGAGCTTACAGTTAGTCAACAGGCATTGAGCCACCATCCCAAATAGGAGATGCAGAAGACTGAGTCGGTTTTCTTTTTCTCCAATGGGAACCATCTAGGCAGGAACCCAGTAATATACGTCAGTACAGAACTTGTTTGAACAAAGGGGTTGGAACAAACGCCAGGAGGTTGAAAGGGGGGACACCCAGAGAGCAAATCTCAAGCCTATGACTTGTTTGGTCTATCAGTCAATAACTTGATCCCTGGAGCTTACAGTTGTCAAACAGCGCCTGAAGCCCCCCACCCAAATAGGAGATGCAGAATCTGAGTCTGGTTCTCCAATGGGAGTGTCCATCTAGCAGGAACCCATTTAATACGTTCAGTTACAGAATTGTTTTGAAAACGGGGTTGGGACAAACCGCCAGGAGGGTTAAAGGGACAGAGAGCAAAAGCAAAAATCTCAAGGCCATAGGAACTGTGATGGTAGAGAAGGCAATACTTGATCCTGGAGCTTACCAGTTGTCAACAGGGCCTGAGCCACAATCCCAAAATAGGAGTGAATTCGAAGCAGATGTATGGGGTGATAAAAATGGGACACCATATAGAAGGGAACCCCCCATTATTACTCCGCATCTTTAATTACGTCTTTAAATGGGAGGAAAAAAACACGATTTAATAGGAAAAATAAGAAAAAAAAACAAAAGGCGAAAGGCATCCCACAACCATGGCAAATCATGGCAGCCACTTCTTCGTCTGTCTGCTCTGGAAATGGCCACATGGGGCATGTCCTGGCGAGATATTTGGAATCTTGCGCCCCCTTCGCTAAGAAGACAAGTATTGCCATTCCAAAGGAGCAGGTTGGAATCCGTAACGAGGTAGGGGGAGGATCTGAAGCACGCTAACTGGGGACAGTAGAGGGCGGCGGGGGGGGGCCTATGACAGTACCATTTAAACTTGTTTTGTAAAAACTGGGTTTGGGCCAAACCGCCCAAGGGAGTCGTTTAAAGAGTCACGAGAGCAAATCTCATGCCCCTTATTTTACCCATTGTTGTTCGTCTATCCGTCAATATCTTGAGCCCAGGAAGCTTACAGTAGTAACAGAGGCCTCGGAGCCACCATCCCAAAAATAGGAGTGCAGAAATTCCTGAGTCTGCGTTCTCCAGTGGGTACCTATTAGCAGGAACCCATTAATAAGGTTAGTACAGAAACCTTGTTTTGAAAACGGTGGTTTGGAACCAACCCGCCAGGAGGTTAAAAGGCGGACAGAGAAGGCAAATCTCAAGCCTATGACCTGTCTGGTCTACTCCGCAATAACTTGATCGCTGGAGCTTACAGTTAGCAAAAGGACTTGAGCCACCATCCCAAATAGGAGATGCAGAACCTGAGTCTGGTTCTCCAAGGGAACCCATCTAGCGGAACCCAGTAATAAAGTTCAGTAAAGAAACCTTGTTTTGAAATTAAGGGGGGTTGGGGTTGGTTGTGGAAAGAACGCCAGGAGGTTAAAGGGAATTTAAAGGGAAGGGACAGAGAGAGCAAATCTCAAGCTATGACCTGTTCTGGTCTATCCGGCAATAATTGATCCCTGGAGCTTACAGTTGTCAACAGGCCTTGATGCCCCATCCAAAATAGGAGTGCAGCAAGCCTATGTATGGTTCTCCAATGGGACCATCTAGCAGGAAACCCATTATTAAACTCCGCGATAATTACGTCTTTTTTTTTAACTGGAGAAATACACACGATTTTCATAGGGAAAATAAAACAATAAGGCGACGCATGCCCGCACCTGCATATTCAATGCCGCCGCTTCTTCCGTCCGTCCCTAATTTTTCCGACGACTAATTTCATCAAATCGCCCCCCACTTTTGCCAATAAGAAGGCATCGATAAAGAATGGACGAGAAGAAAGCTAGGAGACTAGTAAGTAGATTTTATAAAGAACGATCTCATTATCAGTGACATGAACATTCATGATAGAAGGAGGAAAAAAATGAAATGAAAAGACAATGGTAGCGACGGTCTATTTTTGGGTCAGGTTTTTCAAAAAAAGTAAAAAAAAAAAAAAAAAGATAATAACTTTTTAAGACTAAAATTAATTGCCTGACGCGCTCATCACCAAAAAAACTATATTTTCGGGGAGATTAAGAGTAATTTCACCAAATAGTGTAAGAACGAGGAACCTAGGAAGCGTGGATAAGCAAAGGGGATGAAGGGGAAGGGAGATGTGAAATAAACAAGAGACCGGGCAATAATGAAAATTAAGGAAGTTGTGGAAAGTTAATATGGGAGCAGAGTTAAGATAGAAGGGCATTCTGCATTGTTTTATAGGACTAACTCATTACACAATAACTTACGAATGCCCTTTTGAACATTACACCATAATAGTTTGACTTATATTAATAAGCAATAAGTAAAATGAAGGCAATTAAGAAAAGTACAATGGTGCGGTGCTATAAAGATGCAGCCGAAGCTGACGGGGACTGAAATTCCTAATGAAAACACCCCTTTTTTTCACCGGCTCCATTTAAAAGGGCCACAGGGGGAGGAAAAGGAGGAGGAATGAATGAATGGAGGAGGGACGTGGGAAGTAAGGTGATTGGTTATGTGGGTGAAGGAAAGCGGCACACACCAAAACGAAATCTAGTGTTTCAAGAATTGCACTAGAAGTGCACCAATGATTAGGAGGGATGCACGTTGAAAAAATCCAAAACAAAAACTTACCCGTAATAAGCAATTTTAAGAAGAACCATAAAGCCTCTTCTCACTTCCTGGTTACTGAAGGCAACACATGAAACTGGGGGTGCAATTCGGCGGTAGCCACTCGGGGGGAGTTCAGTAATTTCTATGGGAATTTTCAAAGAATATCACTGAGTGGTAAACCAAAGATGCTTGTGACGTTCTCCTTGATCTGCCTAATGTGTGAACCAGGTGTAGTGAGGAGAGCGGGGTTTATCTTATTAAATTGCTCATTACAGGTAAGTTTTGTTTTTCACGGCATTCCTCCCTATTATTGACACTATAGTGCCATCATGAAAAATAAATTTTTGGTGGTAGGTTGCTTTAAAACAAAGTATAGAACCAATTGGCTTCCCATTCTAAGATAGATTAGCAATTCAGGAGGTATGAAGATGTATCCCCTCCCCCCTCCCAAAAAATTATTTAATATAAATCCTTTAAATTGCTACCTATTAGTCCCATCAGAGAAACGTGGTTGCAGCGCGCCACAATCCTAAAAAAAAAATTATACCTCATGATTGCCTGGGATTATGAGAGATTCCATATTTATTTGCAGGCTTCTGAGATTCATCGAGGTGCATGGTTGTGAGGGGCCACGGGGGCGCCATACAATGTTTTCGTAGAGAAGTAAGTGTGTACTTTCATTTACAGCTTGAAGACACCAGAATAGTCTCCTGCTTCTGATTCCTGGGGCCCGCAGGTGAGCCTGCTCCGGGGGTCATGCACGCTTGTGTCTGTTTAGAGGTCTCTGCACCCCCGAATCTGCTCCTTGGATTCTGCACCCCAAATCTGCTCCTGGAATGCTGCACCCTGAGGTCTGATACCGGGATTCTGCACACAATGAGTCGGCTACATGGGATCTGCAAACCTGAGTCTGATCATGGGGTACAGCAGATGAGCCTGCTCTTGGGGCAGGGAATGCAACGCGGTGGCCTGAGGTAGACTCGGTCGCACCCGAGTGTGCTCCTTGGATTCTGCACCCCAAAATCTGTCCTTGGGATTTTCTGCACCCTGAATCTGCTCCTGGAATTCTGCACCCTGAATCTTGCACCTGGAATTATGCACACTGAATCTGCCTCCTGGAATTCTTGCACCCTGAAATCTGCTCCTGGAATTCTGAAACCTGAATCTGATCTGGAATTCTGCACCCCCTGATCTGCTCCTGGGATTCTGCACCCTGATTGATTGATCCTGGAATTCTGCATTCCTGAATCTGATCCTGGAATTCTGCACCCTGATCTGCTCCTGGGGATTCTGCACCCTGAATCTGCTCTGGGATTCCTGCACACCGAGGTATGCTCATGGGATTCTGAACATGAGTCTGTCTCTTGGGAAGGGGATTCTGCACCCTAGGTCTGCTCCTGTGTTTTCTGCACCCTGAGTCTGCTCCTGGGTCGGGCACCCCCTAAGTCTGCTCTGGGAATCTGCACCCTGAGGTCTGCTCATGGGATTCTGCACACTAAGTATGCTCCTGGGAATCTGCACCTGAATCGGCTCCTGGGATTCTGCACCCTGAGTATGCTCTTGGTAATCTGCCACCCTGAGTAGTTAGCTCCTGTGTTTCTGACCACCCTGAGTCTGCTCCGGGGCGCGAATTCTGCACCCTGAGTGCTCCTGGATTCTGCACCCTAAGTTGCTCCTGGGATTTATGCACCACCCTAAGTATGCTCCTGGGTTTCTGCACCTGAGTCTGCTCCTGGATTATGCACCCTGAGTTGCTCCTGGGATTCTGCACCCTGGACTCTGCTCCTGTTGTTTCGCACCTGAGGTATGACTGGGATTTTTCTTGCACTTCGAGTGTCTGCTTTGGTAATCTGCACCCTAAGTCTGTCCGGGACCGTGCACCATGATCAGCTGCTGTGTGTCTGAAGCCAGAATCTGCTCCTGGGGGTTTGCACCCCAAGTCTTCTCCTGTAATACTGCACCAAGAGTCTGCCCTGTGTGCCCCTGCCACCATGAGTTGCGCAAGAGGTCCTGCTACAGGCCTTGTTCTGCTTCTTGGGGTTCTTGCACACGAGTCTGCTTTAGAGGTTCTGCCCACACAAGGTCTGCTCCTGGGGCCCTGCTCCCTAAGTGCTTCTGGGACTATGCACACCGAGTCTTATCCTGGGGCTCTGCAGCCAAGTCTGTTTTGGAAGTCTGACACCACGTATCTGCTTTTTACGTGTCTGCCCCCAAGTCTTCTTACTGAGGCCTGCACCAAAGAGTCTGTTGGAAGAGGCCTACACTTTGAGCCTGCACGCGAGTCTGACGTCACTTATACCAGTGTGATCGCATTCAGCCAATCAAGAGGCTTTGTCAAATGGCCACAGAGCGGTTGAACTTTGGAAAACAAATGTCAACGATTTCGAGTTATATTGCAAGACCGGACATGGTATAGCACCAAACGTGCTGGAGATTGTAAAGAAGGGTTTGGGGTAGACGACCCAAAAAAAAATTATGTCTCTAACACACAAAATACAATTTGAAGTTTCACAAACTGAAGTTCAAAGTCAAGTCAATTTTGGACAATGTGAATTTGTGACTTTCATTTTGAATGAACTTCATGCAAAAGGTGGTTGCGTTAGAGCAAACTTCTGTTTTTTAAAATGTTCCCACAACACTTATCTACATCTCCAGCAAATTTTGGTGATGATTACCCTGTGTTCAGGGCTTTGCAATCAGCTCCACAAGTTAGCAAGTCGAAAAAATGCTGGACCATCTCTAATGGCAAGTTAGACGTTGTGAAACAATTGGTGATAAGGAGGTGGAAAACCAAAAAGGGTATTAGCGGGAAAGCGGTGGGTAAAAAGCACCGGAGAACTGGCATGGACATTCATAATTGACAAAAGTCAATGTCTAAAGCTAGCCAGAACGTGTCGAGGAAGGAACCCGAGATGAGAAGAAGAGTATCCGATGCGATTCCGGTGAATGGAAGGAAGTTCATAAGTCGCCGACGATCGGACTACAGGTCTGTGCCGACCACTTAGGACACGATTCATGCGACTGATTCGGTTACCAAGTCGACGATTCACAAATGTCAACTCCCCTTATGTGTGCCCGATAGAGATGGTCGAATTTTCGACTTGCAAACTTGGTGAGCCTCATTGCAAAGCCCTGACAATGGTATCATCACCAAAATTGCTGGAGGTGTAGAGAAGGGTTGGAGGCAAACATTGAAAAAAAATAAAGTTTGTCGCACTATGGAGTTTTTTGCATAAAATAAGTTCAAAGTTAAAGTCGAAATTCGTTTTCGAAATTTTTACTGACCTTTTGAACTAATTGTGAAAAAAAAAAAACTATTTGTGTTAGAGAACACATACTTTCTTTTTTGCAGTATACCCCCAACCACTTCTATACAGATCCAGAACAAAAGTAAGTTTTTGGGGAGATACTATGCTTCAGGGGCTTGCAATTAAGTCGAAACGGCGGAAAATGGTTGGTCCGAATTTTTCTAAGTGCCCGATCGATCAGGAAAACACCAACAGGTTGTTCCCTGGGCCGATTCGAGTGCCCGGACCGGGCAATTGTAGATTCGGGCGGGGTCATCGGTAAAGGTGGGAGCTGCCTCGATTCCTCGTTGGATGATCGGCGTGAAAGATTGCATGGTGATAGAGCGATGAGGACAGGAATCGAGTTGGGAAATGACCTGTGGTGTTATGGCCACCTATAGTCCAAAAAAAATCTGGCTTTAGAAGCTATGCAGAAGCCATAGGCCTCAAAATGTTGCGAGCAGACTCTGTATCCCCCTGGGAATATTCTCTCCACTCTCCTTCCACAAAACAAAAAAAGTTCTGGTCTTTTTGAAAGAAGTTTGTTGCCCTTCACCTAATGGATAGAGACGAGTAACAGAGTTCTGAATAACCTGTCAGGAAATGTTGTTAATCAAAAACCAACAAATAGGTTCACGGTGTAAATGTCTAACCGTGCATACGTATCAATGAAAATAAATTTATGCAATGCAGAAGGCAGACATTCAGATCAGCCGGACCACCAAGGCAATAATGAGGGGATAACATGGGAGGAGCAAGCATCAGGAACGTAAGAGAAACTAGGGGTACCGAAATGAAAGAAAGGTCTCCGGAGAGAGAGCGGGGAAAGGAAACGGAGCGAAAAAAAGGAGATCGCCGCGACGGAAGGCGGTCAAGATGATGAGTCGGGGAGAAAAGAAAAGGGGAAGAAAAAGAACCTATCAAAGAATAAGAAAATATGGGACAAAGGAAATGGGAAAGGAGAAACAAGGTCCAGCGAGGTTAGAAGACGACTATGATCATGAGATGGTTTTATTTATGTAAAAATGTATGTTTCCAGAAGCTCGGGCATAATAGCTTTGAAATAATCAGGTTCTGCTCGGCATACCTTTTGGCAATAAGCTGTTCACTGATTTTCTTACCTTATTTAGCGGTTGCGGGGGGGAGTAGACGTGGGACCCCATCAAGGAGCGACGAATGCAAGGCGGACCGGGGGCTCAGAGGAGGAGGAAACGGGCAAAACACGGAAAAAAGATGGCGGCAAGACAACGAACGATGAAAAGGGAGGGGGGCGGGCGGTGGGGGACAAGCCTGAGTGGGGGCACCCGGAAAAGCCAGTTCCATCAAAGGTGCCCCCGAGGGACGGTGATCCCATAGGAAACCCATCTAAAGACGAAACGTGCTAAATGAAAGCTAAGCGAAGTAAAGTAGGAAATATGCCGGTAAGGGTGCGCAATGAAAATGCAAAAACATACAAGGTTCGCCTTGAAGATGGAAAGGAATGGGGACAGTCGGAAATCACCCTAGTGGTCAAGGTCATCGTTGTTAAGTTAGGGTTTTTCAGGTTCACTGCTACTATGGAGGACTTAAGAACTTTCAGGTGGCTTAAGTAGTGATTGAGCGGCATAGGCCAATATCTCTAATTTGAATAATTTCACTTATAGTCGGATATTCAGGGGTGGCCATGGAATGTGAAGGTATATATCTGTGGACCTGGGCGGGTCGTTAGATTCACAGGGTTGTCACCAAGGATTGCGATCTGTGTGTCTGGGTTCTGCTCCTGTAGTTCTGCACCCTGAGTCTGCTCTAGAGGGTTATGCACCCTGAATCTGCTCTAGATGTTCTTGCACCCTGAGTCTGCTCTAGAGGTTCTGGATCCTAAAGTCTGTTCCGTGTTCTGCACCCGGAGCCTGCTCTAGAGGGTCTGTTACCCCGAGTCTGCTTCCTGTGGTTGGGACCCTGATGTCTGCTCTAGAGGGTCTGTACCGGAGCTGCTCCTGCGTTCTGCCACCTGAATCCGCTCCTGCGGGTTCTGCACCCTGAATCGCTCCTGTGGTTCTGCACCCGGGTCTGCTCCTGTGGTTTCTGGCACCCTGCGTCTGCTCTAGAAGTTTGTACCCTGAGTTCTACTCCTGTGGTTCTGCGACCTGAGCTGTTCGTGTGGTTTCTGCCACCCTGAGTCTGCTCCTGTGGTTCTGCACCCTGAGTCGCTCTAGAGGTTCTGTAACCTAGGTCTGATCCTGCGTTTAGCACCCGGAATCCGCCCGTGGTTTTTCTGCCCCTGAAATACGCTCCTGTGGTTCTGCACCCTGAGTCTGCTCCTGTCTGGTTCCTCCTGCACCCTGACGGTCTGCTCTAGAGGTTCTGTACCATGAGTCTACTCTGTGGTTCTGCGACCTGAGTCTGTCTGTTCTGCACCCTGAGTCTGCTCCTGTGGTTCTGCACCCTGAGTCTGCTCTAGAGGTTCTGCACCCTGAGTCTGCTCCTGTGGTTCTGTACCCTGAGTCTGCTCCTGTGTTTTTCCACCCGGAGCCTGCTCCTGCGTTTCTACAGCTATTTGGCAGGCATACTACAACGGCACCCCGCAAGCATATTCACTGATAGCACCAAACCCTCCTTCCCCCCACACTCACTGACTTTTACACTAGCTCCCCACCCGGCTAGCTAGCACCCCAGTCAAAAAAAATGCTACAAACGGCCCTGGTTGGTTGATAAGAGTATTGACATTGTGGGGAACCAGCTACAAATGGTTAGAGTTCTGCACACAAAACAGGCTCAGGTATGGTGAAACCAACAGCAATTCAATTTCCCGCCTACTTCTCAAAGGGGGCAGGTCGAACACCTCTACTGTTCACCGGCAAGAAGAGAAGCAAACATACAATGTTCGCCTTGAACTGTCCACACAGTGGACAGTTCGGCCATCACTATTGCTCAATGTCATGGTTGTAAAGTAGGGATCATGCTACTATGGGATTAAGAAGGTTCAGGTGGTTTTGAGTAGTGATGAGTGGCATAGGCAATATTCTAACTTGCATAATTTCTACTACTATTCAATATTCAAGTGTATGGCCATGAATCGCGAATATATATTCTGCGGACTTGGGGGGTCCGGGGTTCACAGTCACCACGATTGGGATCTTTTAGGGCTCCTGCCCATGTTTATTTGCACACAGTCCAAAACAAAACTAGCCCTCGCAGGGGTTAATAGACATCCAAACAAAAGTCCTTGAAAAATGGTAATCCCCCTGGCTTGGCAAACTTTTCCAGCAGGAACAGGTCCGGGCCTCACTCTGTGAGCGCCCTGTTTCCACGGCTCCAGTAGCCACAGGTCTAGGCCCCACACTCCTTGTGAGCCTCCTGTTTCCACGGCTCCAGTAGCCACAGGTCTAGGCCCCACACGCTCTGTGAGCCCCCTGTTTCCACGACTCCAGTAGCCACAGATCTAGGCCCCACACACTCTGTGAGCCCCCTGTTTCCACGACTCCAGTAGCCGCAGGTCTAGGCCCCACACTCCTTGTGTGCCCCCTGTCTACCCTCAGAAGCCTACAGTCTCCTTTTTGGTCTGAAGCCCTGACACTATGGTCTGAGCTCCTTTTGTGGAGACACACCCAGCTCCACTCACCTGCAAACAGGTGTTAACCATTTGCCTGTTCCTGGGGGAATAGGAAGGCCCACCTGTCACGGATGAACCGTGAGGTCATCCAGCCTCCCTGTGTTAATACATCATAGTTGTATCGAATCTGTAGGAATATGATATATATTTTCCGGTATTGACACTGAGGCCCTTTTTATATGTAAATAGGAAAGGAAACTCTAGGAGGGTCGTAAAACTTTCAAAGGTGATGGATGTACTAGATTTCGTAGAAGTGTCACAGAGGTGTCATTTCTTCCCCAGTGATGGCTTCAAAGGCCTAACGCCAACCCGGACAGTCTGGGAAGCAGATAGATAAGGTTTAAGTGTATCCTTACATATGGTCTTACAAAGGACCGTAAAACCACTGTCATACAATAACCCGGCGCCGACTGTCTGTTATAATTTTAGTGGACAACATACCTGATACAGTTATGAAACCTATATCAGCGTATTCGTCTGACCCAGCCGGATACCCTGATATAAAATATGTACTTCTGGCATGGACTGGCTCAAAGTTATAACCTTTCTTCATGACTGGATATGCCATTTCATTAATGTTTGGTATTAATGTGACCAATAATTTCTGGGGAGTTTGGATATGCCATTATCATCTGTGTACCACGGCCATGGGCCAAAATATGGATTGTGTTATATTTTGGGACTTCGTTTCCCTCCAAAAGTGTAATGACGCCCATGGGGGCCGGATCTCAAAACCCGCCCAGGATTGTTTATCCTTAAAACACGAACAAAGCATGATCTAAGCAGGTCTCCATCTTACCATCACCTGAAGAACCCCAGCCGAGACCCACAGGGCTGGTGGCCATTTTTGGACTTATAATTCTTGGACTTATTCTTTTTGGAATTTTCCTACAAACAGACACTCTTTCTTCAGCAACCTTAAGTATCATTTCTTCTGTTTTTCCCTTTTTATTTTACCCTGACATACACTCTCTTTAATTGTTGATTTTAATAATTATTGTATATGTTAATAATTCGTATTGCATAAAATAAATGACTCTCAAGTCATTTCTCTCAGCCTCATACCTGCTTTGAATATCGCAGAACGCTTCCCTAGCTTTCTGAAGAGTCGCTACCCCGACGTTTATAGTGCTAATCAGAACGGGTTTCCCTTTTCCCGATTTAAATGGGATGGTGGCAGTGATACCAAAATATTGTGTATTTCCGGTCTTGTAATTTGCACGCTCCCCTTTATGGTCTGACTGCGGCCCAATTCCGGTGGTTTCGGCGCACTGATTGTACCGACCTAGTTGGGCTCTCTGTGTGTTGAAATCGATTGGGAGGCCCAGTCCACTAGGGGGGTTCGTGACAGCCACCCAGTTCCATCCTTCCTATCCCAGAGTTCGCGACCCCATAACCAAAATTAAATAAAAACCTGTTCAGTAACCAACTGTTGCTGAGCAATACTGTCCCAAACTTCTTCCAGGATGAACCACCCAATGGGATCACAGCCTGCATGTAGGGGAACTATGCCTCTCTGGCAGCACCCATCCCCGTCCGGTAGAATTCACAATTATAATCGCATTCTGATTGCCTTCAAAATGGATGGTCCTATGTGGAATTTATTTTCGCATTGCGAATATAAAATCAAATCCATGGTCATAAGCTTCCCAATGCATCATTTTGAATATTTGACAGTGCGAATATCCGCCCCCATATTTGCGAAATCTGTGAATTCTCGAATAGCGGATATTCGTCGAGTCTTGAGAAATTGTATGTGCAAATTGTCCAGATAGAAATAGATTTTTGGACTGTAAAGCATGTACAGCAGATTTGAAAAAAGTTAGGTGGACATTAAAAAAAGCAAATAAAGTCTGTAAATGAATGTTAGAGCCGACCTGTCACCTGCTATGCCACTTTCTATTATTGGCAAGTGGCGGGGGTTACACAAATATATATATATATATATATATATATTCCAGGTATTTATAAATATATATATATATATATTTTCCAGGTATAAGACAACTTTTAAACCCAAGAAAATCTTCTCAAAAGTCAGGGGTCGTCTTATATGCTGGGTGCCAGGGCCGCTGGGCATCTAGGGGAGTCTTGAGGACCGGTGCACCACGCACTGCGCGCTGGTGACAGCAGCCTCCACGTATTTGAATCACAGGCACAGAGTAGAGAGACTGCAGCATCCCCCTAGGGCCCCTCCCCCCACCTCTGTGTATAAAAAGAGCCGATTATGAGCTGCTACTTTGACGGCAAGTGCTCACTAGTGACACCGTGGCTGAAATTGGTATTGCACAGATATTAAGATTAAAGCTAAAGATTAAATATCTGTACAAAAAATTCACTTTATAATTATACACAACTGTAAGAGATTTTTTTTAGATTGCCCACATTCTTTCAGTTTTTATTATTAAATGTATACAATTTATATCCCATGGATAACTGCAGGGAAATATTAATGACTATGAAAGGTTGCAGATAGGGGTGTCAAATTGGGAATGTATATTACTAATCCAAAAAAACAGATTGGACTGGAATTTCGCA
>CM070032.1:256982-271441 GCA_036250615.1 Ptychadena robeensis
CTATCTATCTATCTATCTATCTATCTATCTATCTATCTATCTATCTATCCCATCGCTCTGCTATGTGCCACGGTTGCACACGGATGTGCTGGTGGTCTGTGGGAGGTTGACAACCAGCCCCATTTCAAGCCAGTTGGCACAACCCATTCCTGGATGCAACCCTGAATGAACTGCGATTTGCTGGTGGATCCACCCACAGCTTAAGCTCCCCCAACACGCTTAGATTTCCACCTGATTTTTGGGCCGTTCGACCGCTGTGCGCGCTTTCGGGTGGAGATCTAAAGCTTAAAGGGCCAAAATCGTTCTAAGCCATTTCGGACATGACCGAATGGTTTTATATTTCGGACGAGGACAAGAGTTCAAAGTATGGGTATGTCTTCTCAGCTCGTTTGGGGATCCAACCGGGCTGAGAGCACAAAACTTGTGTGCCGCTGCAGCGGCTCTCTCCCTCCGAAGCTCTTGAGCGGGGTGGGAGGGGTGCTAGCAGTTCCTCTCTCTTCCTTCATGCTGAAACAGTGATCAGAGGCTCACTCAGTGAGCTGGCAGCCTCTGCTCACGGCTGGGTTCCCTAGATTCTGTCATCTGGGGCCCCCTAGCTGCTTGGGCCCTGGTGGCTGCCAGAGCAGCTAGGGGGACCCTACAGACATACCCTTAGTGCTGGCACACAAAGAGTGCCCGGCCGATTGTGACAAGATTTTTCAACCAATTGACCGGTCACTTTAGGGAGTGCTCCTGCCACATTTGTGGATGGCACACAAACATGCCTATCACTATTAGGGCGCTGCTTTTTTAGTCTTGCAGACACTTCCTTTAATCTGCAATGGACGTGGCAATGAAGACATGGCGCTCCATGTTCAAAACAAAGCAGCACGGGTGCACCGCTTTGAGAACAAGAAGTGGACACTGTCCCATTCATCAGAATGGGATGTGTCCTCTTTGCGTCTTTTTACCTGTAGCGGATGCCCCTCTACCGTGGGGAAAAAAGGAGCAGTGAACACTAAGTCTTAGGATTAAATATGTCAATTGTGGAATTGAGAGTTAATAATAATAATGTTTGTTTAAACCCATGGTGTGGGCAGGTAATAGATACACACATTTGCAAAGTAATACTTTAGGTGCCCACACACGTTTAGATCTGTCTGGCAGATTGACAGCTCCTGCCGTGAGTGCCGAGAATCGGCCAGGCACCCTTTGGTGACACTGGTCTTCATCCAAAGTAATGAGATCAACTGAGAATTTACCGACATGGATTGGTTGATCCATGATCCATCCATGATGGGGACCTTTACCAACGGTTACTAAACCCTGAACCAAAAATGAACATTTCTATATTAGTGAGTGTATACTCAAAACCTAAAAAATATATAAAATTAAACTATGACTTACCTTTGAGCTGGTACGATGCTTCACAATCCTAAAAAATATACTTACCTGCTGTTCCCTGGAATCATGCAAGAGAATACATCTTTATCTGCCAGGCTTCTGAGGGTGCAATGTCATGAATGGCCACTGGGGGGCACCATATAATGGCTTTCAATTGTCATTGTCAATTGTCAAAATCAATGGTTAGGCGCATGTGTGAGTGTGAGGCACACTTATATAGGCCTCAGGCTACCAAGACAGGTCATCAACACAGCCCACACATGAAGGGAGATACCTTCTGGTGACCAGAGAAACTACCCTGGGTAAGCACAGTACCCCCAGCAGATGGTACCTGAGATATCCAAGATCCTGACAGTGGTATGCTAAAGAGGGAGATAAGGTGAACAAAACAAAGAGCTATAGGGGCCACAATGGGCCCATGGCTGACAAGGGGGCCATCCACCCTGAGACCCCAGTCCAGAATGTGAGTCTCCATGGGAGAATAGTGCGCGTCACAAGGGAGTAAGATGTAGAGCAGTCAGGTTGTCAAAGCCAAGGGTCGATACACACAGGATGATGATGAAAGCACAAGCAGTGAAACCGCTGGAAGCAAGATACAGGCTAGAAGCACAATAATCTGGCATGAAGTTGGGACATGGCTTTTATAAGAAAGTACATGGGAAGGACCAAGGGTTCAGGGTTCAACGAGAACTAGGTAACCAGGTGTCTGTGTACAAGGTTAGGAGACCCAACAGCTGGATTAAAAAATATAAATCACCTTAACAACATAAATATAAGTAAAAAACTAACTGCAAATGCCCTTTTAAGGACAAAAATCAATTTTTTTCTCTAGTATATGCTGAATGAAGTTTTGATTCAGTGGTAGAATTATTTTTATCCTATCCCTATAGAAAAACAAATCTGTTTATTGTGAGTCCCGACAGACATACCCTAAGTACTGGCACACAAAGGGTGCCTGGCCAATTGTGACCCGAATTTTCGGTCGATTGACCGTGCATAATGACGTGTCACCATTGGCACTATGCGCCAAGGAAGACACAGCACTCCATGTTCAAAACAAAGCAGCACGGTGTGAGAACAAGAAGTGGTCACTGATGAATGGGATGTGTGCTCTCTGTGTCTTTTTCCCTCTATCAGACTCCCGTCCACTGTGGCAAAAAGCAGCAGTGGCCACTAAGCCTTAGGATTAAAATATGTCAATGGTGGAATTGAGAGTTAATGTTCCATTCGGCTATGAGGACCCCGGCTGTTCTAGTCACCGCCTGCTGGTGGCACTGTGATTGCCCATCCATGGGTTGGTCCCACAGTCACCAGCAGGTGGCTCCCTGGAGGCGTGGGCTGGGTGGAGCTCACACCTTCCTCATTAGCTTTAGGGCTATATAGGTGTGCTTCATGCACACCTGCTGTTCATTGTTGTTTTCCTGTCTGGATTTCATGCTTTCCCTGGCTTCATGCTTCTTGTCCCTGAACCCGAACCCTGAACCTGAACCCTGGACACTCCTGTACCCTGGACTTTTGCACCTGTTTTTGTTCCTGCATGTAAGTCTTCATTAAATCGTTTTTTGTCACTACCCCAACTCTGTCTGGATCTCAGTGTGTGTTGCCTGTCTGGTCGCTATGTGCCGCAGTTGCACATATTGTGCTGGTGGTCTGTTTTGTAACCTGCTTTGTAAGCATTGATCTCACTAGGGATATTGATTACTGCCACCTAGTGTAATAAATGACTCATTAAACTGTGAGGGTGAATAAGTCATTCATAACACTAGGTGGCAGTATGAATCATTCATAGTGAATCGATACTTACAAAGCAGGATAGAACCTAAGGAAGAATGAAGACATGAAGAGAAGAAGACAGCAGCTGGCTAGGAGACCCAACAGCTGGATTAAAGAATATAAAGCACCTTAACAACCTAAATATAAGTAAAAAAATTACTGCAAATGCCCTTTTAAGGGCAAAATCACCTTTTTCTCTGCGAACCCTGAACCCTGGACACCCCTGTACCCTGGACTTTTGCATCTGTTTTTGTCCCTGCCTGTAAGTCTTCATTAAATCGTTTTTTGTCACCACCACCTCTGTCTGGATCTCAGTGTGTGTTGCCTGTCTGGTCGCCCCCTCAGTAACTGATCCTGACACCTGCTTTGTAAGCATTGATCCCACTAGGGATATTTAATACCGCCACCTAGTCTGATGAATGACTCATTAAACCATGAGGGTGACTAAGTCATTCATAACACTAGGTGGCAGTATGAGTCATTCATAGTGAATCGATACTTACAAAGCAGGATAGAACATTTGGAAGAAGAGGAGAAGACAGCAGCAGGCTAGGAGACCCAACAGCTGGATTAAAGAATATAAAGCACCTTAACAACCTAAATATAAGTAAAAAAATTACTGCAAATGCCCTTTTAAGGGCAAAATCACCTTTTTCTCTGTGAACCCTGGACACCCCTGTACCCTGGACTTTTGCATCTGTTTTTGTCCCTGCCTGTAAGTCTTCATTAAATCGTTTTTTGTCACCACCCCACCTCTGTCTGGATCTCAGTGTGTGTTGCCTGTCTGGTCGCCCCCTCAGTAACTGATCCTGACACCTGCTTTGTAAGCATTGATCCCACTAGGGATATTTAATACCGCCACCTAGTCTGATGAATGACTCATTAAACCATGAGGGTGACTAAGTCATTCATAACACTAGGTGGCAGTATGAGTCATTCATAGTGAATCGATACTTACAAAGCAGGATAGAACATTTGGAAGAAGAGGAGAAGACAGCAGCAGGCTAGGAGACCCAACAGCTGGATTACAGATCACTGTATGGAGTATAATAGTAAAGTAGCTCAGCCATCCCTCAATCAGCAGCAGCTCTCCCTATCTATCTAGTACTAAAGACGCAGGATAAATGTAAAAATGGCCGCCAGGCTGCTTCTTTTAGAAGGGGGAGGGGTTGTCCTCCAGGAGCGAAAGGAAGTGTTATTGGCTGTACTGTATGACCTGACGATAGGGTGAGGGGTCGCACTTTGTCTCCATGTAAGGGTCTAGGGGGCGGGTAGAACACCCATAATGTTTGCCAGCATTGCGAACTGCGAACATGGTATGTTCGCTGCGAACTGTCCACCGGGCGTCACTAGTAATGAATATTACTGCCACCTAGTGAAATGAATAATGCATTTATTCATCGTGAGGGTGACTTAGTCATTCATAACACTAGGTGGCAGTATGAATCATTCATAGTGAATCGATACTTACAAAGCAGGATAGAACATATGGAAGAATGAAGACACGAAGAGGAGAAGACAGCAGCTGGCTAGGAGACCCAACAGCTGGATTAAAAAATATAAATCACCTTAACAACCTAAATATAAGTAAAAAAAACTTCAAATGCCCTTTTAACAGTAAAATTACCTTTTTCTCTGGTACACGCATGATGCATTCAGAATTTTTTTTTTAATAAATCGGTTTATTATCGCTCTTATCCCTAAACAATTATAGAAAAACAAATCTGTTTATTTCGGGAGAAGTTTTTTTTCCTTAATATTATTAATGTAGATTGGACTCTCCTTTCTCATCATTCGCCGTAAAGTTTTATGCGTTGTGCAATTATTCCAGAATGTAATTAGCTTTTTTTTGCGTTTTTAATAATTACTATTTCTTACGGAGCACTTTGCATAATTGAAATTAAAGTCACATTAAGACCCTTTTCATATAATTTCATTTTGTTAGCGGAGGAACATGGAGATAATGGCGTGTCTCAAAGCACAAATGACTGACATTGTTATTCAAAATAAGTTCGCGTCCAAATTTTTTACTCAACTCCTAATCGGATCCTTGTTTACTTGCCGCGCGAAACAGCCGCCGCCGAAATAAGTTATTCCGTTTATTATTTTTTTCTTCACTTGTTATGGCGAAATAATTGCCGCCGCGCGCCGGTGCTGTGTCATGCCTTCACGCAGGCTTGGTAACTTCTGAAAGATGAACTTTTGGTTGCCGCCTTGAGACGCCGACACTGAGGCGCTGGAGAGGATTGCGCTCCTTTATTAGATTTTGCAGTCACGCCGACACTAAACGGTACGCGTCTACATTTTATTATCCTTGATTCACGACAAATAATGAATCCAAAGGGTCCTCGTAACTGTTTATTAGTTGACTTTCTCTTTATAAAGTATGCAACGTCTTCCTCCCCAACCAACACTCTCAACTTCAGGATTGACATGGGTCTGTTTGGGCGAGTCTAAAAAATGACCCCTGTTACTCCCAAACCAACCCACTGCAGCCTCATCTTAAGAGCAAGTCTCCACTGCGTTCTCGGCTCACCTGCACTAAGCACATTCCTTGGCAGGTGGCCGGACGGAGCAAATCCACATACTTTCCTATCGGACTGGCTGTTCTCACAGCGTGCTACCGATCCGCCGGCCGGAGGTTGATGTACTGCACTATGTTGAGGATCAGTAACCCACTGGACCCTCAGCCTAAGGGTATGTCTCCACTGTGTTCTCCGACGGCCCCCCTGCACTAAGCGCATTCCTTGTGGTCCAGACGAAACCAATCCATCTACCTTCCAACTAGACCAGCGGTTCTTATAGCGCTCTGTCGATCCACTGGCCGGAGGTTGATGTACTGTATTATGCTGAACTTCCGGCCGGCGGATCGGCAGAATGCCGTGAGAACAGCCAATGTTGATTGGCTCCGTTGAGACCCCCGCCAAGGAATGCACGTAGCGCAGGGGGGCCAACAGAGCCGAGAACACAGTGGAGACATACCCTTAGGCTGAGGCTCCAGTGGGTTGGTTTTGAAATGACTGGGGAGCATGTTTTAGACTCGTCTGAACTGCTCCAATTGTTCTCACAGTGGCGGATTGGCTGCGATGCGGTGTGGCTTCAGAACCAAAACATGGTGTTTAGAGCCGCACCATGCTGCAATCCATGCCCATTGATTTTAATCGAATGCGGAAATTGAGTGTTTTGGCCATTGTGACATTGATTTTGATCATTTCAGTCATCTTGTTACAATGAAATGAAAGCTACGCTTGTAAGTCAGACAAATATAACATAACATTAATAATGACATCACCACAAATGTCTTTTCTGTGTCACATCATTATCAGTTTTATTCACCCCCCAAGTGACATTCATTCTTAGTACTTAGTACAACATCCTTTTCCAGTTATAACAGCGTTTACACGTGAAGCATAGCGTGACACAAGTGTCTTGCAGCAATCTACGGGGATCTCCGCCCATTCTTCATGGGCAAAAGCCTCCAGTTCAGTCACATTCTTAGGCTTGTGCGCTGCAACTGCTTTCTTCAAGTCCCACCAGAGGTTATCAACTCAGTTGGCCACCAATGCTCAATGTCTACCCCATGGCCTGGCCTTGAGCAATGTCCGCTTCCTTAATTCAGCCTTAACAGCCTCCCTTGGAAGTTCCGGGCAGCGGATAGTTAATGTAACTCTCTCTTCTGATGGTATAAAGTTGGTCTCCTGCAATAACGCTGAGCTCATATTTTAAGCTGCACTGGCACTAGTGGAAGATATTACTCTGCGATGCCTCTCGGGTAGAGGTATAATTATGTAATAGTATAATTTTGCTCAAGGCAAGAACCTTCAAACCACATGAGTAAAACGCTATACAAAATGGGTAGACAGCTAATAGCCTTCCGTAAATACAAAGGACTCGGTGTAACGTATATCTTCTTCTGCTGCAGGATCATTTTTATCCTGTACATTTTAGCGTCGCCGAAATAATGTAACAATTTCACGAAGCTTCTTAACGTAGACTCGTCACCGAGAAATTCTGAAAGCTGAACTCATTCTAAAGGCCCCCATACACGGGTCCGTTTCCCATCGGATTCCGGGACGATCGATTCTGGGCGCATGCACGCGAAACGATCGTCCCGGAATCGCGTGAAGCCCACCTTGTCCGTCCGATCACGTCCGATCGTTCGGGGGCTCAGAATCGGATCGGACAGAGAACCAACATGTTGGTCTTTCTGATCCGATTCTGCACACATCAGGGGGAGTTGCCATTTGTGGAGTAAGCGATCGGACACGGAATCGTCCAGGAATCCGTGGGACAAGGTGGTATGTAGCGATCGGACACACTTAACTGGCCGATCGATCGGAGCTCCGATTCCCGCTGAGATCGCCGGAATCGATCGGATAGGTGATCGATCGGCCATGGAATCCGACTGTGTATGGCTAGCTTAAAGCTTCTCTAATGTAATGCTGATCTTTTGGCTTCAGTAGTTTCAGTTACACACCTGCAACAAGCGTGTAGATACTGGACCAGTTGTGGCGTAATTATGTGAAAACTCAAACTTGTCATGGGTCATTACCAATGTTGGACCCGCCCCGTTCACCCGCGAGAAGGAGCTCACTATTCTTCCTCCGGCAGGATCAGGAGCAGCGAGATCCCGCCGGAGGAAGAATCTTCTCACTAGAAGGCCAAGTAGAGAACCTGGTCTTCTATAGTGTTGAGCTCGAATATTCGATTTTCGAATATTAAGCTTGAATATCGCCATTCCGCCAATATTCACGAATATATAATCGAATATCTGACGCGATGATTTATTGCGATTATCGCGATCCCATTCATTTTAATGGATCGCAATTATATAATCGCAATGCGATTTTTTTAAACGGATATTCTCCCTGTCGGATATCCGAGCTCCATTGACTTGCATGCATTGCGCATATTTGATCGCAATTCATGTCCACAAGTGCGGATATTCGAGATTACGAGTATGGAATCGAATATTATGGCAATATTCGCGATATTACGCGAATTCGAATATTGCCTAGTCGATCATCACTAGTCTTCTAGGTAAAAGCCGGCTCCAAAAATCGTAAGGGACGTCATCAGAACCAGAAGACCTGGCCGAAGTTCCACCATCACTACGGGTCAACAATTCAACAGTGTTTAAAGGTAACCATACATGGACCGATTTTCACCCGATTTTTTGTCAGACTGTCCGCTGTGCACGTTCCGATGGGCCATCTGGACAGATCTTCGAATCGCATGGTAAATTCCCAGCCAATCCCATTACTACCGTCCCCATTTACAGTAATGGCCAGCACACAAAGGGTCAGCTGAGGGGCCTTCTCATCTATAGAGGGAGAATGGCTACCTTCTGTCAAGATAACACCACCCAGACAAATGGTAATTGTGAGAACCAGGTAAACAATGGCAGCTCAATAGGTCTACTAAGAGGAACCTGTTTTATTTTTATTTTTTTTCCAAAAGGAACCTGTTTTAATGCTCACCATACACTCTGAGATAAAAATTAGGATCCATTAAAACAGACCAATGTATCCCGACGGCGGTATCGGTTTGGATCGTAATATTCGGCAAAATCATCGAAAGCTATCGAAATTTATCGCCGTTTATATTGGCCATTGTGATGTATTTTTTTTTTTAAGGGGAAGTGATGTAGGGGGGTATATGTATATATATACATGCTGACATGCTGTTTAGCCACCATGTCAGTGTCAGCAACATGCCGGTGGTGCCGGAAGTTTTAATATGCTAATGTTCCGCATCGGCAGTAATTGGTTGCTAAACACTATGAAAACACTGTGAGGTTTCCCAATGTTGCCAGACCAATTAAAATTTTTGAACATGTCCAATAAATTACGACCGGAAAAAAACGGTAATTACGATCGTAATATATCGGTTGTACCATGTGGACATGCACGGATTTCAGGACAATAAAATACATTTATTGGTCGGTTTTAATGGATCCTAATTGTTATCTCAGAGTGTATGGCCTGCTTTAGGAAGCATACTTCCAATGGCCCATTTTTTATTGGACTGGCATGCTCTGGGTCAAACTTTTCTCTTGGTCAACAGCAAGCCCAAAAGCATTTTCATAAGGATTGTGTCTGGTTAAACAGGAGATCTGTTTAGAAGCATATCTGTCATAAATCAATAAATATATATATTGTACAGGACCGCCTGGATGGATCCTGCCAGTAAGACCTATTTCCCCTTCATTCAGGCTGTGATCCAATTAAGTGGTGTGTCCTGGAAGGAGACCAGAAAGTCAACTTTCAACTTTGAACTTAATTTATGCTAGAGCTGTAAGAAAGAGACCCGCCCATCTGTAGCACCTGGGTGCACTGCACGTACAGGGGTGAATCAGGGGACAACTATGATCTTACCCCTTGGCAACTTCAGACTCCCTTCAGGCCTCCACGGGCATACACCTCCCTTCCATTCAAGGGGCAGCCAGGCCACACAGTCCTCTACTGTAACAGCGGCTGAATGGGCTTTCTTAAGTTAGCAGACCCTTGTGCACATCCCTCAATAAATGTCCAAAACACGTCAGCTTGGTGTGAATACAGTGCACACATCAGAGTGCCAGGTTACACTGCATCTCTCTCCTGGGGAGCCATCTGGGAGCAGACCTTGCCAGTAACAGTCTTTACCCTAGACACATTTGCTGACATTTAAAGTGGAACTCCTGAATGATCATGGTACATTACATACAATTCTCAGTCTACCTTCCCACAGAGCAATACTATTTTATTCCAATGTTCCCCTAATACTTTTCTACATCTCCAGCAATTTTGGTGATGATATCGTGTTCAGGGGCTTTGCAATCAGCTCACAAAGTCAGCAAATTTAACCATCTCTGATCATTGTATTTCTTCATATCTGATTTGTGAATAAAGGGTATGAAAATAAATTCATAGTGGGAATATAACCCTAAAAAACCAGTAAGCTAATAGAAGCCTTTTTTTTAAGACCCATCCCTTGCAGAAATTCAGGAAGCCTAAAATGGGAGAGGTAGGTATCTCTGTACCAATCACCCTCCTCACCCACTCATGGGTGGACTGTGCTACTAACATGCAGCTTTGTGAACTTCTGCAGATCTGATGACGGATTCTGTTTGAACACGACGTCTCCTCGCAGAGTTCTATCGCTTACAGTTCTTCACTCATTTTGGATGAAGAGGACAGATGTTTGTTAAAAAGTCACAGCAAGCTGGTAATGAAGCTGCGCCGGTAATTGATAATTGAGGTAAATGACGCAGAGTGCGTGCAAGATTCCCTCATGTGTCTCTGTTTCTGGGCTGGGTCGGCCGGATCATTAGGATTCAGCTTCTGTTCCTTGACTCCCATTATTCTACTACTGTCATTGTCATGTAGGGATAGATAGATAGATAGATAGATAGATAGATAGATAGATAGATAGATAGATAGATAGATAGATAGATAGATAGATAGATAGATAGATAGATAGATAGATAGATAGATAGATAGATAGATCTTGCCAGGAAAGTAAAAATATTATTTTATTTAACCACACCCACTCTGCATAAGCCACATCCATATTTATGCCCATTGGAAGATGTGCTGGTTCTCATTTCCTCTGGTGGAGCACAATGACCCCAGTCTGCCTCTGACCCAAAGTTCATCATTATACTACAAAGAAGTGCAGTCACCCACCTCACTACAAGGTATGGTTTTCGCAATCCGAGTGATATAATGGAATAACAAATTATATCCGCTGGGTGTGAAACCATCCAAGCGGAGTCCATCCTAAATTCCGAGCATAACAAACTTGGTGTGATCTCTTTGTAAGTCCATAGGAATCGGCGAGTACAGAAGCACAGGGTCAGCTAATGACAAGGCCGGCCAGGGCTTATAATTGCCTCGAGAGTATTAACCGTCATCAGCATGACGGCCTGTCTGCAGCTGAGTTGTAAAACATTAAAAAGATAAAGGGCGGGAGACGGAGTGAAATGTACGGCATGGAGAGCTGGTGAAATGCTGACAATAAATAGAAAGGGCCGAAGATGAAAGACGTCGCTGCCCAGCTACTGCTTCAGCAACGCTGATGAGCTGACCAAGAGTGACGCTACACGGGGACAAAGGAGGAAAGGTTGTCACAGTTCCTAAGCCGCGGAACATTCTGCAAACCAACTCAAAAATAAAGAAGGATTTTTTTCCCACCAAAAGTCCAAAATCAGTTATCAATTAAAGTGGTTCTATACTAAAAAAAACAAAAACACATACATTTCATTGACATAGTACTCGCCTGTCAGTAGCGATGGCCGAACTTCGGCCGTGTCCGTCCGCGAACGAATCGGAAGACCCGTCACACCTCAGTCACTGTCACTGACGTCACATCCGGGTTTCACAAGCCGGCTTTTCACTGAAAGACCGTGTTCTCTACCCGGTGAAATATTCTTCCTGCGGCGGGATCTTGCTGCTAATGATCCCACCAGAGGAAGAATAGAGGGTTCCTTCTCGCCGGCGGACAGGGTGGGTCGAACACCCGTACTGTCCACCGGCGAGAAGGAGGGCGAACATGCTTGTTCGCGGCCGAACTGTCCGCCTTGCGGGCAGTTCAGCCATCACTACCTGTCAGCAGTATACATCTGTGAAAACTGCTACAGAATAAAAAAACAATGTACTCACCTTCCTCACTTCCAGGGAAATCATATTTATTAAGGGCAGATAGAAGCAGTTCCGCCCACACTTCAGGAATACTTAAGTCTGACTATGGGGCTGTAATTCTATAAAATGGCCACTAGATTCAATTACATCAGGTTAGATTCTGCAGATGCGAAGCTGCATTCCAAGTCACACAAGACTACGGACTTCATCTCTGCTGTGACTGTTTACAAGCTGCGGTGCCGGGTACGTCACATAGTGGGAGGGAAGAGCCAGAGAATCGCCTCTCTTGCCGTAAGGATTTTTTTATTTTTATTTTGAGCAGTGATTGCCCTTATTATCAGCAGTGCTGCTGCTGATGATGTAAAGTGCCCAGTGAGGTGGCAGGTCCGCTTTGTGTTGGTGATACTTCGTAAAATGTAAATTCCGTACTGGGCCTCCTTACTGCTTTGGGACCCTATGTTCTGGAAGACCAACGGAGGACCTTAGATGGACTTCCAGGAGGACTTCCTGGAGGCAATTTCTTCAGATGGGGACCAGGGTCCCAATCTAAAGTATGAAACGAGAGTCAATGTGCACAGTGGTGCGCATCGGTTCACAGTTCGATTAACAAATGCTAGAGTTCAGTGTGATGATGTCACTACATCCTGACCTAAAGCTGGCCATACACCTTCAGATTTCTCTGTCAGATTTCCTTCAGATCAGATTTTGTTTTACCAAAACCATGTAATATGAGGACCTTTCTACACCTTCCAATCACTATGTATTCTATCAGGGAGGACACTATACTACATGGTTGTTGGTAGATCTGATCTGATCTGAAGGGAATCTGACAGAGAAATCTGAAGGTGTATGGCCAGCTTAACAGGTATCTACTCGTCTATGGTCGGCTTCAGGTGGGCATACACAGGTTGATTTTCGTTCAATCAATGAACCTTCAAGGGCAGCGTGATGACGTCACCACGCTGAGCTCAAGCTTCGTCAATTGAATGGAGAATCGACCACCACTTTGTGCAATCGATCCGATTCGATACTTTGGATGGGGACTCTTGGTTGCAATCGAATAGAGAAATGTTGGTTCTCGAAGGCTGGATGGAATCAATTCCAGAACACGGTGAAGGATTGTCCAGGAATCGATAAAAAAATTGATCCATGTATGGCCACTTTTAGGGGTTCAAGAAGAAAGATGTAGGAAATGACTTGGTCAATCACCAAGCACAAACATTTCAATATAATTGATGAGGGGGCTTTATCAAACTTGTGGAACTCTCAACATAAATCATAAATGGAGACTTACCACAGGGGGCTGGCTCTGGCTCAGGGAAGGTGAGTACAGAGAGTACAGAATGTCTCCAACCCCTGCGAGGCAGGAGCTACACAGGAGATCCTTCGTGACTGAACCATGCTAGAAAATCACTATCTAATAATCATTGGGAGCAGCAACTGATTGCTGAACAGATGGAACAAATGGCTCCCTATGGAGTCAGCTACACTAGAAGCAGGCAGTGACAATCCATAGCGATCCATTGTACGTGATTAGAAGGTTGTCAGCAGCTGGTTCATCTCAGTAGCATGGGGTGAGAAGCCCCCCTGACTGATATGGTTACATAGTAGGTGCTAGAGCATTACCCACAAGACTACAAGCTGTAAGTATGGTCGTGCCAGTAGCAAGGTAAGTACCGTATTTTTCGGACTATAAGACACACCGGACCATAAGACGCACCCAGTTTTTAGGGCAGAAAATCCCCAAAAAAAAGATTTAATACGTTTTCACATCAATTGGGATAATGCAATGAATTTAATGGATGCAATATTCAATTCAGCCAGCAGGTGTCACTAGCAGCAGTACACTCTCAGCACAACACGTCACACTACACTGATCTGTTCAGTGTTCTGTGTTTAGCCCAGCATTTCTGCATCCCCTGCACCCCGGCCGAGCCATCCATAGCCGAACTGAACACAGTGCAGAGCTCTCCTCTGTGTTCTCGTTGGTGGGGATGCAGGGGATGCGGCATTTAGATGGAAGAGCCGAACATCGCAAATGACAGCTGCCGCAGCTCTCGTCCTCAGCTCTCCTCCCGGAGCGACCACCGGCGGCCCCCGGCGTTCAGACCATAAGACGCAGGCACTTTCCCCCCCCAATTTTGGGGGTGAAAAAGTGCGTCTTATGGTCCGAAAAATACGGTATATATTTTCTATATTTTGGGATCAATTTGCCCAGATGAAGACTATATAAAGGTAAGTAATGCGTTTATGTTTTTTTTTTTTATAGTACAGAATCTTAACCTCCTGGGTGTTCTCGGCCAATAAAACTCACAGACAAACTTGTCCGCCCCGATGGCATCAGATAGGGAGGCGGGGGGTAGGCGGCACATTGACCTCCATTTAAAAAAGCTTGCCATCTGTGAACTACCCAGAAGGTTAACCAGTAGAAGTTAAACTGTCTACACTCTTAGACTCTTGGCGCCACTTTTAGGACCAAGTCATGAAATACAGGCCGAGGTGTGACCACTGGGGGCGTTTATAATGGTTTTCTATGGGAAAATATGTCCTATTTGTTTAAATGCAGAGTTGAGATTAGAGATTTACCTGGCTGTCACTGCGCTGTGTTTTGGTGTGAGCTGGGGAAAGAATAGGTTTAGCGAGGGATCTTCTGAAATTATTCCTTACAGGTAAGGTTTTTTT
>CM070032.1:341905-355128 GCA_036250615.1 Ptychadena robeensis
GTATCACTTTTGGTACAGAAATCTGCACCTCAGTGAACCGCCAGGGAGGTTAAAGTCCGATATGCCCATTTGTGAACGGACCTGGCCCAGGTTCGGCCATCATTACTTATAATATTTGAAGACTAATTTGCAGGATGTTGCCAATTTAAATATTGCCTATTCAATATTATTTAAAATAACGGCAGGTTTGTCAATAAACCTTAAAAATTACAACTCTAAAGGGCTCCACGTTTCAATTACCCTACGATCGATGTCAGATTCGATTGTAATTTATACTCAACATTGGTTTGATTGATCAAAGTACGATCGAACTACTCGCCACTAGTGATGAGCGGCATAGGCAACATTCGTATTCGCGACATGCCGCAAATTTTTCGGAAAACATTCGGCAATATTCGGGTTTCTTCTTATTGCGTATATCGGCAGTTTGTTTGCGAATTTCGCGTATATACGTTTAACTTGCATTGAGGGGCGTGTTTAAAAAAATTTAATATTGAAAATTGCGAATTTTCAAAAGTGCTGATTTTCGCAATATTCTGAATATTTACATCACCCCAATATTGGATTTAAAAACTGTTGATGGTCGCAGGGAGTGCTGCTAAGCTCTTGTTGCAGCCTTCCCATTCGTCCACTTGCATTGAGAGGCGTGTGTAATGGAAAAAAAATACCGAATATCTTGAATTGCGAATATTCGGCAATATATTCACCATCTTCGCGAATTTCCAAATTGCCGATATTCGCGATTAATATTCAGAATCTGAATATTTGCGATCACCACTACTCCCCACATGGAGAAACCAATATTAGATCAATGTTTCTTCCATTGCCTGAAAGCATAACTGAAGAAAGTCGTCAGAAATGTCTGACTGACATCTGTCGTCTGACATGTCCAATCACATTTCGGTAGATTTTTCTTGGACAATTTCAATCAATCTAGGTCGATCTAACCATGTGGGCAGGCAAAGATTTTTGGTCGATCGGGAAAATTTAAACATGTATGAGGCCTTAAGAAACACTTTTGTTACAATGCTCTGTTCTCTTCGGCATGGTCCCACGCAGTAGACCAATTGTTCAACACCAAACCAGCCTAAAATAAAGTGATAATGGTAGTGTAGACCATCATGGACCTGATGGCCAACCACCTTTGGAGAAGACGTTTAAGATCCCATCACCCCAGGATACTTAAGACAAAGGTAAGAAAACAGAGAAAAATTCTAAGCATAAAGCAATGGTGGGGGTAGTTAAGGGTGGGAGTGGTTGGATGACTACAGAGGAGATAGTGTTAGGTCTCGAACCTGTGACCAGCAGCATTCCGGATGATAGCCTTGCCCACTGGGCTGTCTGCCCTCCTAGACTCTCCATGGTACTAACTCATTCATCTCCCTTGCTCCAGCCTTGCCTTGCTAATTGCCCTGATCTCCTGCACCTGCTACTTCCTATTTATATGCAGCCTCCTGCACCAGGTCCTTGCTGATTATTATGCTTTTGAACTCTGATCTAGCGGCATCTCCTGCATCCTCTCTGCTTCTTCTACTGAACTCCCGCTGCCGACCCTGAACCGCCTACTGACCATTCTTCTGCCTTCTCCATTTATCTGAACATCTACCGCTGCTGACCTGGACTGTCTCATTACTCTGCTTGCTGCCCGCTTCGACTCTCTGCCTGTTATCTCACTACTACTACTCCTGCGGCCCTTGCCACTGGACTCCACTCCACCAGCCTGGTGTCCTCCTACTCAGGTGAGCCAGATAGGACACCTACAGGTAGTGTTGGTGATGGAGTGGAAACTGAGGAAGCAACTCATACAACGGCTTAACTAAAAATAATGTGAGTAGAATGATGTTGGTGAACGAACTGTTTGCGTGTCAAGAAGATATAATTTTGACCATCCATCATACCTGTCAAATTAAAAAATACTGATTACAGTAAAAATACAGGAAGTGACATCACTTTTGGTATTTGGAACGCGGAACGTCCATGTTTCAAATACAGGAAGTCACGGTACAAAATTTATTTTCCGGTGTATAAGACGACTTATGAACACAGGAACATGTGTTGAAAAGTCGGGGGTCGTCTTATATGCCGGGTGTGGCTAGCAGGGGGGTGCAGGGGACCATCTAGGGGAGCTAGTAGGTCTGCTCCCGATCTGTGCTCCCTGGGCTGCGCGCTGGCTCACAGAAGCAGAAGCAGAGAGAGTCTGGACAGAGCAGTGTTACCATGGCTACGAGATGCTTCTCCACAGAGAACACACCCTCTCCCTCTCCACTGCTGTAGAAACAGAACTAAAACGTATAATTTTGAACATTCATAGAACGAAAACCATTAATAGTATAATCATGAAACTTTCAGGGTCAGTAATGCTCCCCTACTACTACTTACACCCCAAGTTTCACCTCTCTATCTACAAAACTTTATAAGTTACACTTCAGCTAAAGTTCAGCTATCAGACAGTGCTCCATCGCCAGAGTGATATACTCCAATATGCAACATTTTACTTGCCTACATTGAAACATATATCTTTAAATCCCTGCATGGTAGTACCTTGAAATTTTGTGGTTTACTAGTTAACCCCTAAGACTATATCCATGCAAATTTTCAGGTCCCTGAGCATAATCCTTCCTACTAAAAGCCCCCTATAAAATATTGCTTCCCTATGAGCATAAAGCACTACTGTACTCTGCTGCATACATGCTTTCACTTATCCTATCCTTACTAATACAAAAAAAGATCGGACTTCTAAGGGTGTTGGAGATCTGTGGGTTGAAAGTCAGAGTAGACATACATTTTTTTTAGTTGGTGTGCGTTGGAAGAGAGGTAGTCTTATACGGCGAGAATATACCAAACTCTATATTTTAACTTATACGCTGAAAAATACGGTATGTCACTTCCTGTATCGGGATCTGTACCGCCCCTCCCTCCAATTTTGTAGTTGGTGAACTCAGGAGGCAAAGGGTGTTACTCTTGCTCCTAACTTCTCACCCCGCACATCATCTGCACACGGGGTGAGAACTTAGGGCTTGTTTCTATTATACACCGGGACCCCTAAGCATATACGCTTAGCGGGGATCCCGAAGTATCCCACAGACATTGCCTGCTCGGTGGATGGTCTGTTTACACATCCGCTGGTGCAGAGGCTGAACGTAGTCAAATACACCGGCGGAGTGGCTCAGCGCAATGAAGACAGATCTTCCGCCGAGCAGGTAAGTCTATCTGCTACGTTGGGACCTCCCGCTAAGCGGTCCCAACGTAATGGAAACATAGCCTTAGGAGGGAGAGCAACGCCCCCTCCCTCATAAGTTACCCTGATTTACAAATCTGGGATTTATTGAAATCGGAATTTGTTCAGGAAAGTTAGGTTTTTCATGTGACTTTGTTTTAAAAAAACTGGATACTTGACAGGTATGCCCTCAAGATGTTGTAAAACATCAACCAAACTGTCTATTGCTTGTAAAGGAAATATGCGACTGACCAGCATTACATATCTGTCAGATATTATGATCCAAAGCGATCAACATGTTTTCAGAAAACTTCTGCAAAGTCTCTGCGGTCTTCATTTTCACCGAGCTGCCTGCCTCTGTCCGGATGTATTTGGATCAGCAGCTGAACGCACATAACACCTTCAAAGTCAACCGCAACTTTCTTCAAAGAAAGAAAGAAAAAAAAAAAGGCTTCCATTACAGAGCGCTTACCCGCTGCCGTCCCAGAGGTAATACAAACGTCTTATTTCTTACAGCTGCTAAAGTTTAAAAAATTAGGGCCCAGATGGGTTCTGCAGGGATGATGTGGTCCTTGATCCAGTAATATTTGAAAACGAAACATCCTTGAGTGGTTGCAGGCTGTTAGGAGTGCGTCTGATCCACGCTGAATGATAATGTAGCACATCCATGAATTTATTCCTCTAATTATATCTCATGACTGTGTTTAATGCTGGGAAGGATGTTGTCAATGAGAAGAGATTTACTTCTTATCGTAGCGTCCCTTCTCGCAGACCTGGTCAGCCAATTATCTATTCAGGTGTTTCAACTGTCTACTACAAGAAGACCATCAAACAAAGCTATCCCCAAATCTAAACAGATCTGATCTGAACACACTGATTTCCACTGATGGACCTTTTTGTTTTCTGTTGGACCTTTTGTTTGGTGGACCCTCCTTCACTATGCACCTCTGTGATCTGCAACCTTTTGTGGCCAGGTCGGATGAGGACTGGTGTCACCAGGCCCTGAATCTTTGCCCCAGATCATACCTCCTCAACTGCATCTCTTCTGTGTATGCCAGGGTGGATCAGGGCTGGTTCACCTCCAGTAAAGTTCAGCCTCTGTTGAAAATTGTAACCAGCCTCCTGCACACCATGCCTGCTCCAAAGGCCATCCTGAACCCCGAGCCTGTTTCAGAGGTCGCCCTGCACCCCGAGCCTGTTTCAGAGGTCGCCCTGCACCCTGAGCCTGTTTCAGAGGTCGCCCTGCACCCCGAGCCTGTTTCAGAGGTTGCCCTGCACCCCAAGTCTGTTCCAGAGGTTGCCCAGCACCCCGAGCCTGTTCCAGAGGTCGCCCTGCACTCTGAGCCCGCTCCAGAGGAGGTCCTGCACCCCAAGCCCACTCCAGAGCAGGTCCTACACCCCAAGCCCGCTCCAGAGGAGGTCCTGCACCCCCGAGCATGCTCCAGAGGAGGTCCTGCACCCGGGGCTGCTGAGCATTGTAACTTTCCCTGCAACCTAATCTGGTCCTGACCTGAGCATCTATACACCTGAACTATGGACTACCTGTTTGCTCCTTATAGTAAGTGCACAATAAATCCTTTTTCGTTCACCATATTCCTTGTCAGTGTGTGTTGCCTGTCTGGTCGTCCCCTTATCTGAATCCTGACAATGTGGGAGAGACCCAGCCAGTCCAACCTCTACAGTAAGAGTGCCAACACACAGGGGGCCATAATAAAAAAGTTGCACAAAGTCATGGAC
Organism: Ptychadena robeensis; assembly: GCA_036250615.1. Classification (NCBI taxonomy): domain Eukaryota; kingdom Metazoa; phylum Chordata; class Amphibia; order Anura; family Ptychadenidae; genus Ptychadena; species Ptychadena robeensis. The sequence continues at coordinate 346,860 of CM070032.1, forward strand.
CATATATTTGATTGGCACATGTAAGAATCAATGACTTGTCGTGAAAGGTTGATAACAAGCATGGGTTCTCTAGCCCTCTACTATTATATTATCTATCATTCTCTTCTTTTAGTAAAGATTTACAAAGTAAACAACACGACTCATTGCGGTTTGGTTGCTCATTAGGACATGGTGGCTTTGCCAACTCACATTTGGCATCCTTGCTTAGTGCTCAATTAGCCATTCTGAACTCAATCATGAATCTGTACACTGGATATTGAGTTATGATTCGTGAATACCAAAGTCTATTAACACGATATCCAAAATCTGCTCATGAAATCAAGGGAACACTCAATCATCACATGCTAACAACAAGTCAATTTAACATTTTGGATTAGTGATGAGCTGTGACGGTGGCTACTGTCCGCCTTTCTCCTCTGCTTAGAGCGTGCTTGTGATCTGTGTTCCTGTGATTCCTGCCTGAGCTCTGAGACTTTGATACGTTTAACCCTTGCCTGCCTGTATTAACTCTTCTGTTGCCAACCCGGACTGCCTGACCTGTGCCTCTGCTGGAAGCCCTGATCCTTTGCCTGCCTCATCACTTGGTCCTGCGCTGTTGCCCCTGGTTAAGACCTGGCTTGCTGATAACGCCTGTTATCAGCAAGCAGCTGACCAGGACACATTGTTGACTGACTGGGGAGACTAATGTATCCACACCCATCTACCTATACCATCACTACTTTTTAAACATAACTCTACCTGAATACCTGACTGACAGTCCCCCATCATAGTTGCCTCCCTGGTGACTGAGGCCCTACCTCCGGGAGTGGGAGCTCCCCGTTCTGCTGCCCACAGCTAGGCCCCGCTGATGCTACCTATAGGGTTGTTGTACCCTCATTTGACGCTGTTACGTTCTGCAAGCAGATCGATTTTTCTGCTTTACTAACCATCTACCCCCTGATGAAGTCTTAACGAACAAAACGTACGGTGGCGTGATTCAACCATCTTAAGTCTTCTGGCCCCTGAACTATCTGGGCAAGTGATGAAGACACCTCATTCATGGATGATTTGAACGTGCAGCGTCCAAAAACGCTAACTGTTATTGACACAAGGATGCATCAAGACTCTATATACTTTTGACTTAAGGCTGCCATACACACCCCGACGGGTGCAGACAGACCTTCTCCGATAATCACCGGAATGCAAACGTGATGACGTCGTCACGTTTGCACCCTGGTGCATTATGGGGCCCCTTCAGTCGGCCGGCACCCTTTGTGTGCCGGCATTAGCTTCAATGAAGACGCCGGTCTTCATTGAAGCTAATGCCATCAGCTTCCATCGGCCAGAGATTATCGGACATGTCCGGTCTCTGACCGGCCGAGCTGTGGGGCGACAGGGATCTGTCGCCCCATGTGGGCACATACCGATAAGCGGACGATTTTTCCACTGACCCACGGCGCAAGCGCTCACGCCCGTCGGTCAGGTGAAAAATTGGCCGCTTATCGGCATGTGTATGGCTAGCATTATGAACTATTAAATCTGTTGTTTTTACAAAATATTACTCTTATGGTTACTTTACCCTGTGTTTGGTGATAGTGAAGTGGTTGGCCTTTAAAGTCCCCCAGCCTCTGTATCCTCAGAGGGCACCCTGAGCTGTGGACGGCGATCATTTGATCCCATCCCCAGCCCCTTTTGTATCTACATGTATTTTGGAATGTCGGCCACCCACTCTCTGAGATTGAGACATTAATCTTTATTGTGATAACACCTGTGTCTCTGGCACCTCTCTGTGGTGTCCCCTGGACCAGCTGCCTCGTGTGCCAACCCTCTTTCCAGAGGTAGCAACCTGGTATTCCCCTCGGGAAAGACTATCCCCACCTTCAAGGGTATTGTGAAGAATGAGTAGGTTCACTTAGACAACGCCCTTAGAGGAGGTAGGACACGTGGCACAGTGGGCCCACACCCGCTGCGAGCGGCATAGGCAATATTCAAATTCATAATATTTTGCAAAGACTTTTACTAATCTTCTATACGATATTCACAAATTTAAGTGTATGTCAATGTTTTTGCATAAATTAAGTTTAAAATTAAAGTCGAAATTCCGATTTTCAAAATTTTGACCTCAGTTTGAATTTAATTTGTGTTAGAGCCATACTTTTTGTTTTGTCGTGTACCCCCCAACCCTTCTCTAAATCTCCAGCAAGTTTGGTGATGATACCATGTTCAGGGGCTTTGCAATTTAACTCGAAATCATCGAAATGGTTGAATTTGTGAAAAACAATTTGACCATCTCTAGTACAGGTACAGTATCGTGAGGCAGTATCAGAAGCCCACCAGAGTTTGAAAAGGTAGTCCAGCTCCTATAGACTGGCACATCCATTAATGCTGTCACAAGAATGTTTGATGTGTCTCCAGAATGTGGCACCAGGAGATGGGACATAACTTGAGAAGAGCAGGACAAGACCATAAAATGGCAACATTTATTAAGGACTCCTATCTGTATATGGGGACTAACAGAAGGAGAAATGCCAGAGTGCTGCAGGTTAACCTTCAGAATGGCGTGCCCGGAGCCGAGAGCACTTGACTGGGGTAGGCCGGGCGGAAGGGCCTCGCCGAAATTGCGCATCTATTATGCGCGAGTGGGCGGGGCATATTCAAACCAAAAGGTGGCAGTGGAAGGGGAAGTTCCCCTTCCAGCCGGAATAGCCCTCCCTGGACTAGGCATTACTCCTTTTGTGTTGGCTGCCTATTGGTACTTTCCTGCACTAATGTTTTTCTATGACAGGACACTCACCACAGCGGGCGGGTCCTTGGCAGTGTCCTTGGTGGTAGGCATAGGTGAAGGTTGGTGTGGTGATGTCCCCATGGTGGTACAGTCACTTTTGGTCGAACCCTGAGTGCGGGTAAGGGTCAATGACACGTTGGGAGATTGGTCCGAAAGGCGTCAGGGGGAAGTTTAGTACCCATCGAGCTCTTAAGGCTGGTACAGGTCGTTGGAGCTCGGTCATTGTTAAGGGCGCTTGTCAGGGACCTTTGCAGCAGTTTAGTTATTATTGTTTACTGAACGTTCTTTATTTAACTAATATTTTCAATTGTATTTTGGTATGTTTTCTTGTAAGCTGTGGCCTTATTACATCCATTTTAAACCAAACTTGTTGTCATGTCTTTATTTTGACATCTTGGCTGACACCTGTGGATTTTAGACAGCAACACTGTTTCTTTGCATTCAGTAGAGACATTATGTGTTGACACCAGACCCCCTGAACCAGGTCCCCTATGAGGCAGCTCCTTGTTTTAAGCATGGTACTGTATTTATCATAAGACCCAGCTATCACTAGTGATGTCGCGAACCCGAATTTTTGGGTTCGCAAACGGCGAACGCGAACTTCCGTAAAAGTTCGCGAACACGCGAACACCCGCCATTGTCTCCATGGGAGTCGAATTTTTTAAATAACCATAAGGGACCTCCTTTCCTGTGCCACAATAGTGTTGGGACGTTTTGTTCTTATGGGGTCAACACTTGACAACTAATGACAGGGAATCATGGCATACCCCAAGAATGTTCTTTTTTTTTCACACAATAAATTCCCCACCAACAGTTGCAATGATAGTTCAATGGATCTGTCGTTCTGTGTTTTGTGGGTTTTTCGCGTCTATTTCGCGTACGCGTTGCGGGTTTTCGCGTGCTCATGCATGCACCTGACAAGAATGACAGAGGCTGGATCTCCCATGGTCAAAACTCCAAGAAAATCTATTTTTTCACATAAATAAATCCGCACCAAAGTACTTTTAATGATCAGTCATTGGATGCCCGCTTTGTTGCGGCGTTTTCTGCGTTCATTCTTCCGTTCGTCTTTTGTTGGGGGTTTTTCCGGTCGTTTTTCGCGTCATTCATGGCATCCTGCCCATTCACACTTTGCCCGTGTTTTTTCTAACACCTTTGCCGTTTTTTGTCCCCATCCCATTGCCCGGTCACAACTTTGCCCGTTGTCACTGACCTTTGTCCTGTCCACCACTATGCCTCGTGTTCACTGACCTTTTGTCCTTGTTCACTCCTCTCAGGCAGTCATGTTAGCATTCTCTCCTTGCTGTGTGTTAGGTGGTTCGGATGGCCTTCCTGGTCTTCGTGTTGGGTGCTGATTTGGCTTGATTATCTCTGGACGAGACTCACCAGGTCAAAGTTTGTTTCATGTTATAAAGATATGGTCGAATTTTTTTGCCATTGTGCTTCGAGTATTCCTCGTCTTTTTCTCGTATTATTCCCGCGAACAGCGATATTTCCCGCGAACAGTTCGGCGGCGAACAGTTCGGGACATCTCTAGCTATCACCCGCACAGAGCCCACCATCAGTGGTACAGAGCCTTCCATTGGTTGCACAGCCCCATAAAGATTGGTGTGGTCAATCAGAATGAGTTGCGTGGTGCTAGCCTGGAGGAACCCTTCTACTTGACTCAAGCATAGGCCACCTTGACATTTTGGGTGCAGAAAACCTCAGCTTATACTCCATTATTGTAATAATTTTTCCAAGAGGCCACATTGTCCAAATATGTTTAAATTTTTAGCTTTCCTACCTGTAAAGTAAAATTGTTGGGTCCCCTTTTGACTAGGGATGAGCAGCATAGGCAATATTCGAATTCACCCACAGTGAATCTAAAAATGTTAGCAGGAGCTTGATTTTACACAGCGTTTCAGAGCAACAGAAGGACTGTGTGCAAGTTTTTTTATGCAAGTTTGATCATATAGAGATGTGAGGGACCAGCAACCTTGAGTTTTGAATTTCGGTCAGCAGTTTGGATTGAATAGGTGTGTTTCTGCCGTCCTATTCCCTCCCCCCACCCCTGTCTGCCCTGTTGGAATGGGAACCTTTTTGGGGCCCTGCTGTCTGCCGGCCCTAAAGCTAGCCACACACGGTTCGATTTTGGTTCAATCGATGCTCGATTAGATCGAGGAATTCAATCGTCTAATCGAAAATCGATCTTAATCGCATCAACATACATCCCACATTGAGTTTGCGATTGTGGTGAGATTTCGAAAAATATTACTAAAATCGTCGATTTTGGTCTGGAAACGATTGAAGTTCAGATTGAAGTGGTCTATGTTATTATATCGAATCTAATAGATCCAGGAGAAACACCACAAACATCGACGATTATAATACGATTTTGGCGATGATTTTTTACAACATGTCCGATCAAAATTCGATCAATTTTTCTGCCTTCATCGAACAATTATCGTCGATCGTACCATGTGGGCATTTCTTGATTTTCGTTCAATCGATGAAAAAATTCATCTAACCAAGCATTGATTGAGCCAAAATCACCTATTAGGTTTAGCAGTTGATATCTCCAATTCGATACATGGTTAAATGCCCTGAGGAAGCCCGACTACTGGGGCAAAATATGTTGACAAGACAACCTCTAATACCAATCATCCCTTTTCACAGTAAATAACTGGGGGGACTAAAAATTCTCATCTGCATTGGACACTTTAAGTACTGTATATTTTCTTATTGGATAAATGTGCCTATGTTCTTATCTGCTAACTTTTTTTTGATTCACTGTGGGTTGGGTCTGCCAACTAAGAGTCCCCAATTGAGTGTATGACATTTTAGGGGATGGGCACCCCAACCTAGTAGTGACGTTAGTTGTCCACGGCCCACCTTTACTTTACAGGGATGGGAATGCCTTGATAGACCATAGAAATGCAGGTTCATATTCATTACTCTTTCTCTACACGACCCACCTTTGTTCATGGTACCATAAGGTAAATGACATTTTCTACATAGCCTACCCTCTAAAGCAGTATAAAATATTTACTTGTCCTTCTTATTTCCTTATTATATTAAGACATGTTTGCCCAAAATTCATTTCTTACGTAGGAGTACTTTTAACACCAAATTGGCGAGCCCATTAAAAAGTGACTAAAATACTTGAACAAAAACCACCTGCTGATAGTTCAAGGTTAATGGATGCATTAAGCAAAAGTAATTCTATATCCAGCCCTGGATGACAACTGTGTTGATGCATGTTGGGCTCCCAAACTTCCTATTACAGGTGCCCTATGCTGAGGACTAGCAGACATTTGCCTGTCAAAAAAAAGCTGATGGGAGGTGGGTAACGAGAAATTGTTGACCCAGCTTGTAACCTTCCAGCTTTAACCAATAATTGGGGTTCCGCCGAGTCTTAACACGTCTGTTGATTTAATAAGCCGAGGAACAGTCCCAATCACGAGAAGAAATTATAAAGCCGTAATTTGATTCACATATCAAAACGATGTTCTTTACTGCCTTGAATTATTTCTTCTATCCCGGCCTACACTCCATTCTCACCTCATCTTTCCTAATAGTCAGAGAACCCCTGGGATCAACGTATGACACTTTTATACATGTCTAATGGAAAGAAGGATTCCTATTTCCTATTATCAGAAGGCGCATTAATAACATTGGGAACGGAGAGCAAATGAAATTCATTTGTGGCTTTATCTGTTGTTAGGAGAGTGTCCTTCTAAAGTTTGGAACAACTTATTAGGCGGTGTTATCTTTGTAAAGGTCGGGGGAACATTTGCAGAAATAAAATGGCAGACTGACAGCAAGAACTTTAAGAAAATTTTGATTAACAACCAAATATCAAGACATTTTTGATATTTCATTTTCATAATTAGAAGTGGGAAATGGAGTTATTATGGAGGATGGAGGCATGCTTAAAAAATGTTTTAACAAGGTTGACCACCATTTTTCTTACTGTTAGATAGTTCCTTATGCTCTATGTATGTCATACACCTCATTATATGTAGAGATGAATGTATACTTTTGGCCATGTATGAAATCATACCCCTTTTTTAACCTCCCTAGCGCTTCTGACGGCACTATCTCGTCCTGCACTTGCTTATGCAGTATTGCAGCTTACTTATGCAGTATTGCAGCTGACGAGTAGCCGTCCAGCTAAGCTCAGAATCCCCGGCTGCACACTCTGCTCTGTGCTGTCCCGATCTTATGCAAGCCGGCTGTGTCACCTCTCTACCAGCCTAATCTGCACATGAATATCCCAATTTGCACATGAATATCCCAATTTGCACATGAATGTCCCGGGCACACCTGGAATATCACCCCCATTGTTATTCCAGATGTGATCTTTGAAGTTAACCCTTTCAGAGAATGCCATTGTATTGGATACAGTGATAAATGTATCCAATACAATTCTAAACAAAAACAAAAACAAAATAAAAATGTTATTATAAACAAACGTTAATACTGTTTTAAACTCTTTCACCAAATAAGTATTCAAGAGATTTAAGCATTCAAATGATACATTTCATAATTTTTTATGTACTTTTTTGTATAATAATTGTGTGTTTCAAACATTGTTATATTCGGGATGTCTATTAGACCCTTGTATGGACAGATTTTTGGAAGTTACAGGCCTACAACACCCAAAAAAATTCCATTAGAGTCTATGGTACGCTTCTGGTACAGAAATCTGGACCTTGCAATAACGCTAGGGAGGTTAAATAGAAGCAGGTATCTCTGGATGCTTTTGCCCATAGTTCACTTGTACACCTCTATCTAATGTATGTATTTGTGTTCGGATAATTTTGGTTTATATTCGATAACTCATACACCTCTATTCAATGTATGTAGACATGTCTGGATACTTATGCCCATTGGTTTACTCATACACCTCTATCTAATATACAGTATGTAGTCTTATATTGATTATTTCGGCCATTAGTTCCCTCATACACCTCTTTCCAATGTATTTAGTTGTATCCAGACACTTATGCCCATTAGTTCACTCATACACCTCTATCCAATAAATGTTGTCTTGTCCAAATATTTTTTATTGAGCTCCTCAGATGAGTACCAAGAGGTGTTTGTTACTCACCCCATATGTAGAGTGGTCTTCCTCACTGTCTCCCTCGCTGTCCTCTGCGTCAGCCTCCTGCATGGTAGTTTATGCTGCAGATGGACCTCCCTGTTCCTGATTGATCCTCCAATTAGCTGTCTCCATCCACAGGTCACTAGCTGGCTTTGGGTCACATGTAACTCTCAAAGTACAACACCGTTTGAACCCCCAGTTCTGATGATATATCTCAGTAGTGTAACTTTTCTCTTGTTTTACCCTGCATATGCCTAATCTGACTTTCGTCCCCCAGATCTCCAACACCCTTATAAGTCCAATAATTTTTGGAATAAGTAATTTGCATTCCCAGTGATATATACCTTCCAATCACGATTTATTCTATCAGGGAGGATCCGGCACTACATAGCAGTGATATATACCTTCCAATCACT
>CM070032.1:386012-399229 GCA_036250615.1 Ptychadena robeensis
ATACATAGTGATTGGAAGGTATATATCACTGCTATGTAGTGCTGGGTCCTCCCTGATTAATAATGTAATTACCTGTAGTAGTGATTGATTGTGCAAATTGGAACCTTGTGCTATCATTTGAGATGAATTGCTACAAGTTACACTCCATTGTTGTCTATGTATAGTAATGGGGCGGTAGCACTTAAGCTGCCCATACACATTCAGATCTCTCTGTCAGAAATCCAAGAAGCTGTATTATGGATTGTCATGACTTTTTAAAAATAGAAAAAAAAGACATAAAAGTTAAATATATCCAAATATCTCAATAAAAAATTTACAAAAAAAAAACCCACTAGAAAACATAATACACACTTAATATATAATCAGGGGTGCACATAACTTTTGTATTGAGCTCCTCAGATGAGTACCAGGAGATGGTGTTTGGTACTCACCCCATCTGTAGGGTGGTCTCCCTCACTGTCCCCTGTGTCAGCCTCCTGCATGGTAGGTTCTGCTGCAGATGGACCTCCCTGTTCCTGATTGAGCCTCTGATTACCGTATTTTCCGGTGTATAAGACGACTGGGCGTATAAGACGACCCCCAACTTTTCCAGTTAAAATATAGAGTTTGGTATATTCTCGCCGTATAAGACTACCTCTCTTCCAACGCACACCAAATAAAAAAAATGTATGTCTACTCTGACTTTCAACTCACAGATCTCCAACCACCCATAAGTCCGATCTTTTTTTGTATTAGTAAGGATAGGATAAGTGAAAGCATGTATGCAGGAGAGTAGTGCTTTATGCTAATAGGGAAGCAATATTTGATAAGGGGCTTTTAGTAGGAAGGATTGTGCTCAGGGACCTGAAAATTTGCATGGATATAGTCTTAGGGGTTAACTAGTAAACCACAAAATTTCAAGGTTCTACCATGCAGCGATTTAAATATATATGTGTTCAATGTAGGCAAGTGAAATGTTGCATATAGGAGTATATCTCTCTGGCGATGAAGGAGCATTATCTGATAGCTGGACTTTAGCTGAAATGTAACTTATAAGTGTTGTAGCTAGAGGGGTGAAACTCGGGGTGTAAGTAGTAGTAGGTGAGCTTTACTGACCCTGAAAGTTTCATCATTATACTATTAATGGTTTTCGTGCTATGAATATTCAAAATTACAGTTTCACACAGGTCTTGGTTTTGTTTCTACAGCACTAGAGAGGGGGAGAGGGTGTGTTCTCTCCTGTGTTTTTTATTGGCTGGGATGATGGAGAAGCATCCCGTAGTAACACTGCTCTTGGATGATGGAGAAGCATCCCGTAGTAACACTGCTCTTTCGTCCCGATGTCTCTCTGCTTCTGCTTCTCTCAGCCAGCAAGCAGCCCCGGGAGCACAGATCCAGGGAGCAGACCTACCGGCTCCCCTAGATGGTCCCCTGCACCCCCCTGCTAGCCACACCCGGCGTATAAGACAACCCCTGACTTTTGCACACATGTTCCTGTGTTCAAAAGTCGTCTTATACGCCGGAAAATACGGTAGCTATCTCCATCCACAGGTCACCAGCTGGCTTTGGGTCAAATATAACCCTTCATTCTTTGATCTTAGCCAAAGTATGCCGCAATGTATGCCGGTAAACAATGTAGAAGCATAATATGACGAATATCCACCATCGCGAATATCCGAGCGCATATTCCCGAAATATTGCGAATTCTCAAATGTTGGATATTCGAATTTCAAATATTCTCGCTCAACACTATTGGGAACTATTAAGGTTGAAACTACCTTGCAGTTTGCCCAAACCCAGCTTAGAGGTGAGTTTGTTTACAAAATAAGCAACAATGTGGCATACTTACATATCCTCATCGAGCCCAGGAGAATTATAAATTGCAGCGGACTCACCAATCGCTTCCGGCACCACCTCACTGGTGACGCTGAAGAGCCGAGGGAGGGCGCCTGTTTTTGAGCGGGATCGGTTGATCCTGCTCGAAGACAGGTGTGGCCACATTAGATGGGCGCTAGATAGTATGGCAGAACTGTTCACAAGGCAGACAGTCCGACCATGAACATAACATGTTCACTTTTCTTCCCCTGGCAAAAAGTACGGGTGTTCGACCCGCCCTGTTTACCGGCAGAAAGAAGGTTACTATTGGCCAGATCAGGAGCAGAAAGATCCGGCCAGTGGAAGAATGCCACCACTAGTGCTAGATAGATGGCAGTGAACGCCCATTGATCTAGCACATATCTATGCATGTATGGGGACTTTTAAGTTCTATTAATGATAAAGGAAAAGATCAAATACTCACAGTAATGGATGTACAAAGCAGGCTTAGCAAGGAGTGATCTCCTACAAGGGTAGCATTGGCTGTGTGTTCAGCTGTGTGGTTACCAGGATGACATCAGTTCCTGGTTATGGATGATTTCACTTTCTGGTTACAGCAACGGTCTCATGTACACTTGGATTGGAGATGCAAGCACATCACAATGCAGAAATGCATGGTTTTGTAACTGGTAATTTGCACTGTAGAGACACACCTTGTAGATTGTAGTTCTCCCAAGGTTGGCTTCCTGTTGTCCCTCCTCCTAGCTTTTGATAGGCTGGAAGTACTAAGCGAGGGTAAGGGCACTGTGTGTAATCCTCAGAGGGAGGAGAGAACTTACAGCATAGAATGATGCACTGCATACTGTATGTCTCCTCTCCTCACTCTCTGGCTGACAGCGCAATTCTCACATAGAGGGCTCTGACTGCTACCTTGGTTGCCCCCCTAAGTTGTGTTGTGGTGGGCAATAAAAAGCCCCTTGAGTTTATCTCACAGATTCAAATTAACCATTAGCTATAGCCCATGCATGGACAGAAAGAAGCAACACAGATGCTGTTCTGAGTCTATGAAAGTACTTCTGAACTTAAATGCAAACTGCGCATACAGATTATTCACTACGAAAGAGAGCGAGGGGTGCTGGGTTAGGGCTCCTCCCCACTTTGGCAGATTATCCGCGATTCTAATCGCGTTGCGGCAAATATGCCCATGCATTTGAATGCTCTTCCCCACAGCCGCAATCGGCCACGATTCTGCCCATTACCTAAAACAAGGCTAACATAGACATGAATGGACACATTTTAAAATCGCGTCTCAATAAATAAATCGCGTTCTCTTATAAAGCAAACTGTGATAATATCTGAGATATGATTTTGAGGAAAATAATAAGCAAGCTGGCAGTCTATTTACAGCATACAGACAGATAAGTATATGAGTATATAACATTTATGTTATTTGGGAACCACTGATATACGGTGAGATTTAAAAACAAGGACAACATACTAGGTTCTCCCCTAGGATCTACCCTAGAAGACGTTACACTGACTCCTGAGCTGAACTAATTAAAAAATGCCAAATGTTGTTCCTTCTGATTTTTCTCATGCTAATTGTGTAGCGGGGAAAAGGGGTGTTGTCCCTTCAAGACGGTGCCCCAACATGCCCCCTGGGCTTTTCGAGCAGACAAAAGAGAGCCATCCGTAAGAGGCAGGGATTGAGAATGAGGATTGAGCATGTAAGACAGGTCTGCCCTGTGCCCCTCTCCTCTGCCGGACCTACCATCCAGGATCCAGCACCGCCGTACGTACAGCCGGGGAGCGGAATAGTACGTGGGCCGGCTGACTGCCGGACACTGACCCTTCTACCTATGAGGAGTGCTCTGTTGAGAGTGGGGTGGTACCCCTCCCCCCGGAACGTGTTGAGCCGCGCCTGCTTATCTGCAGACCACCGGTTGTTGCCTCTGCAAAACGTGCCCACCTGCAGGACTGCCTACCGCTCTCTACCCACCGTGGTGGTCGATCATGCTGCTGTGGTCTCCACTGAGGTACTGCCCAATGGCACGCCCGCGCCGACTGGTTCCCTGGTTGCCAAATCTGCTTTTTTTACTGAACTATTGGTTACCCTTGTCTTTTGCCATGGTTGCTGAAGTTTGAGACCCCGGTGAGTCCACACTTAGTCCAACCAATAGTCCAGTTTAAACCAACCTCAGCCGCCTCCGTCGCCTTGATTCTCTCCTATGTCGTTACATCTCATTCACCATCTTCACATTTTGCCAGTTTCACCGCCATGTACTTCTATTATTTTTTTTTAGACCTCACCTGAAGCAGCAGATTTTCTAATTTTGTTTCATACCCTACCTGAAAAAGAAAAAAAAATACGATTTGCACTCTTACTTACTCTTACTTAATGAATTGAGACGTGATTCGCTTACCATACATATCGCTAGCGATCACCTCTAGAGATGGTCGAATTTTTCGACTTGCTAACTTTGTGAGCTGATTTCAAAGCCCCTGAAAATGGTATTATCACCAGAATTTTTTTACATTTTACTTGACTTTGAACTTAATGTGTGAAAAAACTATTTGTGTTAAGGCCCCCATACACCGGTCCGTTTCCCATCGGATTCCAGGACGATCGATTCCGGGCGCGTGCACGTGAAACGATCATCCTGGAATCGCGTGAAGCCCACCTTGTCCGTCCGATCACGTCCGATCGTTCGAGGGCCCAGAATCGGATCGGACAGAGAACCAACATGTTGGTCTTTCTGATCCGATTCAGCACACATCAGGGGGAGTTGCCATTTGTGGAGTAAGCGATCGGACACGGAATCGTCCAGGAATCCGTGGGACAAGGTGGTATGTAGCGATCGGACACACTTAACTGAGATCGCCGGAATCGATCGGATAGGTGATCGATCGGCCATGGAATCCGACTGTGTATGGCTAGCTTTAGAGACTTCCTTTTTTGTGTAGTATACCCCCAACCCTTCTCTACATCTCCAGCAAGTTTGGTGATGATACCATGTTCAGAGGCTTTGCAATTAACTCGAAACCGTCAAAATGGTTGAATGTTTGAAAAAAAATTCGACCATCTCTAATCACCGCTAGAGATGGGCGAACACCGGCCTGGAGTGTCCGCGAACAGGGCGGGTTGAACTTTCAAAGAAGTCAGTGACGTCACATCCGGTCCCTGGAACGCATCCTGGAACGCATAGTTCCTGGTTGCGGGAGCCGGCTGTGACGTCACTGACGTCACTTACTGTTCTGAGCCGGTATTTTCACTACAAGACCGGCTTCATGCCGGTCTTGTAGTGAAAAGATTCTTCCTCCGGCACGATCTCGCAGGTTCTGATCCTGCCGGAGGAAGAATTTAGATCTTCTTCTGGCCGGCGAACGGGGCGGGTCGAACACCCAGTACGTCCGCCGGCGAGAGGATCGGCGAACATGCCGAGTTCGCGGCCGAACTGTTCTCCGGCGAACAGTTCGGTCCATCCCTAATCACCGCCCTACGTCTAGAATCACGGATGATTGCTCATGTGGGGACATAGCCTTAGTCAGAACATAGTTTGAAAAGTCTATCGTTGGGTTAATTTCTGTAGTCTTCATAGCATAGCATTCTCCAGTATTCCTGGTGGCGACCTTGGCATGTGGCCATGAATCTTCTTTTTGCCAGTTTCACCGCCATGTACTTGTATTCGTTTTTTTTGTAGACCTCTCCTGAAGCAGCCTTAGGAAATAATTTCGAAGTCAGAAAACTTGGAAAAGTAGATTTTCTAATTTTGTTTCATACCCTACGCGAATAAGAAGAAAAAAATACGATTTGCACTCTTACCAAGTCTCAAAGACCTCCGGGCGACTTCCAGCTGAGCTAGATTCTAAATCCGTCCCTGCCTGGGACTTAAATTCACTGTTCTATCCTTAGTCATGTGTCACTCAAAAGGACAAACCGCTATCTTATTCCAAATATCCATTAGGATTATACCGGTGTGCCCGTACAGCATATTTTATTAATTTTATTTTATTCTCTAATTCTATTATTAGCTTTTTTTTCGTTTTCATGGCTAGGAGGGTAAAATGACCTTCTCGTCCTTTTTAATAGTATATTCTCTCTTCCAACTTTCCTCTTTTCCGAAAATCTGGTTAGACCGTACAACGCTACTGATCAAATTACCATTCTATTCCCAATTTCCTCCGTCCGGAGTGAAACTTTCATCCACACAGATGGCGGCAGAGAGGTTGTGCCGAAAATGAGTTTAGAGGTCTCCGATCGGCTATAATCAATAACAAAGTGAGTCGTAAGGAATGCAAAATCTTCCGTATAATGCGGAGATTTTTTGGCAATCTTCGTTAAGGAGAAGCCAAGTTTTCAACACGCAAAGACAAGCTCTTCGGTTTAATGTGTTAAAGATTGGTCCCGCCGGTTCCAAGTTGAGTTCCATTAACGGATGAGACCAGAAGACTGCCTTCTGCCTGGCTATCTTTAACCCGGAGCGCGTGCGAAGAACAAAAAATGTTTTCGGTCTCCCGTGTCCCTCGATTTCTCCTTCTCCGCAAACATGAAATTTATCACCTACATTTCGGAAACAAAACCAGCTGCTGGAGTTATTAAGGTTTTGGATCGATCTATAATATCCCCATTACGTTGGCGCAGATTTTTTTCTTTTTAAAGCGCCAGCTCGTGATAAAGGAATTGGTGTGTCGACACTCGAAGGGCTTTACAAAGTCCAGCTTAATAAGACAGGTGGGTAACTAATAATGTGGAAAATTACCTGCACGTTGAGGAGATTGGGAATGACTAATGGCTCAACCTAAGCGAGTAAATTAGGAGCGAAATGATACCATTTGCAGGAGTTGTGTGAATAGGGGACTGGATGGCACAGTGGCATGTGGTACGGAGTTTGTGCATATTAGCTCGACTGCTGCCCAAATCCGAGAATGCGTGTCATAGGCTTCTGCCTTCTTTTTTTTTTCTAAGTCTGGCTTTTCTTGTTATATATTAATTCATGATTTCAATTCTTTTACTTGCTAAAAAGGAATAATATTCCATCTGTAGAGGGTCTTCAAGGAGATAGAAGGTAGAGCAAAGCAGAAGGTGGTCACATATTGGATCATTACCATCATCACATCTGGGACTAGGTTTTCCACAGTGCTATGGGCTGCGCCAATACCCCTTGGGTTAATCACATGACTTGACGAGGAATTTGATACAGCCCATCCATATACATGATTTAGCTCACCGCCTGCTTCCATGCTGTCACGGGTGAACCACGAGAGTAGTGGAGCCACCGTGCCACCAAACAAGCATAAACCAGGGCGCAGAGTCTAAGGAGCCCCCGGTATTCACCAGAACATTCCACAAGGAATGGGGGAACTTTGCTGCGGGGATCTCCCAGGTTGCGGTCCCTTAGCTACACTTACTTGGCAGCTGCTGACAGCGGAATATCAAAGGCTAGATAGAAGCAGAACCTGTGTGTCAGAGACATAAAACACTCTTTGTTCAGGCAACGCGCTGTTGTCTCAGACTTCCTGATATACCCAGGTCATGTGGTCTGGTTGGACAGGTGTGTGATAATGCAGCAGAGTTAGCAGGAGACAAATCAGGTGCCACGTTCTCTTCCACCAGCAGAGGGAGCCGATCTGCGAAAAGTCCTGGTCCTCTGAGGTTTAGGAGTAGACATAGTAAAACTGGTGGATGGCACCTCTGTGGTTGCAGATCGCTGGGTGACACGACGATCTGTGACACATGCGGTTTAGCAGGTCCACCGGCTGAGCGCACAGTGGAGGTTGATGTATTGCAACCTGCGTTAATCGCATGCCTTGACGAGGATGTCAACGCAGCCCATCCATAAACATGACTTACCGCACCGCCTGTTTCCACCGCTTTCCGTGTCTGCCAGTCGAGAGGTTAACAAAGTGCACTACGCCAACGTAACGGCTCAACACCATGGAAACAGGCGGTGCATTAAGTCATGTATGTGGATGGGTTGCATCGACATCCGTGCCAGGGCGTGTGATTAACGCAGGTTGCAATACGCGAACCACTATCCACTCGGCCAGCGGACCGGCTCAACGTCATGGAAGCAGGCGGTGAGGTAAGTCATGTATATGGATGGGCTGCATCAACATTCCCTGTCAAGGCATGCGATTAACCCAGGGGGTATCTGAGCTGAAACCTTCCTGGCGTAACGGAGGTTTTGCTCCATTTTTTGGGCGCAAAATTGTACTCTTGATTCCCCACCCACATCTTCTTTCCTCTACACATCGCTGGCGCCATTGAGACACCAGAAATGTGGGCAGGGAAAGGTGACACCTCTCCATGAACATGGAGGTCTATGGTCACATTGTTTGCACTATAGCTACAAGGAAAACCCCACAAATAACTTCAGGTGAAATACAGGGCTGAGATGTTATGCCCGAACACAGTACTGTTGCAGAAAAAGGGGATACTGGACCAATGGTGTGGGTGGTAATAGCCAAAACACCACAATTATTGGAACTCAGTAAAGTATATGAGGCTTTAAAGGCACCAAGGTAAATTTAGTTAAAAACCATAATTTATTAAGACATTTTAAAAAATTTTTGATCTAAACAGATACCAGTGCGCAGGTAAGGTCAGAGCCACGCCACACATTGGGATGACCTTCGTGACAATACATCAATAACACAACGTAATAGAAAAAAGGAAACAGTTGGACAACAGGAGTACTTGCTGTAGATGTTGAAGCTATAGATAGTGGCAGACTACCCCCGACATGTTTCTTAAAACAATGGCGTGCTGATCCCTGCAGGAGGCAGAGCCATAGACCTCCATGTTAATGAAGGGACGTGGCTTTACTGTCCCACCTGGGCGATGTGTAGAGGGGGTGCCAGGGAAGCACTGTACTCTGCTGCAATATCCCCCACAGCGCCGTCTCCCACCGAAAAAAATTAGGCTAAACAATAGTGATGATCGTGAATATTCGGATTCAGAATATTAATCGCGAATATCGGCAATTCGGAAATTCGTGAAGATGGTGAATATATTGCAGAATATTCGCAATTCCGGATATTCGGTATTTTTTATCCATTACACACGCCTCTCAATGCAAGTGGACAAATGGGAAGGCTGCAACAAGAGCTTAGCAACACCATCAACCGTTTTTTAAATGAATATCGGGGTGATGCGAATATTGCGAAAATCGTCACATTTTAAATTCACATAAAAATTCGCACCATGTTAAACATATATTGCGCGCGCGAAATTCGCAATAAAAAAAAAACCCGAATATTGCCGAATGTGAATATTTTCTGAATGTATTCCATAAAATTTGCGGCATGCCACGAATACAAATGTTGCCTATGCCGCTCATCACTACTAAACAACTGTTATGCCAGGGAGGTTAAGGAGACATATGGGCTGCATGGTTAAATTACCAGAAAAAAAAGTTATTACTAGTGTTGAGCTTGACTATTCGAATGTCCAATATTTTTTGCCAACATCAGCAATTCCAGAATTTGCGAATATCTCGAATATGTCGGCGGTATGGCCATGTATGGGCTTGTTTCCACTAGAAGCGGAAGCCCGCGGTTGTGCACGGTGTGGATACATCCGCGCCCATTCTTTTCAATGGGCTATTCCCCTGTCCGCGGAATCGCGCGGACGGCCGCCTAAAAACTCGGTCGACCGAGTCTTTAGGCGGCGGTCCGCGTGATTCTGCGGCCGCCCAGCACTGACCGCGGCCATAGGGGTGAATGAGAAGCGGTTCTTAGCGGCAGCGGTTCTAAGCGGCGGCAACCGCGCCACCGGCTTCCACACAAGTGGAAACTAAGCCTATTTCGAAAATAAATATAGCATGTGACCATTCATTAAGAAGATTGTCGCAAAGTGAAATACAAATATTGAATCAAATATTTGCAGAATTATTCGCAAAATATCACAAATTGAAATATTTCCTATGCCACTCATCACTAGTTATTACTACACAAATGCCACAAGGTATCCCATTTACAAAATGCCACAAAGCAGAGATGAGCCTCAAATCTTGTGGCACATAGTAATTTCAGGTGATGAGACTAAACTGAACTTTTTGGCCACAACCATACATTTGGAGAGAAGACAACAAGGCCTTTGATGAAAGGTGCAGCATTCCTACTTTGAAACATGGTGGTGGATCACTGATGTTTGGGGATGTTTGAGCTACAAAGCCACAGCAAATTTGGTCAGAATTGATGGCAATATTAATGCAGTAAGTGTCAGGGATCAGGATTTTCAGATATTCAACAATTTTGAGGCAAAGCCCCTGAACATGGTATCATCACCAAACTTGCAGGAGATTTAGAGAAGGGTTGGGGGAACATTTGAAAGAAAAAAGTATGTCTCTCACACAAGTAGTTTTTTGCCCAAATTAAGTTCAACGTCAAGTCAAAATGTCGAAAATTCGGAAAATTCGGAAATTCAACTTTAATTTTGAACTTAATTTATTCAAAAACTATTTTTCTGTCAAATGTTCCCCCAACCCTTCTCTATATCTCCAGCAAGTGTGGTGATGATACCATGTTCAGGGGCTTTGCAATCAGTTCTGAAAGTTAGCAAGTCGAATATTTCGAGCATCTCTAATCAGGATAGGGGGCCGACCTGGACAGACAGCACACACTGAGACCAGACAGGAATATGGTGAAAACTGTTTTATTAGTGACTTACTAGAACAGGAAACAAAAACGGGACATGGGTGCTGGGGAATAAGATCCGCATACAGAGCCCAGAGTTTAGATTAGAACTGTCCACAAATAGGTACAAGTACAAGGTATCAGAGTTTAGATAAATGATCAAGAGACCAGAGTTCAGAGTACAGATAAAAAAATTCAGATTAAGGATCAAATGCTCAGGCAAGTGTGGGTGGGCGAGGCACACCTATAAAGCCCTAACAATAGGCTAACAAGTCAGATGTACCCAACCCAACTAACACTTGCAGGAAGCCACCTGCTGGTGACCATGCAAACTACCCAGAGTAAGCCAAAGCACAGTGCCACCAACAGGTGGTACCTGGGATAGCACCGGTCCTCACAGCAAGTTATCAAAAAATACTGGAGAAAATTTGCAAAAACCAACAGGTTACTTGAGGACATATGGATATTTACAGGCGAGTACACGGCCAGAGCTAAGCTCAAGTGCTTCTGCTCAACCCTGGTAAATTTAGGACATCAGTGCTGTAGACTTCAAATGACATCTGCCAAAAATTGATCAGAGCGGGGAAGGGGACATGGTAACAACTGTCCAGGCAGGTCTGTTGAAGGGCAGAATTGAATAAAAATATTTTATTTCTAGAGATGGGCGAACACCGGCCTGGAGTGTCGGCGAACAGGGCGGGTCGAACTTTTAAAGAAGTCCGCCGTCCGCCCTGTTCCCGACGTCACATCCGGTCCCTGGAACGCATCCTGGAACGCATAGTTCCTGGTTACGGGCGCAGGATGTGACGTCACTGACGTCACTTCCTGTTCTGAGCCGGTATTTTCACTACAAGACCGGCTTCATGCCGGTCTTGTAGTGAGAAGATTCTTCCTCCGGCACGATCTCGCAGGTTCTGATCCTGCCGGAGGAAGAATATAGATCTTCTTCTGGCCGGCGAACGGGGCGGGTCGAACACCCGTACTGTCCGCCGGCGAGAGGATCGGCGAACATGCCGAGTTTGCGGCCGAACTGTTCTCCGGCGAACAGTTCGGTCCATCCCTATTTATTTCTAGGACTTTCATTTTAGCCTTAAAGTCCCCCATACACGTTCCGATTATTCTCCCGACCGATTTTTCATCCGATCCTGTCACCCGATTTTCACCTAAAATGTAATGGTCGGTCGGCTGGCACGAAAAATCGGAATTCGAATTATCACCGATCCATCAGCCCGACCCTATTTATTAACAGCAGATCAACCAAAAATTTACGGACAGGTCCGAATCGCTCCCGAGCGATTTTTCTGCCAATTTTGAGAAATCGGGATCGGTCGGGTACATAATTACGTATCCGATTAATCTCCCGATCGTTTGATCTCCCGACCACGTTGGTCGGTCGGGCAAAATTCGTACGAAAAATCGGAACGTGTACGGAGGGCTTCAGAGGGGGTTTCCACATCCGTTGGGACCCCCTCCGCTAAGTGCAGTGCTTGGCGGGGATCCCGAAGGATCACATACACTTTAGCTGGTCATAGGGTTTCAAGGGTTAACTTACTCGACTACGTTAACCTGTGCATCGGCGGAACGGCTCGGCGCAGTGAGAACACAAACGAGCAGGTAAGTGTATGTGCTCCGTCGGGACCTCCAACCAAGCAATGCACTTTGCGTAGGGGGTACCGACGGATGTAGAAACATACCCTTAGGACAGGGTCGCCACCAGTGCGCCAGGGGTGGACAGTCAGGGGGGCACACCTACGTCTCACAGTCAGACAGGTGCAGGTAGGGGGCCCAATCGAGAGGGCACACTGACCTGACTGAGCAGGCAACTGCTTTAGGAATAGGTAGTAGGTTCAGGAGACCTCTATACTATCTGTAATAACCAAGCAATGCACTTAGCGTAGGGGGTACCGTCGGATGTAGAAACATACCCTTAGGACAGGGTCGTCGCCAGAGCGCCAGGGGTGGGCGAGCATGGGCGGCCAGTCAGGGGGGCACACCTACGTCTCACAAGTCAGGCGGATGCAGGTAGGGGGCCCAATCGAGCGGGCACACTGACCTAACTGGATGGGCCTGGCTCCCCATGGCCCACCCATAGCGCCGGCACTGCTTAAGGAATAGGTAGAAGGTCCGGGAGACCTCTATACTATCTGTAATAACTTGTGTAAATATCTGATCAGCATTTCTCCCTGGTGCCCACCCATGACTTCTCATGTTTCCAGTCTCTTATCACTATTGAGGAACTGAAGTCCGAAAAGTTTAGCAGAATGTACTAAAAAAAAGACCCACACAAAAAACTTAGCCTTCAGTTTGCCTATTTTGGTTCCTTGTGCTGAAAACAAATATGTGCAATTTATATAAAACTGAACATGTCTTGTTTTATCTACATAATGTATTGCCTTGTCTTCGGGATTTATCGGTGTGATTACAATGTGGCTTATTGATTATTGCTCACCATCAAAACATGCAAAGTCATTAGATATTTTTTTTTTGCGATGGGAAGATTTTTCTTTTAAAAAAGTTTCTTCTGTGGGGGGGGAGGGGCGGGGGATATATTATTCTTAGCTGATAAGGAAGAAAGAGTCCTAAAGCTTCCGGAGTTTTATTTGTTATTAAAGCTAAAAGCTTATTTATTAGCTCCTTCCTCTGGCACTGAAGGTTTACGGTCGCGTGTACTTCCCTGGAGTATATTTAAGTGTCTTGCAGTGTGACGTTTTAAAAGGTAATGTGTGTTTTTAGCTAGCCATACACGTGTCGGATTCCATGTCCGCTCGATCACCCATCCGATCGAT
>CM070032.1:585570-611878 GCA_036250615.1 Ptychadena robeensis
CCAGCAAGTTTGGTGATGATACCATGTTCAGGGGCTTTGCAATTAACTCGAAATTGTCAACATCGTCGAATTTTTGAAAAACTATTCAACCATCTCTACCGGAGATCTGTTGGTGGGGGTCGGGGTGCTGTCAAAATTGACAACAATTGAAATGGTGTCTTCTTTCCCTAAAACTAAGTCTTAGTTACAATTAAAAGTTATAGAACTTGATATCATACTTAATAGCAATATTACAATGACAATGATGACAACTAACGTGAACCATGGCTTTGCACCTCCACGGAAAGTTTGGGTAAGTCAGGTTTGTATGTTGTTGATTTGAATTTAAGCCACATAGCCCCCTTGTAGGTAGCCATAGTCCCCCTCCCCCCTAAAGATAGCCAAAAAGCTCCCATACACGTCTAGATTTTTCATCCAATCAACTTAGTTCAATACATTTTTTTGGTTGATTGATTGAAAATCTATGGCAGCGCACATGGTTAGATCAATCTAAAACAATAAAGATTGGATTTTTTTTTTTAAAAAGGATTGGACGTATTGGTAAATTTTAATTGGTTGTATTGAAATGCATTAAACCCCCATACACGTCTAGATTTTCTGTTCAATCAACTTAAAAAGATACATTTTTTGGGGTCGGGGAAATTGATGATTGTATGCTTGCTAAAGCTAGCCACACACGGTTCGATTTTGGTTCAATCAATGCTCGATGAATTTTTTCATCGATTGAACGAAAACCGAGAAATGCCCACATGGTACGATCGACGATAATTGTTCGATGAAGGCAGAAAATCGAATCGAATTTTGATCGGACATGTTGGAAAATCATCGTCGATTGTGCCAAAATCGTTTTATAATCATCGATCGTCGTTGTGGTGTTTCTCCTGGATAGATTAGATTAGATATACATAACATAGACCACTTCAATCTGGAATTCAAACTTTTTAATACCAAAATCGACGATTTTAGTAATATTTTGGAATCGAAATCTCACCACAATCGCAACCTCAATGTGGGGTGTATGTTGATGCGATTAAGATAAATTTTCGATTAGACGGTTGAATTCCTCGATCTAATCGAGCATTGATTGAACCAAAATTGAACCATGTGTGGCTAGCTTAACTGTAGTAAGGGTCACCATACACCTTTAGATTTCTCCTTTAGATCTGCTTTTGTTTTACCAAAACCATGTCATATGAGGGACTTTCTAAACCATCAAGTCTACCTGTGTTCAGTCACAGAGGACCCGGCACTATATAGTTGTTGGTAGATCTAATGATATCTGACAGAGAGATCTAAAGGTGTATGGCCAGCTTTACTGTAGTGTAGTAGATATTTGATCAACTTTTTTGGGATCGACTGAAAGTGTAATGAATTTAAATACATCCAATTAAAATGTATGAGCACGCCCAATCATTTTCCCCCCAATTTGAATTGTTTTAGGTTGATCTAACCATATGGGCCGCCATAGATTTTCAATCAATCAATCAACCCAAAAAATTTATTGAATTAAGTTGATTGTTTGGAAAATGTGAATAGGGGCCTTTACACTTTCAGTCAATCCCCAAAAAGTTGATCAAATATCTGCTACAGTTGGCAAACATTACAATCAATCACCAATTTCCCTGACCCCCAAAATGTTTCTTCTTAAGTTGATTGAACAGAAAATCTAGACGTGTATGGGGGGCTTTAGCCTTCCCTGTTTCATACCTTCACTACCTGTGTTGTCAGGAGACTGGGTGCGGGCGCTGTGGAAGTCTTCTGCCGCAGAGATCAGTTTCATTGCAGAATCTTTTCCCGGTCCGGAGCTAAATGGAGCTATCATTCTCCGTACGCACATTGAACATACTGTGGCATGAATGACTGTATATCACGGGGGGTTTTAAAGCCGAACTGCAGGCAGATATAAAACACACAAATAAATGCAGCTCTATTTATTAAACCGCCATTACACAAGGATCACAGAGAGCAATACAAACTCTAATAAAACTGGACTATGGTAGTTACTCTTTCTAAATCTATCCAAAAACTTTATGAAAAACGCTGGAGAGGAACAGAGGGCTAGGCATAGAATTATTTAATAGATAACTGTTTGTTGGGCTATAAGACCCACTTTTTCAGCCCCAAAATGGGAGTAAAAAGTATCTGCGTCTTATGGTCCGAATGCACGACTAGACTGCGGGTGGTCGCTCCTTGGCTTCCCACCAGCTCTCCCGGCAAGGAGATTAGCTGTCAGCTGTCAGATGGAAGGTGCAGCCACAGCCGGATCTCCCATCTGAACTGTATTATTGCTTATGCCAGCAGAGCCCTGCTGATATAAACAATAAAGAGAGAGATAGATGAACTGCCATCTATCTGTTAGGACCCTGTTTGTTCCAGTCACCGCCTGCTGGTGGCGCTGTGATTGCCCATCCATGGGTTAGTCCCATAGTCACCAGCAGGTGGCTCCCTGCAAGCATGGGCTGGGTGGAGCTCACACCTTCCTCGTTAGCTTAGGAGGGCTATTTAGGTGTGCTTCATCCAGACCACGCTTGCTGTTCATTGTTTCTGTTTGCTTGGCTGGACTTCATGCTTCCTCTGGCTTCTTGTCCCTGAACCCTAAACCTGAACCCTGGAAACCCCTGTACCTTGGACTTTGTTACCTTTGTTTGTTTCTGCCAGTAAGTCTGCAAATAAATCAGTTTTTTGCCACCACCACCTCTGTCTGGATCTCAGTGTGTGTTGCCTGCCTAGTCCCCCCTCTGTCCTCGATCTCTCTCTCCATGTGGAAGCTTCAGTCCCTCTGCAGCTTCCAGGGACACAGGCAAAGCCAGCGAGGGAGAGGAGATCTTGCAGCTTTTCATTCCCTGCGGCCCCCTTCCTCCCAATCAGTGAGGAGGATCAGTGAGGAGGATGGCATGATGTGTTTGTGTGTACTGCTGCTAGTGACATCTACTGGCCGGATTTGA
The DNA here is from genome assembly GCA_036250615.1 of Ptychadena robeensis. Classification (NCBI taxonomy): domain Eukaryota; kingdom Metazoa; phylum Chordata; class Amphibia; order Anura; family Ptychadenidae; genus Ptychadena; species Ptychadena robeensis. The sequence goes on from CM070032.1 coordinate 588,516, forward strand.
TATTGCATTTATTTAATCCATTGCATTAACCCCATTGATGTGAGAACGTATATTTAATTATGTTTTTCTGGTTTTACTGCTCTAAAAACTGGGTGCATCTTATGGTCTGAAAAATAAGGTATATCTGATTGATGGGGATGGTAAAGGGGCAAGGGCCAAATGGGTATTCTAGCATGGGTCAGAAGTGGGTTTGGAAAGTGTTACCCCATAGTGGGGTATATGGTGTGCTGCAAGAGTTTCAAATGGTTTGACACTGTATATTTTGCAGGACATCGGATAGTATATATATATTAGTGTTGAGCGCGAATATTCGAATTGCTAATTTTTATTGCGAATACCAGCACTCCGAGAATTGACAAAAATCTGGAATATAGCGCTATATCTTCCTAATCTCGAATATTGGAGATTCTGGGGAAAGTACCATGCATTGCGTTTACAATATTCGCATGTACAAGTGCTGATTTTTACAATGAATTACTTCTATGAGTGTTGTCTGATGTGGTGATCGCACTGCAGCTGCTGTTTCACATTCTGCCACTAGATGTCGCCGTCTTTTCGCAATTAAGGTAAAAATGACTAGAGATCACAAGTTGACTGGAATCTGAAATTATAAATATTTTTGTAAATAAAGGTTTTTGATATTTGAATTTTTATCTGCTCAATTTGGCAATATTTTGGCGAATGGTTGTGTCCTATTTTCTGGGGTTGGTCTTTGTCTTGTCTGCTGTCATCTCTCTCCTTGCTGGTCCTGCTCTTTATAATCTGTTAGAATGGCACACATAAGCACATAATCATACAAGTCACCACCTGCCATAACAATTAAATGATCGCCCGTCCACGTTCCCTCCATCGATCTCTCTAATACGTCCTGGGCTGCTCCACTCTATATTCCACAATCCCATAATCACCTTTTTCAGGGCTATTAAAGTCAAGTCAAAAGGAATCATTGACTTATTGTCAACTGATCCAATCTGCGACCTTAATGTAAAACTCGGCTGCAAGTTAGGCAGCTCGGATAATAAGAGAATCGAGTTTACCTATTCGCTGCGGCCAGAGACTGTACATGGCTGTGATGGCTTCATTTATCCATATCTTGATGAAAGATTATGTGTAGGTATGAGCGGCAATATTCCAATTCACGATATTTTGAAAATAATTCTACAAAAATTTGATGAGATATTCAGGAATATTCACAATTCGAGTGTATGGTCATGTATTGCAAAAATATATTCACAATTATAATCGCATCGTGATCGGCGAACGCGAACTTCCGTAAAAGTTCGCGAACACACGGACACGCGAACCCGCCATTGACTTCAATGGGAGGCGAATTTTAAAAAACAAAGGACCCCTTTTGGCCACATGTGTTGGGAAACTTGTTTCAAGGGGGTCTAACACTGGTCAATGACCATGACGAGGGGGATCCATGGACAATGACAGGACAGAGGGGAGCCAGGGCAAAACTCCAAGAAATTTTTTTTCAACATATAACCGACCAAAGATTTCAAATGATAGTCAATGGAGGTCGCGCGCGTTGCGAGTTTTCGCGTCATTTGCGCGTCAGTTGCCGGGTGTTGCGGTCGCTCATGGCATTGAACACGCTGGACATGACATGACAGGGGGGATCCATGGCAAACTCCGCAAGAAATTTTTTTTCACACATAGATCCGCACCAAAGATCAATGATAGTCAATGGATCGGGTCGGGGGCGGGTGGCGGTTTGACGCGTGATTTTGCGCTGCGCGTTGGCGGGTGTTTCGCGTCGGTTTTCGCATCACTCGTGGATTGCCGCCGTGTCACCACCTTTGCCAGGTGCGCTTGTGCCCGTGTCACCCCATTGCCCGTGCCTTTGGGTGCACTGACCTTTGTCCCGGGTCTCACTCTCTCAGTGCAGCATGTGATGGCATCTCTCCTTGCTGTGTGATAGAGGGTGGGAGGAGGTCGTGAGGTGGTGGGGTGCTGATGGGGCTGGATTAGCCTGCTGACTGAGATCACAGGTGCAAGTTTGTTCAATGTACAAGTAGGGGGCTACATTTTGCCATGTGTTCGGGAGTAATTTGCCGAACGCGAACATTGCGATATTCGCCGCGAACAGTTCGGCGGCGAACAGTTCGGGACATTTCTAATCGTGATTACCTTCAAAATGAATGGTGATTTCTGAGGTACCGTATATACTCGAGTATAAGCCGAATTTTTAAGCCCCAAAAATTGGCTGAAAAAGCCATCCTCGGCTTATACTCGAGTCACTGTCATGTTGTGACCAATACCTATTGTTCTTGCTGTTCCCCCTGTGGCCCTGCAGTCACCATTGCATAGCATGTGCTGTTATCACTGCCCTGAATACCTTTACACCGCCGCAGCCCGGTCTTCTATGGAGCAGCACTTTACACACAACCACTGCTCGTCATCTCATACAGTTACTGCACTGTTAGTGTTTCCCACTCGTAAAACTCCGCCCCTTTTGAACACCGCCACTGCCTGGTCAGTGCTATATGGTTCTGTGCTGCGCTGGTACATGATTAAGTACGGTACCTTCCTCCTCCCCTGGCTTCCTCCTCTCTGTGCGATAGAGCTGCTATGTCATCCCAGCCGACCTCTTGCTTCTCCCCCTGTCTTCCTTCATTCACTGCCCTATCTATGACAGCACTGCTACATCATCCCAGCATGTGCATTGCTGATTGAAAGCCCATAGAGCCTGGTTGAGAGCTGTGAACCAAGGACCAGTCCAGTCAGTGACAGTACCAACAGTTAGTACACTCTACTAATTTGAATACCCTATATTTGTATATAATAATATAAAATGTGTGCTGGGTGATAAAGTACTCTGTACACTAATAATACTGTAATAATAATTGATGTATCAGGAATGACTCTCCTAAAGGTCCTTACAGTAAGGGAAAGGGAGCTGATAAATCTCTGATCAGCCTCTGTAGCCAGCAGTTTCAGTGATTCACTGTTGTCTTAATTAACCTCCCTAGTGGTTGTGACGAGTCCAGCTCATCCAGTGCTGACATGCTGAAAGTGCACTGGACGAGCTGGACTCCTCCAACACTGATCGAAGCCCCGCGGCGCTCACTTACCGATCCAGGCGTCCGCGGCGGCTCTTATCCTGGCGGCGGCTTCCCCTTGACTGAAGGGATCCCTCTGCCCCCCCCCGGCGGCGTGACGTGATGACGTCACATCCCGCCGGGGCGGTGGCGGGAAGCTTCAAGATGAGCCGGCATTGCAGAGAGAAGCCTCGGCGCCGCCGCCACACAAGACAGTAAGTGGGCGCTGCGGGGTTCCGGGCTTTACGTGTACATCGCCTGTTTTCAAGGCGATGTACACGTAAAGCCCGGAGCCCCGCAGCTTACCAGCGGCGGCGGCTCCGAGGCTTGTATATGCAATCCCGGCTGCTCACTGATCATGGCAGGCATTTGAATTTGCCGCCGCCCACCGATGTCGGTGAGCGGCGGGAAATTCAAATGCCTGCCATGTAGAGGGAAATTTAAAAGTTAAAAAAAGGGAATTGTACTGGGCACAGTGATTACTGTACCCAGTACAATTTTTTACAGTAATAAACACAACACACTTTACATTTAAATAAATGTTTTATTACATACATCAAACAAAATTAAAATAACTTTTTTTTTTTTTATGTAAATTTTTTTTTTACTAAAAAAATTTTTTACATTAAAGTCTATGGTGCGCTTTTGGTACAGAAATCTGTACCTATGCAGTGCGCTAGGGAGGTTAATGTACTGTAGCATAATTGTCATTTACTTTGATTATTTTATTTTAAACTCGCCAGTAGCTGCATTTTTCACCCTCGGCTTATCCTCGAGTCAATTGTTTTTTCCTGGTTTCTTAGGTAAAATTAGGTACCTCGGCTTATACTCGGGTCGGCTTATACTCGAGTATATACGGTATTTATTTTCACATTGTGAATATATATTCGCAATCCATGGCCATAAGCTTCCCAATGCACAATATCTTCGAAATTTCTAATATCCACAGTGATATTCATGAAATTTTCGAAATAGCCCATATTCGTTGAATAGATTACAATATTCAAGCTCAAGACTAATTATGTCTACAGGCAGAAAAAAAAATGCAACAAGATATTAGCCAGATTACAATGGGATTAGGAAAATTTGCAGATTTTGAAAATTTTAGAACAATGTAGACATTTTGTTAAAATTTTTGCCATTTTGGCTAAATGTGTTGGAGTTAATGGTAATGATACATTTATAGTTAAACTTTATTTAAACATGTGAAGGTTTGCTAACATCTCCAAACATTTCATAAAGGATGTTTTGTCTTAAATTCCTAATTTTTCCTGAATAATAGGAGGATCCCCTCATCCCCGATAAATCAGAGATAGAGTGTCACAGATTGCAGAGTCACCCAGCAATCTGCCCTCTACCAGTTCTGATTTGTCTCTTCCAAAACCTCAGAGCACCAGGATCAGCTCCCTCTGCTGGTGGAAGTGATGCTGGCACATGATGTGGCTCCTGCTCCCTCTGCTGGTGGAAGTGATTGTGGCACATGATGTGGCTCCTGCTCCCTCTGCAGGAGGATAGCGGTTACCACTCATTATCGCACAACTGGAGCCCTTTCTAACCAGATCACCTGACCTTGTATATAAGGAAGTCTGAGGCAACATGGAGTTGTCTGAACAAAAGAGTTCTTTATGTCTCGGATCCACAGGTTCTGCTTCTTCATATTGCCTTATCGTTACCAACCCTTGTACCATCGTCGACCCCGTTTGCCGCCTGTCCTGACTACAGCCTGTCTGACTATGTCTCTGCCTGCTGTCTTGGTATCTTGCTTTGAATATTCTGCTGTCAGCCACTGCCAAGTAAGTGTAGCTAGGGACCGCAACCTGGGGGATCCCCGTTGCAAAGTTCCATCACTCCTTGCGGGGTGCTCTGGTGAATACCAGGGGGCTCCTTAGATTCTGCGCCCTGGTTATTGCTTGTTTAGTGGCATGGTGGGTCCACTGCTCTTGTGGTTCACCCATGACATAGAGCTTCCTTAGGATAAGTGTCATGACAGGTGACACCTCAGCAAGGGTGACACCGGTGATTCAAGGGTGTGGAGCCACTGGACCAACTTGCAGAGGTGCATTACGGGGCACAGAGTCTAGGGGGCTGCCTGATGTTCACCGTAGTGCCAAGGGTTAGAGATTGGAGAGAGTCTGTATGATGAGCTGAGCTTCTGGAGCAGGGAAGTCAGAAGAGTTACTGGGCTGAAGTGCAGAGGATCAAGAGGTAGGGAGAATGCATTGGGTGAGCTGAGAGTCTGAAACCGGGAAGACAAGAAGTCAACAAGCATGGAGGCTGGAGGTAAACCCATGAGAGACCTATTGCTCAGGCAATTGGAAGTTGCATGTTGCCTGAGATTTCGTTATAAAGGGCAGGAGGGAAAAGTGGCTTGCGAATGAAATAGTTGAGTCCCCAGTCTGGAGGCTTCTACCGGTTTCTGCAGCTGCTACACATATGCATACCTGGAATCCCTTTAGTCCCAGAAAGAGATTCATTGACGATAATGATAGAGTGAGAAGGTCAACGATGGAGGGCTCCAAACCTTGCTTGTGACTGAGACACTTTAAGATGAAGACAAGTTTTAAAGGTGTGAAGAGTCAATGAGCAAATTAAAGTGGACCTACAGTAAAAGAACACATCGTTTTTACTTAACTTTAAGCAGTCACAAAGCTTAAGCGGGGTGAGCACAGTGGAGAAAAGCTCCAAAAATCTTAAAAGTATATATACTTACCTGCCGTGCTCTCATCCGTGGCAGTCACTGTATTTAATCCTGCTGTAATGTGTATGGCCCCTAGAGGGTGCTATATAATTTGCTAGAGGATGCTATAATTTCAATGGTGAAAACATAGCTGCGTAGGCTTGTTCAGGGAAAGTGATAATGTGACTCTGATTTGTACTTGTCATGACGGGTCAAGAGAAAAGGAGTGTCCATAGGATGAACCTAGATTCTGGAGCCAGGAAGTCAGAAGTAGAGATGGTCGAATTTGTTTTAAAAAATTTGACCATTTCGACGATTTCGAGTTAATTGCAAAGCCTCTGAACATGGTATCATTACCAAACTTGCTGGAGATGTACAGAGGGGTTGGGGGTATACTCCAAAGAAGAAAGTATGTCTCTAACACAAATAGTTTTTTCACAAATTAAGTTCAAAGTCAAGTAAAAATTTCGAAAATCGGAATTTCGACTTTAGCTTTGAACTTAATTTATGCAAAAACAACATGTGCTAGAGCAAAACTTTGTTTTTAAATGTTCCCGAAATCCTTCTCTACATCTCCTGCAATTTTGGTGATGATAAAATGTTCAAGGACTTTGCAATCAGCTCACAAAGTTAGCAAGTCGAAAAATTCCACCATCTCTAGTCAGAAGAGGCACCGGGATGAAGTGCAGAGGATCAGCAGGAGCAGCTTGTGAATGGAATAGTGTTAAGTCCCCAGTCCTGAGGCTTCTGCCCGTTTTTGCAGCTGCTACACATATGCAACCCTGGAATCCCTTTAGTCATGGAAAGAGATTCATTGATTACATAAAAATAAAAAAAATGATCACTCTTAATGATAAGGTCAACAATGGTGGGCTCCAAACCTTGCTTGTGATTGAGACACTTTCAGGTGAAGACAAGATTGACTGGTGTGAAGAGTCAATGAGCAACTTCCTGGTGTTGGACTTTGCAGCAGCCAATCCCCAGGTTGCAGTTTCCACAAAGCACCTCTGCAGGATGGCAGCTGATGTGAAACCGAGACATAGTGCCAAGGATAAAGAGTCAAGGATAATCCGGAAAGCAAGCCGAGAGTCTGGAGCCAGGACGTCAGGAGAGATACTGGGATAAAGTCCTGAGGATCAAGAGGTAGGGAGAATATGTTGAACGAGCAGAGAGTCTGGAACCGGGTCTGGAAATGTCAAAGAGTCAACAAAGGATCCTGGTAGCAAACACATGAAAGACCGAAAGTTCAATTGACTTCCTGTTGCCTGATGCTTCCTTGTATAGGATAGGAGGGAGGAGCAGCTAAAAGGGCAGCAACCACCACAGGTGTACAGCAGAGGGAGCTTCAAAGACTGGACACTTAACCCTTGGAGGGAATGGTGGTTTTCAGAGCTGGATGCAGCCACTGCAGTCACAGATCCCATGGACCTGCTGGGTTTCGTGACATTACTTCCCAAAAGTACCGTATTTTTTGGTCTATAAGATGCACTTTGTCACCCCCAAAATTGTGGGAAAAAAGTGCCTGTGTCTTATGGTCCAAATGTGCCGCCGGTGATTGCAACTTGGCTCCCTGCCAGCTCTCCTGGCAGATGGGAGATCAGCTGTGTGCATATCTCCAATCTGCTGGGAGAGCTGTGGGGAACTGAACTGTATTGGCTGTATTTGCAGAGCCCCGCAGATATAACCAATGCAGAGTGTGTGTGGGGAAAGCTGCACTCACTCACACAGCGTAGTGGAGACAGGGAGATTGGTGTTCCAGACAGCCCCCCTTCCTTCCCCATGTGTGAGGAAGAAGAGAGAAGAGATGCCAGAGTATGCTCACTAGTGACACAATTGTTGTGGCAGAAAAGGGGTACTGCATGAGATTTTTTCACATTCATCACATTCATTTAAACCCATGACATATTTTTTATTCTGATTTCCTGCTCTAAAAACTGGGTGCGTCTTACGGTCAGGTGCGTCTTATAGTCCGAAAAATACGTTATATGTGAGCGGCTGAAGAGAGGAAGAGCGTAAGGGTAATTAGGCGTGTTTTAACCACATGATTACATTTGTTAAATCATCCCCATTCATCTCCATATAAGAACCCAGATGATGAGCTTTCACAAGAAAAATAAAAAGTTTGGGGATTTTATCACACGGAAACTTGTGGCTAATTGATGTAATGTTCAGTGACACTGTATTAAACAAATATCTACTGCAGGTTAAAAACTGACCTGAAAACTATTTCTCCCTATTAGACGTGATGTCATCTCGCTGGAAAACAGGCTGTAAAGTTTAATAGTTTTGTCAGCCAAACCATGCATGGTGGCAGCTCCCTAACCACGGAAGACAAGTCCCTGGTAGCCTGTTAACGTGTTATCGCTCTGTTTTGAATAATTTTCAGGTGACATTTTTTTTTCACCATTTAATTCCAGGCAGACATGACAACTGGTGGAGAAAAGAAACTGTATGAGGACAGAACATATCTGGACAACACCCAAGGTGGATAAATAGGGAATACACAGTTCATATACAAGGGCTCCGTTTTGTGATTCCAATTGGTCAATCTTTCAGTCAGTAAAGTATATCTAGGGCTGGGACTGCCTTGGAAAAGGCCTATACACCTTGCAATCCTCCCATACAATTTCTGTACAATCAACCTTTCTTCTATCAAAACCATGTAATACGAGGACCTTTCTAAATCTTCCAATCACTATGTATTCTATCAGGGACGACCCAACACTACATAGCAGTGATATATACCTTCCAATCACTATGTATTCTATCAGGGAGGACCTGACACTACATAGCAGTGATACATACCTTCCAATCACTATGTATTCTATCAGGGAGGACCTGACACTAAATAGCAGTGATATATACCTTCCAATCACTATGTATACTATCAGGGAGGACCCGGTACTACATAGCCTGCTGTAATTTTCCATTATTAAATGCTTATACAAGTCAGTATAGACTGAAAACGGAACAAACAAAAAATCAGCACACATAGGCAAGTCGTATTGCCTGTGTCTGATGGGGGTTTCAGAGGTGTATTCTGGCCCGATCGCGTAATTACGACCAATTTGACATTTTTTCAAAAGGTTAAAAAAGATCACTTTATTATACATATAAAAAAGATAATGGCATAATTTCAGCGTATAATCAATAAAACATTCATGTTACAGAAACATAACATGTATTCTTCAAGGAGGTGGAAAAAAGGCCCCACAAAATAGGGCCCCTGTTGCACCTATACCACCAATCGACTCCCTAGGCCGTTGGTGTGACACCGGGTATTAGTCGACGCGTTTCGTCCACCCAGGGACTTTTTCAAGACTCAAACAACCCTGTCAGTGCCAGAATGATCTGTTGATATAACGATACGATACATATAATCAATAAATACTTCTCAAATTCTATATATGTACAGATTTCAATATATGCATATGGCCAAACTGCTTTAGGAAGAGATGCCTCACCTTTTTCCAAAGGCTGTTCTTTTGTATGGATGAATGTCAGATGTTTCCAAAATGTGGAGTTTCAGTTCAATATTTGGGGATACCGAATTTGTAACCCATTCTCTTTTGGGTCTTTAGGAAAATATAATCATAAATAGTGAGGTTTGCCCCCACATAGCTAGTGGGGAGGTGTCAAACCACAATCAAAAATACATATATATATATACACACACCGTGATAGAGATTCCAAGAAAAACCTTTACCACCAACTTCTAGTATTTCAATTTTAAACATTAGTGATAATTTTTCCACACCCATAGCCACCTCCTAGGTGTTGTTTGCACCCGTTTTAACTCAGCAGAGAGGGACTGTGAGTGTCCCTATACACATCTAACATAAATTAAGGAGATAGGTAATAATAACCTACTCATCTACACAAAACCCCCCCCCCCCCCCCCGGACTGCCCCACATCTCACCAACTCAGAAAATGTCACTCAAGGACCAAAAACTCCTACTACCACCAACATAACTAAATCCTTCCAAGGGGGTCTCAAAAGGATGACCCTCCAAGGAAAGGTGCCCCTACCTTACCCATCACCCCAAAACCCATACCTCCCACCATCTCACCTACCACTCCCATCCTCTACATGCATTACCTGTTACACAATGTAAATGTATTAGAAGTATAGACTGAAAATGTTATGTGCGGCCCCTTAGTGATGTTGAGGGCTGCACTTGTGGCCCTCCATATCAACATGGTTACCACCACTGTGTCAGGATCCGAACCCAGGGATGCTCCGGTACCAGAATGTTTGCTTCAGTACCTGTTGGTTACCTTGTACAAAGACACCTTGTTACCTAGTTCTTGTTGAACCCTTGGCCCCTCCCATGGACTTCCTAGAAAAGCCAGGTCGTTGCTTAGCTTCAATGCCAGATTATTGCGCTTTCAGCCAGTATCTTGCTTCCTGCTTTTCCCTGCTGTGCCTTCATTATCTTCCTTTGTGTACCGACCTTTGGCTTCGACTACTCTTCGTCTTTCTCCCTTGTGATTTGACACCATCGGCTTTCGACCTCCGCTTGTTTTTGACCATGCTCCTGCCATATGTGTCAAGTTTGGAAATTAAAAACCGGGAGACGAACAGGAAGTGACGTCAGTGATGTCACTTCCAGTATATGGATCGTGGCTCTTCTGCGTTCCACATCGGTGGCCTTTTGGCTGATCTAGCAGGGAGAGGGTGTTACTCTCCCTGCTGATGTCCCACCCCGCTTGTGCTGATAATGTGCGAGGTGGGACATTAGCAGGGAGAGTAACGCCCTTTCCCTGCTAGTTCAGCTAGATTTCAAGAATCCGGGATTTCTGGAAATCGGGATTTGGTCGGGAAAGCCACATAAAAACTGGAATTTCCCACCCAAAAAGGGAGGGTTAACAGGTCTGGCTCCTGCTTTCTGCCTCTTGCTACCTGTTGATCCTGACTTTACTTGAGTGGCTGTTTCAGCTACTGGACTCCGAGCCTGACTGCAGATTGTTTCACAATGCTTTAGACTGTGATAGACTTCTGTCACAGTGCAGAAACTTCATGTACACCTAATTTTGCCTTTTCTTCCCAATCCCCACTATGACCCCAAAATGTATTTCTAACCACAGCCATATGATTTCCAAGCTGCTGTTAATTCAACAAAATGCTGGTCACTTGATTACTTGAGTCACTGTTTCAGCTACTGGACTCCGAGCCTAACCGCAGATTGTTACACATTGCTGTCACAATGCCAAAACTCCATATTTTAAAGGTGTGTGCACCAAATTTTGCCCACATAATGTACATCTTTCTTTCCAATCCCCACTATGACCCCAAAATGTATTTCTAACCACAGCCATATCATTTCCAAGCCGCTGTTTATTCAGCGAGTCGCGGGTCACTTTAACAAGTTCAATATTCCCCTTGGCTTCAACTACTTTTTGTCTTTCTCCCTTGTGATTTGACACCATCGGCTTTCAACCTCTACTTGTTTTTGACCACGATCTTTCTTCCCAATCCCCACTATGACCCCAAAATGAATTTCTAACCACAGCCATATGATTTCCAAGCTGCTGTTTATTCAGTGAAATGCTGGTCACTTGATTACTTGAGTCACTGTTTCAGCTACTGGACTCCGAGCCTGACCGCAGATTGTTACACATTGCTTTACACCATGCCAAAACTCCATGTTTTAAAGGTGTGCGCACCAAATTTTGCCCACATAATGTACATCTTTCTTTCCAATGCCCACTATGACCCCAAAATGCATTTCTAACCCCAGCCATATGATTTCCAAGCCGCTGTTTATTCAGCGAAATGCTGGTCACTTGATTACTTGAGTCACTGTTTCATCTACTGGACTCTGAGCCTGACCGCAGATTGCTTTACACCATGATAGAAAAACAGTGTTTCACAATGCCAGAACTCCATATTTTAAAGGTGTGCGCACCAAATTTTGCCCACATAATGTACATCTTTCTTTCCAATGCCCACTATGACCCCAAAATGTATTTCTAACCACAGCCATATCATTTCCAAGCCGCTGTTTATTCAGCGAGTCGCTGGTCACTTTAACAAGTTCAATATTCCCCTTGGCTTCAACTACTCTTTGTCTTTCTCCCTTGTGATTTGACACCATCGGCTTTCAACCTCTACTTGTTTTTGACCACGATCTTTCTTCCTAATCCCCACTATGACCCCAAAATGTATTTCTAACCACAGCTATATGATTTCCAAGCTGCTGTTAATTCAACGAAATGCTGGTCACTTGATTACTTGAGTCACTGTTTCAGCTACTGGACTCCGAGCCTGACCGCAGATTGTTACACATTGCTTTACACCATGCCAAAACTCCATATTTTAAAGGTGTGCGCACCAAATTTTGCCCACATAGTGTAAATCTTTCTTTCCAATCCCCACTATGACCCCAAAATGCATTTCTAACCCTAGCCATATGATTTCCAAGCTGCTGTTTATTCAGCGAAATGCTGGTTACTTGATTACTTGAGTCACTGTTTCAGCTACTGGACTCCGAGCCTGACCGCAGATTGCTTTACACCATGATAGAAAAACAGTGTTTCACAATGCCAAAACTCCATATTTTAAAGGTGTGTGCACCAAATTTTGCCCACATAGTGTAAATCTTTCTTTCCAATCCCCACTATGACCCCAAAATGTATTTCTAACCACAGCCATATCATTTCCAAGCCGCTGTTTATTCAGCGAGTCGCTGGTCACTTTAACAAGTTCAATATTCCCCTTTTTTTTCAGAATTCATTATGAAACATTCACTGTTTACACTAATATATTGTATTTCCTGTTTCTTTCTTCTTCCTCCGGCTCATTATGCTCGCTGCGTCGCTGTACAGCAAGAACAAATAACGGCGAGTTCATGTTTCCATGGCCCGAGGGTCAACAAAGTGTAGAATTCTTTATCCATTAATACGAGGCAGTAATGAGCTAAAATGATAAAATCAGATAGTTCCTTAAGCAAATCGATTCGGAAATAGAGCGGAATTCATATGGTAATGATACATTATTCCTCCATGGAAGCCATTTGACTGTTTGTGAAATATGGTAACCAGGTGTTTTGATGCTAATTCACTAGTAACATATTCCGCGCTAATAAGCGGTGAAAAAAAAAAAAAAAAGTTAATGAGCCCAAATATAAATGTCCTTTGACAGGATACATTGCTTTCTGAGCCGCTGACAGAAAGAGGAGCTTTGTGAGAGATGGTTTCCCCTAGGGATGTCATTTGATTTAATTTTTGCCAAATTAAATTAGTCAAAATGGGTTTACAATCCTCCAGGGTGACTACGTGTTCTTGATAGGATGATGACTTATTTTAAAGTAAGAAACTTTTGAATAAATTACATCTGCCTTCCATAGACTCGGGTCCGCTCACTTTTAATTAATGCCCAGGGTTAATGAACAGCCACCAGAAAAGAAGAAAACAGGTTTAATCCGCGGTTATTGTAATAAATTTTTCGCAATATAGGTTCCTGCGCGCAATTTATTGTCTAGAAGGAAAAAATAAATAAGCTCTATTTGTTTTAATGAAGTGTCTTAAAGTGGAAAAAACAAATGCAGCTAAGCTTAGGTAATACCTTTAAGTGCAAGCTATCAGAACACTATTTACCTGGTACAACCACATTAACCTCCCTAGCGCTCTGCTGAGCTCCACATTTTTGTACCAAAAGCGCACCATAGACTGGAATTTTTTTTTTGGTGTAGGCCTGTAACTTCCTAAAATATGTCCTTACAAGGGTCTAATAGACATCCTGAATATAATAATGTTTGAAACACACAATTATTATAAAAAAAAGTACATAAAATATAAAATTATAAAATGTATGTAAAATGTTGAATGCTAAAATCTCTTGAATACTTATTTGGTGTGAAAGATTTCAAAACAGTATTTATGTTTGTTTACAATAAAATTTTTATTACAATTGGAAATGTGTTTTGTTTTACTTTGAATTGTAATGGATGTGGTTATCACTGTTTTCAATACAATGGCATTTGGCACCCTCTGAAAGGGTAAACTTCAAAAAGCACATCTGGAAATGACAATGGGGATGATTTTCCAGGTGTGCTCTTTGAAGATAGCCCAATTTACATATGAATGTCCAGCGCCCCCATCCCCGGGGGGGCCGCGGGACATTTATATGCAAATTGGGCTGAGAGAGTGGTGACATCGGCCGGCTGGCTTCAGTGAAGAAACAAGCTTCAGATCCCCGGACAGAACAGAATGTGCTGCTGCTGGGGGATCTGAGCTTAGCTGGAAGGCTCCATCTCGTCAACTGCAATACTGACAAGAAAGTGCAGGACAAGATGGAGCCGTCAGAAGCGCTAGGGGGGATAAAGCGGTTCTATAATGAAAATAAAAAAACACACATACATTACATTGACATAATACATATCTTTCAGCAGTTTACATCTGGGAAAACTGATATAAAAAGTACTTACCTTACTCACTTCCTTATTCCTGACACTAGCATGTTTAATACTGGCAAAGAGAAGCTGTTTCGGCCCATTCTTCAGGAATGCTTTATTTTTGTTTTTATATATTATATTTTATTTAAGTTTTCCACATTTAACAAGAAAACAAACAGTTCAAGCAATACAGTATTCATTACAAAAGCTGCTCAAAACATTGCAAGAGTGCTCAGTAGTTGAATTGCTATTGTGGATTAAACATGATCTTCATTTTTACCAAGACACCTATTGTACTTCTAATTCACCTTGATTTAAACTAATGGCCGTTAAAGTCCCCTTGCCCCTGACTTAGGTCGGTAGGAATTTTTACTATTGGTGGTAATCTTCCACCTCTAAGTACTCTATCCTATGATTTTTGGGATGTGGGCCATGCTACCCAAAAAACGCAATTTTTTGTATAAATTATATTTCAATCATCCCAACTCCATCTTGAATTTAATTATCATAGACAGTTACTGAAAATAAAACTCTACTTGCTAAATTCACTATTTACCAATTTCTCTTTTTTCTGGTATAAGATTAGTATTGAAACTCTGTCCTGCATGTTTCTGTGATCTTTCTGAGATCATGAGGATGTTGTCCTCCTGAACTCCATTCATTGACCCCATCAGACAAACGCCACATCATCTGCACAAGCAAGGTGGGAACTTAGGAGAGAGAGTGAAGCCCCCTCCCTCCTACCTCTGGGGATCTGGGATTTTGTGAAATCTGGATTTGGTCGGGAAAGCTACATAAAAAGCGTGGGTTGGCAGGTATGATTGTACTTGCATGTCCTGTGGGTAATTGCAGCTGATTGGCAGTCTCTAGGCACCGCAGCAACACCTCCGGAAGTGTTCAGGTGTGTAGCACGCAGTCTGGGTAACACACCACTCCAATGGAAACCTGGCACAGGTATAGGATTGTAAAGGCAGCAGCTCCTTATAACTGGGGTTTAATAATACAGTGTGTGCTATTTGGCTCCCGGGCTGCTCGCACGCCGGACTCGACTGTTGGGGGTCACAAGTCTCAGAGTGGACAGTGTGCCCAGCTACATCTACACCATCACACTTGGCCCCACAGAGCAACTCCCTGTGGGCAGACCCTAGTGATGGCCAAACATCTGCAGTGTCCATCCGTGAACAGGCGGATTGGACTTTTAAAAAGGTCAGCTGTCTGCCTGTTTGCAGAGAACTTCAAATTCCCCGCCTGTTGGCAGGGAATTTGAATCGGAACTGTACCAGAAATGACGCCACAATGTCACTTCCATTATATGGAACACACAGTTCTTGTTCCTAAACCGGAAGTGACATCAGTCGGACGTCACTTCCAGCCAATGCTCAGTATAGCACAAGAGATCAGGTATCTCTACTCGTTCTCTTGTGAAAATAGTTGTTCCTCCGGCCGCTGAAAGGTCTGGCCAGAAGAAGAATTATAGAATTATAGGGGGTGGGTCGAACACCCGTATTGTTCACGGGCGAGAAGAAAAGCAAACATTTAATGTTCGCACCGATCTGTCTGCGCAGTGGACTAGCCCCATTACTAGAAGACCCCTCCATTATATACCCCTAGAGCCTGGCCTGGTCAGGAACCTTAATGGGGACGCACATAACATTTTCTACTTATACTGACTTGTATAAATGAAGACTATGAGAGCATGTATAGTTATAATACATTGTGTTTCATTTTTTAAATAACAATTTTTTTTTAATGATACTTCAAGCATTAGGGAACACTGTAGTATGGTTATGCACATTTTATGGTGAATACATCGTCAAAGGTTATGTGCTTCAAAGCCATTGATCATATAGATGGGGCACATAACCTTCAATTCGTCAGACAGGTGAGTTCCTATGCCCTATGCATTAATAGTTAGGTTTCAGGGGCTGCAAGTGGAAGACTGAGGGGGGCCGCCAAATAACACCCAAAGGGCCACATGTGGCCCCCGGGCCACAGGTTGGGCCCCTGGGTCCTAGACAGATTGGTGCCCTGGCCGAGCACCCCCTCTGGTGCCTCCCCCCGGGCTGAGCATCTCTTGTCACTGCCAGATAGGAAAGGGTCATGTGCTGGTGGGTCACAGACTTACGGACTCTGTGACTTGCCAGCAGTTCTCCAGAGACCTAGAGGAGATTGGTCCCTGGGTGGGTACACTGGGGGGAAGGCATCTGGGCATCTGAAAAAGAATTCACTGTCCAGATGCCCCCCACCCAGCACAATGCTGCCTTGGCCAACCACCAAGGCCATGTCGGTGTACCCAAAACGTTTTTTCACAGGTGCTTTTAGGGAGGAGGAGGGGGGATCGTAAATTAAAATAAAATGTGCTTCATGTCCTCTGGAGAAAAAGTACAATGAGTGTCCTCGGAGTGGCCAGGCAAAAAAATAAGATTAAAAGAAGGTACACACATCAAAGGACCACAAGGGCATTCAAATTATACAGTCAGAGTTATTTACATTAATTAACAAGAAGGAAAAAAGCAATATATAAAAATGTAAAAAAAAAAAAAAAACGCTGTAATTATGATGTTCCATTTAAGAACTTTGCAAAAAAAAAGGTACAAGCCAAGAACGTTAATTATTGTACCTCTTAATATAAAATACTATTACATCTTAATGTAGCTCTTGAATGCAAAAGCCCTTCAGGTTCAGAACTAAAAGGCTTTTTGCATGTAAGTGCATTGTATTAAATGAAGAATTTTAAATGAAGCTCATTTTTCTTCTCATCTCCTCCCTGTCCGATCTTCCCTTTCAAGCTCTTGTTCTTATATATGTACTCGGCCGAGTTACACGTGCCTCTTTATTATGCTTCTGCTGGTTGCCAATTTATCTCATTTTGTGTAATTACAAACATGAAGCATTTACAGTTTAGCTAGCCAAAGGCTGAATTAGGGACATCGTACTTCAACGTGTCCGTGAAGTTGGTTTAAAGGAAAGCTTCGGGTAAAAGCTGCAATAAAAATAGCATTGTGTCGAGGGAGGGAGAACGCCAATGTTGTGCATGCCGGGGATGCTGACCACATGGTGGTGACATCAGAGGCTGGAGCCGTCACTAAACTATAAATACTCGGCTCTGCTGACCTTAGTTACATCACCGTTCTGTTTTATTTTCCTGATGGACTTATTAACATGGAAGCCCCAATTGTTAGTGTTCCATTAACATATATAAAGTTCAAGGGGTCCAGCAATATAAATCAATACAATGTTCATCTACAATTAAATGCAGCGGAAGTTTCAATGTCATGTGTGGGGGTCAAAATGAAGGGAGGTAGTTAAAATCTAGAATAATAAAGGAGCCCCCTGTGGGGACCCAGTTAACCACCTATATTTCCTCCTTGTGGGATATGGACTGTGGGTATGGCACTGTAACCCCCCTCGACGGTTCCTCATTGTGAAGGAGTTGAGGGGAGATATCATATGTATGTACAGATTGAATCGAATGTCTTGTATCTATGTTACATCATTTTAAACCAATTTGTCTTTTATCTTTGTGGTCATGTATAATAAAGACCTTTTTATTCTAATGGTTTAAATTTCTCTAAGAATATTCTGTGCCTTAAAAGCCCCACGCTTTGTCCCTATCTTTTTGCTATGTTTTGTTCAATTCTAGAATAATAAAGCTTGTTTCTGTGGTGATATGCACCTACAGAATTAGGGTAGTGATTCTAGACCTTTGGATGTTGTTCCACTGTCCACTGTCGGCTCCCAAAACTTGTTAATGCATAGGGCAAAGGAGCTCACCAGTTCACCGATCCTCCACCGACGTGTCCTCATCTGGGAACTTCTTAGAGTGGTTAAGCCCCCCATACACCATATACAATTACCATGCAATTTCTGTACAACCAACTTTTCTTCTACCAAAACCATGTAATAGGAGGAGCTTTCTACACCTTCCAATCACTATGTATTCTTTCAGGGAGGACCCGGCACTACATAGCAGTGATATATACCTTCCAATCACTATGTATTCTATCAGGGAGGACCCGGCACTACATAGCAGTGATATATACCTTCCAATCACTATGTATTCTATCAGGGAGGACCCGGCACTACATAGCAGTGATATATACCTTCCAATCACTATGTATTCTATCAGGGAGGTCACTATACTACATAGTTGTTGGTAGGTCTCATGAAAGTTGTATGGAGGAATCTCAAGGTGTATGGGGGGCTTAAGAGGAGGAGAGGGACTCATTGAGCCTCCAGCTGAGCATGCTAATTGACATATGCAAAAGCTAATGAGTGACCCAGACAGTGCCTGAGCTTCAACTAGACTACTTTGATAAAATCTATGAGGCACATAACCTTTGTTGATGTATATGGGGCTTTCCATATATCACCATGTGTAATGTTCACACGCTGACCCGGCTTTCCTAATCAACTTTGGCAGTTCTACATGTTTTGTGCCGCACTTGTAGCCCTCCATATCACCTCAGTTGCCCACCAGTGTTCTAGACCATGGTCCCCCTGGGCCCCAAGCCAATATAAGGGAGGGTTCTGCCCCCAGGACACTGCTCAATGGGTAAAGGTCTGATGGAGTAGGATTTGCTTGGCACACTGTCCACACTGAGACCTGGTACCCGCCTCCAGTCTAGTCTGGGCGGGGAGCGAAATAGCATGCAACTCTGTCATAAACCCCAGGAGAAGCCACTGCTGCTTTCGCCTAGGGTTCTAGTGGGGCCTTGTGTGTCCCCCACCATGTGGAGCAGACCTAATTGTTACTGGGCATGCTGCTGGGGCCAAGATCACGACAACCTGTTGCCTTCACCCTTTGGACATGCAAGTACTGGTCGGTGCTGGCCCTATTTAACTTGGCCTCATTTAGCCAGTTTGGTCCGAGAAGTGTGGGTTCCCTAGATCAAATGGGGTTACCCTGTCCCTGCTATACATATAATTCTGTTGTTTTTTTATCAGTTACCCCGCTATCCGAAAGTCCATGTTGGGTCTCGTGAGAAAAAAAATTTGCTAACACTTAAGCCACCTCTTGTCATCGGTTGATTCCTTAAACCTTTACCATTGTAACTCCGTTGATTATGGTTGATTACAGATGTAGGAATAGGCCCCACCAAATGCCCCATCAAATGCATGGCAACGTTCACCCCCGATCGTCACGATTTAAATCTGGGGTGATCGCTCAAGTGGGGACAAGCCCTTATGGTTACTGAAATGAGTAGTGATGGCTGAACATCGACCAGGTCCAATCGCCAACAGGCGGATATGACTTTTAAAACAGTCCAACTGTTCATGGGGAAAATTCAAATTTCCTGCTTGTTCACAGGGAATTTGAATCGGAAGCACAGGAAGTGATGTCACAATCTGAAACACGGTTCACCACAGCGGCTGCCTATGGGCCCCAGATCGCGCCCATAGAGAATGAATGGCGGCGCATTCAAAAATTGCATATTTTGATTGGGTCCATTCATGCCTATGGGCGCAATCAAAATATTTGACTTTTGAACGTACCACAATTCATTCTCTATGGGCGTGATCAGGGGCGATTGGGCGCCAGATCGCTCCCGATCATTTGCCAGAAAAATCACTAGCAATCACCACTAAAGTGGGGACAAGCCCTAGGAGTGGGGACAAGCCCTAAGAGTGGGGACAAGCCCTAGGAGTGGGGGCAAGCCCTAAGAGCAGGGACAAGCCCCAGGAGTGGGGACAAGCCCTAAGAGCGGGAACAAGCCCTAAGAGCGGGAACAAGCCCTAAGAGTGAGGACAAGCCCTAGGAGTGGAGACAAGCCTTAGGAGTGGGTATAAGCCCTAAGAGCAGGGACAAGCCCTAAGAGTGGGGACAAGCCCTAAGAGCGGGGACAAGCTCTAGGAGCAGGGTTAAGCCCTAGGAGTGGGGACAAGCCCTGAGAGCAGGGACAAGCCCTAAGAGCAGGGACAAGCCCTAAGCGTGGGGACAAGCCCTAAAAGCGGGGACAAGCCCTAAGAGCAATTTGGCTGATGCAAATCATTTCGCTCATTTATTCAGCAATTTATATTTCTGGTTATTGAAATGTTTTGTCTGATTATTGTGGTTTTTTCTTTCGCCGTCGCCTCTCAGTATAAAAAAAAGGCAAAAAGAAAAAAAAATGAAATGAGAAAAAAAAGTTTCATTTAGTTCAGTCTGTGTGTTTTCATGAAGACGCGGCTAAGATACATGACAAATCTCAATTTTGTATTACCCACCAGTGTGGGAACCAAAATGCTGATGTCAATCAGGATTTAAAACATGGCAGAGCGCCATTTTAATTTAGATCTCAGTGTGTAAGATAAGACATGTAACTATTTCATGCCAATTCCGAGGGAAGACTTTTCGAGCCGCAGTAGCCGCTGCATTGTTCATTATCTGCGCCTACTGTGGCCCTCAGGGCTTTACATTTTCATTATGTCCTATGTATGTGTATATATTTATATATTTATATATATATGTGTCTGTGTCATTTATTTATTTATATACTCTTCCATAGTCCATACATTTATTTGTAAAAGGAACAGTTCCAATAGGTATTGGCGCACAGGAGCAATCCATCTGTTTTATCTTTAATTTATATACAGCCTAGGTGCCCAACCTGCGGCCCGGGGGCCGCATGCGGCCCTTTGGGAGTTGTTCGGCGGCCCCCCTTGGTCCTCCACATGCGGCCCCTCAAAACCTAAAACCTAACTGTTAATGCATAGGGCATAGCAACTCAACTTTAAAGTGGTCACATGCTGACACAACTTTCCTTATCAACTTAGGCGTTCCTACATCAGTAAAATTGTCAAAGTTGATCGGGGAAAACAGGATATGTTGAAGGTGGTGGAGTCTGGATCGATGTTATGTGCGGCCCTTTAGTGAGGCCGAGGGCCGCACTTGTGGCCCTCCATATCAACTCAGTTGCCCACCACTGATATACAGCAAGGAAGTAAGCACAGTTTCAATGCCGGAATCCTTTGTACAGCAAGTACAAGAAACAAATGAAATTGGGGACAGCTCCTGAGTAGCAGGGTCCCCCGGTAACACCTACCATATTCAGCCTTTTACCCAGCAGCACAGTTCCTTGAGAACTACATTGGGCTTGATAAAGTGTCCATCACCTGGAACAACCAGGAAGTTGCCCAGGGTGGCATCATGCTGATTTTTCCAATGCCCAGATGTCTCCCCCTCAGAACGCCCGCCTATCCACGTGGCTGCCCAGGGAAAGAGAAGGAGTAGAGGAGACTCACCAGCATGCCCCCTCTGAAATTGGAGATGCTTGTATGGGGAAACAGAACAGAGTCTGTAAGTCACCCCCCCTTTCCCCCCAGAGTGATGTTTTTCCAGGAGGAGGGTGGTCATGAGAGGGGGTGCCCCTGCCTGGAACAAAGCTTACTTAAGCAGGGTACAGACATGTAGATATGGGCCAGATCGATGGGCTCTTTTAAGCTAGCCATACACGTGCAGGATTCCATGGCCAATTGATCACTCACCCGATCGATTCCGGCGATTCTGCCGGGAATCGCAGGTGTGATCAATCGGCCAATTAAGAGTATCCATCGCTGCATACCACCTTGTCCAATGGATTCCGGCACGATTCCGGGACGATTCCACCTCCGATTCCACCTCACAAATGGCAACTCCCCCTGATCTGTGCAGAATCGGATCAAAAAGACCAACATGTTGGTTCTCTGACGGATCCGATTCTGGGCCCCCGAACGATCGGACGTGATCGGACGGACAAGGTGGGCTGCACACGATTCCGGCACGATCGATTCACGTGCACGCGCCCGGAATCGATCGGCCCGGAATCCGGCCGGAATCCGACCCGTGTATGGGGGCCTTTAGAGCCGTGCGCACTCATGGCCATCTATCTGGCCCAAATAATATGCGGCCCATGCAGTATTCGAGTGGGACCAATCAATCCCGATCGAAAACAGCCATATTGGACATGACCGTTAAATACGGCCGATGTCCGTTGCTTTGCATGGAAACCGTGGGTCTCCATGCAAAGCATCTGCTGAGCTGGAATAAGAGCAGAGCTGATATCTAATAGCAGCGTGATGATGTCATCACGCTGCTGCAGGGAACATTGGACGGCTCAAATATAGAGCCATCTGTTCCCTGCTTTAGGGTCCCTGCTAGATCGATTTGCTGTTCGATCCACGAATGCTCGAGTGCTGCCTGGTGATGTCACGATGCTTACTTAGGTTCCCCGCTCTCCCTAAGTAAGCATCGTGACATCACCAGGCTGCACTCGAGCGTTCGACGATCGAGGCGCACCACTTTGTGTAATGGATTCTCATTCCATACTTTAGGTTCCATTGGTATTGGGATTTATCAACATGTTTGATCGCCATTGCTTTGAGTGGGAACGTTCCCGATTGGGAAATCAAAACACTTATATATGTTAAAGTTTTCTAAATCCGGTAACACTACCCCTCCATTTACATTTTATCTTGCTTCAGGCCAACAGTGACATCTACTTTACCCCGGTGTCAGGATCCAAATCGGGGATACTACGGTGTCTGGCTACAGCTCTGCCTGCTGAGCCACCTGCTTGCCTACCTGTGCATGTTTTTGGATGGACAAAATACCATGAAACCTAGTTCTTGTTGAACCCTGAACTCCTGACCTCTACTTTGTACGTCCTATAAAAACCATGTCTCTGCACTTCCATCTTGCCAGATTATTGTGTGTCTGACAATAACTTGCTCTTGCTGCTATTGCTTCTCATACCTTCACTATCTTCAGTTGTGGACCTACCCTTGGCTGCTGACTACTGGACTATGCTTCATCTTGCTCCCATTGTTACTTGACACCTTTGACTACTTAGTTACCGACTACGCTCCCTCCTGATTACCACTGTTGATCCTGCCAGCACCTGTGTTGTTGTTTCAACCTAGATCGTGACACCCAGTCTCCTATAACTAGCAGCCTGTCACAATAACACTGGAGGGACGGAGTGTTGTATATAGATCCAGATTGGTGGAGGTAACAAAACCAGAAGAGTCTTGCTCCGCCATCTTGGAACTAGAGATGGTCAAATTTTTCGACTAGTTGACTTTGTGAGATGATTGCAAAGCCTCTGTACATGGTATCATCACCAAAATTGCTGGAGATGTAGAGAATATTGATGGACCGAACTGTATGTTCGCGTTCGCCACGTGTTCGCGAACATACGGCGAGTTCGACCCGCCCCAAATTATTTTTTTTTATTGGACAAACTTTGACCCTGAAGCAGTCAGCAGGCACAATACAGCCAATC
>CM070032.1:619359-629451 GCA_036250615.1 Ptychadena robeensis
TAGGTCACTGGAGGAGCGGAGGGGGGCGGTTAGGGGTGTATTTGTGTACCAGGTTGGAGACCTGGTACACAAATGTCCTTAATAGAGGCGATGTCCTTAATAGAGGCGAAAAGCCCCCTGTGACCAACCCGTTTACTTTGGGGGATAGGTAGAGTCTGGTATAAAGAGAGAGGATTCATTGATGGTCCAAAGTTTTCACATGTGTTCGCTGGTATATAACACTAACATATGTTATAGTCCAAACTACCCATATGTAGCGATGAGTGGCAAAGGCAATATTCGAATTTGCAATATTTCTACTAATATTTGATTCAATGTTTTTCTATTGCGTTACAATTATTATAATTGTGATGCATGGCCATACACGTGGGATCCAGTATTTTTGAAAAAAAAGTCAAATATTCGCTAATATCCGCCGTCATAGTTAAAATATTCACAAATTCTCGAATTGACAATATTCGATAAAAATATTCACCATTCCAATATTCGGACTCAACACTATCCATATGGTAGATGTTACTGTTATCTTCCTTATACACAATAAAGTGGACAAGTCAAGGGACCTCTTGACTCATCCTCTGTTACGATTAGTGTTGAGCGAGAATATTCGAAATTCATATATATTAAACGAATATCCGTCATTCGAGAATTCACAATATTTCGCGAATGTGCGCGCAGATATTTGCAATGGCGGATATTCGTCATATTATGCTTCAACATTTTTACCGGCATACATCGCGCATATGTGTGCGCATTGCGAATGGATATGATGTCATACACAGAATGAGGAAGAGGAGCTGTGAAGCTGCATTGCGAATCTTTGCAAATCATTGCGCACGGGCACGCTCAATGGAAGGCAATAGAATACAGACAAATCGAATTTTATGAATTTAGAATATTTCTTTGTATATTCGCGAAATTACGCAAATTCGAATATACCATATGCTGCTCAACACTAGTTACGATCTATGCACCGGATGCACAATGGACAAGAGCCGCCAGTAGTGATGCCCGAACTGTTCGCACTCCTTCTAGCCAGTGAGCAGTACGGGTGCTCTTACTATTGTTCTTACAATTCTTCCACAGGCAGGATCAGGAGCATTAAGATATCGCTGGAGGAAGAATCTTTTCACTGAGAGAGAACCCGATCTTCTAGTGAAAAACCGGCTCCGAAAAATTGTTGCGTCACATCCGGCAATTGTAACAAGGAACTATGCATTACAGGTACCGGATTGAAATTCCCAGCGAACAGGTTGGGGTAACAAAGTGTACAATAGGTGGGAGGTGGGGCTGGCATTGTGGTGATGTTAGGGGTGAGAAGATGGGTAGGCAAGACTGAAGAGATGGGTTTTTAGGGATTTTTTAAGTGCAAAAAGTAGGATAGAACACAAGATAATAAGCAAGGTTACATTATTATTATTATTATTATCATTTATTTATATAGCGCCAACATATTACGCAGCGCTGGACATTTCAAATGGACATTTCACCTTGACAAATAGTCAAAGAACAAAATAACTAAATGTAATCGCCAGTCCAAGGAGAAGAGTAATCCAACCAGTAATCTTCTTTTAGGACTAGTTGGGTTAGGGAAAAACACATAAAGAGATGTCACTGTTTGGACACCCTGTAACCATTATTGGCCAACAAGAATTAAATTGATGGGTATGTCTCTAATGACCATCGTCGATTAATTGTAAACTATCCAAGCAGCCTTGTTTTTAGCAGTTCGACTTCTAAGTCGTCACAGTCACATTATTCTGCTTTTTTATTGGTGGAAGTTTCCATTTTCCACTAATATTATGGATATTAGGTTACGAGGTGTCCAGACTTTCCAAATTTCCCTTATTTAACCAGATCAAGAAGAAGAGTAATCTAACCATTCCTCTTCTTCTAGGACTGGTTGGGTAAGGGAAATACACATAAACAGATGTCACTGTTTGGACACCCTGTAACCATTTGTGGGCAACTTGGTGGCTATCCATAATATTGATGGAAGCTAGAATTAAATTGATGGATACGTCCCTTATGACTAGTGATGGCCGAACATCGGCCAAGTCAGTCAGCCAACGGGCAGATCGGACTTTTAAAGAAGTCTGCCATCTGTCTATTCGCGGACAGATTCAAATTCCCCGCCTCTAGGCAGGAATTTGAATCTGAAAAACCGGAAAATTGGCCACCTGAAAAGACCGGCTTCATGCCCGGTCTTCTAGTGAAGATTCTTCCTCCGGCACGATTTTGCTGCTTCTGATCCTGCCGGAGGAAGAATAGAAATCTCTTTCTCGCCAGCCAGCGAGCCCCCCACCCCATACAAATAGAGGTTCAGAATGAGGGCCAGCGCAACCCTGGAATATATTTGTATCCCCCAGTTTGGGAACCACTGGGTTAGGGAAATACACATCAACAGATGCCATTGTTTGGACACCTGGTAAACATTAGTGGCGAACTAAGTGGCCTCCAAATATCCATAATATTGATGGAAGCTAGAAATAAATTGATGGGTACGTCCCTTATGTCTATCATCGATGAATTGACGTTTTTTTAAAACTATCCAAGCAGCCTTAATGGTTACGAGGTGTTTCCAAATTTCCCTTAACTAACTTGTTCAAGGGAAAAAGTAATCCCAAACTTTCCTTGCAGGGCCCCCCTTTTGTATTTAGGAACATTATGGACCCCCCTCCCTATTAAAATACAGGTTCAGAATGAGGGCCAGCGCCCCCCCTGGAATATTTTCACACCACCCCCCAGTTTGGGAACCACTGGGCTAGGGAAATACAAATCAACAGATGTCATTGTTTGGACACCAGGTAAACATTATTGGTGGCCACCTTATATCCATAATATTGATGGAAGCTAGAATTAAATAGATGGGTACGTCCCTGATGATCAGCATTATTGAATGGAGTCTTTTTCCCACTATTTGCAGCTGCCTTGTTTTCAGCAGTTGGACTTCTACATTAACAATAGTTTCTATAAACCGAGAAAGGCAGAAGATGCATCTTTTGAATTGGTGGAAGGTCCTCCCCCCCCCACTCCTTATAAATTCACGCTGAAGAAGTTTCCAATCAAAGTTGGAACTCGTAAACCACGTTAGAAGCAGAAACACATTAACGTTACATAATGTTCAAGAACAAACGCCGTTTACCTACTTCGCTTTCCTTGGCATTACTCATTTCAGAAGTTGTAAAAGAGAGAACACTCGTTATTTCCTGTTACGATCAACATGAACTAATTAAAAGAAATAAAATTTTCTTGTTATAGATGCATCATGGCATACGTTATGACACATTTATTGCTTTACATAATTTGCAGTGACACCGAACAAAAGAATTGCATTATTTTTCCAATCGTAAAATAAAATAAAAAAAAAATTGATGAGGAAAGCAACAACTGTCCTTCGGATAGGAAAAGGAAAGTGGAAAATGCAGCGTGACTTCGTAATGATCTCTGTTCTGGAGACGTTTCCAGACTGGAGAGTGCGGGCAATTATAAAAATCTGTATACCACAACTTGATATTTACTTCTGTTAACTGGAATACTTGTGCTTGATCATGGGGGGAGGGGCTGCTTGTAATTATTTGGTAAGCGGGTCATGTTTAATTCAAGAGTAGTGATTTCTTTTATTTTTTGAGCAAGCACTAAAAATGACATCTAGTGCAAAAAATGTGAAAGTGCATGCAGTGAACACAACACTCCAAACTGCATGGGTTTACTGTGATGTCCAGCCCTTAAAGGGGCTAAGGACCGTTCCCCTGAAAGGGGTGACTGTGGGCAGACAGTCAAAGCCATCCAACCCTCAGATGGTGACCCAGATGACCTTAACTGGAGCCAGGTCTCCAGAGTACTAAGGACCTGGTAGTTACCCTTCGCTGAAGCCAGGTCTCCCAAGTACTAGGGGCCTAGTAGTGATGGCTGCTGTGTTCGAACGGCGGACAGGGTGCTCAACCATCCACTCACCTGTGAGAAGAAGTGGTAGTATTCTTCTGCTGGCCGGATCAGCAGCGCAAGGATCTAAGAAAGGACCGGCTGCCCCTTTCCCTAGGTGACCTTAGTTGAAGCCAGGTCTCCCAAGTACTAGGGGCAGAGAAGTGATGGCCGGTGTATTCGCACGGCGGACAGGGTGCTCAACCATCCCCTCACCTGTGAGAAGAAGTGGTAGTATTCTTCTGCTGGCCACATCAGCAGTGCAGGGATCTAAGAAAGGACCGGCTGCCCCTTTCCCTAGGTGACCTTAGCTGAAGCAAGGTCTCCCAAGTACTAGGGGCAGAGAAGTGATGGCCGCTGTATTCACACGGAGGACACGGTGCTCAACCACCCCCCTCACCAGTGAGAAGATGTGAGTACTCTTCTGCTGGCTGGATCAGCAGCGCAGGGATCTAAGAAAGATGGAGGAAGAATACCCACACCGACTGTCAAGATCATTGATCGGTAGATGTTGATGGACACAGATGCGCCTTTGGAGTTGGCGGTTCACCGCGAACAAGCGCACATCAGACTTTCCTAGTTTCCAAGTCCGCTCTGCATGTTCGTGAATGGCCGAGGCCGATGTTCATCCATCACATTTTTAAGAGTAAATGCAAGTCGTCTGATAGGTGGACATGGATAGAAATGGAAGACAATGACCAGAAAGAAGATACAGAAATCAAAAGCGCCAATCAACCTTGTTTATAAGGTCCAATACCAGTTTTTTAATGAGTAAATACAATAGATGGAATACCTAATGCGTTTCATGGGCTACAAAGCTCCTCTTCCTCAGGACATTGAACAGAGACAGTGCTTTGGAAGACTGGCTGGACACTAGGAAGCTTCAGAAACTGTGGATGGTGTTATGGACACGTTGGTATGACGTGTCCATATCTACGTCCGGGGTTTGCTGTTTCAGCGTTTAGGGTACAGAATTCGCCATGTTGGCAATACCGTGTCCTATATTTTTCATTGGCAAACAACGTGGTACATGTTTCAGGTGTTGCCATGCCTCCCCCAAACGTGGTCATGATGCACCAGTGTAGACTGACATGTCATAGGGAAATACAGGGGGGTGGTTGCACTCAGGGCCACTGTCAGGGATCGCTACCATGCCCACCACTGTTGTCACGTGCAGTAATCATCACAATTTACTTTTGAACAACTTTTACTTTTTCTGATATCAAATCACAACCAACCAACCCCCCCCCCCCCCCCCCCCCCCCCCAACAGCTTTTTTTATGAGTTTGTCTGTTATTGACCATCATCCTTCATTTTAAGGACAATTATCTGTCATTTGTATATGTTCTTACAATTGATGCCGATGATTTAATATGAGAACCATGACCTAGCATGAAGGTCTACAAGAGTTCCAAAGAAAGCCACCATACCTCTTCCCTAGAGGTTTTCTTGAGTAGATCTTTATTGACCATCATCCTTTGAGGTCACTGGACACTTAAAACAGATGATACAATGTATGATGAATCATTACATTTTAAGGACAATAATCTTTCATTTGTATGAGTTTGTAGAATGGATGCTGTTGATCCAACAATAGATCCATGAAGATCTAGAAAAGAGTCAAAGAAAGCCACCATACGTCCACCCTAGAGGTTTCCTTGAGTAGGTTGTTATTGACCATCATCCTTTGAGGTCACTGGACTGCAATGTGTCATTAATCATTCAATTGTAAGGACACTTATCTGTCATTTGTATGAGCTGGTAGGACTGATGCTGTTGATTCAACAGTAGAGCCATGAACTAGCATGAAGGTCTAAAAGAGGGTCAAAGAAAGCCATCACACTTTTCCAGAGGTTTCCTAGAGTAGTTCTAATGAATCAGGTCATCATGGACCATCATCCTTTGAGGTTACTAGATACTTTTAAACAAACAAATGATGTAATGTGCCATGAATCATTCCATTAGGAACAATTATATGTCATGCCACTGGTCCAGCTTGTCATGGGTGAACCACAAGAGCAGTGGGCCCACCGTGCCACCAGACAAGTATAAGCCAAGGCACACAGACTAAGGAGCCCCCCAGTATTCACCAGAGCACCACACAAGGAGTGATGGGTTTTGCTGCAGGAGACCTCCAGGTTGCGGCCCCTAGCTACACTTGCTGGCAGCGGCTGACAGTAGAAATTCCAAGGCAAGGTACAGAATCAGCAGGTAAAGGCAAAGTCAGACGGACAGGCAGAGTCACAGCAGGTGGCAAACAGGGTAGTCAAATGGTCCAGGGGTCCATAACAATACAGCAGATGGATACAATCAGAGCTTGTGAAACTTTCTTTGGCTTGAGGCTTCCTTAAATACATGGTCAGGTGTAACCAGTGATGGAAGAATCCAATGAGATCCGCACTCCCTACCTGGGTTTTTTAAGAAATCTTCAAGTTTATTGAAATGTAAAACCAGTGACATAGATCACGTCACCCCCCAGACTAGAGCCGTAGCCCCTCTAATGCGTTTAACTTAAACATGAGCTTCCTCATGGTAAGGGGGTCTGATTGGTCAGGAAAGATATCAGCACACCCAGCAGAGGGCGCACAAGTCACATCAAGTGCCACAATCTTTACCACCAGCAGAGGGAGCTGCTCTATGAAAGGTCCTGGTTAGTGATGGCCGAACTTAGGCAAGGTGCATCCACAAACAGTCGGATCAGACTTAAGGCCCCCATACACGGGTCGGATTCCGACCGGATTCCGGGACGATCGATTCCGGGCGCGTGCACGCGAAACTATCGTGCCGGAATCGCGTGCAGCCCACCTTGTCCGATCGTTCGCGTCCGATTGATCGGTGGCTCAGAATCGGATCCGACAGAGAACCAACATGTTGGTCTTTCTGATCCGATTCTGCACACATCAGGGGGAGTTGCCATTTGGGAAGTAAGCGATCGGACACGGAATCGTCCAGGAATCCGTGGGACAAGGTGGTATGCAGCGATCGGATACTCTTAATTGGTCGATTGATCGGAGCTCCGATTCCCGCTGAGACCGACACGTGTATGGCTAGCTTTATAAAAAACGGAAGTGACGTCACTTATGGTACCTGGAACACACTGTTCCCAGTTTCGATATCGGGACATGATGTCACTTCTGGCTTAAGCCGGTTTTCTTTCACTTGAGACCAGCTTCTCTACCCAGTCTCTGGTGAAAATTTTCTGCTCCTGATCCAGCCAATGAAAGCAGTCAACTTCTTCCCGCCGGTGAGCTGGGTGGGTCGAACACCCGTACTGTTTGCTGGGGAAAGAAAAGCGAACATGTTATATTAGCGGTAGAGATGGTTGAATTTTTCGACTAGCTGACTTTGTGAGCTGATTGCAAAGCCCCTGAACATGGTATTACCACCAACATTTCTGGAGATGTAAAGAAGGGTTGTGGGAACATTTGAAAAAAAAACGTTTTCTCTAGCACATGGAGTGTTTGCATAAATTAAGTTCAAATTGAAGTTGAATTTCAGATTTTTGAAATTTTGACTTGACTTTGAACTTAATTTGTGCAAAAACTATTTGTGTTAGAGACATACTTTTTTCTGTAGTATACCCCCAACTCTTCTCTACATCTCCAGCAAGTTTGGTGTCGATACCATGTTCAGGGGCTTTGCAATTAACTCGGAATCTTCGAAATGGTGGAATTTTTTAAAAGAAATTCGACCATCTCTAGTTAGCGGCTGAACCGTCCATCTAGCAGGAAGTTCGACCATCACAAGTCTTGGTCCTCTGAGGTTTGAGAAGTGAAACAGTAGAACTGGTAGAGGGCACATTGTTGGGTGGCACTGCGATCTGTGACACAGATGGCCTCCAAAAGCCCCCATGCTTCCTCCCTAAAGGTTTCTTTGAGTAGTTCGAACTCTGACTCCTAAAACACATTTATTCAAATACTTTGATACAATCTAATATGCAAATGAGGCAACCAAAGTCAACTTTTAAAAGTGCGTATGTCCAATATCGCAACATGGTAAAACTCCTCCTGGAGCCTCTTCAGAGGGGGAAGTTACAGCCTCCGGCCGTACATTATTTTTAGCACTTGACGTCTCAGGATTTTATTTAGCGGCTTCTGTTTTTATATTAAAGCATTTTTCCTTGGGGTGAAATAATTTATAGAGCATTACATTGATAATTCCTCTGGAAATCAATAGTTTGATCGATCTCGAGGAGCACCTTCTACTTCTAAATCAGTAATTGTTTCATTAGATTTATGTCGGCGGCTTTCTTCATGAGTATGAGCGGTTATAAAAGGTGCTATAATAACAACAGCGTTTTATTTTTCCCTTTGCTGTTGTAGATATTAGGAAATAGTTCTTTTCGGTGATTTTTCGTTATTGGTCTTCGTGTTGTCAGAAGGAAACTGTTAGGAGTGATGATTGTACTCGGGTCTTTTGTACGACTCCGATCCCTCCCCGTTCCCCCCCGCTTTCTCTCGTGGGGCTCTTTTATTAGGTTTAAACAATCTCACGCAGACCTGGAGTGGTAAAAAAACAGCCCACATAGCCCTGAATCTGTTGATGAAAAGTTTTAAAGCTGATAAGAGGAGCGCTGAAACTATTTTACAATATCTCTAAAGGCTCCTCGGTGGCATTCTATGCTAGTTACAAAATCCAGTTACAATGTCATGCACAAGGCTCTTAAAGTAACCAAAAACTTTCTTTACCTTCCCTGACTGAGATAAAGCTCCTTCATGTCTGTACCACAGGCCCCCCTCCTAGGCACTAAAGCTCATAGTGGGAGGGGTTAATTCTGTCAATCAAGAAAGTGACCTACTAATGACATCCCCGCTTATTAACATTCCCAGCTTCAGGACTTCTCTAGGGCCGCTCCTACTCTTTGGAACTCTCTCCCTCGCCCCATCAGACTTGCTCCTACCTTTGGCACAATTTTCAAAAAATCCCTGAAAACCCACCTCTTCAGTTTCGCCTACCTATCTTCTCAACCCTCTGGGCGTTACAGGCTTTTCGCGCCATTTTTAATGGCACGAAAAGCCGTTTCCGCCGCAACTCTGCCGTCATTGCCGGCTCTTTGCCCAGCCCTCTACACACCGCCGGTGTCAAATAGACGCCAGCGGTGTGTGGGGAGGTGAGTGGTGCCCCCTCCATTAACATGGAGGTCTATGGCGCAGCCCCTTCCCCCCCCCCTTCGGCGTCACAGATGATGCCAAAGACACGGGGCCGGAAAGGCTCAGTGTGTCTGCGGCTCTTCTACAGAGCTGCAGGCACACGGAGAGGCGGCGGTTGTGCCCGATAGTGATGGATGAACTGCCCGCAAGGGCATGTTTGCCCTCCTTCTCGCCAGCGGACAGTACGGGTGTTTGACCCGCCCTGTTCTCCGGCGAGAAGGAGTCCTCTATTCTTCCTCCGGTGGGATCAGAAGCAGCGAGATCCCGCCGCAGGAAGAATATCTCACTGAAGAGCGGGTAGAGAACCCGATCTTTCAGTGAAAAACTGGCTCGCAAATCCGGATATGACGTCACTGACGTCCGGTTAGCAAACCCAGGAACTATGTGTTCAAGGTGCCGGATGTGACGCCACTGACGTCACATCCGGGTTTTCAGATTCAAATTCCCCGCCTAGAGGTGGGGAATTTGAATCTGTCCGCGAACGGGCGGACGGCGGACTTTTTTAAAAGTCTGCTCCGCCAGTTCACGGACGGACACAGCCGAAGTTCGGCCATCACTAGTGCCCGATCCCGGCACGGACACAGTTTGATCGTGGATGTGTTCGGGCAAACCACCCAGGAGGTTAAGCAGTATACAGACAGCTCAATATTTGAGCCATCCGATGTTCCCTGCAGCAGCGTGATGACGTCATCACGCTGATGTCAAATATCAGCAGAGCTGGAGCCCGTGGTCTCCATGCAAAGCAACGGACATCGGCCGTATTTAACGGTCATGTCCGATATGGCCGCATATGATAAGGGTGCAATGGTGATCCCGCCTCTGAGTCTCCTGTGCCATTTTGATTCCTCCCTCTGATCACCTGTGTCATTTTAAGTGACCCCTCCACCCTATTACCCCAGTGCCGTATTGTTCTTCATGGAAAAATAAGATATCCCCTGAAAATAAGACGTAGGGCATCTTTGGGAGCAAAAATTTATATAACACACGGTCTTATTTTCAGGGAAACACGGTAGGTCTA
>CM070032.1:653217-667396 GCA_036250615.1 Ptychadena robeensis
GGCAACGTGGAAAGCAGATCTTCACAGGTTGTTTCAGGTGGAATTCAGACAGGCATTTACGAACCATGTTGTTTAGCGCTCTCGAGCTCCGCTCTTATGTTCAAATCCCATTGGCTATCATTGTAGTAATCCTTTGTGCGGATTTATTGTGTGAAAAAAAAATTTCTTGGTAGTTTTGCCATGGATTACCCTCTGTCATGTCATTGTCCATGGATCCCCCTCTGTCATGTCATTGTCCATGGATTCCCCTCTGTCATGTCATTGTCCAGGTGTTAGTCCCCTTGAAATAACTTTTCCAACACTATTGTGGCCAGAAAGGGGTCCCTTTGTTTTTTAATGTTCGCCTGCCCATTGAAGTCTATGTGGTTTGCCGGGTTCGCCGGGTTCGCGAACTTTTGCGGAGGTTTGCATTCGCCGTTCGCGAACATCAAATTCCGGGTTCACGCCATCACTAATGATGTGTTGTGCTGAGAGTGTATTGCTGCTAGTGACTGGCTGAATTTGATATTGCATTAATTTACCGTATTTTTTAGACCATAAGTCGCACCGAGTTTTTAGGACAGGAAAACCAGAAAAAAAAAAAGATTTAATACGTTTTAACATCAATTGGGTTAATGCAATGAATTTAATCGATGCAATATTCAATTCAGCCAGAAGGTGTCACTAGCAGCAGTACACTCTCAGCAAAACATCATACTTTACACTGATCTGCAGGAGTAATGGGGGGGGGGGGCTGGGCTGTCTTCTGCTCTGCTCTCCCGATGTTACTGATTCTGTGTCCGTGGGGCAGCAAAGTAATTGCTGTTCCCACGGACAGAAAAGAGGTATAGATGCATGTTCATCTATACTTCTCCCTTCATTGCCTATGCCAGTGCAGGGCTGGCATAGGCAATTACACAGTTCAGATGGGAGAGCCGGGCATCGCCGGTATCTCACATCTGACAGCTTCTCCAGCTCTCCGGCTAATCTCCGTGCTGGGAGAGCTGGCGGGAAGCCAAGGTGCAACCACCGGCGGCCGAGTGGCCGCAGGGGTCGCGCATTTGGACCATAAGACTCATATATTCAGACTTATATATTCTTTTTTTCCTGGTTT
This sequence comes from Ptychadena robeensis, assembly GCA_036250615.1. Lineage (NCBI taxonomy): Eukaryota > Metazoa > Chordata > Amphibia > Anura > Ptychadenidae > Ptychadena > Ptychadena robeensis. Next base: position 654,311 of record CM070032.1, read on the forward strand.
TCCTGCCATAAAAACTGGGTGGGCCTTATGGTCCAGTGTGTCTGAAAAATTTGGTATATAGCAAACAACTACAAATCCTCAGGCAAGTAAAACAGTTCAGATACAAGTCTTTCAAATGCCTATTTAGCTGTTTGTCCGGCGTTCAGCTTTAAACCTTTTCACGCAAAAAAAAAAAACGGTTTAAATTTAGGAGAGCTCAGCAAGCCCAATTGGTCCTCTGGGACATGCCCATATTTTACATTAAAAACTGCTGCAGGAAGCATTCCGCTGTTGGTCTGTTGTTGGAATATCAAACCCAGAACTACCTTGAGAGAGTCGAGGGAAAATACAGCTCTGAGGTGCCTGATTACAAAATTTAGAGTTGCCTTGAGGAAATGTCTGGAGAGACGGAGTCTGCGAGCCGGCGTTTAAAAAATGCGCAACGTCTACTGTAACTTTAAAATGACATTGAGAGCTACCTGGAAGGAAAGTGGAACTAACAAAACTTTGATTGGGAGATGTTCAAGGGGAGCGCGGAGCCCCTGTGACAGATTGTTCATAAAAGACTTGATAAACAAACCCAACCACCCGTTCATGGGAAGGAAGGCATCAGCGTCTGAAACGCTTCTTTTTTTCCCGGAGAGAATGCAGTTTGGTGAAATCAATGTTCTTAGTATAAGTTTTACAACCTTCAGGGGTGTCCTTTTTGAACCTTAAAAGAAGTAAAGCTTCGGAAAAGATTAAAAAAGCACCAGCTAACACAAGGAGATTCCTATAGGTCAGATGCACGTTCTAAGGATTTTAGGATTCCTTCCTAGAGACTAGAGATGGTCGAATTTTTTTTCAAAAATTCGACTATTTCGCCTATTTCGAGTTAATTGCAAAGCCCCTGAACATGGTACCATCACCAAACTTGCTGGAGATGTAGAGAAGGGTTGGGGGGTACACTCCAAAAAAGAAAGTATGTCTCTAACACAAACAGTTTTTGCACAAATTAAGTTCAAAGTCAAGTAAAAATTTCGAAAATCGGAATTTCGACTTTGAACTTAATTTATGCAAAAAGTACACGCGCTAAAGCAACACTTCTTTTTTTCAAATGTTTCCAAAACCCTTCTCTACATCTTCAGCAAGTTTGGTGATGATACCATGTTCAGGGGCTTTGCAATCAGCTCACAAAGTTAGCAAGTCGAAAAATTCGACCATCTCTACTAGAGACTACCGTATATCTCAGTGATGCTGAACCTTTTTGAGGCCGGGTGTCCTAATGGAAACACACAACTAGTGATGGCTGAACTGCCTGCAAGGCGGACAGTTCAGCGTTGAACATGGATGTTTGCCCTCCTTCTCGCCGATGAGCAGTACAGGTGTTCGACCCGCCCCGTTCGCTGGCGAGAAGAAGATCTCTATTCTTCCTCCGGCAGGATCAGAACCTGCGAGATCGTGCCGGAGGAAGAATCTTTTCACTAGAGACCGGGCATGAAGCCGGTCTCCTAGTGAAAAAACGGCTCGAGAACAGAAAGTGACGTCAGTGATGTCACATCCGGCTCCCTTAACCAGGAACTATGTGTTCCAGGGACCGGATGTGATGTCACTGACTGCTGACGGCGGACTTCTTTAAAAGTCCGATCCACCCGTTCGCGGACAGACGTGGTCGATGTTCGGCCACCACTACACATAACCCATTTTTGTATCCCAACCTCCCTAGCGGTTGATTTCAACCCAGTTCGTCTGCTGTTTGGATTTATCTCAACCGCTAAAGGGAACAAGGATTGGGAAAGCTAAAAAGCTTTGTCGATTCTCTATATTGCCACAGAATTTCCGTGGTTCAGGGACCACCCCTGGTGACACCAAAGGGGCGAGGGAGGGGCACCATAGACCTCCATGTTAAGCAGATTACTATGTAGGGGCTGACTAGGGAGGTTAAAGTGCCAATGGAGGTGGCGTTGCTTTTGAGTACATCCGTGGATGTATATGGGGTCCAAGGGAGGGCATAAAATCATCCGTGAAATGCCTAGTAGGTTAAGGAAAAGCTGTCAACTTGGCTCCTAGTCATCAGCCTGGGCCACAGGCTGCCCTCTATATCTGCTGCTCCAGCAGTACTGTGTCTCCATCCTCATCAGGAGCCCTGACACAATGGTCTTAGCTTCTTCTGTAAAGACACTCCAACTCCACACTGATCTGCAGGCAAGTGTTTACCCTGGAGTGTACCTGGGCGGAATGGGAAGGCCCATCCAGATCCTTCCATCCCATTCCAGAGTCCAGGACACTGAAACAAATATAATATTGCTCTGGGTGTTAAAGTGAATACCTGGTGCCCTTCAAAGACTTAGAATTGGAAATACCCTATAAAGGACTATAAATACTATAAAAGTCCTTATAGAAAAACTACTAGGCCTTAAATGGCACACTCTAAACATCACAAAATAAATTCAGTAAAAGGTCCTTATTATTCATACAGGACCATAAATATAAATACAATTAAAAATAGTAAAAAGTGAACATGTCATGTGTGTCCTCCGACACGTTTCGCCCCACTGGCTTCCTCAGGTGTTATAAAACTAAGACAGGGGGTGGCATGAGGGTATTCCAGGGGGGCGCAGGCCCTCAATCTTAACCTGTGTTTGAATAGGGAGGGGGGGGGGGCTCAATAATGTTCCTAAATAGCAAAGGGAAATAGCAAGGAAAGTTTGGGAGCCATTGGTGTAATGTAACATCCTGTCTCAGTCAGGTGGGCGGGAGAAGGTGGCCGGCAACCAAAGGGTACATCCCAATCAATCTCAGAGATATAGGGACATATAAGGAATCCAATTCTCACAATCCCCATAGGTGGAATGAGAGGGACGTGGTTTCCTCAAAGGGGGACATAAGCTAGCCTTAAATAAAATCTCCCCACGCTACATGGTTTTAGGTTAAAGAATGGTCCAACATAATAGGGCCAAGCATTGAATCATGAGTGGATCCAGAACAATTTGCTCAATGGTGGCTTCTCTGAGAAATGAAACCAGATCAAACGTGCACTGAAACAGAAACTGCACAGCAACCTGCTGCAGCAGTCCAAGACAATATCCTTACACAACCATAGACAACTGGTTTGTCACAGTATATATGTATATACACAGGGGTGCACATATATTTTTAGTGAGCTTCTCAAATGAGTACCAGGAGATGGTTTGGTACTCACCCCATATGTAGGGTGGTCTTCCTCACTGTCCTCTGTGTCAGCCTCCTGCATGGTAGATTCTGCTGCAGATGGACCTCCCTGTTCTTGTTTAATCCTCCGATTAGCTGTCTCTATCCACAGGTCACCAGCTGGCTTTGAGGTCACATGTAACTCTCACAGTAAAACACTGTTTTAACCCCCAGATCTCATACCTCAGTAGTGTGACCCCCCAGATCTCATACCTCGGTAGTGTGACCCCTCAGATCTCATACCTCAGTAGTGTGACCCCCCAGATCTCATACCTCAGTAGTGTGACCCCCCAGATCTCATACCCTAGCAGTGCAACCCTGACATTTTCTGGCTTAGTAACTAACCCCTGAGACTACCTGCATTCCAAATGTCATCCTTTCATAGTCACATTCAAGCTGTCACACAGTGCTTTTCTCTTGTCAGATTTTACCCTTACATAAGCTACTCTGACTTTCATCCCCCAGATCTCCAACACCCTTAGAAGCCCAATCTTTTTTTAGGGATTATTAATTTACATTTTCAATGTCACCCCCCTTAACTGCAACCTTTCATAGTTATTCATGTTTCCCTGAGGTTATCACAGTGGCATAGTGTAACATTTAGCTGCGGCCGCCCAGACACGGAGCACCTCCAAGTTGTTAGTACACATATGAGCTGTGTTACAAAAATGCCGGTACGCAGAGCTGGTTTAGGCCTCTTTTTGAGTACCAGAGGACCACTTATGTGCACCCCTAATTATATGTGTGGTTGTGTGTAAAATATGCCACATTGGAACTATGCATATATTTAATGGTAACCGACAATTCCTCAGCAAACAACCATTTTGCGATTTGCTTCTGGTTAATAAATAAACAAAATCGCACATTTATCATGCCAATTCATTTTCACCGTCACGCGCTATTATTTCCGAAGACTTACAATGAACGTGGTAATAAATGCACGCGCGGTAAACTCTTTCTTTCTGTTCTTGTGAGAAGTTAATGGTGTGGAGGTTATACTTTCATTAAAAATTTACAACATTTTAAATGCTAATCAAAACTGTCTGCCCTTTCTGATTCTATTCAAGTTGAACAAAAATCAACAAAAATAAAAGGAGAGCCAGCTTTGAACCGTTCCAAAGAGTTACTTACACCCCGTTCTGCGCGCTGGAGATAAGGGCTCGGAGAATTGAGATCCTGGATCTTAATGAGAAGGGCGAGGAGTCTTTCCGTCTGCGGAGCGACTGGGAATAGATTCAATGGGAGTAAATCTTGTTTGTGGATACAAAGCTACGGCTCTGGCATCAGATTTTATAGAAGTATAAAAGAGAAAGGCCAGGGCGGTTTTGGGTTACCAACTAGCAGGTACTGGTTTGGTTGGGAAAGCTATGTAGTTGAAGCTAAATATTAATGATGTTAAATTTAATAGAAATTTTGAAAAAACATTTTTATAGAAATGACTTACCTCCAAAGTGGAGATGTGCCTGGTTGGACCAGTTAGCCCTAGGACCTCTTCAGGGTTCTTGGCTCACTAAACCTATAATACTAAGGAAATACTTTTCGGGGCACCAAATTCACAACACCTCGTCTATAAACCAATGTGATACAATGAACAGAGCTGACATCATGGTTAAAGACCCAGTGTAAAGCATAAAGGAGAAACAAACTAGTGAGTCACATGGTTAGAAGACATAAAAATTTAATACTGCTACAACTCTTTCCATAGAAGCTCCATATAGTCTTCCAATGGAGCACATCTACCATCATCTACTGTGTCATATGACATACTTTTGGCTCAAGGGTCACACAACTGTCAAGAATGAACCATATTTGCCAAGTAATTCCTTTGGCCACCCTTATCCTTTACCATCAACCCCAACACATTTCAACCTTGCCAGGTATATAGCCTTTTATTTAGATTTTTAAAGTTGGCAATAATGATGGCTGAACTGTCCGCCGGGCAGACAGATCAGTGTGAACACTGTATGTCTTTTCTTCTCACCGGCGAACAGTACTGGTGTTTGACCCACCCCCTTCGCCGTCAAGAAGAAGTCTATACTCAGTTGTCCTAAGACCTCTTAGATAGCACATCTCTCCCTATTTCCGAAATCCATTAACCTTCTGAGCATTTGGCCCGAATTAACTCGGGCTGAGTTTCATGCATCATGAAACTCAGCCCCAGTTAACTGGAGCCGCGCCCGAGGTCTCGCCGTCTTCTGACGGCGGTCGGGAGCACCGGCATGTATGCCGATCATTCACCGGTGACGCGAAGGGGGCGGGGGTAGGCGGCGCCATAGACCTCCGTCAAACTGGAGGGGCGTCGCCTTTCTTCAGCATAAGTCCGGCGTCTCCAGTGACGCCGGGCTTATGTTTAGAACCCTGAGCTGAGCAGTTATGAAAAAACCGTGCCACGTGGCAAACGCTCAGAGGGTTAAGAAGCGCAATATACTAAGGTTCTTCCTTAATGCTGCAAGGGCGGAGCCGCTTTGCTTTTAGAAATACTCCGATCCACCCTCAGTCAAAGCTTGGTTGACTAAACTAAACCACCTCATCCAAATGAAGTAGTTGATTGCCGATTTACAAGGCACTCACCACCAATACACAGCCCCATGTACACCCTGGATACGTCCTGGATTCTGCTTATTATGGATTTTGAGTTTACTGACTTGTTTACCAAGTACAAAGCTTAAATTTACTCTGTGGTCATTTTAAATGATGACCACTATTGTCTTCAATATTGCCGTGAACCATGGACCACACTCTATCCCCTATCCTCTCCGGCCACCTTGTCCTCTTTCTCTCACATTCTTTGCCCATGTATATGTTTTCTTTCTCCTCTCTTCTCTCTACTTTCCTCCTTGTGTTAGAGACATACTTTCTTTTTTGTAGTATATTCCCGCAACCCTTTGCTACATCTCCAGCAAGTTTGGTGATGATACCTTATTCAAGGGCTTTTGCAATTAACTTGAAATTGTCGAAATTTTCGAATTTTTGAAAAAGAATTCGTCCATCTCTACTGTATACCAATGTGGCCTTTTCTTTATTTTTGCCTATTGTCTGTTGTTTCTATACTTGTGTTTGTAAAAAAAATAAAAAATATGAAACCCCACAGAAAACATCTGGCTTTAGGGGACACAACATTTTCTTGTGTAAATTACGTAAAATATAAATTCAGATATCAAGTAGATTACACCTCAGGTCAGCCTAGAAAATCCGACTGCCTTTGTCCTATAAAGTGTGAAATGTTTTAATTAAGAGCAAAAAAAAAAAAAAACATCATCAACATCTATTTTACCGGCGGTGTTTACAATGTTTATTTTTTATTCCATTTTTGAGACAAGTAAAATGAAAATAAATATATTTGATTCGGAGAAGTGATCATGATGAATTGAATACATTACCGATCTAAATTTCAATATACATCGAGATGCTATCGACCACCTACAGTAGTGTGAGAGGAAAATTGCTGATATAATAAAAGCTGACAGCTTTCGGGACAAAGACATTGAAGCCTTGGAACATTAATAATGAAATGCATCGGCGGTGATACCGGAGAAAGACCATCAAGATTGAGTTCTGGGAATTATTAATTTTCCTCTTGGTTCACGTGCTACTGTATGTCACATCCACTCACCGCTTACAGCCAACACATTCTGGCTAGGAGGCGTCTTTCCGCGGCCAGTAGACGCACGCTCGTCTTTGTTGCCACTCCAATGGCATTTAGGACGTTTGTCGGGTAATCACCTGCTACAAATTGCAAGAGACGTTCACGTCAAAATAAGTTTTCACGTTTACAATTGAGAAGCCGGGCAATTAATATTTGATTATCATTAATCATTCTTTTTCGATTACGCTCGGTAATGGGTGCGGGATTGAACACCGGATGACCTGGAATAGGCCGGCTGTGCTCTGTTTTGAAGATTTTTGAAGCAGTCAATGTTGTTGCTTAAAATTTCTTGGAGAATCCTTCGATGAATGAAAAGACTAAAATCCTAAAATATGTGAAGGTGTCTGTGTACATTAAAGAAAAGAAAGTAAAATCAATGTTTCCATAGAGAGGACCTGTAACGACAGCTGCCATACTCCGCTACAGCCTTCCTACTTACCATTGCAGATCTGGGCGCCCTGTTCAGCGGTGATTCTGTATTTTCTACACACTTCCTTAAACACCAGCGCATGTCATTTCATGGGATTTAAGGTATTCGTCATGTGACCTGGCTGACCAATAGAGGACCTTCTGCAGCTATATGGAACCCTGCCCTTTCAGCCATGCCTCAGTATTAAGCTCTCTGTATTGTGATAAGCACTGCCTGCCATTGCTGTTCCTGTGATATAGACTCCTGCCTGTGTTCTGAGACTTATACCTGTTAACCCTTACCTGCCTGCTGCACTCTCCTGCTACCTGATCTGTACCTGCGCTGCCCGCCCTGTCACACTGTCTGGCTGATGACACCTGTGTCCCTGGAGCCTTCCCTGCTGTCCCCTGGACCAGCTGCCTTGTGTTCCTACCCTCCCTCCAGAGGTAGTGACCTGGTGATCCCCTCAGGAAAGTCTTTTCCCACCATCAGGGGTATTGTGAAGAACGAGTGGGTTCACTTGGACAACGCCCTTAGAGGAGGTAGGACACGTGGCACAGTGGGTCCACACCTGCTGCTCCGTGACAGGGCCAAGGGGACTGTAACCTCCCTAGCGCACTGCTGAGGTCCAGATTTTTGCACCAAAAGCGCACCATAGACTTAAATGGCCTTTTTTATGTTGTAGACCTGTAACTTCCCAAAATATGTCCTTACAAGAATCTAGTAGACATCCTGAATATAATAATGTTTGAAACACACAATTATGTAAAAACAAATTACCGTATTTTTCAGACTATAAGACGCACTTTTTTACCCCCGAAATTGGGGGGAAAAAGTGCCAGCGTCCTATTGTCCGAATGCGAGACCCCCCGCAACTGAGTGGCCACACCTTGGCTTCCTGCCAGTTCACCCAGCACGAAGATTAGCTGGGGAGCTAGAGGAGCTGTCAGTTGAGAAATGCCAGCCAGTGACCGGCTCTCCCATCTGTACTGTATAATTTTTACAAAAAATGTGAGGGGACAATGACCCGAACCTTTTTGATTGGTTTTGCCTTGAAATAATTAGTAAAAACATGGGGGGAAGGGGGGATTGTTAATACAACCAATTCTACTAGGTGTGGGTCCCAGAGGACTGGACCTCGAACAACCCCGAGAATGGTGTAGGAAATTGGGGGTTTGGTAGGCTAGAGTCAAAATTGTTTTTTTTGGTTTAACAAATTAACACATTTATTGACAAATTAATTAAGAGTTCTCACATACATCATATCAGAGTAATTACGCACTGGGGTCCAGAGCCCCAACACACACTGGGGTGACCCCATATAAAACCACATACTGAAAATAATCCGTGATGGTAATTGTACATATAAAGGCTGACTCACGTTGCCGATTCTTCTCCCGACATGTTTCGCCAGCGGGCCTTCTTCAGGGAGGTCTGAATCTATACCATAATATACATATTTAGATCTCAACGTTTTATAGTTTATATACAATGAAACCTCTGAGTTAAAAATAGATTATACAATTACAATACATTTTTAAACAATTTTGACTCTATGCCTACAAAACCCCATTTCCCTACACCATTCTCGGGGTTGTTCGAGGTCCAGTCCTCTGGAACTCACACCCTAGTAGAATTGGTGTATTAACATCCCCCCTTCCCCCCATTTTGTACTGTATAATTGCCTATGCCAGCAGAGCTCAGAGCCCTGCTGTCATAAGCAATGAAGAGAGGCATAGATGAACTGCCTCTCTCTGTGGAAACTGCAATCACTCTGTAGCTCCCATGAACACAGTAATAGCCAGCCAGAGAGGAGAGACTCTGCAGCCCAACCCCCTCGGCCAGCCAAATAATAGCACTACCCCTCCCCCCACTCAACAACTCAGCCTTCAAGGGGCCCCATGCTATAGCGTTGCATAGGGCCCCCGAAAGACTAGAAATGGGCCTGTGTGGAATTATATTATCTTTCTCAGTTTGTAAATCTCACAGTGCTGTCCTTTCCTATTCCCCATTTACTGTCAGCTGTGGATTTACACTTGGATTGAGAGCAGCTTCAGCTACTTACGTGGGTTACATGAAACCTAAAGCAACAGATAACTGATTTCGTACATTTTTAATAGCATGCCACATTCAATGGCGCTATAAAAATGCGGTTAAGCGAAGGCTGAAATTCATGGCGGCTTACAGGGAAACTTCCCCGTCATACTCTTGTCAATCACGCCGGTGTAATTCCCCTCCAACTCCGGGGCCCTGCATGTCTTATTTATGAAATAAGATTCGTATTAATATTTCACCAGCCGTGTTCATTGCAACAAGTCTGTTGCAGCGGGCAATGTAAATAGGCGCCTGGATTTGGCTCGCAGCGGCGGCTGTATAAAACCCGGGGCTGCCAGTCTTTGTGCCCGTCTCTATACGCGTACACTACAATTTCAGTTTCATCCTCCAGCGATATTGGCAGAAGCTGGTTTCATTTGGAATGTGAAATGAGTAATATCATGCAAGTCTGCTTAGGCAATTTAAACTTTAAATAAAAACTCGCTGCCACAGATGGCATTGGAAATTGACACCTGCATAGATGATAACTCGCTGTCACATTCTAGTTCCTGGGAAGGAATGAGCTGAGTCTGGAAGGAAATTCTTCAAAATAAAAAACAGAGGAACAAATAAAAAAGGAAAGGAAAAAAGAAAAATACAGACTTTTTTTTGGTGGTGGCCTCATAATTTGCTGCTTTCAAAAAATATTCATGAGTTGAAGATAAAATTTACATATGCAAACCAGACCGAGGATATTAAACCCCTGGGCACTTTTATTTTAGGTAGAGATGGTCGAATTTGTTTTCAAAAATTCGACCATTTCGCCGGTTTCGACTTAATTGCAAAGCCCCTGAGCATGGTATCATCACCAAACTTGCTGGAGATGTAGAGAAGGGTTGGGGGTATAATACAAAAAAGAAAGTATGTCTCTAACACAAATAGAGTTTTCACAAATTAAGTTCAGAGTCAAGTAAAAATTTTGAAAATCAGAATTTCGACTTTAACTTTGAACTTAATTAACCTCCCTGGCGGTTCACTGAGGTGCAGATTTCTGTACCAAAAGTGATACAGTGTTTTGCCTTTCCGCCCCCATCGGCGTCACCGGTGACGCCGATAGGGGCGGAAAGGCTCTGTGTGCCTGCAGCTTTGTAGAAATGCTGCAGGCACACAGAGAGCCAGCGGTTGCGCCTGATTCCGGCTAGTGATGAGCGGCATAGGCAATATTCGAATTCGTGATGTTTCGCGAATAATTCTACTAATATTCGATTCTATATTCGGAAAATCTTTAAAATGAATGGTAACATGCTATGTTTATTATCGGAATGCGAATATTATTTTCGCAATACATGGCCGTATTGCGAATATTCGGAATTGCGAATATGCGCCGACATATTCGAGATATTGGCGAATTCTCGAATTGCCGATATTCCCGAAAAATATTCGCCATTCGAATATTCGAGCTCAACACTAATTCCGGCACGGGCGCAGTTTGATTCACGATCAGACTGCGCCAGTACTTGCTCCAGGTGGGCGCGTTCATTTTGCAATTGATCACCAAGCGCTTACCCCGAATGCGCATGGTGATCATTCGCAAAATCGGCCACAGAATAAAGCGCTATGGCCGGCTTCAGAATTTTTTTTATTTATTTTTTTTTGAAGTTTACACTTGTTTTCTTTTCTTTTGATTTGGATTGGATAAAACATTTATAAAATATTTATCCAATCCAATCAAAACAAAAACAAATGTAAAAAAATGAAAAAAAAAAATCTAAGAAAAAAAAAAGTTTCTGTACCTTTAAATCTCCCGCCCGCAGGATGACGTCATCGGCACACGAGAGCCGATTACGGAGATAGCCGGAGACCTCGGCTATTTCCGGAACAGCTCGTGTGCAGCCGAAGACAGATCTCACTAACAGAAATGCTCAGCGCGAGCGTTTCTGCTAGCGGGATCCACTTTGAGCTGGATTATAGAAATCCACATTTCTATAATCCAGCTCAAAATTACAAAAAAAAAGATTTAAAAAAAGACCGGGGACCGGGTCCCGCCTCCGTGACGTCACACGTCACTCCGGGACCCGGAAGAAGCCGACGACGGAGGGAGAAGATGGCGGCGGCGGAGCAGGTGAGCTCCCATGATGTGCCCGAACCCAGTTCGGGCGTATCGATAGTTGCAGCTTCCCTTTGCCCGAACTGGGTTCGGGCATATCGCTAGGGAGGTTAAAAACTCCATGTGCTAGAGCAAAACGTATTTTTTTTAAAATGTTCCTCCAACCCTTCTCTACATATCCAGCAATTTTGGTGATGATACCATTTTCAGGGGCTTTGCAATCAGCTCACAAAATTAGCAAGTCGAAAAATTCGACCATCTCTAATTTTAGGCAAATCAAAACAAATTACAGTGGATTTACCACCGAGAGCTGGCGGGGAGCCAAATGGCCGCGGGTGGTCGGAAAAATTTTTCCCCCAATGTTCCCACAACCCTTCTCTATATCTCCATCAAATTTGGTGATGATACCATGTTATGGGGCTTTTCAATCAGCTCACAAATTTAGCAAATCAAAAAATCTGACCATCTCTACACTGTGTGTAGCTCGGAGTGAGTAATGTTTTGTTTTTTAACCTCCCTAGCGCTCTTGCAAGGTCCAGATTTCTGTACCAAAAGCTCACCATAGACTTCAATGGAATTTTTTTTGTGTTCTAGGCCTGTAACTTCCAAAAATCTGTCCGTACGCGGGTCTAGTAGACATCCTGACTATAATAATGTTTGAAACACACAATTATTATAAAAAAAAGTACATTTAAAAAAAATTATGAAATGTATCATTTGAATGCTTAAATCTCTTGAATACTTATTTGGTGAAAGATTTCAAAACAGTATTTATGTTTGTTTATAATAACATTTTTATTACAATTGGAAATGTGTTTTGTTTTACTTTGAATTGTATTGGATACAGTTATCACTGTATCTAATACAATGGCATTTGGAACCCTCTGAAAGGGTTAACTTCAAAGATCACATCTGGAAATGACAATGGGGGTGATATTCCAGGTGTGCTCTTTGAAGATATCCCAGCGCGGGACGGCCGTGGGACATTCATATGCAAATTAGGCAGGGAGAGAGGTGACATGCCGGCAAGTTTCAGATCCCCGGACAGCACAGAGCAGAGAGTATGTGCTGCTGCTGTCGGAAATCTGAGCTAAGCTGGACGGCTCTATCTCGTCAACTGCAATACTGCATAAGCGAGTGCAGGACGAGATAGTGCCGTCAGAAGCGCTAGGGGGGTTAAAGTATAATTTGAATTTTGTTTGTTGTATATAATAAACATTTTATTTAAATGTAAATGTGTGTTGTGTTTTTTACTTTTAATTGTACTGGGTACAGTTTTCGCTGCGGGTCTCCGGGCTTTAGGTGTAGATCGCCTGTTTTCAAGCCCAGAGCCCCGCAGCGCTCACTTTCTGTGTTGTGTGTCAGCAGCAGTGGCTCGGAGGCTTTTTGACAGAATCCCGGCTGCTCAGTGATCTGTCATCTACATTGCAATCATTTGAATTTCCCGCCGTCCACCGAAGGGGCGGAGGGATCACTGAGCAGCCGGGATTGCATCAATGTCAGGATCCCGGGCCGTCCAGGCTTGCGGGGTCTGCCCCACCTGTGTTAATCCCCCCTGGGCCGGTACCTTTAGCCACTGCCACTGACCTTACCTCCAGGGTTGGTGCTGGGGTGACTCGGGGTCCATCTGGGTCCTCTCCTGGTGCTGCCACGGTGGGGCTGCCAGAGTTTTAAGGGCTGGCTGGGGGTGTGTTCTTGGGTGTCCGTCCCTCCTTCCGGGGC
>CM070032.1:728411-745522 GCA_036250615.1 Ptychadena robeensis
GGTAGATCTAATGGAGATTGTATGGATCGATCTTAAGGTGTATGGGGGGCTTTAAAGATACCCTATTTTCCGGCGTATAAGATGACCGGGTGTATAAGACGAAGCCCAACTTTTCCAGTTAAAATATGTTTGGGGTATACTCGCCGTATAAGACCACCCCACGCACACCAAATCTAAATTAAAAAAACATCAGATTTGCTTTTAATATGGTAATTTTACTTATTATTTCATGGGCAAACTGCCTGCAAGTCACAGGAAATGCACTGGCAAATGTGCCGCCGCGTGTAATTTTTTTGGCCAGCTCAGGGAAACGGCAGTGGACCTATGGCCTTAGATATGTCTACTCTGACTTTCAATCCCAGATCAATCAATCTTTCCCAGATCTCCAACAACCTTAAAAGTCCTATTTTTTTTAGTAATTTACATTCCTAATTTTACACTCCTAACTGCGCTTATCCAAGTGACAAAATTTTTGGCAATTTTTTGGCAAAAATTTAACTGATATCATGTCACATGATACAGTGAAGGTGTTTTAATGTGTTTGAGCTGCAATACCAGTTTTAGCCACTGGAGCCACAGCCTTTAGTGAGCTACATCAAACATAAGACCGCAGATATCAATTTCGGAGACAGTAGAAAGGGCAAGATGACTTTTTAGCTAGCCATACACGTGTCGGATTCCATGTCCAATCGATTCATCATCTGATCGATTCCGGCGATTCTGCCGGGAATCGCAGGTGTGATCAATCGGCCAATTAAGAGTATCCATCGCAGCATACCACCTTGTCCGAGCGGATTCTGGCACGATTCTGTGTGCGATTCCACCTCCGATTCCACCTCACAAATGGCAACTCCCCCTGATCCGGGCAGAATCGGATGAGAAAGACCAACATGTTGGTTCTCTGTCGGATCCGATTCTGGGCCCCTGAACGATCGGACCTGACCGATCGGACAAGGTGGGCTGCATGCGATTCCGGCACGATCGATTCACGTGCACGCGCCCAGAATCGATCGTGCCGGAATCCGGTGCGAATCCGACACGTGTATGGGGGCCTTTTGGGATTTTTTTTTATTGATAAAAGATTATCACTGGAACTCCAATCTTTCTGTGGAATTTAAGAAGTAAAATTGCCAAATTCAAGAGGAGATCAACATAGTTTATTTAGAAAAAGTTAAAAAGCAAACCCCACACAGCGAAATGAAACCAATTCCATGTTAGCTATTCTATGAACAGTTTGCTTACAGACTGGATATACAGAACTGTTACTGCACCTTTGGTTGCGTCATTAAAGTGCATGTGTGTCATGAGCCTTTATCTGATTCTACCGTCTTGGTGATAAACTCAAACCCAGGTAAACCCAGGCTTTGGATTGCTGTAGGAAAGTGAAAGGCCCCTTTGTGTATTGAGTACATAGCATGTCCCTGGTAAATCTGGGGGCACCTGTCTGGCAACTTCTAGACACTTCCCCTATGATCTCACCCCTGGGTTACTGCAGACTCTCCTCTGGGCCTTCCTTCTCTGCATACACTCCTCTTCTATCCAAGGGAGTAGCTAATTCTGGAGCAGCTCTGCCAATACAGTATTTCACCTTTTGCAGTAACGAGGAGGTGTTCCGTTTCACAGGTCCTTGCTCACATACCAATGAAGGTCCAACACTCGGTGACTGTGGTGTAAGATAAGGTACCTTTTTATTGAAACCATCTTTGAGCAGCCACTAATGATCTCTTTAGTCTATTCCTAGCCCTTCTCCAATCCAGTCACACACTTTAGGCTAGGGTTGCCCCCAGCTGGGGGACAAGGATGATGTCTAAATGTAGGCATACACAAGGCAATTCTCCCTCGATAGATAAGGGATCGACTGCAGCGTGATGACATCATCCAGCAGCTGGCTCCTCAGCTTATTGGTGGGCACCCTTTGTGTGCTGCCCATTACTTTGAATTGGGGCTGCTGTCCCTTATTTAAAGTAATGGGATGGGCCGTGAATTTACCAACATGTCGGATCACCGTGCGATCCAACATGCGGGAGATTCCTGGTCGACCTCACAGGTTGTGTAGAGATGTGTAAAGTACTTCCTTACCCGCTAGGTGGTTCGCTAGTGGCACACTTTTTTATTTTTGTGCCCTCCTTTGGCCCCTGTACTCATCCCTGTCATCAACACTGACGACGGGGATGTTTACAGGGGCCAAAGGACGGCACAAAATGTGTTGTGCTGTAAAAAAGCAAAACTAGCTCCACTAGCATTACATGGAGGTCAATGGCGCCGAACACCCCCCACCCCTCGGCGCCAAAATTATGTCATCCAGACAGATGAGTAGCATGATGTTAGCTCGAGGTGAGTTTTGTTAGTAAACGTCAGGCTAAACATCCAGGAGAATATGGAAAAATACACCAAGTCCAGTTTCTTTGACTTACTACTACAGATCTTCTGCATTGTCATGTTTGTTTAATGTTTTTTTTTTAAATGACATGTATTAGAGATTCATAAACTGTTACACAAAAAGCCCAACATATCTAATTTTTTTTACTTACTATGGGAACGTATTTACTTTGCCGAACAGGTTTGTCATTCGGTAAAAACTTTGAAATTGTTGGCAACCTTCTCCAACCACTTCTGAAAAAAATTTCAGACTATAAGACGCACCAGACCATAAGACACACCCAGTTTTTAGAGGAAGAAAATCAGAAAAAAACAAATTAATATATGTGTTCAAATCGATTAGGTTAATGCAATGGATTCAATAAATGCAATATCAAATTTAGCCAGTAGACGTCACTAGCAGCAGTACTATCACAGCACATCACGTCATCCTCCTCACTGATCTTCTTCACTGATCAGGAGGAGGGGGGCCGCGGGGGGGGGGGGGGGGGGGGGTGCCTGCATATCTCCTCTCCCTCTCTGGCTGTGCCTGTGTCTGTGGAAGAAGAGTGATTCTCTCTCTTCATTGTTTATATCAGCAGGGCTCTGGGCTCTGCTGGCATTAGCAATAATACAGTCCCTATGGGAGATCTGGCCGTGGCCTTATCTCTCATTAGACAGCTCCCTGGCTAATCTCCTTGTTGGGAGAGCTGGCAGGAAGCCAAGAGGTCGTGCATTTGCACCATAAGACCCAGGTATGCCTTGCCCCCCCCCAATTTTGGGGATGAAAAAGTGTGTCTTATAATCCAAAAATTGCTGTAACTGAAGCTCAGACATAAACTGTTGTGCTACAAGCTCAACAAATTAAAAATTTTTACTTTATTTTGCATTCCTATCCATATTTTTCAGCTCTATTCATCTTGAGTTCATAAAATATACACAAATAATAATTTTATTGAAAAAGCTTATTATAGTTTATTTTTTATTTTATGACTCCTTTTCTAGACTTTATTTTTTTTTATCCTGACATTGGAAGTAAGAAAAAAATAAAAGAAAGCTACACGCCAAACTGCACATCAGTAAATACAGGCGCGGGCGATAACATCTTTCTTACCAGTGTAATCCCTGCAAAGGTTTGCAATAATCTCAGCCTGGAAGATCGTGGCCGGCATGCAAACCTCGCATTATGTTCCACATTTTTATGACCTGCGAATATTACTCCAAACATCAGATACAGTCGCTGCAGAAATTAAAGATTTTTATCCCGGTATTATTGTCTAATACAAGAGCCAGCGACGTGTTGGCCTTGATCAAAAGAGTTTTAATCTTTGTTAAATTGCCCACTGTACCTCGACTCCGAATCCGATTCTTTATTGTGTAATTATATTTGAAAGACTTGGCTGTGTGAGATAGGTCTATAAAGAGGGCACTAAACTAATACAACGATTAGCTCAAATGTGACATTTATCATTGTTATACACACAATATATTCCAAATTGGCTACAATATTAGCTGTTCTCCTACTTAATTATAATTGTTGTAATATATCAAGGAACAAATGTTCACAGGGCCGTTCCGTCCCATTGTAAGAAACTGGGAACAAAAAGAAAGCTGGGCGAAACGGTAATTAAAAAAAAAACACACAGAACAAATGTGTTTCAGAAAAGGTTTGTCAGTCTGGAAAAATCGTTCAGAAAAAAAAGACTATAACGAGACTTCATTTAAAGCTGAACTACTTCACTGATGTGTTTGTTGGGTCTGCGGTAGTGATGGCCGAACATCGGCCTGGGCTGTCCGCGAACGGGCGGGTCGGACTTTTAAAGAAGTCCGCCGTCTGCCTGTTCGCGGACACATTCAGGCGGGGCCTCAATTCTCAAATTTGAATCGGAAAAACCTGGAACGTATCCTGGAACGCATAGTTCCTGGTTATGGGAGCCGGATGTGACGTCACTGACGTCACTTCCTGCTCCGAGCCGGTTTTTTCACTAGAAGACCGGCTTCATGCCCGTCTTCTAGTGAAAAGATTCTTCCTCCGGCATTATCTCGCAGGTTCTGATCCTGCCGGAGGAAGAATATAGATCTTCTTCTCCATCCATGTTCGCCGCCATCACTGGTCTGCGGGGATGAAAAGGGAACTTTTTGTTACTTTATTACCAAACTATTTTGAAAAATAAATTTTTGGACTACAAGACTTTCGGGGTTGGGGGTGCCTGCGCCTTATGGTCCAAAGGTGGCCAGGGGGGCCACTTCGCCTCACGTCAGCCTCTTCACTCTCCCGGCAACAAGATTAGCCAGGGAAGGTGTAGACCTGTCAGATGGGAGATACGCACATAGACAGATCTCAGATCTGTACTGTATTGTTTATGTCAACAGAGCCCTGCTGATATAAGCAATGAAGAGCAGAGAAATATCTGAAAGAACTGCCAGCCAGCATCTCTCTCATATATCTCTGCCTGTGTGTGGGAGCTGCTCTCACGCTGTAGCTTTCACACACACAGCTGTAGAGGGTGTGCATTACTGGTCCTCACTAAATGGACAGATTGCCCACCTGACACTAACAGATCAGCTTATAGCTAGCCATACACAGTCGGATTTCATGGCCGATCGATCACCTATCCGATCGATTCCAGGCGATCTCAGCGGGAATCGGAGCTCCGATCGATCGGCCAATTAAGTGTGTCCGATCGCTACATACCACCTTGTCCCACGGATTCCTGGACGATTCTGTGTCCGATCACTTACTTCCCAAATGGCAACTCCCCCTGATGTGTGCTGAATCGGATCAGAAAGACCAACATGTTGGTTCTCTGTCCGATCCGATTCTGGGCCCCCGATCAATCGGACGTGATCGGACGGACAAGGTGGGCTTCATGCGATTCCGGGACGATCGTTTCGCGTGCACGCGCCCGGAATCGATCCGCCCGGAATCCGATGGGAAACGGACCCGTGTATGGGGGCCTTATGAACCACACACCTCCATGTAATGGAGGGGTAGTCTTCTTTTCCCAGCCAGGGACCTCGGGGCAGGTTGGAAATTGTGGCAAAGCATATTGTTCTCCACCATGATTGCCCATGGAGCACTTTTTAAAAAAGGTTTAAAAACGACACCATTGCAGGTCTATCGGTCTAGAGCCCAAAAACCGACTGGTGAATGCTTAATGGTCGGTTGACATTACTGCTCATTTAAATGAGCCCTTTATGTTTCAGATCAAACACTTGTGAGGAGCTTGGCTCCCTACTGCTATTGTCACAAAGCCCCTGAACATGGTATCATCACCAAACTTGCTGGAGATGGGTTGGGGGTATACTACAAAAAAAAGTATGTCTCTAACACAAATAATTTTGCACAAATTAAGTTCAAAGTCAAGTCTGAATTTTGACTTTAATTTTGAACTTAATTTATGCAAAAACTCCATGTGCTAGAGCAAAACTTGTTTTTTTTCAAAATGTTTTTTTTCAAATGTTCCCACAACCCTTCTCTACATCTCCAGCAATGTTGGTGATGATACCATGTTCAGAGGCTTTGTAATCAGCTCACAAATATAGCAAGTCAAAAAATTTGTCCATCTCTACCCACTGCGTCTGTTTTCACTAATAAGTTAGAGCAGTGGTGGCCAACTGAGTTGATACGGCCTCAGCACCACTAAAGGGCCGCGCATAACATATTCAATCTATACTGACTTGCATAAAAAGAAGGCATTTTTAATTTTTAAATAACAAAACTTTTTATAAATGATACTTCAAGCATTAGGGAACACTGTAGTATAGTAATGCACATTGTGTGTCATATATATCATCAAAGCCTCTGATAATATCTATGGGGCACATAACCTTTGATTCATAGGTTATATGGCCCTATTCTCAGGTTATGTGGCGCAATCACCCCCCGTTCATTGGTGGAATTGTGGGAGCATAGGCATTTCCCACTCTAAGAAGTTCTGCAGTTAATGTTTCCTT
The DNA here is from genome assembly GCA_036250615.1 of Ptychadena robeensis. Lineage (NCBI taxonomy): Eukaryota > Metazoa > Chordata > Amphibia > Anura > Ptychadenidae > Ptychadena > Ptychadena robeensis. The sequence continues at coordinate 734,727 of CM070032.1, forward strand.
TCAAAATAGATTCATTACAAAAAAGAAACAATTTGTAGGAGGTAAATCGTTTATATATGACAATGCACAGTACTTATACGTGACGGTATTATCACCACAATTGAATACGAATAATATCTTGTATCTGTGACATTCACTATTGTAATGTTTGCAAAACAAAAATTAATAAAAATATATAAAAAAAAAAAAAAAGAAGTTCCCAGGAAAGAACCTGTCAGCAGGGGATTGGCGGACAGGTGAGTTCTTATACAATAACAGTAAGGTTTCGGGGGGCCACAAGTAGAGGACCGAGGGAGCCACAAGTGGAGGACCGAGGGGGCCGAAAGTGGAGGACCGAGGAGGCCACTGATGAACACCCAAAGGGCCGCGAGTTGGGCACCTGGATGTTAGATGCTGGGGGTTCAAATGAATCATGTGCTTCCCAAAAAAAGGAACTTGTCATGCCTGGCCAAGCTAGTTAAAGTGCACCCAAACTCACCTAATGTATTTTATATCCCTCTCTGTGACGATAAATAAAAACCTGTAATGAGATCATCTTCAACTTCCTTCCATGCTCCTCCTCTCTTTACAGAAAACTCCTCTGTTGGAAGAGCTGTTTACATAGACAATGAGGTAATACAGTTCATAAAGTCCCTTGTAGAAGCCTACAATACCGTTTCCATCATCGAAAACTTTATATCTGGTGCCATCATGTTACTGCAATTCAATAGCCCCCAGATGACTGGCATCTACAGAGGATTACATATGGCAACTACCATAGATGGAGCACTTCCCCTGCCATTGTGACAGCTCAGAGGTAAGTAAAAATTTAATTTGTTTTAATTTCTTGACAAGGTGCATTTTAACCTCCCTAAAAAACCCAAAACAAAACCCAGTTCGTTCAGAATGAACTGGCATGAGGCCTACTCACATATGCTTGTGAGCCCATGGTGAATTCTGAATGGTGACGGACCCGCTGATTGATTCTGCCCTGCGCTGAGGTAGAGATTGGTCGAATTTTTTTCAAAGAATTCTACCATTTCGCGACGGTTTCGACTTAATTACAAAGCCCTGAGCATGGTATCATCCCCAAACTGGTTGGAGATTAGAGAAGGGTTGGAGGATATAATACAAAAAGAACAAGTATTGGTTCGAAAACAAAGAGTTTTTTTTCACAAAATTCAAGTTCAAATTCAAGTAGAAATTTAAAAAATCTGAATTTGACTTAACGTTGAACTTAATTTATGCAAAAAACTACATGTGCTAAGGAGCTAAGCATTTCTTTTGAAATGTTTCTCTAACACCCTTACTCTACATGCTTCACCAGGCAATTTGGGTTGAGGATACCATGTTCAGGGGCTTTGCAATAAGCTCACAAAGTTGTAGCAATGTCGATAAATAAAATTCGACATGATCTCTGACTGACGAGGCACAGGGTGGCACCATAGACCTCAGTCAATGGAGGGGACGTTTAGGGTTTCCTAGCCCTCGATACCCCCCCGGACTGCCGCCAATGTGTACAAGGGAGGAGGGAAGGCGGGGCCCACAAGTACATAGTCACTCTGCTTTGGACCACCATACGTATGAATAGTGATGGCACGGTGGACAGTTCGGGGCGTTGTGTTCTTCTCACGGCAAACAGTATGGGTTGAGGGAAAAAAAGTCGTATTATTCTTCCTCCAGCCAGACCGTAACCGCCGTGGTTGCTGGCCGGAATTATTTTCACTAGAGACCAGGTAGAGACACTAGATTTCTAGTACTACCCTGGACATGGGCTGGAAGTCATGTCCGATCTATGTCACTTCTGGTTTAGGAACAAGCAACTCTGCGTTCCATATACATCCCTGACGTCACTTCCGATATGGCTCCGATATTTCCCTGTGGTATTTCCCCGCGAATAGGCAGACATCGGACTTTTGTTAAAGTCTGAGTCGCCTGTTCGTGGACACGGCTGATATTCGGCCATCACATTGAAAACGGCGTGATACGGGCAGAACACTAGGGGGGATTAACCCCCCCTAGCGGTTTTAATGGCTCCATCTCATCTAGCACTTTCTTGTCAGTATTGCAGTTGACGAGATGGAGCCATCCAGCTAAGCTTAGTTCCCCGCAGCAGCACATTCTGTTCTGTGCTGTCCGGGGGATCTGATGCTCTAAGCTTGCTTCTTCACTGATTTGATTCTTCGGCTGATGTCACCCCTCTCCCAGCCCAATTTACATATGAATGTCCCGTGCTCCCCCCGCCCCCCCCCCGGGGCCGCGGGACATTCATATGCAAATTTGGCTATCTTCAAAGAGCACATCTGGAAAATCACCCCCGTGTCATTTCCAGATGTGCTCTTTGAAGTTAACCCTTTCGGAGGGTCCCAAATGGCATTGTATTGGATACAGTCATAACTGTATCCAATACAATTCAAAGTAAAATTAAAACAAACATATTTCCAATTGTAATAAAAATGTTATTATAAACAAACATAAATACTGTTTTGAAATCTTTCATATCAAATAAGTATTCAAGAGATTTTATCATTCAAATGATACATTTTATAATTTTTTTTATGTACCTTTTTTATAATAATTTTGTGTTTCAAACATTATTATAGTCAGGATGTCTATTAGACCCTTGTACGGACAGATTTTGGGAAGTTACAGGCCTACAACACAAAAAAACAGTCTATGGTGCGCTTTTGATACAGAAATCTGGACCTTGCAAGAGCGCTAGGGGGGTTAAGGTACAAAACCCTGGCAATATAAAAGCTAATAAGAACAACGCATCTGGGGAATGGTGCGCAGCGATATATTACATTGTTTTTCTTTATTGTGAAGAATTAAAATAAAAAAAATACAATTTGAAGCGCAAATGTTATAAAATCGACATCTTAAAAAAAACAAAACAGGAAACTAATTTTTTTCCAAATCCTCTGGTGTTCCATTTTAATGAAATTCACATTTTGATTTCCTTTCTGTTTGAAGATACTTGTTCCTGGAAGAAAAGGGCATTTTGAAATGTTCACAAATATATATGTAAAAGTTTCCATACTTGACAGAACTTCAGATATTTGAAATTGCCTGTGCTTGGAAGTGTCTAGAGCTTTTATATTGAAAAAAAAAATATGATTGGTGTTCAAGCTGACAGCGCTGTTGACAATTCATTAATGTATACTACGTGAGTCGGCTTTCTGCTTGTCATGGCATTACATCTAGCCCGTGACAGTTGGAAGATATGGTGGCATCTTAGCACCAGCGCTGCTCATCCTTGCTGCTATTTTAACTTCAGCTTGTCTCCAAGCAACTCCAACCTAACCGCGCCGGATCTTCAAGATAAAAATTGTTCACATTCCAAAAATATTATTTTTTAATCAATAGGAACTGGTTTATTAGCTTAAAACTATGTTTGTATCCAGTCATCTTAAGCTAGCCATACACGTGTCGGATTCCATGTCCAATCGATTCATCATCCGATCGATTCTGGCGATTCTGCCGGGAATCGCAGGTGTGATCAATCGGCCAATTAAGAGTATCCATCGCTGCATACCACCTTGTCCAACGGATTCCGGCACGATTCCGGGACGATTCCGTGTCCGATTCCACCTCCGATTCCACCTCACAAATGGCAACTCCCCCTGATCTGTGCAGAATCGGATCAAAAAGACCAACATGTTGGTTCTCTGACGGATCCGATTCTGGGCCCCCGAACGATCGGACGTGATCGGACGGACAAGGTGGGCTGCACACGATTCCGGCACGATCGATTCACGTGCACGCGCCCGGAATCGATCGGCCCGGAATCCGGCCGGAATCCGACCCGTGTATGGGGAAGTCCGGGAACACAGTGAGCAGAGGGTGGCGTGAGCAGAGGACTGCCGAACAGGCAGCACGTCGGGTCGGAGGACTGCCAATCAGATCAGGATGGTGATTTTTTTTCTAGCACCCCCCCGCTCAACAAGTCTTGTCATGGCATGGGGCCTGGACATTTTTGCTGTACCGGGCCCCATGATTTCTGACGGCAGCACTGGATGGGGATCAAGGGCCGCCATGATTCCGCATCCAATCGAACAACGCTCAAGTGGTGGCGTTATGACTATTGATTTGACTTTTAAAGAAGGACATATTCAAATTCCTCACCTCTCAGGGGGGAATTTGAATTGGGAAAACCAGAAGTGATGTCAATTATGTCACATCCAATACCTGGAATGCAAAGTTCCTGGTTTTGATTGCCGGATGTGACATCACTGACTTCCGGTTTTCAGGGTCGGGTTTTTGCTAGAAGACCAGGTTCCCTATAAGGTCTCTAGTGAAAAGATTTTTGCTCCAGGTGGAATCTCGCTGCTCCTGATCCTGCCAGAGGAAGAATAGTAAGCTCCTTCTTGCCGGTGAATGGGGCGAGTCGAACATCCATACTGCTGGCCGGCTAGAAGGAGGGTGAACATCCATCACAAGTCACTCTCACGTTCCCCTTAAGCATTTATCAATTAAGCGGGTTTTGACCCGTAGGTGGGGATATTAAGTGCCTTGCTCTCTCTCTCTCTCTCTTTTACTACATATTTTTTTGATGCAGATGGAAAGAAATGTAAATTTCTACTTTTTCCAAAACCTCTAAATCTCAAGGTAAAGCCAACTCTCCCAACTGACCACAATCTCCTTGCAGATGAAACAAGGAAGGTGGAAAATCCAGCTGTACGATGATCGTGAAGACATCCTCACGTGGCTCGCTTAAATTGGTTTCCGGAGCTCAGTCTTTTTGTCTCTTCGCTGTACCAAAAGATCAAACGAACTGAGATGTGATTAATATGTTTAAGTATAGCAGAGGTCAGTGTGAAAACCCTTCTAATGAGCTTTTCATGAAGCAAAACGAAAAAATTGTTCATTATGGACGACATTGACCGTTTCACATGTCTATCCGACTGGGTAGGCGCGCGCAAAGATCAGATTAAAGGAAAATAATTGGACAGACGAGAGATCAAAAAAAAGTTGGAAAATTGTGTTTGTTCATCAAAGGGCTTTGATAGTATATGGAGATGTCTATGTCTGTTTATTAACATTGAGAAATAAGTGGAACACAAAGAAAGGGGGAAGGAGGGGTATAAAGTTTGTTTGCGCTTTTTTTTAATGCTTTAAGCATTAAATATTTTCAAGTAACAGATGGAGGACATAATACAATGAGAGACATACAATAACGCATTATGTTTGATAATAATACCGCATAGAAACCTACATCTAGTTGGAAATTCATTACTAATGGGTATGTTACGTCCCCCATCCCCCTTTAGTATCAATTCCCAATTACATACTAGAGATTGTCGAATTTTTCGACATGCTAACGTTGTGAGCTGATTGCAAAGCCCCTGAAAATTGTATCATCACCAAAATTTGAGGAGATGTAGAGAAGGGTTGGAGAAACTTTTTTTAAAAAAAGGTTTTGCTCTAGCACACTCATTTTTGCATAAATTAAGTTCAAAGTTAAAGTCGAAATTGCGATTTTCGAAATTTTGACTTGACTTTGAACTCAATTTGTGAAAAAACTATTTGTGTTAGAGAAATCCTTTCTTCCTTGGAGTATACCCCTAACCCTTCTCCACATCTCCAGCAAGTTTGGTGATGATACCATGTTCAGGGGCTTTGCAATTAACTCGAAATCATCGAAATGGTCGAATTTAAAAAAAAATTCAACCATCTCTATTACATACACAGACCTTTTAAGAAAGGGGGATTGACATTTAAGAAGAAGTAGTAGAGTGTTTCGCCTTTTTGAAAGGTTGGTGCTTAAGTGATACCCCATAGTAACCAAAAAGTGATTTGGGTTAGAAATCTGTTGAAATTTCGCACCCACTTTTCCCTTCTGTCAGGATTCATACTCAGGGATTCTCCGACGCCTGGTTGTAGCTCAACCTGCTGAGCCACCTCACATTCTAACTTTACACCTTGCTGGATCTCTTGGACCTGGATACCAACTCACCTAGTTCTCATGAACCCTGAACCCTTGGCCCCTCCCCTGGACTTCCTATAAAAGCCAGGTCCCAACCTGCAGTCAATGCCAGATTATTGTGCCTTGCCAATATCTCGCTCTGTCTCCTCATCGTGCTCTGATTTCTGATAACTTGTGTACCGAACCTTGGCTACTGAATATCGACTACTCTTCTCTCATTGATCCATTCCTAATGTGACACCATTGGCTACTGACCCCGGCTTGGATTTGACTACTCTTTTGCTTGTTCCCTGACTGCTACCTGTGTTGTGCTCGGTTCTTGGACTGTGATCACCTGTGTTCTGATTTCAGCTGTTTCAGCTACTGGACTCTGAGCCTGAACTGAGATTGTTACACCTTCCCCAGGTGACTATGCCTGACTCATAATACAGACAAAGGCACAAGCAACCCCTCATATTCCATGGGGGGAAATTTAGAGAAGTTAGAGTCAACAGAAAGAAGCTATAGCTGGTCTGACCGGCCGACTATCACTGGAAGATGCTAAGGCTTGCCTGAAACAGGTAAGCCAACCTGAGTTTGGCTTGGGTATTCCTATTTTGGGTAAAATTTACTCTAAGCCACAGTTGGGAATCTGACCAGGCAGCTCTACCAGGATAAGAATAATAGATTGAGACTGTCTAAAGCAGGGGTCTGCAACACGCGTCTTGGGAGCCTAGTGGTGGCTCCCAGCCTGCCGGCAAACCTTCTCCCACCATAGTGAAAGAAAGAGAACTTTGCCAGCAGAGGTTATTTTTATGATCCTGTGTCGAGCACAAACCACACCCAATGCATTTTACAGCTTGCTAATGGAAAGTGTAGGGCAGGGTATTGTCTATATGGCCAAAACCACACCCTAAACTCTCTGAAAAAGCACACGGGCCCGCTGCTGACACATTAAGCCTACGTGTCCATATGCCACCCCTGGTTAACAATTGGCAAACAATGGGCTCAGTATGTGATGCCACCCACTGTTAACAATTGGTAAGCAATTGGTGCGGTATGTCGTGAAAGAACTGGTGTGGTATTGGCGACATGGCAAAAACCGTGCCCTAAACTCTCTAAACAGCACCCGAACAGTGCTTAGCTGACGTGTCCATAATGCCACCCGCGTTTTCTGGTGATGTCAAGTGTAGCCTTAGAAGAGAGTTTGTCTTTTTCATGTTGGTGATCTGATGACTAGAAGCAGCAGAAGAGGTGGAGGAAGCACGGATCCATGAATATGGATGCAGGATAGTCTGTACTACAGGTCCTCAGGTAAAACTTCCTCTCCAGCATGGAGAACCATAGACACATTAGGGCTGGTCCCTACTTTGGTGGTGTGCCGTGGCGCATTTTTTAGCTGCGGTGACCAAGGACAGTCAACCACAAGCGTTTTGTCACCTGTTTCTTTCTTTACAGTGCATGTTGGTGGCCCCCGATTCACACCCATAGAGAATGAATAGACGTTTTCACCACGTCCATTAATGTCTATGGGTGCAATTGGCTGCTTTCGCCCACGGCTGGTCATGGCCATTTGGGGACAAGGCCATTTAAAATAATGGAAGCAGTCTGCTGCAGCCGACCAAGCAAGTGGGGACAAGCCCTTAATGATAAAATAAATAAAAAATAAATATTTTAGCATACTGGTTGAGTGTCCTCAAAGAACTGTAGACATGGCTGTTTCTTGTCTAGGACTGAGGAGCCCTATGCAAGTTTTTGCCCCATGTCGAGTGGGGGTGTGTACGAACAAATCCACTGCACCCCCCCCCCCCCCCCCCGGGGCAGCTCGCACTGCTCAGATCGGGACAGGGAGTAAGGGCTTGTTTCCATTATACGGCGGAACCCCTCCGCTAAGCGTATACGCTTAGCAGGGGTCCTGACGTATCCCACAGACATTGCCTGCTGGGCGGATGGTCTGTTTACACATCCGCCGGTGCAGAGGCTGAACGTACTTGACTACGTTCAGCCTTACATCGGCGGAGCGGCTCGGCGCAGTGAAGACAGAGTCTCCGCTGAGCAGGTAAGCCTATCTGCTACGTCGGGACCCCTGCTAAGCATATACGCTTAGTGGAGGGGTCCTGACGTAATGGAAACATAGCCTATGGAATATGCGTTCGGGGCAGGGTGCTAGGTGACCCCCGAGGACCAGCTGGGGGGCCCTATGCATATTCCACATAGAGAAACTACCCTGAAGGGAACCCAACCATAAAACAAATGAAACCTTTTCACTACATACATATTGGGGCCTACTGTAAGTCATCAATCAGCAGTCACCCAAACACCGAAAAACCTGTCAGAGAGATACCACAGAACTTTCAGCATGTTGCAGAGATTAGATAAGTTAGAAAACTTTTTCCAGTTGCTTTAGTTTTCATGTTATACGCTTGATCTTTTTTCTCCTTCTAGGAACACAAGCTGAGCACAAACAATTGGTGGAACCAAACATTCATATTTAGAAGACTCATCAGAAGAAGCAAGTGCCTTAAGGCGGACAGACTGTGGCTGCATGTCTGACTGTGTCCTGGTGTCTAATGTAATGGTTAGTGATGGCCGAACCTCGGGCATGTTCGTCCGCGGACGGGCGGAGCAGACTTTTAAAAAAGTCCGCCCGTTCGCGGACAGATTCAAATTCCCCGCTGCTAGGCGGGGAATTCGAATCTGAAAACCCGGATGTGACTTCAGTGACGTCACATCCGGCACCTGGAACGCATAGTTCCTGGTGTGCTTACTGGATGTGACATCACTGACGTCACATCCGGGTGTGCGAGCCGGCTTTCCACTGAAAGACTGGGTTCTCTACCCGGTCTTCAGTGAAAACATTCTTCCTGCGGCGGGATCTCGCCGCGTATGATCCCACCGGAGGAAGAATAGAGGGCTCCTTCACGCCGGCGGACAGGGCGGGTCGAACACCCGTACTGTCCGCCGGAGCGAAGGAGGGCGAACATGCTTGTTCGCGGCCGAACTGTCCGCCTTGCGGGCAGTTCGGCCATCACTAGTAATGGTTCTGAAGTCTGTCTGTGTGATGATACACACTGTACAAGAGATATAATTTGGCCTAGCCAAAGAATCATGGCTCCGCTATGCGGAGTAAGTGGGCGCATAGGACCCTTAGGACCGAGTGCCTCCGATGGTCCCTGATGCTCTACCCCGCATGCATATTCCACATGCTGATCGCTACTGAAAGTGTGATCCGGCTGGCTGGCGGGGGGTTGGGGGATGCACTACTAGCTATCCACTCCAACCCAACAACTCAGCCGAACGATAGCTCAACCCCCCTTGCCGCTCAACATCTCGACCATGCTATACTATTCTATGTTTGTCTTTATAGCTTAACCTGAAAAACAAAATATACATTTAGGCTTATTAGGTTTTAAGCATGGTGGCCATGTTTGTTTGCTTTCTTTATGCATTGTCCCTTACTTTCTATGGTGAGTAACTTCTGAGTCTGAGTCTTAAGTAAGTTTGAACATCCTTAAATCTTGAAACTCACCTTTGGTTTTATGGACAGTGCTATTTGGTTTATGGCAAAGCTCCTATTTATTTTTAGCCACAGTGAGAAAATATCATGTTGCCATAATGACCTTTTCGAGTCTGTAAGGAGTAATTTAAGAAGATCCCTTGTAGCACCCCCTCACTTCCTGCCCCTGATGACGTGCCGCCTAGTCAGCACGTCATAAGAACGCTGTGATTGCACAACGCTAATCTCCTGGTAGCGCCTCCATGCTTTGGACGCTACGCTGACAGACAAAGCAAACCTTCTATGCTTTAGTCCAGGTGTGGGAGGAGAAACCATCAGAAACCATCTGCCACCTCAGCAGTAGCATGCCCAGGCAATGTAGGGAGTTCATACAGGCATGTGGAGGCCACACACACTACTGAGCCTCATTGTGACTTGTTTTAAGGACAAAGTTGGATCAGCCTGGAGTGTTTTTTTTTCCACTTTCTTTTTGAGCGTGACTCTAAATCCAGACCTCCATAGATTGATAATTTTTGTGTGGTTCTGTTGTCAGCACATTCAATGACAGATGCAAAAAAAGTATGTGAACCCTTTAGGATTTTTGCATTAATTGGTCATAAAATGGCTACACACATGGTTTTAAGGACATTACATCAAAGTTGGAACAGCCGGACTCCAAATCCAGACCTCCATGGGGTGACACATGTGACTTCCAGTGATAATATTTCTGTGATTCTGTTGTCAGCACATTCAACTCTGTAAAGAACAAAGTATTTCATAAGAATATTTCATTCATTCAGATCTGGGATCTTATTTTTGTGTTCCCTTTACTTTTTGTGTATTTCAAGTAAATGATGCTTTTGGAGAAGAAGACAATTGTCCCTATAAAGCGCCGGAGCATTGAAGTAATGTCTAAGTCTTAAGTTTGAACACCCTTAAATCTTGAATCTCACTTTGGTTTTATGGACAGTGATTTCAATTGTTCATTTTTGTGTGATTGGGTTGTCAGCGCATTCAACTAGATTTGCAAGAAAAAGTATGTGAACCCTTTGGGATTAAATTAAATTTTGCATGAATTGGTCATAAAATGGCCACACACAATACTGAGCCTCATTGTGACTTGTTTTAAGGACATAACATCAAAGTTGTATCAACCTGGAGGGATTTTTTCCACTTTAATCCAAACCCAGATGGGGTGACACATGTGACTTCCAGTGATATTTCTGTGATTTTGTTGTCAGCACATTTAGCTATGTAAAGAACTAAGAATTTCATAAGAATATTCCATTCATTCAGATCTAGGGTCAGTCTTATTTTTGTGTTCCCTTTATTTTTTTGAGAAGTGTATTTCAAGTCCTGTATTTTCTGGCGTATAAGACTACTTTTAAACCCAGGAAAATCTTCTCAAAAGTCGGG
>CM070032.1:761754-788525 GCA_036250615.1 Ptychadena robeensis
AGTCTGCTGGGGACAGAAAGAGAGGGCTTCTGGGGGTGATGGAGAGAGGCTATGGCTGTTGTGGGCAGAAGGAGAAGGGCTGCTGGGGGTGATGGAGAGAGACCAAGGCTGCTGGGGTCAGAAGGAGAGAGGCTTCTGGGGGTGATTGAGAGAGACCAAGGCTGCTGGGGGCAGAAGGAGAGAGGCTTCTGGGGGTAATTGAGAGAGGTTAAGGGGCTGCTAGGGTGGCTCTCCTGTCCAGATAGACAAGATGGCGCTCAAAGAGCACTTGTACACCCCAATGATGTGGCAATTCAGAACAAGAAAGTCAAATATGTCCATGGACAAAATGTCCCAAAAAGAGGAGGCCCACCTAGAGGCAGCACTACCTCACTGAAAATTATAGAAGGGAGAGAGACGTGAAGCACAACCTGATTAATTACACAATTTATTCAGTAAAGACAGTAACAGATGTGTCAGCCGAGACTACGGATGAGCGGCATAGGCAATATTCAAATTCTCAATTTTTCGTGAATATTTCTACTGCTGGGGAGGAAACTGTACTGTACTGTTTCCCTTGCTGGAGAGGAAGCTTGCTGAAGAGGCTAATGTCACCATTGTGCTTCTCACTGTTCCCTTTGTTGGAGAGGAAGCTGTACCTGACCTGTACCAAAATGTTCCTTAGAGTTACGTCACTAGAGTGCTTCTCAATGTTTTCTTGTTGGTGAGGAAGTTGCACCTGAAGATTTGTATTGCAAGGATCTCCTTAGTTTTGCATCATTCATAAGATGGTTTTCTCTTTGAAAAGAAAGCTGTGCCAGTAGAAAGATTAGAGTTGTCAACTCTGTGCTTCTCACTGCCCCCTTTAGCTGATGAGATAGCTGTACCTGAGCTGGATCCTTCAGGTTATGTCACCACTGTGCTTCTCACTGTTTTCTTGTTGGTGAGGAAGTTGCACCTGAAGATTTGTATTGCAAGGATCTCCTTAGTTTTGCCTCATTCATAAGATGGTTTTCTCTTTGGAAAGAAAGCTGTGCCAGTAGAAAGATTAGAGTTGTCAACTCTGTGCTTCTCACTGTGCTTCACACAAGAATGGTGGTACCATTCTTATCATCATTGAGGGTTATCACCTGTTTCTACATCCACTAACTCATTATGTATAGCGTTGAGCTAGAATATTTAAATTGCAAACTGTCACAGATGGCAGTATCACCCAGCGAGGACCATGACCTTTGGGAGATCAGCTCCCTCTGCTGGTGGAAGTGATGGTGGCACATGATGTACTCCTGCTTCCTCTCCTGGCTGATACCTATTATCACTCACCTGAAGCCCTGTCCAATCAGATCACCTGACCTGTGTATACAAGGAAGTGTGAGACAACAGGGAGTTTCCTGAACAAAGAGTTCTTTATGTCTCTGACGAATTTTTCGACTTGCTAACTTTGTGAGCTGATTGCAAAGCCCCCGAACATGGTATCCTCACCAACATTTCTGGAGATGTAGAGAAGGGTTGTGGGAACATTTAAAAAAAAAAAGCTTTGCTGTAGCACGTGTAGTTTTTGCATAAATTAAGTTAAAACATAAAGTCGAAATTCCAATTTTCTAAATTTTGACTTTACTTCATTTGTGCGAAAACTATTTGTGTTAGAGACATACGTTTTTTTGTAGTATACCCCCAACCCTTCTCTACATCTCCAGCAAGTTTGGTGTTGATACCATGTCCAGGGGCTTTGCAATTAAGTCAAAATCGTTGAAATCATAGAATTCTTTCGAAAAAAAATTTGACCATCTCTAGTCTCTGATCCCCAGGTTCTGATTCTTCCTATTGCCTTTTTGTTACTGACCCCTGGACCATCTTCGACCACCCCATTTGCCGCATGCCCTGACTACCACCTATCTGACTACGCCTCTGCCTGCCATCTAGATACTGCTATCAGCCGCTGTTAAGTAACTGTAGCTAGGGACCGCAACCTGGGGGCTTCCAGCACCAAAGTTCCACCATTCCTTGCGGGGTGCTCTGGTGAATACCAGGGGGCTCCTTAGACTCTGCACCCTGGTTTATGCTTCTTTGGTGGCACGGTGGGTCCACTGCTCTCCTGATTCACCCGTGACACGAACATATTCGACAAATATCGGCTTTTCGAGAATTCGCAAATTTCGCGAACATGACGACAGATTATCAGGATCAGGTACTGAGAGGGTGACCAGGCAGGCAACAAACACTGAGATCCAGACAGAGGTGGTGGTGACAAAAACGGATTTAATGAAGACTTAAAGGCAGGAACAAACACGGGTACAAAAGTCCAGGGTACAGGGTTGTCCAGGGTTCAGATTCAAGAAAAGTAGCATTATGCCAGGGAAAGCATGAAATCCAGACAAGCAAACAACAACAGCAACAATGAACAGCAAGCGTGGTCTGGATGAAGCACACCTGAATAGCCCTAAGCTAACGAGGAAGGTGTGAGCTCCACCCAGCCCACGCCTGCAAGGAGCCACCTGCTGGTGACTGTGAGACCAACCCATAGATGGGCAATCACAGTGCCACCAGCAGGCGGTGACCAGAACAGCCGGGGTCCTCACACAGATATCGGCAATATTGAATATTACTGATATTATGCATTTTGGCCATGAAATGCGATTTTATATACGCAATGGGAAAATAAATACCACATGTGACCATTCATTTTGAAGGCAATGTGATTGTATATTTTTACAATTCATGCCCATACAGTCGAATTGCGAATATTGGCGAAATATTAAATTGAATATTAGTGGAACTAATTGCAAAATAACGCAAATTCGAAAATTGCCTATGCCGCTCATGACTAGTGATGGCCGAACTGCCCGCAAGGCGGACAGTTCGGCCGCGAACAAGCATGTTCGCCCTCCTTCCCGCCGGCGGACAGTACGGGTGTTCGACCCGCCCTGTCCGCCGGCGTGAAGGAGCCCTCTATTCTTCCTCCGGTGGGATCATACGCAGCGAGATCCCGCCGCAGGAAGAATGTTTCCACTGAAGACCGGGTAGAGAACCCGGTCTTTCAGTGGAAAGCCGGCTCGCACACCCGCATATGACGTCAGTGACGTCACATCCGGTAAGCACACCAGGAACTATGCGTTCCAGGTTCCAGGTGCGTTCCGGGGAATTAGAATCTGAAAACCCGGATGTGACGTCAGTGACGTCACATCCGGGTTTTCAGATTCTAATTCCCCGCCTAGCAGCGGGGAATTTGAATCTGTCCGCGAACGGGCGGACGGCGGACTTTTTTAAAAGTCCGCTCCGCCCGTCCGCGGACGAACATGGCCGAGGTTCGGCCATCACTACTCATGACCAATGTATAGCACTTCGGGGCCTCCAGTGGTTTACATGTTTACATCCTTCGGGTGATATCTACACCACTGATGAGGTATTTCCAGGCCACCACCAGCCTTTCCTGATTGAACACTTCCAGGCACCTGTTCTTATTCTCCAAATTAATATCAACATAAGATTTCTCATTTCGGAGAAACTACGGGAATGCGGAGAGAGCAATGCAATAGTCATCTCACCTAAATTAAGTTTATACAATATTTTATTGGTGGAAAATCCCTCCGAAGTAGTAACAGCACGCGGCGAAGCACCATAAGCCCTCCTTAGTTATGCACCACTTTATTTCAGTAATAGTAAAAATCACGCCGGTTAAATTAGTTTTTCCACTGGCGAAACTTTCCTTTCAACTTTCCGTAGCCAAACTATTCCCAGAAGAGCGGAGAGACACTTGGCCCTATCAGAGGTTATAATGCAGAAAATAAGAGTCTGGAATTGACGCGGCCTGACAAACGCTGATTTATATTCATACGTTAAAATTTTAGAGTGGTGCGTTATCTGCATTGTAGTCAAGACCACCGCTCATCACCCACCACCCGCAATGCAGAGTGATTATTATTATTATCATTTATTTATATAGCGCCAGCATATTACGCAGCGCTGTACAATACATTAGAGTGGAGATATAAACACAGTATAACACACAGATACAGGTAATGACACAGGAGGAGTGGAGGACCCTGCCCGGACGGCCTTACAATTTAATAGGTTGGGTAACAAGGTATACAATAGGTGGGGGGAGGGGGGACTGGCATAGTGGTGATGTTAGGAAGAAGATGGGTAGGAGAGGAGGAAGAGGTGGGTTTTTAGAGCTTTTTTGAAGGTGGCAAAGGTAGGAGCAAGTCTGATGGGGCGAGGGAGGGAGTTCCAGATAGTAGGAGCAGCCCTAGAGAAGTCTTGGAGCCGTGCATGTGATGAGGTTATGAGGGATGTGATTAGTAGGTTACAAAGATTGGTTATTAGAAAGATGATGAGTTCCCCAGAGTGATGGGGAAGGAGAGTGATGACCTCTATATCTGTAATATTTAATTCAAATCAACTAGACTTGCTGTGTTTATTTCTTGAAGATGTTTCACTAGTCATCCGACTGGCTTTCTCAATTTAGAGTGACTGTACACGATCTTACTGGACATATATACTCTGGGTTATATCTCCTATCTATATAATGTGTTACCCAGCATGGGGTCTGAGCCTCATGGAGGTAGGTTGTACTACATTAGCACGATTGAAGCTGTAAGGTGTGATTAACCCGTTCAGGGAGAGGTGTTAAAATGACATTGTATGTGGTAGACAATAGATGTTGCACCCCACCCCACCCCTGTTCAAGCTTGGCTTCTCCATTTTCACATATATGGCCTCCTTCACTCCTCTCCAAAAACCAGTAGGAAGGATCCAATCATACTAATGTAGTTACACCTACCTCTATGATGCTGAGACCTCACGCTGGTTAACATTATGTGGATTAGAGCTATACCCCAGAGTATATAGTGAATATTGCATGTTTGGCCATCACTTTTGGTCGCTGACTAAATACTTTTTTGCCCCACTGTATATATATTCAGTAAGATCATTTCTCAGAATTGAGAAATCCAGTTGGATGATTAGCAAAACATCTTCAGGAAATAAACACAGCAAGTCCAGTTGATTCTAATTAAACACTACAGATATACCATGACCTGGATGAATGAGAACCATCACACACAAGATGACCTCTGTTTTGGGGGTTTTAGTGCACATGGAATTACGACTGAATGAACTGGTTAATGTCATATGAGACTCTGCTGTGGGTTTACAGATAGAGGGTGACCCCATATCAATTCTTCTCCATTGAACAAACCAATTTACTTTTCCTAGGACATCATGGCCTCATACCAATAGCAGTAGAATGCTATTAAATAAACCGGAAAAGTATACCTGTACGGTGATCCCAGGCAACAGAAAAGTTTCCCCAATCTTGGGTAAGGGTAATGGGGTTAATTGGATGACGATCTACAAGTGAGTAACAAGAAGTCATTGTACAAATTATACAATAACTGACATTTAGTCATTGCAGCATATACAGTGCTGCTTGAAAGTATGTGAACCCCTCAAGTGGTGTAGATGTTTCTGTTGTTTAACCATGATTTTCTAATGCTATCATCACAGTGTTTATTCCATGACAATGTCAAGATATATGTCATCAATGCATGTACTTGTTTAGTAGGTTTATGTTTAAGTTGCCCAAAACACTACATGAAAAACCATGGAACTTAGAGTGTATGTTGCAAAAGTAAGGTGAACCGCCCAGCTGCATTGGTTTAAGAAGGTCGAGCAGGTAGGTAAAGACGCAGGGTGAAACACATTTGGGTGCTTAATAGAGATGGGCAGCGAACACCAGCCGCCCACAGGAGTGTCCGCGAACAAGGGACGGAGTCGAACTTTTAAAGAATGGTCCGCCGCGTCCGCCCTGTTCGCGGACACATTCAAAGCCCTGCCCCGCCTCTTGGGCGGGAATTGTTGAATCGGAAAAAAACGCGATGTGACGTCAGTGAACGTCACAATCCGGTCCATGGAAACGCATCCTGGAAACGCATCGTTC
This sequence comes from Ptychadena robeensis, assembly GCA_036250615.1. Lineage (NCBI taxonomy): Eukaryota > Metazoa > Chordata > Amphibia > Anura > Ptychadenidae > Ptychadena > Ptychadena robeensis. The sequence goes on from CM070032.1 coordinate 767,675, forward strand.
CTGGTTGCGGGAGGAGCGCGGATGTGACGTCAACTAGACGTCACTTCCTACTCTGAGCACGGAGAAATCTTCACACTACAGACCAGGACCTTCAATGCCGGTCTTGTAGTGAAGAGATTCTTCACTCCGGCACGATCTCGGCAGGTTACTGATCCTGACCCGGAGGAAGAATTTAGACTTCTCTTCTTCTGGCGGCGAACAGGACGGGTCGATTCGAACACCCGGACTGTCCGCCGGCCGAGGAGGATCGGCGAACAGATATGCCGACAGTTCAGCGGCCGAACTGGTCCCTCCGGCGGAACAGCTGCGGCGTCCATCCCTAAGTGCTGAATCCAATCACTTATAAGCAGGACCAATGAAAAAAGTGAGAGAGGGAAACACAACTGAACCACTGTGGTCCCATACAAATCAACAATGCCAAGAGCACAGGAGATATCGACCGGACATGAAGACGAGAGGGTAGAGTGACAGCCAATCAGTCTGGGAAAAAGGCTTTACTACAGACCATCTCCAAAAGATTCCAAGGCTCCATGCCATCCACTGTACGGACCAGATAACTTTACAACAAATGGAGGGGCCTCAACATGAACAGCAACTTTGCCTAGAAGTGGAAGCGCCATCAAAAATATCCACCCAGAAGGCACCAGAAAAAAACAGAAAGTAAAAACATTAAACCAGGTACAAGGCACAACCCACACAATCACTCTAGAGAGTTGCAGGCCTCTCTGGCGAGCATCTGGGAACAAATGTGCAATGCGTCTACAATCAGAACGAAAATTGAATAAAAAAGCCATGGGGGGGGGACAATTCATGGGAGGGTTGCGATAGAGGACAGCCTCCTGCTCTCAAAAAAAGCAAACAAAACCTGCCCGTTTTCAACCTTGCCAAAGAGCACCTTGGACCAAACCAGAGGCGAGGCCTTCTGGACAGTCCATTCCTCTGGACAGACGAGTACTAAACACTAGAATTATTGGTCACAATCAAAACCCGACATGTTGGAGGAAAAATCAACAAAACACGGCTTATGAAAAGAAAGAAACCTCCCACCAACCGTGAAAGTACGGCGGTGGAAATGTGAAAGTCCTGGGGCTGCTCTTTCCTGCTGCTGGGCCTGCAGACGGACTCCATATGGTCCAAGGAATCATGAATCTTCGGGTTATACAACAGATTCCGACCAGAATTCTCCTTCCAATCAGTCCAGGGAGTTGAAGCGGGACGAAGAGATGGATTATGGAACAAGCGACAATGAACCCCAAGCATTGCCAGCAAGAGTAAACAAAGGAAGGGCTTTCAGAGATAGAGGATTGGGCACTCTGGATTGAGCCCAGTCACAAACGTACCGGACCTTAAACCCAATTGAAATGTTGTGGGCAGAGACCTAGAAAAAGTTGGTACTGCCAGATGTCCACTCAACGGCTCTCAAATGGTGAGTTCTGCAAGGAGGAGGGGCAAAAATCCCCATAAGGCAGATGTGAGAGGCGAGACTGTGTTGTGGTTACAGGAGACGTTTAGTTGATAATGGCTGCAAAGGAGGAGCACAAGCTACTAATACAAGGGTTCACATATTATGCACATATTTTCAGTGTTGGGACATAACCTCCTTTGTTGACTTAAATAATGAAAATATATCTAGTTGTGTGTTAGTGTGTCTATATTTGGAAGGCGTGCTTTACAAATTGGGATTTAGATGTATGTCTAATAATGGTTCTTTCCCCAATTGTTTTTTAAACAGTGACCATGTCTGGAGGGTTCACATACTTTCAAGCAGCACTGTATATTCTAACCATATCAGGTGAAAGATATCATGGTTGTCTTGAAAGCTGTTCTCAATATGTTGCGCAATCGCTTCTTCAGGAGAGGTTCAGAGACAACATTTCTATCTAAAAGGGACAGACAAGAGTAGCCATTTTGAATAGAATTCCTTCCTTCCAGGTTCAGAGAAAGGACATTTAGGGGTAAATCCTCAGACAAGTAATGAGGAGACCAAATTATAAGTATAATGGTCTTACCACAAGTGTATCATGGTGTAAACTTGTGCTGCTCCTAGGGCTCAGGAGGGGTCACCGGTGGGGTAAATTTTCAAAGACCCATTTTAAATATACATCTGTCATTTGTGTGTCCCATATGTTGTACTTCTGGGTGTTTAGCCCGAGTTAACTCGGGTTAACTTGGGTTTGCTAACACAACTCACCCCGAGGTAATAATCGAGCATTTTGCTACAATACTGGTCCATCCTGCAAGTGAAGACCAAACATGGTACCCTGGAGTGTTGGTCAACATGGGACATAGTTCCCATCCTTCCTTAGTAAGTTCCTCATTAGGTATGGTCGAACATCAGCTGCGGCTGTTCGCGAACAGGCAAATCGAACTTCTGCAAATACCCGCCGCGAACATGCAAACGGCGAACCTACATTGACTTTAATGGAGAGCGAACTTCTCAACCCTTCAGGTCATATTTGTAGCCACAATACCAATAAAAAAGTCAAAAGGGGGCGACCACCGGGACAGTGTCACGCCAGAGGGGGATCAATAGCTAAGCCTCTAAAATATGGATTTTTTAAAATGCTGTTTTCTTCAGGTCTAATGGCTGGAAATCACATCTAGATTACAAATTTTGCCAAAAGTTACCTGACTGCACCTTCTGCAGCGCATCACATTTAGTCAGATCTCTCTGCAATGCATAATACAGCATACCCCACCCCCAGAGAAGGACTTCTGTGGCTCAGTAATAATGAACTACATGTAACAGAACACCTTAGCTATAGCTACAGATCACTGGATGGAGAATAATAAAAGTAGCAATCCCTCAATCAGCAGCAGCTCTCCCTATCTATCTAGTACTGGAGACACAGGATAAATGTAAAAATGGCCACTGAGGGGATGTATCCTCCAGGAGCGAAAGGAAGTGTTATTGGCTGTACTGTACCACCTGACAATAGGGTGAGGGGGTCACACTTTGTCTCCATGTTAAGGTGTAGGGGGCGGGTCGAACACTCATAATGTTCGTCGGCATTGCGAACTGCAAACATGCTATGTTCGCTGCGAACTGTCCGCCGGGTGAACTTTCCGGCCATCACTATTCCTCATCAGTAAGTTGATATATCAGGTCATGTCTACTAGATATTTACCAGTATACTTAAATTCCATACAAATGCTGATCTGTCCTGCAACTGGAAGGAAAACCAAGCGTGGTATGACTCAGTTCCCATCTTTCCTTAGAGCTTTTCTTTAATTCCATACCAAACTCTGATCCATCCTTCCAATTGGAAGTGAAAAACAGACATGGAACTTATGGACATATTTACCTGTCTCGTGAAAGCCTGTGGTGGTCCTCTGTATCAGCGGACCCGCTGATCTTTCTGGGTCCCACCCTGACGATGTAATTTATGAGGGGAGAACAGTAGGCAGCGTCATTGATATCCATGTAATGGTGGTGGCGTTGCTTATCAACAGCACATCCCTGGTGTCAATGATAAGTATAGGGGCCAAATGAGGGCACAAAATTGCTAACCGTCCAGGAGGTTAATTTGGCATTTTACTATTTTCAGGGTGTGACATTTGTGCTATGTAGAGATGGTCGAATTTTTCAACTAGCTGACTTTGTGAGCTGGTTGCAAAGCCCCAGACCATGGTATCATGATGACACTGGGGATGTGTATAGGGGCCAAATGAGGGCACAAAATCGCTTGCCGGGGGGAAAACTGCCCAGGAGGATCATTTGACATTCTATTATTATTAGGGTGGGGCACTTTGACACTTGTTTCATTTGTGCTATGTAGAGATGGTTACATTTTTCAACTAGCTGAATTTTTGAGCTGATTGCAAAGCCCCTGACCATGGTATCATCACCAAAATAGCTGGACATGTAGAGAATAGTGATGGCCTCCTTACAGCCGGCGAACAGTACAGGTGTTCGACCTGCCCCGCTCACCGGCAAGAAGGAGCTCACTATTCTTCCTCTGGCAGGATCAGGAGCAGTAAGATCCCGCCGGAGGAAGAATCTTTTCACTGAAGACTGAACCCGGTCTTGCAGTGAAAAGCCGGCTCTGAAAACCCAGAAGTGATGTCAGGGACATCACATCTGGCAATCGCAACCAGTAACTATGCGTTCCATGTACTGAATGTGACCTCGCTGACGTCACTTCCGTTTTTCCACATACAAATTTCCACCAATCGGCAGGGAATTTTAATCTACTCAGATCCACCTGTTTGTGGACGGACCTTGGGGAAGCTCGGCCATCTCTAGTAGAGAAGGGTTGTGGTAACATTGGGGGGAAAAAAGCTTTCTAGCACGTGTAGTTTTTGCATAGATAAAGTATAAAGTCAAAATTTCAACTTTTTACATTTTGACTTGACTTTGAACTTAATTTATGCAAAAACTATTTGTGTTATACTTTTTGTGGTATACCACCAACCCTTTTGTGCATCTCCAGCAACTTTGGTGATGATACCATGCACAGGGGCTTTGCAATTAACTTCGACCATCATGTAGTACAAAAAGCGCAAATTTAATAGACGTTTTTCTTGTATTCCAGACAAAGTAATCCAATTCCGAGGTAAATCAAGATATTTCATTAGGACCCCAAGCATGTGGAATAACAGATGAATTTCCTGCATTTAGCATTTTTCATGCGTTACTCACAAGCTATAAGGAATGCTGGCTGTACTTTGTCCGTCGTGATGTATCACCGACATTCCGCTGGAAGATTTATTCCCTTCATTTATTTACATATTGATTTTAGATTCTGTATGCAACATGTGTATTTATTTTTGACATTTTTTTTTCTCCGTCCCTCTGTTTTGTATTTGTTTGCAGACGTCTGATCGCGCGCCCATTATTCATCTCCCTATTCATGAGAACCGTGACTAAGATATTTGTATGTAGCGCTCCGAAGGAGGAACGTTGGAAATTCTTGTATCTCCGCGGCTCTTTGTTCTGGAGGCAATTCATCATCTTTATTATATGTCACTTTATGTTACACCGTGTCATTTTACACCATAACATGACATGACACAATGTAATTACAGTAACACAATAAAATAGTTCATATTCAAGGCAAAGCAATATTTTCGAGATCAGATAATTATAGCGTTATCAGCGCAGACTCCAGAGATTCGGACGGCCAAGAATTTTATCACTTTGTTCAGCGCCGGACCTGAGGGGACGGGCATCTGTCCAAGGTCACTTGTAAGCTGTGCAGTTTGTTTGATTCCCCGGCGCTGCTACGTTGTAGTCTGTCATCTGTACGGAGAAGTTTATTCTGCACAACGGGAGATTTACAATGCTTCGGAGGATGTACCGTCAAAAGGTATTATTTCAAAAAATTCAGTCAAGGAAAAAAAAAAAAAAAAACAGCATCAGGTCATTAAATGTTTTTTTGGGAGGAATTAAACCCAAAGAGGTTCCCTGAAGAAGTCCCTAAATGGGACGAAACGCGTAGGAACACAATTGGAGAAATATTGGACATGACGTAATATTTTCGATTCTTTTTTATTGATGACAAAAAAAAACTTTTTGGGGTCTGGTGCATTCCCCAGCTCAATCCAATTGACCAAATCAGACTTGTGACATGTTTTATTTATGACCACCTTGTATTGATTTGTATATTTTGTTGGAAATAAAAATGTGACCTCATTCCATCGACTGGAACTCTATGTTTGATACCAATATTCACCTTAAAAGTCCATAGGGGTTGGCCACCCCTCTTTGAGTTTAGTTCCTCCGAAAAAAACATTTAATTAATCTAATTAGATGTGGTGAATTTTGCTACCGATAGGTCCCTCCAAGATTTCGTTTACCAGCATCAGGTCATGCTTGATGTTTACCAGTAGTGATGAGCGGCATAGGCAATATTCGAATTCGCAATATTTCGTGATTAAAGCTAGCCACACACAGCTCGATGAAGTAACAGTGATCTTTTACTACATCTGAGCCATCCACGGTTCCATTGACCCTGCTCAAAGGAACTCGACCAAACAGGTTTCCAACATGGTCGAAATCCATTGCATTTAAAAGGGAAAGTGCTGTCCCCATCCAATGCGAAAATAAATAGCACATGTGACCATTCATTTTAAAGGTAATAGCTAGGCGATTATAATTGCTATATTCTATACGCGATTATAATTGTTATATTCTATACGCGAATATTGATTCAAATATTAGTAGAATTAAGCTGGCCACACATGGGTAGATCCCCGTGCAATCGACCATCGATCAATTACAGCGTGGTGATGCCATTACGGACAGGCTGACAGCAAGCCGCACACAGGAAGCGAAGCCACACACACAAGCTCTGTGTGTTCAGCTAGCTTCTCTGTGTGTGTGAAGGGGCATGGCCAGCACGGACCCAGCTCTGGCAGAAGAGGAGCAGGCTGGCTGCAGACGGAGTGCTCTCCCAAGCTGTCTGCCTCTCAGGCTGTGGAGAGACCTGGGGGTTTGGGAAACCGGGCCCCCATCGCACAGAAATTGATGTGCCCATGTGGTGCACATTGATTACTGTCCGATTAATCGACGATCAATCACAGTGTGGTGACATCACCATGCTGTAAGTGATCGACGGTCGATTGCACAGGGATCTACCCATTTGTGGCCAGCTTAATTCTAGTAATATTCGAAATGATATTCGCGAATATAGCAATTATAATCGCCTAGCAATTACCTTCAAAATGCTATTTATTTTCGCATTGTAAATATATATTCACACTCTGTACCCATAAGCATCCCAATGGCAAATATCATAATAATATTTGAAATTGCAAATATCCGCTACCATATTCATATTTGCAAATTCTTGAATAGCCGATATTTGGTTAATATATGCAAAGAGGTTACTAATCAGAGAACACAAGGCTCTGATGGAATGATCCTAGCAGGGTATATCGGCAGATTTGGTGAATATATTCGCAATTAGAATATTCAAGCTCAACATTAGTGATGAGCGGTATAGGCAATATTCAAATTAGTGACAAGTACATTTTAAATTCGAGATCTCCTGCCATTATTATGTACTGCGATAACCAACCCTTGTACATGCGAATATAGGGAACCCAGTGTGCTGAATGTGTGAAATAGCAGCTGTATAAAAGTCATTCATGTGAAAATCTTCACTTTTACGTGCGAATCTTGTGAACACAATGCATGGTACCTTCCCCAGAATCTCAAATTCTGTTGTATAAGCAATACAGTTCAGATGGGAGATCCGGACACCGGCTGTGGATCTGACAACTCACCGGCTAAACTCTTTGCTGGGAGAACTGTTCGGAAGCCAAGGCAATACCAACCGCGGCCGAGTGGCCACTTGGGTCGCGCATTTGGACCATGAGATGCAGGCACCAATCCCCCCCCCAATTTTGGTTGAAAAATGTGTCTTACAGCCTGAAAAATACGGTTATTGTTGTTAGTTCTAAAGAAAATTGTATGGAGTGATCTAAAGGTGTATGGGAGGCTTAACAGTTGACGATGATGTCATCCAAAAGTGAAAGTTTTCCTTACGTTGGGGGACATGATCTCCTAATTGTCTCTGGATATAGAAAAGAAAGAAACATTTGCTCAAAGGTGATACCATTTGGAAAAAAACATTCCGATATAGCTTCTATCCATTTTCATACCCCTCCCACACTCAAACAACGGCATTCTAGTAATAGTATTGCAAGAAAACATAAGAAAGTTGATGGTTTCTTCTGGTTGGCTGGATTTGGTGAGTGATTTTCAGATATCTTGTCAGAGTGAATCTACTAACGTTGGCTCATCTCTATGGGGAGCCAACATTCCCCTCTCCCCATGGCCACCATTAGCTCTACCACCATGGACTCGTTCCCTATAAGCAAAACATTTTTCTCTTCATCCGACTTAAATAAGAACCGTAGATCTGCAGATTATATCATGACTGTACACCATCGTCTCTTTTTCAGGTTAAGAGGTTCATTCTGTCTGAGAAGTAGTATGTCCAGATTAATGTTCATCAATGGTTTCTCCTATGACTTGTGCATCCATTAGAACGTAACCTTTTCCATTCACAGGTGGCTGGACTGAATGCTGCACATTGTACAACGCATATCCGTGCTTGTAATACATTACGGTATCCTGTTCACTTTCCTGAATATCTTCTACTTGTCTTCTGCTAGTGCTCATCAAGTAAATATTTTTTTGTATTCAGGAATCCAGAATTAATTGCTCCTTTCAATAATATACTTGAAATTATAGGTAACGGCACAATGGTTTTTTCCAACCAAATGCACAGGCTCCAGTTACAGTTTATAATTGTCGGTGTACAGTGAGCACTTAATGATAGCTTGTGAACGGTAAGGTAATTAATGTTTCTTGTTCATTTTGTTTATTAAAGCTACAAAAAAAATTGTTAGACTTTTCAAGTGTCATTGTATTGGCTTGACCATGTTATTAAATACAACAATCGGACAAATCATTGGTCTAACTATCCGTGAGCAAGAGTAGTAAATGTTACTTAATGCCGTAAGTACTCCCTTCTCTGTCAAAGGAACATATTTTGTTTATGGGGTTCCACACCCACTGCCGATGGGACTATGTTGAAGTCAGTCCATCTAAATCAATCTTAATATTTCCCCTACATACTATACATAAACTTTCTCTGTAGTTGTGAGGACCTCAGCTGTACCGGGTACCACCTGCTGGTGGCACTGTGCTTTCCCTTCCCTGGGTTGTGTTTCTAGTCATTAGCAGGTGGCTCCCTGCAAGTGTGGGCTAGGTTGAGGACACCTGCCTTGTGAGCCTGAAGACTATATAGGTGTGCCTCACCCACGCACACTTGCTGAGCTCAACTTTTCCTGGACATCTGATCTGCAATCTGTACCTGACCCTGAATTCTTATTATTATCCAAACTCTTGCCTCCCTGAATTTGGATCTGCAGTATCTTGTTTTGTTTGCAGTGAGTTCTCAATAAACCAGTTTATGCACCATATCCCTGTTTGGTTGTCTGTGTGTGCTGCCTGTCCGGTCGCCTCCCTCTCTGGATCCGGACAGTAGTATTCCCTGCCTTTGCACACACATGTATGTTAATCTCCCCAGCGTTATCCCAAACTCTGGCTTTGGGTCAAAAAAACTTGCTATAAGAAGCAAGAGCTGGACTCATTTCAATACCCGGGGGTGGGTATGTGATGATGTATCTGTATTTAATCCAATACCTGGGGATGGGTATGTGTTGACGTATCTGTATTTATAACAATATGCTGGGGCGGGTGTGTGATGGTGTACATGTATTGAATAAAAAAAAAAACCTGGGGTGGGGAGGGACAGGCACACATTGTAGTACCTGTATTGTATGCAATAGCCAGGGGCAGGTACAGTATGTTATGACGTGCTTGTATCCAATACCTGGGGGCAGGTATGTGACGATGTACTTATAATAAATATAATTTTTCAATTCAATACTGGGAACGTAATGATGTATCTGTATTCAATCCAATACCTGGGGATGGTACAGGATGACGTACCTGTATTATATCCAATACACAGGGTTGGATAAGTGATGATGAACCTATATCCAATACCCTGGAGTGGGTACTTGATGACTAGAGATGGCCATATTGTTAGTGCAGCAGGCAGTCTGGCCACACCCGATGACATGCCTGTATTCAATCCAATACCCAGGGACAGGTACTTGATGATGTACCTGTATTCAATACAATACACAGGGACAGGTACTTGATGATGTATCCATATTCAATGCAAAACCTGGGGTGGGTATGTGATGAAGTACCTGAATTTAATCCAATACCTGGGACAAGTACATGAAGGTGTACCTATATGCAATACAATAGATAGGGGCAGGTGTGTGATGACATACTTATATCGAATACTTTGTGTCAGGTACATGTTGATGTACTTATATTCAATTTAATATCCCTGAGCTGGAACATGATGACGTACCTGTATTCAATACTATAACTGGGGGTGGGTATGTGATGAAGTACCTGAAGTCAATCCAATACCCAGGATGAGTATGTGATGATGTACCTGTGTCAATTCAATAGACAGGAGCAGGCACGTGATGACATACATGTATTCAATCCAAGACCCAGGGACTGATACGTGATAATGTGCCCTGCCAGACAATTGTATTCCATTCAATACCAGGTGAGTAATGATGTACATTTATTCAATCCAATCCTGGGGGTGGATCAAGGATGACATACCTGCATTCAATCCAAATCCAATACACAGGAGCAGGTACATGCTGGTACATGCTGATAGACCTTTATTCAATCCAATACTGGGGGCGGGTACGTGATGAAATATATATATGTAATCCAATACTGGGGGGCGGGTGTTTAATGATATACCTATTTTCAATCCAATACCCAAGGGTGGGTATGTGATGACGTACCTGTATTCAATCCAATATAAAATAATACAAATTGAGTCTACAATGGCCATATATGGGGTGGATCCATGATAATGTACATGTATTCAATCCAATCCCCAGGGGCAGGTATGTGCTGATAGACCTGTATTCAATCCAATACTGGGGGTGGGTACATGATGAAATATCTATATGTAATCCAATACCGGGGGGCGGGTGTTTAATAATATACCTATATTCAATCCAATACCCAAGGGCGGGTATGTGATGACGTATCTGTATTCAATCCAATATAAAATAATACAAATTGAGTCTACAATGGCCATGAACGGGGTGGGTCCATGATAATGTATTCAATCCAATCCCCATGGGGAAGGTACGTGCTGATAGACCTGTATTCAATCCAATACCGGGGACGGGTACTTGATGAAATATCTATATATACCAGTGGGGCGGGTGTATCATAATATAACTATATTCAATCCAGTACCCAAGGGTGGGTATGTGATGACGTATCTGTATTCAATCCAATACAAATTGAGTCTACAATGGCCATATACAGGGTGGGTCCATGATAATGTACATGTATTCAATCCAATCCCCAGGGGAAGGTACGTGCTGATAGACCTGTATTCAATCCAATACTGGGGGTGGGTACATGATGAAATATATGTACATCAAATCCATACCGGGGGTCGTGGTGCTTTTAATGATATACCTATATTCAATCCAACTACCAATGGTGGTATGTGATGACGTACCTGTATTCAATCCAATATAAATACTACAAATTGAGTCTACATGGCCATTATTGGGTTGGATCCATGATAAGGTAATGTATTGCAATCCAATGCCCAGGGGCAATGTATGTGCTGATCGACTGTATTCATCAATACTGGGGAGTGTGTAGATGAGAAATATCTATATTTAATCCAATAACGGGGGGCGGGTGTTTAATGAATACCTATTTCAATCCAATACCCAAGGGCGGTGTGGAAGATGTATAACGCAAAGCTTATATCAATCCTACATATAAAATCATCCAAAGTATGATCTAAACAAATAGGCACCAAAGTAGAATATTTCGCTTGGTCCATGAGCATGCCATTGTTTTACATCAAGCCAAATCCTCGGGCAGGTACCATACTGATAGACCTGTAGCACCATACCGGGGCGGGTAAATGATGAAATATCTCTATGTAATCCAATCCGGGGGGGGAGGGGGGGGCAATCATCATATACCTGTTTTATCAATACCCGGGGTGGGTATGTGATAACGTACCTGTAGTAATACAAATGAGTCTACAGAGCATCCGGACACGGTAAGTGTTCATCAATATTTTTTTTTAGTTTTTATATACATTTTTAATTTTCCCATTATTACATTCCGTATTTTAAAAGGAAATGCTTGATATGATGGGTGTTGATACAATAGAAAGAATATGCTAACAAAAGCCACTATTAATATTTTCCTCATAAAATGTAATTAATGAATTTTCATTCTGAAAAATAAAGCATTAAGATTTCTAAATCTATATATAATTAGTTTTTATTTAGTGTGTGGTGCGTATGTGTGTGTGTGTGTTGTGTTGTGTCTATTTTTATTACACCTTGTTCTTCAGCTGATATAATGTCCTCTTATATGCTACATGACATCATGCAAGCATTCTCCTTTCTCAAAGCCATTGTCTGGGCGAGGGAACCTTAAAAGCAATTCTTCCACTTAGAAGAAGCTAATACACACTCCACTTAAGAAGGAGCAGCACTGATTGATTCCTCGGGCACTGGAAATTCTGTGTTCAAATCGGAGTGGATTTGTGCCGCTTCCCACACCGAACTATCTTCATCCTCCTTATTTCCTTTATAAACCCCTTCCGAGTTGATGGAATACATGACAATTTAGCGAAGGATGACTTCAGGCAAAGAAGGTCACTCCTTAAAATGAATGTTTGCATTTGCTAGTATTAAAGATAGCGCCAGTGAAGGACGATTTGGGGGGGCTTTCGGAAGGATGACTTAAGGACTGGAATGTCCTTATTGTTCATTGTCATAATGGCAACACCATTTTTATTCAAAGGACTTCCCTCGTATTCGCCCTGCAGGATATTCCAGCACGGGATGGGAAGTGGGTGAGGGAGGATGGAGCTGGGTGTGTGGGGGCGGAGGTGTAGCGGGGGACTGGAGAGATAGAGGATGTTCGTATCGAGTGTAAGGCAGGGGGCACTGGTTGGCATGGGTTTGGTATGTGGAGGATAGGTGTGGTACACTCCTGATGTTTATACTTTAGTTTATTCCTGTTTTCAGTCACTGTTAGCGAGTATGTGACGGGGCACCTTCACTCCAATGAGTGGAGAGCCGGTTTCTTATCTCCTATCAATATTGGTGGCCGGAATTGGCCAGGTCTTTCCGAACAGGTGTTTGCCTGGTCGGCGCAGATTTGACCTCCCCGCAGAGATGGTGAATTTTTGACTTGCTAACTTTGTGATATTATTGCCAACCCCTAAAATGGTATCAATCATTAAAATGCTGGAGAAATGTAGAGATGGTTTGGAGGAACAGTAAAAAAAAAGGTTTTGCTCTAAGCACGTCACACAGTTTTTTGCATACTTACGTTAAAATTTTAAGTCAAAATGCCGATTTTCGAAATTTTTCCTTGACTTTTGACTTAACTATTCCGTGAATAAACTGTTTGTGTTTAGAGAATACTTTCTTTCTTTTTTTGGAGTATCCCCAACCCTTCTCTACATCCCCAGCAAGTTTTTGGTGATGGAATACCATTCTCAGGGGCTTGCACTTAAGTAGAAGTGTCGAAATGGTCAAGAATTTTATTTATCTCTACGCCCCCCCGCCTGTTGGCCTGTCAGTGGCGGACAGTTTCGGCCATCACTACTTCAAGATGCTTGTATGGTTCCCTGGCCACAGGCATAATTGTCAATCAATTATTGATGACGGGGGGGGGGCCGAACATCTGCCAGGACATTGGAAAGGTCCGCTAACACACGTGGGGCAGAAGGTCGGGGGAAGGGGGCACTTCTAGAAGGAACTAAGTCGGGAAACCGAAAAAACCGTCCGCCTGATTCGTCGTCAGAAAGTGCGCTAACTTCACAAACTCCTCCTCCGCATAGGGCGTGGGTGCAACAGTGATGACCGGATGCTGAGAAAACGTGAAGCATGCAGGATGTGTACGCCAGTGTACGTCACATCCTGTCCCTGGAACGCATACTGGAACGCATATTCCTGGTTCGGGAGCCGGAATGGACGTCATGACGTCACTATCCTGCTCCGAACCCGGTTTTTTTCACTATCTTTAGGCCCAGTCTCTAGTGAAAAGATTCTTCCTCCGGCAGCGCTCAACCCAGTTGTGATCCTGCCGGGGGAAGAATAGAGATCATCTTCTCGCTGCGAACGAGCGGGTCGAACACCCGCACTGCTCGTCGGCGCGAAGATGGGCGAACATCAGTCGATCCATCCCTCACTAGTCTCATATGTCTATATTAATTAGTAATGATCGCATAATGCAATATGCCACATTGTCACAATAATTCACTTGTATGGCCATGCATTGTGTGACAGACTGGTCATCTGTCACTGTGAAATTATACCGTGAATTAGTTTGGTGGTTCCTGGAAGGAGTCCGGGTGTGACTCCAAATAGCTGCAGAGTCCAGTGTGTTGGGGCTCCCCAAGGAAGTTGAAGACAGTGCTGCTGGGCGCAGCAAATACAGGGCACACAGGGAGTGTGTGGCCCCACGCTGGTGGCTGCTAGGAGGCAGGCCAGTAAGGTTCCTACAGGAAGGTACCATTGTTGGATCAGTGCCAAGCCAGGAGGCTTGGCATTTTCAGAACTTTTTTTTGTTTGGCTTATGTTAACCCCTGTGAGGGGGGATTTTGTGTTTGGACTTTGGACTGTTCGTGTGCAAATAAACATGGGCAGGAGCCCAAAAAAGAGATCGCAATTGCGTGGATTAATGCTGTGAGAGAACCATTTGAGCGTAATCCCCCCAATTGCGATAACACCAAAATGTATGGTATTATTACTGCATTTTAAACTAACCTTATTATTAGTGTTGATTGTGTTATCGTAATGCATGGTCGTAAACTTGCCAGTGCATAATATCTAGAATATACGAAAATACGTTATGGGTGGGGATGTCATTAGTAGGTCCCTGGAGGAGTGGAGGAGCGGTTAGGGGTATATTTATGTACCAGGTTTGAAATGTAAGGGAAGGCACATAATTCTTCTGTTTAACCCTTTGGCTACTCAGTTTGTTGGCTTGATCAGCTGTGTATGACCTCCGCTGTGTATCTGGACTACTCCACTGGGCATTTCATCAGTCTCTTCTCTAAGGTAGCATACTCTTGTGCTTAAGTACTTGGGGAAACCATAGTTGGGTAGGATAATGCGCCTCCCATGCAAGCAGGGACATGATCAAAGTTGGAGACATGATCCCCCCTATAGACAGTTTACTTGAAAGCGAGTTAATTTGAAAGCTACTGAACATGGTATTATAACTAAAACTGTCACTCTGTCGAGCAGTCAAAATTCTGAGCCACTTTTTGATCTGAAGGGAGGGGATGCGGCTGCGGTGCTGCTTGAAAAACACGGTAAAGCCCAAACTGTCCAAACTGTGGCAGTGAAGACAGTCTCAATGGGGGTAATGAGAGCAGTTTGGGCGCGGCTTAACAAAAGTGCCACATCGCCTCCCAAACCACCCAGTCCGCCTATTCGTAAACGGACATGGACAATTTTTACAACCACCTTCTTGATCTTGGTCACTGTTACGCCTGGGCTAGGGGAACAAGGCGGCAGACCATTCCTGGGGATAGGGTACAGGACTGGATGGGGTTTTGGAATGCAGAACAGGTATGCATAGAACTGGGAGTGCACTTAGGACAGGTTTATATGGATGCGTGGGGTTTACTGATGGTTTTTTTTAGACAGGGACTGGAGGAAACTTAGAGTTACATCAGTGGGTTTGGTAGCATGTGAACAGGAGGGATCCAGAGTAAGTAGAGAACTACGAGACATAGACACAGGACACAAGACAGGAAAGTACGCAAGCAGGAGTGCTCTGGGGAAACATGTGGGGCTACAAGCATGGACGGTAGTCTCAGGGTACAATACGCAGGGAGTGATGGTAACTCTGTTAGACCTGGTGTGGCTCGAGGCAGGGACGCTGCCACAGGAAGAGAAGCTCTGAGAGCTGGGGTGTTACTGTAGTCTACAGTTCCAGGAGGACTCACCAGGCAGGGGTCACCAGGCGGGTACACAAAACAGGGATATGCGCTGGACTGACTGGGAGCGGAGAGTCTAAGCTGGCTCTGGGTTTTCACACAAATAGCCCCCCAGGAGGGGGGGTGTGGGAACAATCCCTTGTCATTGAGGGGGAACAGTGCAGATTTTCCCGCACAGGAGGGGCAGCAGGGTTCCCGCTTCCCCAGACAATCCCAACAGAAGGGTTGTTGTGGTGGTGGAGCAAGGACAGATACGGTGGTTACAAGAATCAAAAGGTTCACAGTTAAGGCGGGTCGGGTAGTAGGCAGTAGGAGTGGAGGCAGGTCGGGGATAATCCAGAAGGGAAAAACCAGTTCATGGAAACAGGGGAATACAAAAGGATAAAGGGTAAGGTCTAGCCAAGTCAGGTCAGGTATCCAGGAGAACAAAACACAGGTGCAGGAATACAAAAACAGGGATCAAGGATCAGGTTCTAGGCGAGTCAGGGGCAGAGGAAGGTTGGGTGATCAGGGAGAAACAAAGCAAGGTCGGGGGACACAGGAACAAGAACAGATACAAGGTCAGGGACTTGCGGTGGTTATTAAGGCCAGGTATTGGGATACAGGGTTTGAAACCCAATGTACAGCAACTTCCTATTACATGGACAGTGTTTATATAGGAAGTGTGATCCAACAAGAACCAATCAACTGAGGTCGATGTCAGAGAGATAGGCTAATGAGGGGATAGGAATGAAATCAGCTGGAAAAAGGTTGCACAACAAAGTGGATTCTGGATTTGCGTGTGTCCATACTCATATGCATTACCAGTTCAGGTTATCACCAGACAAATGCAAGTGGCACACAAGTAAGATATCCCTGCCTTTGATGAGCAACCCAAGTTCTGGGTTTGAATCCCAGCAAGAACCTAACAGTCACTGTAATTAGATAACCTAATTAAGACAATAAGAAATAGACCCCACAATCAAGAAAACCCCTTAAAACCAGTTAAAGAGGAAGGGAGGGACATCCTTTCAGGAAAAGAGGTCCATCCCCTTCATGGGTCAGCCTCCTATGGTGCCTCTGACCCGTGGTAATTTATGGTGAGAAGATCCTCAGTGCTCCAGCCGGCCCCACTCAAGTGCCATCCCACTAAGTGGTGAGGGGCTTAGGCTGCCCATGCACGTGCAGATTATCCCTTGATAGATGAGGGACACTAACGTTGATCACGCTGCAGCCGACCCCTCAGATGAACATCCGGCATCTTTGTGTGCTGACCATTACTTTGCAATGGACATCGACTGTGACTTACAATCATGTCCGATAACCCAGGGATGGCCGCATTAGATATGCGCGTGCACGGCACTCGAAGCATCCAACAATGTAGCCCATATCTGTGTGTGTTTGGGCATCTTTACAGGACTGGACAGATAAACAAATCTATTGTGTACACTTCAACAATGAATTTAAATGATTTCTCGCAGTAAAGGCCTCCACTAGTGATGGCTGAACATCAGCCAGGTCTGTCCGTGAACGGTCGGATTGGACTTTTAAAGATGTCCGCCGTCCGCCTGTTTGTGGACAGATACAAATTCCCTGCCTAGAACGCATATTTCCTGGGTACGGGAGCCGGATGTGACGTCACTGACGTCACTTCCTGTCCCCGAGCCGGTTTTTCACTAGGAGACCGGCTTTATGCCCGGTCTTCTAGTAAAAAGATTTTTCCTCCAGCACGATCTCGCAGGTTCTTATCCTAGCCTCCACACATGCCATCACTAGCCTCCACACATGTGGCGAGCAGGGACTGAAAGATGGGCTGTGGAGTGCAACCTCATGACATCATCACGCTGCACTCCATCAATCACAGTATCGGGGTTTAGTTAGTTTGAACGGGGACGCCGGTTCCCATTCAAGCTAATGGTATTGGCCAGAGATTTACGGACATGTCCATTCTCATCCCATGGGCACCCATGATCCGCGGACGATCTTGTCACCGACCAATGGCTGCTAGTGTGCCGCTAGTGTGCATCGGTCAGCGGCAAAATCGACCATGGTTCGCTAAGTGTATGGGGGCCCTTAGTTCCCCATATTGGCTCAATTTTTTCACTTTGCCAATCACGTCAAACTAACGTTCAGAATCACAACTTTGGCTGCTCTTTAGCCTACAAGGTTCAGTTCATTTTCCCCCAACTCTCAACTGAATGAAATCCTGAGACGTTTGTTTGATTTAAACCCGTTTAATAACGGAGGGAAATTCTTGTCAGCCCAGAACACGGTGCCGTGGCTCGTATGAAATCGCTGCAAATAAACGCCACTAAACCGCAATTATAAAACAGATGAAAAAAAAAATAAACACATGTAAATCAAACTCACAAACATCATCGCTTTTAATTATCTGTTTGTGTAATATATAGACATCAAAAAGCAATTTTCCTTTTCACTGCTGTGAATTTGTATGACTCTAAACGGATACAAATCCATTTTTATCTCATTTACAGGCGAGCTCCGCGCTCCTCTTTTTTTTTTTTTTTGCCAGTCAGCAAATTTTCATAGATCTTCGAGGTGTCTGACACAGCTTTTAAGCACAAATGTCAGTTTAAGTGGATTGCTGTTGAAGCTCAGTCCTATCAGCATCTGGTATTAGCTATCCATCAGATAGGAGGGGAAAAAAAAAAAGTCTAAAGTCATTTGGGAAATCACACTCAACTGAGTCATTTCACACCTCTAGAAGCTCTGTAACTAGTTCATTGACTGGACACAAATATACTATCGGCTCATCAAAAGCATTTTATAGATTTGGGGTAAGGCTGTGAGAGGCATAGCAATAGGATAGCTGGCATGGACAAAAAAGGTTTATAAAAAAATATGATCCCCATACTTGAGGTAACCCTGCAAGTATGGGGTATCTAAAAAATGTACTTGACTTCCACTGGATGGATCTTTTTTAGATCGGAAGAATACCCACACCACCGGCGAAGGGAGCGGCTCGAACACCCATACTGTACCCTGGAGAGAAGAAGTTAGAACATGCCTTGTTCGCTGTGGACTGTCCACCTCTTGACAGGACGAGCTTCCCCCCTAGTGATGGCCTAACTTCGGCCAGGTCCGGGGCGGATCAGACTTTTAAAGAAGTTCGCCGTCTGCCTGTTCGCTGGCAGATTCAAATTCCTTGCTTGGAAAACCAAATGGGACGCCAGTGACGTCACATCCGGTACCTGGAACGCATACTTCCTGGTTGCGATAGCAGTATTGTCACTGACGTCACTTACGGGTTTACCAGCCGGCATGCTTACTAGAAGACCGGCTTAATGCCCGATCTTCTAGTGAACAGATTCTTCCTCCGGCGGGATCTCGCTGCTCCTGATCCCGCCAGAAGAATAGGAATAGAGATCTCCTTCTGCTCGCCGGCTAGAAGGAGGGCGAACATGCATGTTCGCGGCTAAACTGTTCGCCTTGAGGACAGTTTGGCCATCACTAGTCCCCACTGTACTGGCGAACAGTACGTGTGTTCGACCTGCCCTATTCACTGGCCAGAAGAAGGTTACTATTATTCCATTAGGCCGGAGCAGAAAGAGCCGGCCAATGGAAGAATTCTTTCACCAGTGACCGGGTATAGAAGCCAGTCTTTAGTGAAAGAAAACCCGCTTAAAAGTGACGTCACATCCGGATATCGGGAACTGTGCGTTCCAGGTACCGGAGGTGATGTCACGAACACGTGGGGTATTTGAATCTTCCAGTGGGCATTGGTCCGATCCTCCTATTCGTGGGCGGACCTGCCCGAAGTTCACCATCACTAGTCCCCATCAAATGGGAATCAGTGTGCAAAGTGGTGCACTTCCATTCCCATTCGATCAACCCGCAATCGAGTGCAGTGTGGTGGCGTCACTTCTGTTTTTTTCTATTCAAGTTCCCTGTGGGCAGGCAGGGAATTTGAATCTTCCAGTGAACAGGCAGACGTTCGTGGGCAGACCTGACCAAAGTTAGGCCATCACTAGTCCCCATCGAATGGGAATCAATATGAAAAGTGGTGCACATCGATTCCCATTCGATAGACCCGCAATCGAGTTCAGCGTGATGGCGTCACCACTCTGCGATCGATCGTGATTCGATCGAACGGGTGTCAATCAAAATAAAGTCGAAATTCCGATTTTCAAAATTTTGACCTCATTTGTGCAAAAACTGTTTGTGATTAGAGATGGTTGATTTCTTTTTCAAAAACTCGACCATTTCGATGATTTAGACTTAATTGAAAAGCCCCTGAACATGGTATCATCACCTATCTTGCTGAAAATGTACAGAAGGGTTGGGGGTACACTCCAAAAAAGAAAGTATGTCTCTAACACAAATATTTTTTGCACAAATGAAGTTCAAAGTCAAGTCAAAATTTCGAAAATCGGAATTTCGACTTTATTTTTTAACTTAATTTATGCAAAAACTACATGTGCTAAAGCAAAACTTTTTTTTTTTCAAATGTTCTCACAACCCTTCTCTACATCTCCAGAAATTTTGGTGATGATACCATGTTCAGGGGCTTTGAAATAAGCTCACAAAGTTAGCAAGTCGAAAAATTCGACCATCTCTATTTGTGATAGAGACATACTTTCTTTTTTGGAGTATACCCCCAACCCTTCTCTACATCTCCAGCAAGTTTGGTGATGATACCATGTTCAGGGGCTGTGCAATTAACTCGAAACCGTCGAAATTCATTTTCCAATATCCCATTTCCACAAGCTGTCGCCCTTTACAGATAAGGACCTTCCTTTACTCCTGTCCGTCATCCATTACTTCGCCATGACAGATAATTGCGTAAAATTGCGCCGTTTGCTCAATTTCGTGCAAATTGGACTAATGTGAAACTATGGAAATTATTTACGGTGGAAATGAAAAGAAAAGAGAAGTATCGCACTCGGAAAATTGTTTTTCCTTATTTTTTTTTTCATTAAGGAGGCGGAATGTCTCCGACAACCCACGGCGCGGGAGGGAGGGGAGCCCGCCACAAAGTTTTTTAAATGACTTTAACGTGACCCTGGTTGGTAATACAGCTCGTGTTATTGCAGTTATACATAATAGATGCAGGCTGTTGAGAAATAAACACATTATTTGATGTAATCAAACCTTTCTGAGAAGAAATTGAACGCAGCGGTTGTAGAAAATTTACATTATGAAGCTTTGGTATTGGTATGGAGGAACACAGGGGTGGGGGGTGAATTTCCGCATACATGGCTATTCTTCAAGGTATGTACATGCGAAAGAGAGGGGAGAGGGACGCGAGGACTAGAATGTCAGGGATCAGGGTCCCCTGT
>CM070032.1:814213-830220 GCA_036250615.1 Ptychadena robeensis
CCATACTGGGGACCCCGACGGCGCCGCACTCCCCCCAGGGCTAACCGGAGGCTGACACCATGAGACATCAAGTAAACTCTGCCATAAGACTCCATGTTATCTTCACCATGTCTTTTCACCATGAGACAGCCTGGGAGGCGGCCATAATGTCATGTCCAAAAGTAAAAATAAAGATTAGCAAGATAATGAAGATCAGCTTCAACCTTCCTAGCGGTATTCATGAGTGTGGCTCGAGTTAAATATAAAGTGCAAAAGGTCAAACTCGGGGTAGCTTACCTGCTCCATGTTCATTGGGGCTACCAGCGCCTATGCCAGTATTCTTAGACAGGCAATAGGTGTCCGAAACAGTCCAGAGAGAAGTTGTCATTGCTGGAGGATGCTGTGGCCAGCCTTGATGACAAGTAAACATGGAATGTTCGCTTTTTTTCTCCAGGCAAACAGTACGGGTGTTTGACCCGGCCCATGTTTGTCGGCTAGAAGAAGTTTATTATTCTTCCACTAGCTGGATCAGGCACAGAAAGATCCGGCCAGTGGTCGAATTTTACTAGAGATGGCAGTCAGTGAACGGAAGTGGCCGATGTTCAGTTGTCACTACTGATGACCATGGTGCCAGCCCCGATGACCAGGCCCATGGGCGAGCTACCCAGGCCTATGTCTGTTATCTGACAAGCATAGGCAAACCAAGTCTTCACATTCCCAGGGCCATTGATGCCAAAGTGTCGAAAAATGTTATCTGTTTACATTTTGTACTACTTTTGGTACCTGCCAGAATTGTACCCCCAGGGGGGTCAGCCGGCCATCAGAGGAATCTTGATGAGTCTGATCATTCATTCCGCGTCATCTTTATTTTCTTGTTTATACTTGAGCCGTTGTGCGCCTCGACAATAATTAGGATTCAGCGGCCAAGGGAAGAGTCCTGAGCTACCCTAAGCGAAGCTTTAACTTTTCTGTAGAACTTTGTACTCGTCGAGGTGTTAATTGGTCAGAGAAGAAAGCTGTGAATTCTTGGAAGCTCCAGACACTTTGCCTTCTTAAACTAGAAACGTTATTAAAAAGTACCGGGGTGAAAAATACAATTTCACTGCGTATCTGGAATAAAAGCAATTATATTGTGAATATTACACAGCATCGGGGATCAAGGTGTCATAAACAATTACATTGGAAAGCAACAAATATATTTTTTGCGGCTGTGTTGCTCTCAAGCCGGTGTTCTGATCTGTCCTACCCTATCGAAATGTGGTACCCTGCATATAGTGCGGGGGTCAAATCTCAACAAGAACATAAATGAACCTCCTGAAGCTCTCACCTTAACCCCTAACCGCCAAAACACCAAACCCTGAACCCTTCACCCCTATAGAACCCACCACCCAAATCTTCCCTGGCCCTAACCCCCAGAGGGGGATACCCTCTCTTCCCCACAACATGGGCCAGGCTTTGTGGCAGTGTGTGTGTGTGTGTGTGGGGGGGGGGGATTATTGAATATCTAGGACCTCCTGATCCTGCTCCCCACCCAATTGAATAAGTACAGAGGTCCCAATGACCCCTTACCTATACAGAGTGGGAAAGATATTTACTAGAATTAGGAGCCGAGACTGAAATATTAGCGTTTTCAGAATATAAGACACACCTGACACCAGAAAAAAATATTTAATATATAAGTTTTCACATCAATTGGCTTAATGCAATAAATAAAATTAATGCAATATCAAATTCAACCAGTAGATGTCACTAGCAGCAGTACACTCTTAGCATATCATGTTATTCTCCTCACTGATCAGAAGGAGGGGGGCAGGAGACTGCACAGTCTTCTCTCCTCTCCCTCCCTGGCTGCCTGTGTCCATGGAAGCAGCAGTGATTGCAGTTCCCACGGACACTGAGAGAGGGATAGATGGCCAGATGGCAGTTCATCTATCTCTCTCTTCATTGCTTATACCAGCAGGACTCTGTTGGCATAAGCAATTACACAGTTCAGATGGGAGATCCCGACAGCGGAAGGCAACTCTCATCTGACAGCTCCTCGGCTTGCTGAGAGAGCTGGCGAGAAGCCAAGGTGTGACGGCTGAGTTGCTGTGGGGTCGCACATTCGGACCATAAGACACAGGCACCCCCCCCCCCCATTTTGGGGGTGAAAATGTGCATCTTATAGTTAATTTTACGTTAATTTTACGTTTATTTTACGTTAATTTTATTTAAAGTTCTACCATTCCACATTACCCTCTGTCTTTCTTTTCTTTATCTTTTCCGGCATTTTGGACATCCATCGTGATCTAGGAGTGTTAAAAATAAAGGAGCCAACACAGGACGTTACCCTCATAGGCTTACCGTACAGAGAGTTTTACTATGGCTGATAGCCACCTTAGAGTATGTACCATACAATTTTCTATAGACTTTTGCATATATATATATATATATATATGTATATATATTGTGACAGGAAGCCTGTTAAGTCCTCTGGTTGTATCCAGTATGGGAGATACGTGTGTACCAGATACCGGCAGTATGCAGAGTACTTTGCCCTCTGACCAGCAGAGGGAGCTGGAATTGCTGAGCCTGGTGCAGGGTAAGACCAGCTGTGTCCTGTTTGCTCATTAGAGTTGGTTCCAGCTCTATATAATCTCCTCACCTGCTCAGTCAAACTGTTCCACCCTGGAACCAGTCCTGTGTGTGGCTGGGGAGCAGCGTGTACCTGTGTGGCAAACAAAGACTCTATGTGTCTGTTTCTATGGACTGTTATTTTAGATTTTACTACCTTCTCTGATGTACATATTGCATATAGACTTGCAAAACTAAACCACCCATGTGTTTTCACCAGCAAATCTTGTTTGCTGTGCCTCCTTCGTCTGCTGTCGACCCATCCAGGGGGTACCACACCTTGCCGCTCTACAGCTAACCCTCCACAATATATATATATATATATTGTGGGGGATCACAAACAAACAGTCCCAAATCAGCCTCCTGGCTTGGCACTGATCAAACCTTAATGGCCTGCCTCCTGGCAACCATCAGCGTTGGGCCACACACACTCTGTGTGCCCTGTATTCACTGCACCTAGCAGCACTGTCTCCCACTTCCTTGGAGAGCCCTGACTGAATGGCTTCAGCCTACATTTGTGGAGACACCCAGCCACCTCCCTGATGTCCATCAGGTGTAATTCCTGGATGGAATGGGAAGGCCCACCCAGTTCCTTCCTCTCCCATCCCAGAACCCAGAATCCCAAAACAAAAACTAAAACAGCACAACAACCTATTGTTGTTGTCCAACAATATCCTGGATTCCTTCCAGGATACCCCACCTGATGGACCTCTTACACAGTGGCAGATGACTAGTCTGTAGAGATGGTCGAATTTTTCGACTTGCAAACTTTGTGAGCTTATTGCAAAGCCCCTGAAAATGGTATCATCACCAAACTTGCTGGAGGTGTAGAGAAGGGTTGGAGGAACATTTGAAAAAAATAAGTTTTGCTCTAGCACATGTAGTTTTTGCATACATTAAGTTCAAAGTTAAAGTCGAAATTCCGATTTTCGAATTTTTTACTTGACTTTGAACTTAATTTGTGAAAAACTATTTGTGTTAGAGACTTACTTTCTTTTTTGTAGTATAGCCCCAACCCGTCTCTACATCTCCAGCAAGTTTGGTGAGGATACTATGCTCAGGGGCTTTGCAATTAAGTCGAAACCGGCGAAATGGTCGAATTTTTAAAAAAAAATTCGACCATCTCTAATAGTCTGTCACAATATATATACAGTATATATATATATATATAAACAAAATATATAGTTGATTGAATGCTGTCTAGTTGTCTCTTTTGTTTTTTTTTGTATAAGCACTTGGGGATGTCAGCTGAAGATTGATGTTTCCATGTGTCATGTACCGTTGGATAATTTATTAATGTGATTTTGATTATAGAATAAATTTGTTTCCTGAGGAAGCCCAACCCGGGCGAAACATGTTAAAGGGAAAAAAAAAAGACTTTTCCAATTATATATGCTCAATGTATACAGTATATGCCAGTGATCGGTAGTTATATATGGATTCTTTTCTATGTCACTTTTATTGAGTTCATGGGTCAAGATGTGAATAAAGACCTTTCTACGTCTGAGTCCAGTGCCTTTAAAGCCTGTTGTTTGGTTTCAAGAAAACAGTATTTTTGTATATTAGCATGTGGGTGTGGCACATAATATCTGATGATCCTCAGCCAGGTGCATTAACTTGGGATCTCTGTATTCATTCAATATGGTGGGAAGCGGGATCTGAGGGTCCTCTTATTAAAAGGAAACCTTGGGTACTCAAAAAGGGTCCACCCGTGCCCCCACAACACCTTGTTAAGGGGAAGAGACCCCCCATATCTTAACCTCCCTAGCGTTACGCCTGAAGCCAGTACAGGCACAGTTTGGGCGCAAGCGCTAGCTTTCCGTGAGCCTGCAGCATTTTTCAGCAAGGTGCTCCCCCTTCCTGTCCTTTCAGGCTTGCCAAAAAGGGGTCTGGTTTGCTTTGTGGGGGGACCCCAGGCTGTTTGGCGTCCCCCTTTTACAGAGCATACCAGGCTACCATAAAAGGAGAGACCCCCCATATCTTAACCTCCCTAGTGTTACGCCTGAAGCCAGTACAGGCGCAGTTTGATTGTGAATTAAACTGCATCCATGCCGGGATCTGTCGGGCGCAACTGCCAGCTCTCCATGAGCCTGCAGCATTTGTACAGAGCTGCAGGCACACAGAGCCTTTCCGACCCTGTGTTTATGGCATCATCGGTGACGCCAAAGGGGGTGGGGAGGCTGCACTATACACCTCCATGTTAATGGAGGGGGCGTCACTTTTCTCCTGATTGACACCAGCAGTGTGTAGAGGGCTGGGAGGAGAGCTGGCAATACTCCACAGCAATTGCCCGGGCAGCGGCTTTTCGTGCTATAAAAAATGGCGCAAAAAGCCGATAACCCTAGGAAGGTTAATAAAAAGTCTCTCCTTCATTGAGATATCGCATAGGAACCTGGTGAGATGGGGGTATCCCCCCTTCCTGTCTTGCCAAAAGGGGTCTGGTTTGCTTTGTGGGGGGACTCCACTCTGTTTGGGGCCCCCTTTTACAGAGCCTTTCCGGCCCGTGTTTTCGACGTCATCGGTGATGCAGAAGGGGGTGGGTAATGGAGGGGGCGTCACTTTTCTCCCCACACACCGCCAGTGTCTAAATGAAAATGGCAGGGTGTAGAGGGCCGGGGGAGAGCCAGCAATCACAGCGGAGAACAGTACATAAAAATGGAGCGAAAAGACGATAACGCTAGGGAGGTAAATGAAGGGTCTCTCCTTCATTGAGATATGGCATAGGGGCCTGGTGGGACGGGGGTGCTCCCCCTTCCTGTCCTTCCAGGCTTGCCAAAAGGGGTCTGGTTTGCTTTGTGGGGGACCCCATGCTGTTTGGGGCCCCCATTTACAATCAAACTGCACCTGTGCCAGGTTTAGGCGAAACGGCCAGCTCTCCATGAGCCTGCAGCATTTCTACAAAGCCTTTCCTGCCCCGTGTTTTCGGTGACGCCAAAGGGGGTGGGGAGGCGTGCTATACATCTCCATGTTAATGGAGGGGATGTCACTTTTCTCACGACACACCACTGGGGTCTTATTGACACTGGCAGTGTGTAGAGGGCCGGGTGGAAAGAGAAAGAAATCACGGCAGAGTACAGTGTACTCCACAGCGATTGCCCGAGCAGCGGCTTTTCATGCCATAAAAAATGGCGCGGAACCCCAATAATGCTGGGGAGGTTAAGGAAGGGTCTCTCCTTAATTGAAATATGGCATAGGGGCCTGGTGAGATGGGGGTGCTCCCCCTTCCTATCCTTCCAGGCTTGCGAAAAGGGGTTTGCTTTGTGGGTTACCCCACTCTGTTTGGAGTCCCCCTTTTACAGAGCATACCAGGTTACCATAAAAGGAGAGACCCCCATATCTTAACCTCCCCAGCGTTACGCCTGAAGCCAGTACAGGCGCAGTTTGATTGTGAATCTGGTCTGGTTTGCTTTGTGGGGGACCCCATGCTGTTTGGGGTCCACCTTTTACAGAGCATACCAGGCTACCATAAAAGGGGGTTTTGTGTGCTCTGGGGGGACCCCACGCTTTTTTTAAATTTTGTTTTATCTACTGCTCCCAGTGTAGGTTTCCTTTAAGACATTTTTTTTCTTCTGTAACATCAAGCATTCCTTTTTACAATTTGATTTTGATTACTTCACAAACGCTCAAATGTGTTTAAATGAAGTCTGGCAAATGTCAATTTAGAGACAAAACAACGGAACGCGGTCTTATCACAATAACTGGAATACACAAGTTAATTCTGAGATCTGCTCTGAAGTTTCAAATGAGACACGTTGTGAATTTGAAATCCAATCTGCTTTTTCTCTTCTGTTCTCTTTTTTTTTTTTTTTTTCTGCATTCCGTCATTTGATGTCAGTTGTTTATCAACTCCAAAAGAAGTCATATCACAGAACTACTAATTAATTGTCTAATTTATTTTTGGTTGTGGTTTTTTGACTTTATAATAAGACATTAGGGGATAAATGGAATGGAACGCTTCAATTTATTCGAATAACAAAGCTATAGATTTGTGGCTCGTGAAACTGCAGAGGCCATTGCGCCTTCCTACAGTTATAAAAACGGAGTGTAACTCGGGACATCTCGCTCTCACATCTCACTCTCTCATATTCTTAGTCTTAAGCTGGCCATACACCTTTAGATCTCTCTGTCAGATATTCTTTAGATCTACCAACAACTATGTAGTGCCGGGTCCTCTGCAATTGAACACAGGTAGACTTGAAGTCCCTCATATTACATGGTTTTGGTAAAACAAAAGGAGATCTAAAAGAAATCTGACAGAGAAATCTAAAGGTGTATGGGGGACCCTTACAGTTTTACAGCTGAAGTTTTCCCTGTGCAGACAAGTCAGGAAAATACTATTGTGTTTCCCCGATCATAAGACACTATGAGACAGGTCTTATTACTAGAGATGGTCAAATTTATTTTCAAAAATATGACGATTTCGAGTTAATTGCAAAGCCCCTGAGCATGGTATCAACACCAACAGATGTAGAGAAGGGTTGGGGGGTATGCTCCAAAAAAGAAAGTATGTCTCTAACACAAATAGTTTTTGCACAAATGAAGTTCAAAGTCAAGTAAAACTTTAGAAAATCTGAATTTTGACTTTCTTTTTTAACCTAATTTATGCAAAAACTCCATGTGCAAGAGCAAAACTTTTTTTGTCAAATGTTCCCCCAACCCTTCCCTACATCTCCAGCAATTTTGGTGATGATACCATGTTCAGGGGCTTTGCAATTAGCTCACAATTTAGCAAGTCGAAAAATTCGAGCATCTCTAGGTATGAGTAGTGATGGGTGGCATAGGCAATATTTGAATTTGTGATATTTCACAAATCACTCTGCCTACCATATTTTTCAGACTATAAGACGCAACCAGTTTTTACAGCAGGAAATCAGAAAAAAAATATTTCATTTGTTTAAATGAATGTGAAAAAGATCTCATGCAGTACCCCTATTCAGCCACTAAAATGGTGTCACTAGAGAGCAGACTTCAGCATCTTTTCTTCCCCACACAGAGCTCAGAGAGGGGAGGGAGGGGGAGCACAGGGGAATCTGCACTCTGGTCTCCTTGTCCCTTCTCTGCAACAGCTGTGTGAGGAAGCTGCCTGCCAGTGCAGCTTTCTCCACACACTCTGCATTGGCTATATTTGCGGGGCTCTGCAAATATAGCCAATACAGTTCAGCTCCCGGCAGATGGAGATCACACAGCTGACACAGGCTCCTGTGTGTCAATGGAGATCACACAGCTCTCCCTCTGCACACAGCTATCTGCCGGGAGAGCTGTCGGGAAGCCAAGTTGCGATCACCGGCGGCCGGTGGGTGAAAAAGTGCATCTTATGGTATATTCGATTGGATATTCGCAATTTGAAATGTTTGCAATGCATGGCAGTAGAGCTCCCCAATGCAAAATATCGCGAATATTCAAAATTGCGAATATCTGCCGCCATATTTGCAAAATTTGCGAATTCTCGAATAGCCGATATCAGTTGAATATATTTGACTACTTCTAATATTCTTAAAGAATTCTTATATTCGAGCTCAACACTAGTAATGAGCAACACAGGCTATATTTGTATTTGGAACAAAAAGTATTCGGTCCCCCTCCAATTGTGCAAGTTCTCTCACTTAAAGTTTTCAGTTACCAATACAGTTCAGCTCCTGGCAGATGGAGATCACACAGCTGACACAGGCTCCTGTGTGTCGATGGAGATCACACAGCTCTCCCTCTGCACACAGCTGATCTATCTGCCGGGAGAGCTGTCGGGGAGCCAAGTTGTGATCACCGGCAGCCGGTGGGTGAAAAAGTGCATCTTATGGTCCGAAAAATACAGTATATTTGATTGGATATTCACAATTTCAAATGTTCGCAATGCATGGCAGTAAAGCTTGCCAATGCAAAATATCACGAATATTCGAGATTGCGAATATCTGCCGCCATATTCGCCAAATTTGTGAATTCTCGAATAGCCGATATCAGTTGAATATATTTGACTACTTCTAATATTCTTAAAGAATTCTTATATTCGAGCTCAACACTAGTAATGAGCAACACAGGCTATATTTGTATTTGGAACAAAAAGTATTAAGCCCCCCTCCAATTGTGCTAGTTCTCTCACTTAAAAAGATGAGAGAGACGTGTAATTTTCATTATAGGTCACCTCAACTATGAGACACAGAATGGGGGAATGAATCCAGGAAATCACATTGAAGGATTTCTAATTAACCCCCCTAGCGCACCGCCCATATCGCGCCGTTTACAACGGCACGATATGGGCGATCAAGGCAGTGTACATAGTACACTGCCCGTCGTTTCGGGTATCCCGCCGGAGCTCTACGCGCAGCTGTTGTCAGGGAGAGAAAGCCGGCGCTCCTCCATTAACATGGAGGTCTATGGCGCCGCCCCCCCCGCCCCCTTCCGCGTCACCGTGACGCGATCGGGGCGGAGCCGCCAACCCGGAAATGCTGCGGCAATGTAAACAATCGCCGCAGCTTTCCGGGGAGGCATAAAGTCTCCCCATCGGCGGCTTCCCGGGCGGTTGAGGCGAGCCTAAAGCTCGGACGAGCTAGGCTCGTCTCAACCGCTAGGGAGGGTAATTAATTGTTAATCAAATGAGAGAAGAGAAAACACAGTAAAGTGGTGAACTTCAACTGTGAAGGGGGGGGGGCTAATCAATTGTTTAATGCCTCGGTAAGATAAGTATTTGGTCCCCTACAAACAAGCAAGATTTCCATCTCTGACAGACCTGTTACTTCTTCTGTAAGAGGCTCCCCTGTCCTCCACTCGTTACCTGTAGTAATGGCGCCTGTTTGAACTTGTTATCAGTATAAAAGACACCAGTCCCCAACCTCAAACAGTCACACTCCAAACTCCACTATGGTCAGGACCAAAAAGCTGTCGAAGAACACCACAAACAAAACTGTAGACCTGCACCGGACAAAATGATCTGTGGGAGGAATAATTAGAAAATGGAAGACGTACAAGACCACTGATAATATCCCTTAATCTGGGGCTCCACACAAGATCTCACCCTGTGGGGTCAAAATGATCACAAGGACGGTGAGCAGAAATCCTAGAACCACATGGGGGGACCTAGTGACTGACCTGCAGAGAGCTGGGTCCAAACTAAAGCTGGCCATACACCTTCAGATTTCTCTGTCAGATTTCCTTCAGATCAGATCAGATGTACCAACAACTATGTAGTATAGTGTCCTCCCTGATAGAATACATAGTGATTGGAAGGTGTAGAAAGGTCCTCATATTACATGGTTTTGGTAAAACAAAATCTGATCTGAAGGAAATCTGACAGGAAATCTGAAGGAAATATGAAGGTGCATGGCCAGCTTAAGGCTACCATCAGTAACATACTACACCACCAGGGACTCAAATCCTGCAGTGCCAGACGTGTCCCCCTGCTTAAGCCAGTACATGTCCAGGGCCATCTAAGAGAGAATTTGGATGATCCAGAAGAGGATTGGGAGAATGTCATATGGTCAGAAGAAATCAAAGTATAAAGCTAGCCATACACGTGTCGGATTCCATGTCCAAAGCATCGAGCGAGGCCGGCGAGGCTGCGGGGGAAGCGCAGGTGGTGACAACGGCAAGTAAGAGTATCAGTGCAGATAACAACTTGTACGAGAGGGATTCCGGGACGGAGCCGTGTCCGAGATGCCACCTCACAACGGGCAAACTCCCCCTGATACGGGCAGAATGCGGATGAGGAAAGACCAACAGTGTGGCGTTTTACTCGTCGGATCCGATTCTGAGCCCCCGAACGATCGGACCTGGATCGATCGGACAAGGTGGGCTGTCATGCGATTCCGGCACGATCGTTTTGCGTGCACCGTCCGGAATCGATCGTGCCGGAATCCGGTGCAAGTCCGACACGTGTATGGGGGGCCTTCAAACTCAACTTGTCATGTTTGAGGAAAAATGCTGAGTTGCATCCAAAAGAACACCATAACTACTGTGAAGCATGGGGAGGGAACGTCATGCTTTGGGGATGTTTTCTGCACACAAGGGACCAGACGACTGACCATGAAAGTAAAGAATGAATGGGGCCGTTAATCGTAGATTTTGAGTGAAAATCCTCCTTATATCATGCAAGGGCATTGAAGAGGAAACATGGCTGGTATTTCAGCATGACAATGAATCCCAAACACACACTGCCCGCTCTTCTGGTAATCTGGAGGATTTTCTGACCTATTACTATAGTTTGATTAGTTATTAATCATAGTGGATGCTCACGCGTGTTTGGGGTTACAAAATGATTACAATGTGTGGGTAGAGGTCAGTTTAGGTCTCTCCCCCTAATTGGGGGGGAGTGGGTTGACAGTTGGACTTTCCTCAGCTTCTTAAGCCCCCCATACACCTTAGATCGCTCCATACAATTTCCATATGTCTAAACAACTTGTGAGTACCACGGTCCCCCTGATAAATACTAAGTGATTGGAAGGTATATGCTCACTGCTTGTAGTGCCAGGTCTCCTGATAGAATACATAGTGATTGGAAGGTATATATAACCTGCTATGAGTGCCGGGTCCCTCCCGGATGAATCCAGTGATTGGAAGGTATATCTACGGCTATGTAGTGCCGGGTCCCTCCCTGAAGAATCATAGTGATTGAAAGATATATCTAATCACGCTATGTAGTGCCGGGTCCTCCCTGATAGAATACTGAGATGGAAGGATATGTATCACTGCTAGTGTGGCCGGGTCCTCCCTGATAAAATACATAGTGATTAGAAGGTATATAGCACTGCTATGTAGTGCATCTCCTCCCTGATAGAATAACAATAGTGGATTGAGAGTATATATCCAGCTATGTAGTGCTGGGTCCCTCCCTGAAGAAGACATAGTGAATTGGAAGGGGATATATACACACGGCATGTAGTGCTGGGGCCCTCCCTGATAGAATAACACTAGTGATTGGAAAGGTATATATCCCGTGCTAATGTAGTGCGGGGTCCCGTCCCTGATAGAATACAAGGGATGGAAGGTACTATACACTGCTACTGGAGTGCGGGTCTAATCTGATAGACAACAATAGTGATTGGAAAGGTATATATCACTGACTATGTAGTAGCCGGGTCTCCCTGATAAGACTACATAGAAACATAGATTGGAAGGAAGTATATATCACTGCCTAGATGAGGCTGGGATCCTCCCTGAATAAGAATACATAGTAGATTGGAAGGTATATATCAGACGCATGTAGTTGGGCCGGGTACTCCCAGGAATAGAATATATAAAGATGATTGAGAGGTAGATATCACTGCTATGTAGTAGCCCGGGAATGAGGCCGGTTCCTCGAAAAAACACAGTGAATTGGGGGGGAAGGTTTAGAAAAGCATCCGCATATTACATGGTTTTAGTAAAAGAAAGTTGATTGTACAGAAATTGTATGGAAAGATTGTAAGGTGTATGGGGGCCTTTAAGCACACCATAGAGCTGACAGTAAAGCCCCCCATACACGTCTAGGTTTTCTGTTCAATCAATTTCAATCAGGGAAATCTGTGATGGATTGTATGTTTGCCAACTGTAGTAACAGATATTTGATCAACTTTTTTGAGATCGACTGAACGTCCAGCACGTCCAATCATTTTTCAGTAAATTTTTTTCCCAATTTTAATTGTTTTAGGTTGATCTAACCATGTGGGCTGCCATAGATTTTCAATCAACCAAAAAAATTATTGAATTAAGTTGACTGGATGAAAAATCTAGATGTGTATGTTGGGCCTTAAGTGATATCAGAGTAGTGGAGGAAAAACTTCAGCTTTAATGGCAAACATCAACATTTCTACTGAGAAGCCATTTACCACGTCCACCTTCATGACTCCTGAACGGACATACAATGTGGGATCAGAAACTTTTGCTAAAAACCCATAATTGACTTCCTGTAATAGAGGTCCACGTGAATGACTGCCTCTAGTTCATTTGCAGAACGTTTCCTTTCTTCCTACAATAAAGTATTAAATAGAAATCAGATTTTTGCCGGCAGTCAGCAGGCAGCTTTTGTGATGTAAGAAGTTTCAAAAGTGCAGGAACATGAAAATTGAAATGAATGCCGACAGTGATAGAAAGCAGCAGACAAAGCTCGGGGGTGGAATCGCTTCCTCATTGTTACAAGGGGTTCAGGGGGAACGTTCAGGTTGGGATATGAGAAAACTATTACAGTCAGATACATTTAGAACCACTCAGCAGATACGACAACCTTCTTTTAACTCCTGAAGGCTCCAACTTTATCTAAAGCGTAAAATTATGCTTCAATATGTTTCCTTTATCGTACATGTGTGTTTGTTTTTTTTTCCCTTCCTTCTGCAAGTGTCTGTTAACAATAGTGATGATCACGAATATTCGGATTCCGAATATTAATTGCGAATATTGGCAATTCGGAAATTCGCGAAGATGGTGAATATATCGCCGAATATTTGCAATTCTGGATATTCAGTATTTTTTTTCCATTACACACGCCTCACAATGCAAGTGGACGAATGGGAAGGCTGCAACAAGAGCTTAGCAACACTCCCTGCGACCATCAACAGTTTTTAAATCCAATATTGGGGTGATGCGAATATTCGGAATATTGCGAAAATCTGCACTTTTGAAAATTCACGAAAATCACTTAGATGGCGTCCAATTTTTTTTTCAACACGCCCCTCAATGCAAGTTAAACATATATTCACGAATATATAAAATTCGCATCAATTCACGAATATATAAAATTCGCATCAAACTGCCGATATTTGCAATAAGAAGAATATTGCCGAATGCGAATATTTTCCGAATGTTTTCCGAATGTTTTCCCAAAAATTCGCAGCATGCCGCGAATACGAATGTTGCCTATGCCGCTCATCACTAGTTAACGGCCTGCTTTCTGATATTGCTTGAACTCTGCCTGGACTAACCTCGGATTGTCCCTGACCACACCTCCTGCCTTATCCATCTGTACCGAATTTTGGACTGACCTTTGTGTATGACTCTTAATAATAAGTGCATTAATAGATTTGCTTGTATTGCTTCTGATGAACCCCTCAACATTTGAATCTGTGTGCTCAGAGGTGTCCATGGACTATCAGAACTAGTGATGGCCAAAAAGTTCGCCCGGCGGACAGTTCGCGGCGAACATAGCATGTTCGCAGTGCGGAATGCCAGCGAACATTATGGGTGTTCTACACGCCCACTATACCTTAACATGGAGACAAAGTGCGACCCCACACCCTATAGTCAGGTGGGACAGTACAGCCAATAACACTCCCTTTCGCTCCTGGAGAATACCCCCCTTATAAAAGAAGCCCCCCAGCGGCCATTTTTACATTTATCCTGTGTCTCGAGTACTAGATAGATAGGGAGTGTGTCTCCAGTACTGGATAGATAGGGAGAGCTGCTGCTGATTGAGGGATTGCTGAGATACTTTACTATTATACTCCATCCAGTGATCTGTAGCTATAGCTAAGGTGTTCTGTTACATGTAACATTAGGGTAGGGTAAAAAGGGAGAGATATCTGAACCTTAGGTGCTGATTTGCCACATCCCAACTGGTATATGGAAAGAAAAATAGAAATTGTTTTCCCTCTCCGTTTCAATACGGATGAAGGACTTGGGGACTTTAAAGGCAGTATCAGACTTTGAATATAATTACACGTATTTTTAATGTGTCATTCCGCACAGTTTACAATTTTTTAAAGAAAATAAGCATAGTAATATGAACATCACAGTACATCTGGTTACATCACCACAATCATACATGTCTTTATCCTCGACATGTTTCGCTGGGTAGCTTCATCAGGAGGTGTCATAAACATATATATCACACTTTTCAGATCTCTATGAAAGAAACAACGCATGTTTGAGTATAAACCACATTAGTAAAAAAAAAAAAAAATTTTTATTAAATTACAAAACATTCATTTTTGAAGTTAAAAAAAAGAACAATACAAAGTGCAGAGTGCAAAGTGTTTTGTTTTTTAACTTCAAAAATGAATGTTTTGTAATTTAATAAATTTGTGATTTTAATAACCAATCATGTTCTAAGGGGTATCATTCTCCAGCTCCCCCAATAATCCCAGGGTATGAGGGTACCCACTCACATTATATTCCTTCCTTCCTCGGCCTATAAACCAAGGAAAGGTATGGATATTACCAAAATTTGTCCTATATAATTGGGATGAGGAGCAAAAAACCCCTTTATCTTGGAGAATACATACATACATAGAGGTAAATAGGAGAAACACCTACGAGGTATATAGGCAAAAACCATAAAACATATATTTTATCCTAAGTAATGGAAATGTCAGGAGACCTACATGTCCCACGTCCATTTTTTTCCATAATGTCATCTATAATCAGACCCCGTCTCTTGAAAAGAGCATCACTCCAGGCCTCTGGATATAAAGATTTTCTTCCACATGAAATCCTCATCCTAAACGGCAAATGTCAGGCTCCGGGACTAAA
Source organism: Ptychadena robeensis (assembly GCA_036250615.1). Taxonomy (NCBI): domain Eukaryota; kingdom Metazoa; phylum Chordata; class Amphibia; order Anura; family Ptychadenidae; genus Ptychadena; species Ptychadena robeensis. The sequence goes on from CM070032.1 coordinate 829,235, forward strand.
GGGTCATTGCAGGATCTCGTACACGGGATTATCACTTGTAACATTCGATCACGCCGACTCGCTGCTGATGAATTAAATGGTTAGCGCGTTTGCCAAAGTGGGCTCACTCTTGGCTTCAGCAACGCGATGTGATGAACGAAGCGTCCCAGTGGAGGCTTTATGGCAGCTGTATCTCATGTATCAAGTTCCCTCGCCCTTGAGTAGTAAAATGGAAAAACAGTTAATCTCCTTCTTTATTTCCAAAGGGGTTTGGGCTCCTTTCCAAGGCCTGATGAGTTGCCTTAAAATCTATTGAACTGGCCATTTCTTGACCTCATTACTGACTGCTATACTGCTGTGGACTCTTTTCGGTGGCAAGACTCGACTTTAAAATATAAGGGAGCGAGGAGCTGAGTCGGGATCCGAATAGATCAGGTTCTGCAGTGACTGTCACTGGATAATGATTTTTCAAAGCCGGGACCGTAAAATTGAACATACACTTTATTTCAAACCGAATCTGCTTTTTATTTGACCGAATCAATTAAGAGCTCACGAGTCGGCGAGATTTAGCGGGACTGTCGTTTGTTTGTATAAATAAAGTTAATTGCTTTTGGACAGGTTGTTATATAGTGTGCGGTTTGTGGCTTTAGTTATGTGTTTATGTCTCTTGCAATGTCTAACGCTTATTATACGATGTTTAAGGGACTTTGTAATGAAAGTTTTCCCAAAAAGTCTTGTATGGATTCTTGAAACCCCTTGGAAGGGGGTAAGGAGCGGGTAATAGTTATTATACACCTGCAGTTTGGGGAATTTCAATAAATTGTGGTAATTGTATTGTTATTATAATGTTGGCACAAACCAAGCTCTAATTACATGTTGATGACAACTCCCTCTGCAGATAGATAGATATGGGATAGATAGATATGGGATAGATAGATATGGGATACATGGATATGGGATAGATAGATATGGGATAGATAGATAGATAGATAGATAGATAGATAGAT
>CM070032.1:830320-848601 GCA_036250615.1 Ptychadena robeensis
CACACAGCGGATCTCCTCTCCCTCCTCACACAGCTGATCTCCTCTCTCTCCTCACACAGCTGATCTCCTCTCCCTCCTCACACAGCTGATCTATCTGCCAGGAGAGCTGTCGGGGAGCCAAGTTGCGCCGGATGACCGCGGGTGGTCGCACATTCGGACCATAAGACGCAGGCACTCCCCCCCTCCCCCCATTTTGGGGGTGAAAAAGTGTGTCTTATGGTCTGAAAAATATGCTACTTTACAGGAAAAAAGTTTTTAGACACATTCCACATCTTAATCTGATTTACAGTTACACGGCGGGTTTCATGCAAATGCATTATTTATTTATTTTTTGTATCTCTGCTTTCCTAATAGAGTTAATTATTCTCCCATTCAAGTGAAATCAATACTTTATTACAAAAAAAACCCAGGTTGCAGCATATTTGAGCGCTCACTTATTACATGTGGAAAATGAGTGGATTTTACCCCGGGTCCCCGGGCGATGTGTAAGGTAAAGTCATTCTGCTACTTTCAATTGATCTAATAGCAAATTAAGTCCCGATGCATTTGTGTTGCTTAAAATAACTTTGCCATCTGTTCCGTGTCTTAGGAATATTGACAGTTTATTATGTATGACAATGCGGCGTTTGTTCATCTGGAGCCCGGCGCGCGCACACGCAGGCTTTCTTCCGAGTCGGATACCCAAATGTTGTTTTATATTAAATCAGAGCCTCTTAGCACTCCAGGCACAGCTTGCCGTGGAACGTACCATCCCTCGTACCACCCCTTCCATTAAACGATACGGAGAAGGTTCCGGAAAAAGGGAAAAGGCACCACAGAGTCATCATCTCTTTAATACTCTGTAATTGGTTGTTGTCAAATAATGTAAATGTAAGGCGAGATGGATTAAATAAGAGAAAGATAAAAGCCCTAGGGTGGGGAGGCTGCATTAGGCTATGTTCCCACTTAGGCGATTGATCGCCTGGCGCTCGCAATTTTCAATCGCCTTCACTATTTGGAATGGGCTTGTCCCCATTGATAAGCTCGCATGTGGGTTTTTTTCCTGATCGCTCCTGTAGACATTAATGGACAATCGTACGCCAGGGATTCCGAAGGCGATTGAATATCTTGAGTACAGGTGATTAATCGCTAGTGATGAGCGACTAGGCAATATTCGAATTCACGTAATTTCGCGGATATCCGCCATAATATTCGATTCCATATTCGTAATCTCGAATATCCGCACTTACGACATGAATTGCGATCTAAACATCGCAATTGCGATCACATATGCGCAATGCATGCAAGTCAATGGAGAATGGCGGAATCCGAAATTGTGATTATCCGAGAAAGCGCAATTGCGATCCAATATGCGCAATGCATGCAAGTCAATGGAGCTCGGATATTCGACTGGGAGAATATCCGTCATTTCCGTTTAAAAAAAATCGCATTGCGATTATATAATCGCGATCCCATTCATTGCAATGGATCGCGATTATAAAAGCGCAATAAATCGCGAAAAATCGCGATCGCGTCGGATATCCGATGATATATTTGCGAATATTCGCGAAATGGCGAAATAGCGATATTCGAGCTAAATATTCGAAAATCTAATATTCGAGCTCAACACTATTAATCGCCTAAGTGGGAACATAGCCTTAGTTTTCCTTTATATTCATCTAGAGCCTAGGTGCCCATGCGGTGCCCATGCGGCCCTTTGGGGGTTGTTTGGCGGCCCCCAAAACCTAACTAATAATGCATAGGACACAGGAACTTACCTGTGTAGTGGTGACATGCTGACCCGGCTTTCCTAATCAACTTGGGCAGTCCTATGTCAGTAAAATTGTGAGTGTTAATTGGGGAATCCAGGTCTGCATATGAGCGCTGCACCCAGGGGCTGCCTTTTGACTGCCTGTCCGGAGCTGGTCCACCGCCTGCTGAGATATGTGGACGGGGGGGTCTGGATCGATGTAATGTGCGGCCCTTGAGTGATGCAGAGGGCCGCACTTGTGGCCCTCCATATCAACTCAGTTGCCCACTACTGATCTAGAGGATAAAGCCAAACCATAACCCTCCTTGTCAGGTAAGACAAACCCAGTTCGGACAGAGTTTGTTTTTGCTGGGATCAGGCATGCTTAACTATGCTCGGCGAGCCCATGGCGATTCTGAATCACGGTGATGCAGATGAGGCATGGGGGGGCACCTTACACCTACATGTTAATGGAGGGGTGTTGGTTCTCAGCCCACATGTCCTGCATTATCGATGAGTAGAACAGATGATGGGTAGAACTAGCAGCGTACAGTGTACTTTATTTTTCGTCGCCGGAACCGCGTCTCTGAAACTGTCCCGATACGGGCGGACCACTAGGGAGGTAATTACACATTCTGCCCTACAATGGGTACAGTTAAGCTAGACATACAATCTTTATTTTTAGATCGTAATCTTTTCATCAGACACCGATCGTAATCCAATCTAAAGTAGTACCACATGGAAGGTTAGATCGTCATAATTAAAATTTATGCAAAACTTTTTTTTTTTATGTTCCCACAATCCTTCTCTACATCTCCAGCAATTTTGGTGATGATACCATGTACAGGGGCTTTGCAATCAGCTCACAAAATCAGCTAGTCGAAAAATTTGACCATCTCTACCAGTTAGCCAAGTTTGACTACTCTATCCATTATCATCGTGGAAAGAACAATTCAGCGGCATATGCTTTGTCCAGGTTTGTGATGGCCGATCATCGGCCAGGACTGTCCGCGAACGGGCGGATCGGACTTTTAAAAAAGTCCCTCTAGGCGGAAAAACCGGATGTGACGTCAGTGAAGTCACATCCGGCACCTGGAACGCATAGTTCCTGGTTAAGGGAGCCGGATGTGACGTCACTGACGTCACTTCCTGTCCCCGAGCTGGTTTTTCACTAGGAGACTGGCTTCATGCCCGGTCTTGTAGTGAAAAGAATCTTCCTCCGGCACAATCTCGCAGGTTCTGATCCTGCCGGAGAAAGAATAGAGATCTCCTTCTCGACGGCGAACGGGGTGGGTCTAACACCCGCACTGCTCGCCGGCGAGAAGGAGGGCGAACATCCATGTTCAACGCCGAACTGTCCACCTTGCAGGCAGTTTGGCCATCACTAGTCCAGATAGCCTCAAACCCAGCCCTATAGATGGTCGAATTTTTTTTCAAAAATTCAACCATTTCGACGATTTCGAGTAAATTGCAAAGCCCCGGAACATGGTATTATCACTAAACTTGTTGGAAATTTAGAGAACGGTTGGAAGTTTATTACAAAAAAGAAAGAATGTCTCTAACACAAATAGTTTTTGCACAAATTAAGTTCAAAGTCAAGTAAAAATTTAGAAAATTGGAATTTCGACTTTGATTTTTAACTTAATTTATACACAAATTACATGCGCTAGAGCTAAAAAAAAAATTCCAAATGTTCCCACAACCCTTCTCTACATCTCCAGCAATTTTGGTGATGATACCATGTTCAAGGGCTTTGCAATCAGCTCACAAAGTCAGCAAGTCGAAAAATCTGGCCATCTCTACCCAACCCTGCCAAGGACTCTGAAGACATAGAGATACCAAATCTAATGGATCTGATGCCAAGGGTCAAGGCTCAGATGAATCCAGTCCAAATTCTTCTTGGATACGACTGGGCTGAGCTGCAGAGGGAAGATCCAGTGGTGAGACCGGTCCATCGTGCGGTATATAACGGTGTCTAGCCTTCTAGGCAGGAAAGGGACCCTATGCCGCAGAAATATTGATGGCCAGGTCCATTCACAAACAGGCGGATGGAACTTTAAAAAAAAAGTCCGACGTCTGCCTGTTCGCAGGCAGATTCAAATTTGAATTGGGAAAACCAGAAGTGACGTCAGTGACGTCACATCCGGTACCTGGAACGTCACTTACGGCTTTCGGAGTCAATTTCCACTAGAAGACTGAGTTCTCTACCTGGTCTTCAGTGAAAAGATTCTTCCTCCGGCGGGACCGGAGGAAGAATAGTGAGCTCCTTCTTGACAGCGAACGGGGCGGGTCAAACACCCGTACTGCTCGCCTACTAGAAGGAGTGCCAGCATCCAAGTTCACGGCCGAACTGTTTGCCCTGTGGACAGTTCGGCGATCACTATGCAGGAATCTCAAATTCTCAAAATGCTGATATTCGCAAAAAAAATTTGCGACCAGCATATTTCTCAGTTTGGTTTATTATATTCTTACGTAACTTTTTGTTTTTGTGATTTTTGGTCTTTTTTTAATAAAGAGTCATTCTATCTGTAACCTGGTGGTAGTAAATCTCAATACCTCTATAGTAGTGATGGCCGAACATCAGCTTTGGCTGTTTGCGAACAGGCGAATCGAACTTCTGCAAATACCCGCCACGAACATGCGAACGGCGAACCTCCATTGACTTTAATGAAGGGCGAACTTCTCAAATCTTCAGGTCATATTTGCAGCCAAAATACCAATAAAAAAAAAGTCAAAAGGGTGCGACCACCTGGACGGTGTCATGCCAGAGGGGGCTCAATAGCTAAACTCTTCCCCCAAAATATGGATTTTTTTAATGCTATTTTCTTGCTGTATTCTGTAGGTCTAATGGCCGGAAATCACATCTAGATTAAGAATTTTGCCAAAAGTTATCGGACAGCACCTTCTGCAGCGCATCACATTTAGTCAGATCTCTCTGCAATGCATAATACAGCATACCCCACCCCCAGAGAAGGACTTTTGTGGCTCAGTTATGATGAACTACATGTAACAGAACACCTTAGCTATAGCTACAGATCACTGGATGGAGTATAATAACAAAGTAGCTTAGCCGCCCCTCAATCAGCAGCAGCTCTCCCTATCTATCTAGTACTGGAGACACAGGATAAATGTAAAAATGGCCACCGGGCTGCTTCTTTTATAAGGGGAGGTATTCTTCAGGAGCAAAAGGAAGTGTTATTGGCTGTACTGTACCACCTGACTTTAGGGTGTGGGGTCGCACTTTGTCTCCATGTTAAGGTGTAGGGGGCGGGTCGAACACCCATAATGTTTACAGGCATTGCAAACTGCGAACATGCTATGTTCACCGCTAACTGTCCGCCGGGCGAACTTTTCGGCCATCACTACTCTATAGTCTCTAATGCACGGAATGAATTGAACATTTTCAAAGGAAGGGTTGTAGTACGACATTAATTTCCGTACTGGTGTAAAAGTTGATCCAAAGAAAAAAAAAAGGAAGAAATTGTAATGTTTTTGCAGAAATGAAATCCTGAATAGAGAAGGACGATCTGGAAATTGGAGATTAGAGAAGGAAACCTGAAGAAAGGCCGGCGACTAAAGTAGAATTGTAATTGATTAATGTTTGAACAGAGCAGGAAGCACTTTTGTCACACTTTCCTCGGCGCCCGTGCTGGAGATTATATGAAAAGGAGAAGCTGAGGCAGAAGTTGACTTTTCATAAATGAAATAGGAGCCCCGATGTTTCCTGAAATCATTTCACAAACCTAATAGAAAGAAAAAGTTTCTCTTTTCTGATGAGTTATTGAACTTTCTGCTCATGTTTTTAAACTGTAATATGATTAATAGTAACGGATAACATGGCGAAATTTGGTTCCGAAACTTCTCAAAAGTGTCACAGGAATAGTAGACTGCAACATGGAGCAAAGGCATCTATGAGTGGCCATATGTACATATAGAACTCTAAAAACATTTTCTCTTGTTCCTTGTATTCCCATGTATGCGTATACACTCTGAAACTCTTTAAAATGATCGAAATATTTTAAATATATATAAAAATGCTTACATTTATATTCAACCAATGTGTCACGGAAATGTGGCAAGATGAGCAGCGCTATGTGCGGGCCAAGAGAGGCCAGGTACGCATAGTCAGGTCGGTGTTCCATTGGAGCCACCTACCTTCACCTGCCCATGTCGAGACATGGGCATACTCCCCTCCCCCGATTAGCTGCCCGTGTCTGTTGTCCTACCCGTCCAGATGTCCCACCTTGACAGTTGTACTGTTGCAAGGCTACAGGCTTAAGCTTATGGGCTTCGGCTGCTAAGGTTATGGGATTGGGGGAGGCTAGGGTTAGGGGTAGGTGGCTCTGAGGGTTACCGTTAGGGAACTGGGAAGGATAGGAATGGTCGGAGGAATGGATGGTGGAGGAATGGATGGAGGGGGAATGGATGAAGGAAGAATGGTTGGAAGAGGAATGATAAGAGGATGGATGAGTGAAGAAGGAATGGGTGGAGGATAAATGGTTGGAGGAGGAATGGGTGGAGGATGGATGGACTGGAGGAGGAATGGCTGAATGAGTGGAGGAGGAATGGATGGAAATGAGTTTAAAAGGAGAGGGTAGAAGATGAATAAGTGGATAAGGAAAGGATGGAGGATGAATAGTTGGAGAAGGAATTAAAAGAGGAGGAATTGTTGGAAGAGGGGTGACTGGATGAGTGGAGGATGAATGGATGGTCTTGAGGAGGAATGGATGGAGTAGGAATGTTTGGAGGATAAATGAGTTTAAAAGGAGAGGGTAGAGGATGAATACGTGGATAAGGAAAGGATAGAGGATGAAAAGTTGAAAGAGGAATGAGTGGAAAAAAGAATCAATGGAGGATAAACGGATGGAGAAGGAATGGATGAAGAAGGAATGGTTGGAGGAGGAATGGCTGGATGAGTGGAGGAAGAATGGGTGGAGGAGGAATGTTTGGAGGATAAATTAAAGGAGCAGAAGAAAGGGTGGAGATGAATGAATAAGTGCGAGAGGAAAGGGTGGAGGTGGATAGAGGAGGAATGAGTGGAGAAAGAACAATGGAGGATAAAGGTTGGAGAAGGAATGAGAGGAAATGAAAAGAAATGTATGGGGGAAGGAGGAAGGGGTGGGAGGAGGAAGGTGTGGAGGATAAATTAGTTGAAGAAGGAAGGGTGGAGGCCATGAATAAGTGGAGAAGCGAATCAGGGTGGGGGTGGATTAGAGGAGGAATGGTGGGCGTGGAGAAAGAATCAATGGAGCTTTATAAACGGTTGGAGAAGGGAAGAGAGGAGAAGACAATGGGTTGCGAGAGGAGAGAGGAGGGAGAAGAAATGGTTGGAGGAGGCATGTTTGGAGGATAGATAAAGGAGAAGAAAAGGGCTGGAGGAGGATAGGTGGAAGGAAAGGGTGGAGGGTGGATGCGGAGGAATGAGTGTAGAAAGAATCAATGGGGATAAACGGTTGGAGAAGGAATGAGGAGGAAATAAATGTATGAAGGAGGAATGGGTGGAGGTGGAATGGCTTGAGGAGGAAGTTTGGAGGATAAGTAGTGGAGAAGGAATAGGGGGGATGGATGAGAAAGTGGTGGAAGGAAACGGTGGAGGGTGGAAGTGTAAAGGAGAAATGAGTGGAGAAAGACAGCAATGGAAGATAAACAGTTGGAGAAGGAATGGGGGAAAAGAATGTATGAAGGGGAATGGGTGGGAGGAGGATGGCCGGGAGAGTGGGGAGGTGGGGGGGGGGGGAATGTTTGGAGGTAATGTGTGGAGAAGGAGGGTGGAGGAGGTGTGGGAGGAGGGTGGGATGAATAAGTGGAGGAAGGGAAAGGGGTGGAGGGGTGGATAGAGGAGGAATGAGTGGACAGAAAGACTCACTGGAGCTAAAACGGTTGAAGAAGGAATGAGAGGAGAAGAAATGGGGTGGATAAGGAATGAGAGGAGAAAGGAAATGGAGCGAGAAGAAAGAAAGGAAAGGGGTGGGAGGAGAATGGGGGGCGAGGAATGGTGGAGAAGGGGATGGGTGGGAAGGGATGGGGGGAGAAGGGGTGGGTGGAGAGGCGAGAGAACTGGATGAAGAGAGTAATTAATTGAGATAGATGGAGGAGGAATGGCTGGATGAGTGGAGGAGGAATGGCTGGATGAGTGGAGGAGGAATGGCTGGATGAGTGGAGGAGGAAGTGATGGACTGGAGGAGTAATGAATGGACTTGAGGAGGAATGGATGGATGAGTGGAGGAGGAATGGATGGACTGGAGGAGAAATGGGTATAGGAGGAATGTTTGGAGGATAAATGAGTGGAGAAGGAAAGGGTGGAAGGATAAATAGTTGGAGGAGGAATGAGTGGAGAAAGAATCAATGTAGTATAAACGGTTGGAGAAGCAATGAGAGGAGAAGAAATGGATAATGGAGGAATGAATGGAGCAGGAATGGGTGGAGGGGGAATGAATAGAGAAGGGATGGATGGAGGATAAATGGTTGGAGGAGAACTGGATGAAGGAGTGATAATTGGAGGATAGGTGGATGGAGGAGAAATGGGTGGATGATAAAAACCCAATCATATAATTTCCATAACGTTATAGATTCCATATTTCTTTTTTTTGTTATTTGAGGTTTTTAGACCATAGAAATGGTCTTAAAAGCAAATTGAGATTTTTTTTAATAACATGACATCTTGAGCATGACAGGTGTTTTGGGTGGAGAAGTTTATTAAATTATTTACATGTTTACATTTATTTTTGTCTAAAACAATCATATAAAAACAAAACAAAATAACCCATGCTAAAGATATTACTTTTCTTGTAACTTTTTTCGCTATAAACCAAAAATCATGTCCATCCCGATCCTTCCAAAATAACTGACTTTCAAATGTTAAAAAGTTTTGTTACTAAATGAAAACAAAGCAAAACTTTACCAGTGCTGAGCTTTGTGCGTGGCAGGGAGCCGAGTCGCCTTGATGGATGCAGTCAATAGTCTCTTCAAAGTTGTCAGGAATTGTAGGCAATAATCTCGGCTCCGCGACGTACTTGTTGTGTGTCATCGCCTTCAGTGACCGTTCATAAACGGCAAGAGAGGGAAATAAAAGTAATACCCGCCGCATGCTAGAGGCCCAGGCAAACTGTGGACAATTCAGTTTTATAATGCCGGGGATTAACAGATTGGTACACGAATTGACACATAAAGGATGGTCTGATAACTATCATTTTTTTCCATTTTCATGCAGCAGAGGCCGGCGGATCAATATTTTTCGTCGTTTTGCCGAGAAAGATTTATGACGCTGGCTTATCTAAGAACAAAGAGAAGAAAATGGGAAAGAGGAACGGATGAACTCATAGAGCGCAATGTCAAGGTCGTAGGATTCCGGCATTGGCTTGCGTTTACAGGTGCATGTCCGTTCCCACCTCTCCGTCCATCATTGATGTGTGGTCTGCCCAACCGTGAATATTCCATCAATACAACCCTTGTTGTCACCACAGTTTCTGAATGCTGATCCATGTCGACCTCAGAGTGACTTCCCAGTTTACTGACTTCACCCATTTGGGCTTGTTTCCTTTATACGTTGGGACCCCCTACGCTAAGCATATTGCTTGGCGGGGATCCCGACATAGCACATAGTCTTACCTGCTCGTCGGACGCTTGGTCTTCACTGCGCCGAGCCTTTCCGCCGATGCAAGGCTCAACGTAGTCAAGTACATTGAGCCTCTGCATTGGCGGATGTGTAAACTCAGCATCCACTGCACAGGTAAGTGGAGGTGCTACATCGGGATCTCCGCCAAGCAATACGCTTAGCGGAGGGGATCCCAACGTATAATACAAACAAGCCCTATGGCTTCACTTACATAGGCAATTAATTGCCTTGCGTTGACGATTTCCCCGGGTGGTTGCAATTTTTTTTCTGATCATGTCCATAGACATGAATGGACAGGATTTTCCACTATGGAAGAGATTTTTTTAATAATGGGTTTTAAAAAAAAAAATATTGTGGGTGAAGATCGCCTGGTCAATCGCTCCCGATCGCGTGAGCTGCTGCGGTGCGGACGCCTGGCTGTGTCCGCCCCGTGGCTGATCGCCTATGTGGAAACAAAGCCTAAGTAGTGATGGCCGAACACTGGCCTTGTCCGTTCGCGAACAGGCGGATTGGACTTTTAAAAAGTATGATGTCCACCTGTTTGCTGGAAATTCGGGGGAGTTTTTTGCTGGAGACTAGGGTCTCTACCCGGTCTTTAGTGAAAAATGTTTTCCTCTGGCCGGATCTTTCCGCATTTGATCCGCCCGGAGGAAGAGTAAAAGACCATTTGCTGGTGAAGGGGGCGGGTTGAATACCTGTACTGTTCGCCGGCAAGAAGAAAAGTGAACATGTGATGTTTGCCACCATCTCTACCTGTTAGATAACCTGTAGCACTTCCTGCCCCATATAAGCCTGGGTCATCCATGGCTTTGCTGCCTGTGATAGCGTATCGTTACTGCTGGGTATGATCTGTTGTTTATTGGAAATATGACCGGTTCTTTGTTCCAGACTATTCTCTGCTGCCTGCCCTGACTCTGCTTGGATCGGCCTTTTCCCAGGCAATCTGACTGCCCTCTATCCTCCCGGCTCTCTGTGTGGTTGAAAGCGCCAACCCATCCATTAACATGAAGGTCTATGGCGCCACCCCGCCCTGCCCCTTTTGGCGTCACCAATGACGCTAAAGACACGGGCCGGAAATGCTCCGTGAGCCTGCAGCTATGCAGAAATGCTGAAAACTCACGGAGAGCTGGCGATTGCGCCCAATCCCGGAACGGATCCAAGATCAAACTGTGCACGTACTGGGTTCAGGCTTAATGCCCAGGAGGTTAATTATTACTCGGTTGTCTCTACTAAATGACCTTCATTGTGAAAAAGATGTTCACAATGAGAAGTGCTGATATTTGCATATTTTTGGGATCAACACTAGTGTTGAGCTTGAATATTCGAATTGCGAATATACTCAACAAATATTCGAGAGTTTGCAAATTTCGAGAATATGACAGCGGATATTCCCAATGTCGAATATCTGCGATATTATGCATTGTGAAGCTTATGACCATGCATTGCGATTTTATATTTGCAAAGCAAAAGTAAATACCACATGTGACCATTTTGATTCATTTTGAAGGTAAATGCAATTTTCCCAATTCATGGACATACACTCGAATTGCAAATATTCATGAATAACAAATAGAATATTAGTAGAATTATCCTTCTGGGCGGTTTGCCCGAACTCAGTTCGGGCGCAGTTTGATCGCTGATCTGACTGCGCCCGTGCCAGGATCGGGCACAAATGGAGCCTCTCCGTGTGCATGCGGCTCTTTTGAAGATCTGTGACGCCAAAGGGGGTGGGGGGGGGGCCGCGCCATAGATCTCCATGTTAATGGAGGGGGCGCCGCTCTCCTCTCTACACACAACCGCCGTCTATTTGACACCGGCGGTGTGTAGAGGGCTGGGCAGACTGCTGATGTAAAAATCTTGAATATTCACGGTTACAAAGATATAGCACTATATTCAAGATCTTAATGAATTCTGGAAGTGTCGATATTTGAAATACAATTTTGTGTTTTGAATATTTGCGAACACTAGTGATTGTGCGTGGAGAGACATTACACCTACATGCTTAAAAAAAGTCTTCAGAACACAATGAAGTGCCCAATGATCCATAACCCCGAGGTGCTTCCACCTTTACATGACCACCAATCAAAATGGCATCATGGCCCACTTCACTTTACACTTCCCTACCATGAAAGGGCTGATTGGCTTTCTTTGGCCTTCAAGCCAACATTTTCCAACCCTCCGTTGATTCCTTTGTAATCAGTTTGTAAAACTCAAAATCTTTTCAGTCCACATCCCCCATTATTTAATGGTCAATGCTGCGCCAATGCCAGAGGCTTGAGGTATTGCCTTTCCATCCTTCTTCTCCCTAGTTACGGACAATGAATTGTCTTGACTTTTCATCTCCTACAGCACCTAAAAATAACCTTTTTTTTATTTCCGTATATATCTTCTTTCCCTCGCTGCCCAAACCTGCTTTGTCTTTCCAGTTTTTCACTTAAAGTAATGGTCAGGAAGAGAGAGCTTCATACCGACAAACCCCCAGGAAACAATTTCACCCTCATTTTTGTTGATCTCTCTATTGATTTAAAAATGTACATTTCCTCTTTCTCCATTAAATCTATCAAACGTTTGGAATTTATGGAGATTGCTTTGTATTTTGTAGACTTGGCAATCCAATGATGTTGATGTTGTATTTAAACATTTTAGGTTTAGTTTTGGATGGGATTAGGTGTATCATGATTAATGTTATCATACTAATATTTTCTATTAAACATCTTATTGTATGCATTGTGACATACCGTTTGTTTGTCACTGTGTTAATGCACCATTTGGTGTATCCTGGAAAGAGTCCAGGATAGTGTTGGACAAAAACAATAGGTTGTTTTGCTGTTTTTTCTTCAGGGTCCTGGTCTTTTGGGTGGGCCTTCCCATTCCACTTTAGGTACATACACAAGAATTTACACCTGCAGGACGTCAGCAAGGGAGTTGGGTGTGTCTCCACAAAAAGAGCTCAGACCATTGTGTCAGGGCCCCCTGATGAAGTTAGAGACATAGAAGAAGATACCAAGGGCACACAAGGAGTGTAACTATTAAAAGGTCAGGCCCAATAGGCTTTCTGAAAGCCTTTGCTGGATGTGTGCAATCCAGGTGGCTTGCCATTTTTCATTGAATTCTTGTTTTGTGGCCATAAATCCCTGAGAAGCTAATCCAGTTTGGACTGTGCGGTGCAAATAAATATGGACAGGAGCCCTAAAATGATACCAATCATGTGGATTAATGTTTTGAGAGCACCCCTTTAAAGCTGAACCCCTATATATAAAGCTTGGGGCAACATTTACACATCACAATGAATAACTTCCATGAGTGTTGTCTCATGTGGTGATTACAGTGCAGCTGCTATTTCACATTCTGCCAGTAGATGTCGCTCAGAACTACATCACCCATTGGCTCATCCTCTACACAATAGGAGGGCAGGATTTTGGAGGTCAGCATCTTACTGGAAAAGTAATTAATCTGCATGTTGAGTGGAATAATATATGGAAGGTATAAGTGGAGCTTTGTAGTTCCCCAGCCAAATCCAACAACGCTTGGGATACCAATATAGCAAGTTAGGAGTACACTGGAGTTCTGGCAAAAGCTTTTTCTCAGTAGTGTAGTGTTATTAAAGAAAATACATATGGAAAGTGTGGATGTATTATAATTTTTTTTCCCAGATATACATTATGTTTATAACTATTTTCTAATTGAATAGACCAGGGACCAGTACATTCCCCAGAATCTGAAATATTCAAGATTACATAGATACAGCACTATTTTTCGTGATCTTTGCTAATTCTGTTGATATTCACAAATAAAAATTGTGATTTGAATACTAAAAACAACACTATTGAGGTCTTCAAATCATTACATTAGAAGTGACCTCTGAGAAACAACATTAAAATGACCCTCATGTAAAAATGTAGTAAGTTGTGACTTCAGCCAATACCGTCAATAGTAGAGATGGTCGAATTTTTCGACTTGCTAACTTTGTGAGCTAATTGCAAAGCCCCTGAACATGGTATCATCACCAAACTTGCTGGAGATGTAGAGAAGGGTTGTGGGAACATTTGATAAAAAGAAGTGTTGCTCTAGCACATGTACTTTTTGCATAAATGAAGTTCAAAGTTAAAGTCGAAATTCCGATTTTCGAAATTTTTACTTGACTTTGAACTTAATTTGTGCAAAAAACTGTTTGTGTTAGAGACATACTTTCTTTTTTGTAGTGTACCCCCAACCCTTCTCTACATCTTCAGTAAGTTTGGTGATGATACCATGTTCAGGGGCTTTGCAATTAACTCGAAATCGGCGAAATAGTCGAATTTTTAAAAAAAAATTCGACCATCTCTAGTCAATACCCACACACACTTATGTTCACAGCCAACCGCATTTTAATGACAGGAATACATATTTGTATGTAGGAAGGCAGACCCAAAGATAGTGAATGCAGGAGACACACAGAATAACAGAATAATACTGGAACGAGGCAGCTTGTTGAGAATAAATAGTCGTAGCCAGTCCTTATAAAGAAACCCTTATAAAGAAAGTTCAATGAGTCTTTTTGGCAATACACTGCGACCCATGCGGCCTTCCGTGCAGCTGGGAGGTATGCTGGTAATAGCCAGGGACTGGGCTGCAGTCTCTGGGAGCCAGGGCCCGGTACAGATGGCTGTATCAACGGGCAGTGGTTGGTCAAGCTTTACACAGGGGCTCACGCAGAGCAAGGGCTTAGAGTGAGGATGCAGGCTGTATCTCTTAGGTGCCACCTGCATGCTCCACATGCCTTCTTCGCAAGGTCAGGGTATCCCACTTCCCTCCACAGAGGCCAAGCTTACACTTAACTCTGGCAAAAGATACCAAACTTCCTGGATCTCTCTCTTTTATCTCCTCTGTCCCAGAGCCCTAGTGCATTCCTCCCTTACAATGGGGCCTCCAACTGCCTGGGTCACCTCCCCACATGTCCTCATATGGGGACACTGTGAGATCCCTCCTTCGTGGGACACTTGACCCTGTGTGAGAAGGATTAACAAGGTGGAGTACTGTTCAGGTATTATGCAGAATGGCAGAACTTGTAATAAAAATATTTTTCTTGTCTTGTTTCTTATTTCTATTCCTTATCTTTCAAACCTTCTGAATTGGTTGGAGGTCCTCTGGACCTCTGTGCTCATTTAATAGGGTGGGGAGTGGGATGCAGGGGTCTTCTTGTTAAAGGAGAACCCTGGATACTCAATGAGCACCCACTTGCTCCCCCACAATGCCTGGGCATTGGTTTGGGGAAGAGACCCCCTTACTTTAAGGAAGGGTCTCCCCCTCATGGAGGTATTGCATGACCCCCCCTTCCTGTACTTCCAAGCTTGCCAAAAGTGTTCTGGTATGCTCTAAAGGGGGGACGTCATCCATGGCCCCCCTTTTTCAGAGCATACCAGACCCTATGCCAAAAGGGGGTGTGGAATAGGGACCCCACGCTGTTTGTAGCCCCCCTTTTCCAGAACTTACCAGACCCTTTGCCAGCAGGGGGTCTGGTATGGTCTGGAGGGGACCCCACACTGTTTGCGGTCCCTTTTCCAGAGCAAACCAGACCCTATACTAAAAGGGGGTCTGGTATGCTCTGGGTGGGGACCCCACAATTAAATGAAATGGAAATCCTATTTTCTCTATTGTATGGGGGATGTGGCACAGGTGGGAAAAATATGTAATTCGCTGTACTGAACTAGCTGTGGGGTTAAAGGGTTAAACTTTGCCTCTGTGTTAGGTAGTGTTAGATCTCGAACCTGTAACCAGCAGCATTCTGGACAGTAGCCTTGCCCACTAGGCTGTCTGCCCTCTTGGACTTTCCTTGGTACTAACTTTTCCTCTCCCTTGCTCCAGCCTTGCCTAGCTAATTGCCCTGATCACCTGCACCTGCTACTTCCTCTATTTATATCCAGCCTCCTGCACCAGGTCCTTTCTGATTATTGTGCTTCTGGACTCTGATCTAGCTGCATCTCCTGAAATCCTCTCTGCTATTTCTACTGAACTCCCGCTGCCGACCCTGAACCGCCTACTGACCATTCTTCTGCCTTCTCCATTCATCCGAACGTCTACCGCTGCCGACCCGGACTGTCTCACTACTCTGCATGCCGCCCGTCTCGACTCTTTGCCTGTTATCTCACTACTACGCCTCCTGCGGCCCTTGCCACTGGACTCCACTCCTCCAGCCTGGTGTCCTCCTACTAAGATGAGCCTAATTGGACACTTACAGGTATTGGAAGCGGATCGAACATCAGAAGTGTTCGCCCGGTAGACCTGTTTGGCCATCTCTACTGGCAAATTATCACCTCCATACAGGCCTCATTACTCAGCCAAGTGTCTATGATGTAATTTGGTAGAAGACTGCAATTGATCATAAATAATTCTCACTTTTTTCTGCATGATGCATTTCACAGTAAAATGATTATAAAACAAGGAGACTTTCGGCAGAATATCTCGTTGGCGGTCTCCATTGTACCAGCGATCGCGTTTCCATTAAATTTCCACAAAAACGTTAATAGGAAATGGCACGCAGTAAAACACGCTTTGAAATGACTTCATATTTACTAAATTTAATTAAATCACACAACAAAAAAATTAATGTGAGCAAATCAACAAGAAAAAAAAAATGATACATTCCGTACATCGGTGATTTGACGTCAATGGCGGTTTTTTATGTCTGCGGAACGAGATTACACCGCATTCGCTATCTCTCCTGCGACATTAATATTCTTTCTTCTGGTTTATTTTTTTTTTTACCTCCCCATCTAGCGCTTTGACTTTTATGTCTTGTAAAAAGTGAACTTCGTGATAGATTAAAATATTATTCTTTTATTCCACTTTAAAGGTGTCGACGTTTAGCTTGTTTCGTGGATTAATGGAGCTTGTCGCTTTCAATTTGTGTCTAATTTATTTCACTTTGTTTATTCCCAGAGCTAGAAAACAATAAATATGTTTATGGAGAACTATGCTTGGCGTCGGCTGGTATTGGGAAAGGCAGAAATGATGTAGGAGATGTACGCGGATTCGGAACCTACCTGGACTGTCCTCCCTATGTATAAGGACGCTCCCATTGGACCCTTCTATGTGTAGGTATTATTACTGTAGGATCTAGGAGCTAACCTTCTGAGCGTTCTCCCCGAATTAACTCGGGCTGAGTTTCATGCATCATGAAACTCAGCCCGAGTTAGCCGGAGGAACGCCCGAGGTCTCGTCGTCTTCTGACGGCGGTCGGGAGCATCGGCATGTATGCCGATGCTTCCGGGTCCGCCCCCGATCGCGTCACCGGTGACGCGAAGGGGGCGGGGGTAGGCGGCGCCATAGACCTCCGTCAAACTGGAGGGGCGTCGCTTTCTGTCAGCAGAAGTCTGGCGTCTCCAGCGGCGCCGGACTTTTGTTTACATCTCTCAGCTGAGCAGGCAATCGCGGCGAAGCACATTGTGCTCCGCCGCGATTGCCCGTGGCACGGTTATAAAAAAACCGTGCCACGTGGCAAACGCTCAGAGGGTTAAGTAAGAAAAGGTACAAATTAAATTCATCGAAATGTCTATGTGCCACTTAAAGCACACTTTAAACTCAGAAACAAAAAAAAAGAAAACAATTAATTACATTTTTACTTACATCTGAGAACTGTCTCCATGGCTCAAAGTCAAAAGGCTCAAAATATATATTTGCCTACTCTGCTCTCATCTGTGTAATTCTTCATATTTCTGTGTGGCCTCCAGACTTTCAGTGGTTAATAGCTGCAGTATTGCATATGACCACAGGTGGGGCCAGATACAATGTCTTTCAATGGGAGAAGAAGTATGTCCATAGACTTATACAGATGTGATGATACCTTTTATTATTATTATTTTTTTTAAGTGTGTTTTTTTTACATAATTGTGTGTTTCAAACATTATTATATTCAGGATGTGTACTAGACCCTTGTACAGACATATTTTGTAAAGTTACAGGCCTATAACATAACAAAAAATTCCAATTAAGTCTATGGTGCACTTTTGGTACAGAAATCTGGACCTCAGCAGTGCGCTAGGGAGGTTAAACACATGAAAAACTTTTTTTTTTCTTTCGTAATGTTCCAATTAACATTCTGGTAAACTGTGTATTAAATTGATCAGAATTTATCAGCAGGAGAAAAAAAAGCCCAAATAGTCTAATATATGCGGAACCTGTAGGAGCATAAAGCTGCCCAATTACACAGGTATAATTAGAAAAACGGGCTATCTTACATGGTCAGATCTATTGAATTAGTAGAAGCTGATGAAACAGCCAACGTGGAAGCGCATTTAAATAGGGGTTACAGTCCTGATAGAGCACAAAGGGAGAAGAGGACGGAGAGCTGGTGGACAGGTAATGAAAGGGAAAGGAAAAAAAAATTAAATTCATCCAATTACATCTCCAGAAAAACCCATTACCAATGAGTGTGAGAAGAGAGCCCCAGGAAAATTCAGATGCAAAACTAATAATGAACAAGCTATGTCCTTTCAACAGATTCCAAATGAGCTCTAATTTTCTTACTACCAATGTTTCCAAACTATATAAATTTCAGCTAAGCAGAGAAAAAAGAAGGCTCGCTGGCTTGATTGCTATTCCGAGCAGGCACGGCCACTTGCTCACCTTAATTAGATGAAATCCCAACTGAGGAAGAGTCTCTTTCACTCTAATCTTATAACTTTATTTTTAATTTTTTTTTTTTTAGATATTGTTTTAACCTGTAAGCTGCGGCGCAGGAGAGAGTCGTGCGGCCATTGACACCCTACGGCACCTTCTTTGACTTAACTTAATGCAATGTCAAGTGGGTTCGCTCATAATTTATAACTTGACCTTGAAAGCACTTCATCTGGTGACAACTATGAATGATAAAGAGGTACAGAGTGGTTTCCTGGTTACGCATTTTTAACTATTTAAAGGGCGATTGTAAAAGTTGTTGTTTGTTAAATGCAATGGATC
>CM070032.1:871633-890346 GCA_036250615.1 Ptychadena robeensis
CCGATGGATCACATTCACTTTCCTGCTCGGCAGGTGCTGTGTATTCACTGGTGGAGTACGTTGAGCCTCTGCATCGGGTCCCAACAGAGCACATAGATCCAAACAGAGCACATAGACTTTACCTGCTCGGCGGATGCTATGTTCAGACATCCACCGAGCAGGTAAAGTCTATGTGCTCTGTTGAAATCCCTGTCAAGCAATACGCTTAGTGGAGGG
Source organism: Ptychadena robeensis (assembly GCA_036250615.1). Classification (NCBI taxonomy): domain Eukaryota; kingdom Metazoa; phylum Chordata; class Amphibia; order Anura; family Ptychadenidae; genus Ptychadena; species Ptychadena robeensis. The sequence continues at coordinate 871,850 of CM070032.1, forward strand.
GGTCCCGACGTATGTGGAAACATAGCCTTAAGGAAGAGGTGTCGGTTTCCCTTCCCACATACTCGTAGAATGCGATGACACTGAGGATGTGTAGAGGGATGAGGGAGGGCAGGGAAACACAGCAGCTTTGAATGCCATTACAGTGCCAAACATCGAGGTATAGATGTCATGGCGGGTGACACCAGCACAAAGGTGACAGCCTGTAACAGATTGGACCCACTAGACCAACAGGTTAAGGAAGTTCTCAACCTGTGGGTCAGGACCCCATTGGGTCACCAAGTCACCAAGTTTTCTGGAAGCATCAGAGCTGCTCCTAATAAGCAGCAACACTGATGTCCACTAGCAGGATATAACTTAGGAGGAAGAATAATGCCCCCCTCCCTCCTAACTTAATAGGAATGGGGCATAACTCTTCCTCCTAACTTCTCACCACAGATATCATGTGCACATGCTGGGTGGGGAAATATAAGGGAGGGGACAGTACACTTACCTGATTGAGCGGGAAGTGACGTCACAAAGTGTGACTTCCAGTAGGGGAAGTGACACTCCACACTGGCATTTCTGCATTCCAAATACAGGAAGTGACACTATTGCAAATTCTCGAATGTCAAATATTCGTTCAATATTCTCGCTCAACACTAGTGTGAAAAGTTTTAGAAGGAGATTTAGGAGAGTTCAGATGAGAACTTACTGCCCCCACACACGTTTGAGTGGGGGCTGACAGACGAGCGATGGGTGACGCTGCACTCCGTGGCTCAGAGTATCGGCGCGCACCCTTACGGACATCTCCGTTCTCTGGCCGACCGAGCTTTGAGGTGACAGGGTTCTGTCGACCCATGTGGGCACCAGCCAATTTTGTCACCAACGGCCGTGCGTGCACGCACATCGGTCGGCTGCAAACTCGTCCGTGGCTTGTTATGTGTATGGAGACCGTTACACATCATCCCTGGGCCCCCTTTACCTGTTACAATCGTCTAGAAGACATCTGGGAACATTAAGTGTAAAAAATAAAAGCTGGGAAGAGGGGCAATCAGGCCATAGCCTGGAGGATGCTTTCCTTTATGTATCATTTCCTCAATGTCTTCTAATCCAGTAGTGATCCTTATAGTAAGACACATTTGGCTGTGTTTCTAAACATTTCCCTTTATAAAGTCATTTTAATGATGAATGTAATGTGTTATGATACATTAGTTTTACTGCAGTTCAGAATAATGAAAGCATAATTCTGGGCAGCCACGACGTATACCTCATATTGTGAGATAATAGCGGGTCACATAGTTATCATGCGATTACTCATCTAGAAACTGACAGTGATTAGGACGCCTCAGTTGGCAAGTGGAGGGAGAGCAGCATGAGAAAGATTAGTAACATGCAAGAAAATGGAGAGCCAACTGACTGCAATCACTGCCATCAATGGAGAAGCCACCTGAAAGTCCAACACAATTTCCGAGTAAAAGTCTGTATCACCCAACCAAGACAATATTCTTATTGTACCATTTGTATGAGGAAGCTGAATCTAATTCTAGCCTTTAATACGTTGATAAAGACCCCAATACACCTTTAGATCACTCCATACAATTTTCTTTTGATCTTAAGGCCCCCATACACGTGTCGGATTCGCACCGGATTCCGGCACGATCGATTCTGGGCGCGTGCACGCGAAACGATCGTCCCGGAATCGCATGCAGCCCACCTTGTCCGATCGATCAGGTCCGATCGTTCAGGGGCTCAGAATCGGATCCGACGGAGAACCAACATGTTGGTCTTTCTCATCCGATTCTGCCCGGATCAGGGGGAGTTGCCATTTGTGAGGTGGAATCGGAGGTGGAATCGCACACGGAATCGTGCCGGAATCCGCTCGGACAAGGTGGTATGCAGCGATGGATACTCTTAATTGGCCGATTGATCACACCTGCGATTCCCGGCAGAATCGCCGGAATCGATCGGATGATGAATCGATTGGACATGGAATCCGACACGTGTATGGCTAGCTTAAAGAAAAAAACAGGCGGAGCAAGGACACGGCTTTTAGTGCAAGTGCATGGGAGGGGTTCAGAGTTCAACGTCTCGATCCATGGCCGGCTTGTAGGTGACATAATATAGCGTGGTGACTCCCCCTCCAAAGTAGCTGACTACCACAGGATCGGCCGCAAAAATAACTTTTTGGGGTCTAAACCTCAGAGCGGGCACCCCTGTAGTTGCGGGCGACCGGCCACCATTGACGCAACTATGGCCAGGAATCTGCACTTCTTTGGCTGGCTTATCACCTACCTAATTATAATCTCTTTTCTGGACCTCCATTTTCTTGGAGCTTCAAAACAATTAAGCTAGCCACACACGGCTCGATGAAGAAACAGATGAGAGCAATATCTGATGCCGTGCGCGCTCACGGCACCCAATGTTACTCTAATCTGTTCCTTCATTTGAGCCATCCACGGTTCCTTCCGTTGATCCAGCTCGAAGGAACTCAACCAAACAGGTTTCCAACATGTTGGAAAACCTTGGTGAAATTCATTACATTGAATGGGGGCACCGAGTCACCATCCAATGTAATTGGATGGGCTGCCAGCTGAGCTGCACACAGGCGGCTGTGATCAGCTAGCTGCTGTGTGAGTGTAAAGGGGGTGGGGCCAGCACATCTTTGTGAGGCTGTGTGCTGATTGGCTGCCTTTCTACAGCTCCAGCCTTGTGTTGTGAGTGAGTGAATCTCTCACAACACAACATGGGCTGCAAGCTGGGGAGAACCGGTCCCCATTGGACAAAAATCGATGTGCCCATGTGGTTCCACGTGGTTGATCCCTGCAGCATGGTGACATTAATCTACCGGTGTATGCCCAGCTTTACTCCTCATAACATCTAAGAAAGGAAGGAGCAGTTCAGACACTGACCATATACTATAGCCACAGCCATGACGTCACCACGCTGTGATTGATCAGGGGTCAATTACACAGGAATCTACCCATGTATGCTCAGCTTCACTCCTCATAACATAACAAGGGGTTGTTTCATTATACGTTGGGACTGTATACGCTTAGCGGGGATCCTGACGTAGCTCATTGACATTGCCTACCGGCCGTTGACCGTCTTTCTGATCTGATTCTGCCCAGATCAGGGGGAGTTGCCATTTGTGAGGTGGACAATCGGACACGGAATCGTCCCGGAATCCGTTGGATTAAGGTGGTATTCAGCGATGGATACTCTTAATTGGCCGATTGATCACACCTGCGATTCCCGGCAGAATCGCCGGAATCGATCGGGGGAGTGATCAATTGGCCATGGAATCCTACACGTGTATGGCTAGCTTTACATCGCCGGAGCGGCTCAGCACAGTGAAGACAGATCCTACGCCAAGCAGGTACGTCTATCAGCTACGTCGGGACCTCCCGCTAAGGGTATATGCTAAGCGGAGGGGTCCCATCATAATGGAAACAAAGAAGGAGCAGTTCAGACACTGATCATATACTTTGGGCGTTCAATACTTGTATGCCGATAGAAAGAAGTTGGCATATAGACTAGATAATGGACAGCTTTACGTAGATCCGCATCCTACACTACGAGGCCGCTACAAAAAAGGGGTTTTGTAAGAATAAAGAGGCAACGTCAGATGCAGCCTCAAAAGCCTCCAACTAAACCATGACTATAAAAACTATTTTACTTTTCAGTTAAAACTCGCTGAGCTGGGTTGATAGCCGTACTTTGTCAATATTTTCGTAATGCATTTTTCACAGACGGATAAGCCTGGCTTCGGTGCAACATATTGCGTCTCTCCACGGACCATCGGAGAGCCGTTTCTGAAGGGCTGAAACCAAAATAAGTATCTGGCGGTATGTTGCGCGGCGCACAATCCCCCAGCCACTCCGTTAAACAATGTTCTGTTCATTTATAATTTACAGATACGCCGGGGAAGATTCTTTCTTAACGTCTATCTCCGAGCCGCGGACTTATTGCGATTGCGAGGCAGGTCGGCGCCGCTTATTATATTACAGTAAATTTAAAGCAAAAGTCGTTTCTCTTAAACGTTGCAATTTCCCCTTCCCTCCTCGCCAACGCCTCATTGTGCTCAACTAATATTTACAGCGCGTATTCCGGAGCTATTTTCCGTTATCTCCGAGGTTCCGACGGAGCCGGCCTACTTTATAGAGCTCCTAAATATACAGGATCTGCCGAGATATATACAAATGAGATATTTCTCGGGTTAAAAGGTTCCCATAAATAAGGAGCTGCAGCGAGCTTGCCGTACCCGAGTTTTACAAATCTCATAAAGCAGAGATATATTTTTGACCTTGCCGTGCATGAAGACATCCCGCCTTTATCAACATCGGCACTCATTAGCGGTTCACCGGAAGGAACAAATTTAAAAGTGAACATCTGACCTTCAAGGAGGACTCGGCGCGCGGAAAATATTACAATTTGCGCTCTTAAAGAATACACTATATATTAACCCGGCTAAGCAAGTTTCCTTAAAGAGGGATACCTCATTTTGATTGGGTACACATAAACCAGCGCTTTTATGTTACAGCTGCAAAGCCCGCTCATTTAATCCCCCCGGCTACAGTTAGGACAAGCTGCTGAGGATAAATGGTTAGGTAGAGGGAGAATGCAGATGGAATATTGGATATTACACAAAGAGTTGCAGGAATATATCAGAGCACCACTCAGCTCACCATTTATATGAATAGCGGGTGACCTTACGCAAAACTATTATTGTTATATATTCCATTGGTGGTCAACTTGACTAAAGGGTCCATAATATTTCATCCCTCTCCCGTAATTCAATAAAAAACACAATAATGTCTTGATATGAATTTTAAAACAGTCACATGAGGCTTTTCATCATAAAAAATAACAATGTCATAAAAATAATAATGCAAATTACAACAACTGGATCAATACAAATAACCAGAAGAATGCAAGACAAGGGGGCTTTGGTTTCAATAGCCAACAAAAGCTCCATTAAGCCCCCCATACACCTTAGGATCGATCCATACAATCTCCATTAGATCTACCAACAACTGTGTAGTATAGTAGAATACATAGTGACTGGAAGGTATATATCTCTGCTATGTAATGCCGGGTCTTCCCTGATCGAATACATAGTGATTGGAAGGTATATATCACTGCTATGTAGTGCCGGGTCCTCCCTGATAGAATACATAGTGATTGGAAGGTATATATCACTGCTATGTAGTGCCAGGTCCTCCCTGATAGAATACATAGTGATTGGAAGGTATATATCACTGCTATGTAGTGCCGGGTCCTCCCTGATAGAACACATAGTGATTGGAAGGGTTAGAAAGCTCCTCGTATTACATGGTTATAGTAGAACAAATTTTGATTGTACAGTAATTGTATAGAAAGATTGTAAGATGTATGGGGGCCTTTATTCTCATCCACAGGCACCCTGCCGGGACAACTCCATGATCGATGACTCCAATGTTCCAAGAGACCAAGACAATGTTTAAACAAAATTGTTATCTTGTATTTATATAGCGCCATCATATCACTAACTATCTCTCAAAGGAGCTCACAATCTAATGTCCCTTACACAGTCATAGGTCATATGTAACTAACATGTAACTATTTTTGGGGAAGCCAATTAACCTGCTGCATGTCTTTGGATAGTGGAAGGAAACTGGATTACCCAGAGGAAGCCCACGCAGACACAGGGAGAACATGCAAACTCCTTGCAGATAGTGCCCAGGCCAGGATTTGAACCTAGGACTCCAGCACTGCATGGTCAGGGTGCTAACCACCTGAGCCACCTTGCTGCTCAAAAACATCAGACTGGGAAAGCGCCAAAAGATGGACAACCTACACCCCAGGTGCCCAAACTGCAGCCCGGGCAAAGATACCAGGCAAAGACGCGTTGGAGGGGCATTGGCGGACAGGTCAGTGTCAATGTTCCCACTATCCCAAGGAACAGGGGGTGATTGTATAATGTATATTGCGGCACATGACCTATGATGATATCTATAGGTTGCACAATCTTTGATTCAAAGGCTTTAATTACAGTGGCTTGCAAAAGTATTCCCCCCCCCCTTGAACTTTTCCACATTTTGTCACATTACAGCCACAAACATGACTCAATTGTATTGGAATTCCACGTATAAGACCAATACAAAGTGGTGACACGTGAGAAGTGGAAGGAAAATCAGACATGATTCCAAACATTTTTTACAAATAAATAACGGCAAAGTGGGGTGTGCAGCGTAATTATTCAGCCCCCTGAGTTAATACTTTGTAGAAGCACCTTTTGCTGCAATTACAGCTGCCAGTCTTTTTGGGTTTTTCACGTGGAATTCCAATAAAATTGATTCACGTTTGAGGCTGTAATGTGACTAAATGTGGAAAAGTTCAATGGGGGTCGAATACTTTTGGAAGCCACTGTATATATATGACACAGAATGTGCATTACCCTACTAAAGTGTTCTCTAATGTTTGTATAATTTATGTTTTGTTATTCAAAAATAAATATGTCAGTATAGATTGAAAATGTTATGAAAATGAAAATGTCCCTTTAGTGATGCCGAGGGCCGCACTTGTGGCCCTCCATATCAACTCAGTTGCCCACCACTGACCTACATTGTAAAGTATTCTTTTCGGCACCCAAAAGCCCAACCAGCTGCCATGAACACACACACACACTGGGCTGTAGAATTTGTAACTAGTTGCCAAATATAGAATAAATAAGGGTCTGGATAAAATATCTTAAGAATTTATTATAAAATATAAAGAGGGAAATGTCCTCTTGTATTCTTGAAAAATAGGCTGTATGCTGTATAGCTAGATAGAGACATACTGTCACAGCGGGTGACACCAGAGCAAGGGTGACACCGGATATTCAAGGGTGTGGACCCACTGGACCAACTTGCACACTTGGCAAAAGTGCAATCCAGGCCACAGAGTCTAAGTTTAGTAGAGCAGCCCGCAAGGGCTGATGGGCTTTGCTGCAGACGAACCCCAGGTTGCTGTTCCTGGATGCACCCGTGCAAGTTGGCAGCTGATGATTTACCAAAATGTAGTGCCAGGAGTGTAGAGATAAGCGAAGTCCGTGGGACGAGCCGAGGGTCTGGAGCCGGAAAGACAGAGGAGGTAACGGGATGAAGTGCAGAGAATCAAGAGGTAGGGAGAACCCGTTGGACGAGCAGAGAGTCTGGAACCAGGAAGTCAACAAGCAAGGAGGCTGGAGGTAAACACATGAGAATAGGTCCTTCTCCATATGGATCTACATATTCTGCATGGGTAAAGGGTCCCACTCTATATGGATCTACATATCCTACATAGGTAATAGTTCCTACTCCGTATGGATCTATAAATCTTACATTGGCAATAGGTCCTACTCCATATGGATCTACATATAATGCATAGGTAATAGGTCCTACTACATATGGATCTACATGTCCTGTATTGATAATAGTTCCTACTCCATATGGATCTATAAATCCTACAAAGGAAATAGTTCCTTCTCCGTATGGATCCATAAATCCTACATAGGTCATAGGTCCTACTCCATATGGATCTACATATAATGCATAAGTCATAGGTCCTACTACATATGGATCTACATATAATGCATAGGTATAAGGTCCTATTACATATGGATCTATATATTCAACATAGGTAATAGGTCCTCCTCCATATGGATCTACATATTCTGCATGGGTAAAGGGTCCTACTCCATATGGATCGAAATATCATGCATAGGTAATAGTTCCTACTCCATATGGATCTACATATCCTGCATAGGTAATAGGTTTTATTCCATATGGATCTACATATTCTACATTGGTAATAGGTCCTATTCCATATGGATCTACATATCCTGCATAGGTAATAGGTCCTACTCTATATGGATCTACATATCCTGCATAGGTAATAGGTCCTATTCTATATGGATCTACATATTCTACATAGGTAATAGGTCCTACTCCATATGGATCTACATATCCTGCATAGGTAATAGGTTTTATTCCATATGGATCTACATATTCTACATAGGTAATAGGTCCTATTCCATATGGATCTACATATCCTGAATAGGTAATAGGTCCTACTCTATATGGATCTACATATTATACATAGGTAATAGGTCCTACTCCATATGGATCTACATATCCTGCATAGGTAATAGGTTTTATTCCATATGGATCTACATATTCTACATTGGTAATAGGTCCTACTCTATATGGATCTACATATCCTGCATAGGTGATAGGTCCTTCTCCATATGGATCTACATATTCTGCATGGGTAAAGGGTCCTACTCTATATGGATCTACATATTCTACATAGGTAATAGGTCCTACTTCATATGGATCTACATGTCCTGCATTGGTAATAGGTTCTACTCTATATGGATCGACATATCATGCATAGGTAATAGTTTTTATTCCATATGGATCTTCATATCCTGCATAGGTCATAGGTCCTACACCATATGGATCTAAATATCCTGCACAGGTAATAGGTCCTACTCCATATGGATCTACATATCCTCCATAGGTAATCGGTCCTACTCCATATGGATCTACATATCCTGCAAAGGTAAAGGATTCTTCTATCTACATATCCTGCATAGGTAATAGGTCCTTTTCCATATGAATCTAAATATCCTGCATAGGTAAAGGGTCCTACTATCTACATATCCTGCATAGGTAATAGGTCCTTTTCCATATGAATCTAAATATCTTGCATAGGTAAATGGTCCTACTATCTACATATCCTGCATAGGTAATAGGTCCTTGTCCATATGGATCTACATATCGTGTATAGGTAATGGGTCCTACTATCTACATATCCGGCATAGGTAATAGGTTAAAATTCATATGGATCTGCATATCCTGCATAGGTAATTGGTCCTAGTCCATATGGATGTACATATCCTGCATAGATAAAGGGTCCTACTCCATATGGATCTACAAATGCTGCATAAGTAAAGGGTCCCACTCCATATGGACCTACATAGCCTGCATAGGTAATAGGTCCTGCTAGATATCCTGCATAGGTAATAGGTCCTACTCCATATGGATTTACATATTATACATAGCCAATAGGTCCTACTCCATATGGACCTACATATCCTGCATACGTAATAGGTCCTTCTCCATATGGACCTACATATCCTGCATTGGTAATAGGTCCTTCTCCATATGGATCTACATATCCTGCATAGTTAATAGGTCCTTCTCCATATGGATCTACATATCATGCGTAGGTTATAGGTTCCACTCCATATGGATCTATAAATCCTACATAGGTAATAGGTCCTCCTCCATATAGACCTGTATGGGCAGAATTGTGTATAAGACTCCTTTGTAGGTATCTCTGGGATAATTATTTATTGTTGAACTGGAACTCCAGTTGAACTGGGGCTAACTCCGATCAATGGAATAAGCCTCCGCAAGCCCCACGTGATGAATGTTCCACAATTATTTAAAGCAACGCTACACAAACACCCAGTGCTGAGCTAAAATAATTAAGTTACAACAACTGTGCCATAAAAATCTGTGCGGAAAATCAGGAACAATTCAATATAAGAGAATGAAATTTATCACCGACTCCGGCGTCTCATTTCCCAGCGATGACAGTATAGTAACTATATAACTATAATTACATTTGTGGGTATTTGTAAGATTTCAGACGTGAGCTTATTAAAGAAAAATAGATTTATATTATATATCACGCTGCTAAGTTTTATATATATTTGGAGGTTTTTCTTTGTATTGTATACAAAGCTATAGATAATATACGAGCGCAGGCTTGGTTTTTTTTTTATCGGCCTTGTGAATAATTAAACATTTTCCCAACAGTTATGTGATTATGATTATATAGCGATGGCATTGGAAGGTCTGGAGAGAACCTCCATCTGTGGCCTAGTGCTTTATGATGTCGGTATATTATACTGCCAGAAATATATTTCCTAGTTCAGCGTAGTTAATTCTGCGCACCACCCAGTGAAGTTATAACAACTTCCTGCTATAACAAGAGCTTAACTCAGCGTGTCACCGTGAATTCTCCATTCCCACTGCGCGACAGTTTAACCGTTCTTAGGTTGAGATAGTCGAACTTGAAGCCATTTCTTCCACTCGTGATTAGTCGTTGTGTCCTTGTTCACCGGGTCTCGGTAATGCAATTGTTATTTAAAGCGATTTTACACTCAAAATAAAAAAAAACAGACATACATTAAACAGACACAATACTCACCTGTCAGCAGTTCAGATGCTGGGAAACTGCTACACAAAAAAAAACCCACACTAAACTGTCTTCACTTGCTTGCAGAAGGCATGCTAGCATCTTGGCTCTGGCATCTGCACACTTCCACACTGACCCCCCCCCCCCTCTTCTCTCCACCTCCTGTGTCTTCTGATCGGAGCTGCAAAGACTCATAGGGGAGGGGGGGTTTGTGAAGAGGGGGAATCGTCTGCTGACGATTTCCTGCCTGGCAGAGATTCAGTTCACTTCGGCTGCCTAGGCGAGACGTAATGCAGTGGGAGGGGAACACTGGTAACAAGCTTCTCTCCAGCTGTCAGAAGAAGATTTGTTTTCTACGATCAAGGATCTCAGCATTATCGGCTTAGCTGCAGCTGATAATGCTGAGTGACCTGAGTGAGCGGTGGTAGGTCCGCTTTAAATCCAAGAACCAAAATGTGTCCTTAAAGGTGGTGGAGGCACTTGTTTTTTCCAGGCAATTTATTTCTCCGTTTCTCCTTGAGATTATGGATGCCAAGTTGAAAAAGTAAAGGTTCTCCTAGGGAAGGGTCTACTGTGGAAGCGAATGATCAATCTGATCAGCCAATCGATTTATATGAGGGAGCCCCAGCAGAAACTGTGGCTCCATCTATTCACACAGAGAAGAGTAAGGATAGTGTAGTTGAATTTGACAACATGTTCCACTAGGGGGAGCTATGTCTCAGGCCATATGACCCAGGTGCCCAACTTGCGGCCCTTTGGGCATTCTTTGGCGGCCCCCTCAGTCCTCCACCTGCCGCACCTGAAATCTAACTGTTATGCATAGGACATGGGAAATCACCTGTCCGCCGATCCCCCGATGACAGGTCCTTGTAGAGGATCTTCTTGGAGTGGAAAAAGGAGGAGCGGCGATAAGTTTACATGATAGACGTGCGCAAAAGCCAATCAGAGCAAGACCCTCGCCTCTTCTCCTGTAGTGTTAGCTGGGGATCAGCAAACTGGTGAGCCTATGCTCCCACTATTCCACAAATGAATGGGGGTGATTGTATAATATATATTGTGGAACATAGCCTTTGACGATGTATATGACACAAAATGTGCATTAACATTTTTTCTTAGCCGCTTAGTGCTCAGTGTTGCTGTGGTGGAGGAAGATGTAACTGAACAGAAGCTAGAGTAGACGTGGGCAAACTAAGAAAGATAATGGATAGTTGCGCACAACCTTCAGCAGTGAATACACAGCTATAGTTATATCAGTGGCCAGAAAGGCCCTCAGTGGGTGTATGGGGTCTGAGCAAAGATTGCAGAGTAAAATAGGGTCAGTATGAGGGGTGGGTGTTTAAGTTGTGTGTAGGTGTGCAGCTCTCAAAATAGAGGAGTGTAGCCCCCTGTAACAGACAAATAAGAACAAGGACAGAGGCGCACAACCTAGTACAACAAAGTAAGGTGCTGTAAATGGTTGAATATATGGAAGTGATCTCATCCCCAACCAGGAAGTGAGGTCTTCCTAGAAAGCACATGGCCCTGAGAGATCAATCCTTGTAACCCTCTTTTGATGTGAGTATCTTGTCTGTTGTTTTGTTTCATTTTATGCCATTTCATATTATTTTACCATTTACATTCCCTTACTTTGTTGTACTAGGTTGTGCGCCTCTGTCCTTGTTCTTAGTGGGCAAACTAAGGCCCAGGGGCCAAAACAAGCCATTTAGTTTTTAATTTGGCCCTTTGTCACCTTGGTGCTCTGGCTACCCTGCAATAAGTGAAGATAACACATAGAGGATAAGTGTTTGGATTGTTTCCTAGAGACCATAGCTGCAATCAAAAGCTTCTATGTATTATTTTTTTTTTACATATTCTCTTTTTTTAAAATATCCTGTCCTAGCTACGAGGACTTAGGATCCCTATACCAGGCAGCCCTTGCAGGCTCTTTCCCCTATGTCACATTTAAAAAAGTTTGTCCATCCCTGGGCTAGAGACTCCCTTCCCCCAAGGTGTTAGTAAGCATGCAAGTGACTTCCGGGTGAGTCAGTCTGCATCTGACTTAAGACCTCTGCTTTGGTGCCTGCTAGAGATGGTCGAATTTTTCGACTTGCTAACTTTGTGAGCTGATTGCAAAGGCCCTGAACATGATATCATCACCAAACATGCTGGAGATGTAGAGAAGGGTTGTGGGAACATTTGAAAAAAAGAAGTGTTGCTTTAGCACATGTACTTTATGCATAAATTAAGTTCAAAGTTAAAGTCGAAATTCCGATTTTCGAAATTTTTACTTGATTTTGAACTTAATTTGTGCAAAAACTATTTGTGTTAGAGACATACTTTCTTTTTTGGAGTATACCCCCCACCCTTCTCTATATCTCCAGCAAGTTTGGTGATGATACCATGTTCAGGGGCTTTGCAATGAACTCAAAATCGGCGAAATGGTCGAATTTTTGAAAAAAAATTCGACCATCTCTAGTGCCTGCTGAGCTTGCTCTTTGATATCCAACTGGCTAGGAATACAGTAGGCATGACTGTCACCTGGCTTCCGGTACCAGAGAGACCTCGGAGACATAACTGAAAAGGAGCACCATGGGGTGGAGTGGGAACCATGTAGACTCGAGACCTGCAAGGATCCCTCTATTTAACCTGAAGGCCTTAGGTGCTTGGTAACAGCTAACTCCTCCTTGTTAGACATAAGTCATAATTTGCTATTTACAAGTTCTAACCCATATTTATTACAATGTATTAAAATTCTGCTAGTAAATTTCCTTGGTGTCGTTTCTGAGTCCACTTCCCTTTTCTGCTCTGTTACAAGGCTACAACAGGATCAGTCAACCAGAACTATACTAATTAATCAACTGATCATGTGCATCTCTCTTGCAAGAGAATTTGATATCTACATTGAGACACTTCCTGCCCTTGGATAGATGGACACTCATATGCCAAATTGTATCTACAGAAAAGAAGTGTCATCATCCTAAGGGTTAAGCCCCCCATACATGTTCCGATTTTTCATACGAATTTTGCCCGACCGACCAATCGGGATCGGGAGATTAATCGATCGGGAGATTAATCGGATGCGGAATTATGTACCCGGGACCGCTTCGGACCTGTCCGTAAATTTTTGGTCGATCTGCTGTTAATAAATAGGGTCGGGCTGATGGATCAGGGATAATTCGAATTCCGATTTTTCATGCCAGCCGACCGACCGACCATAAAATTTTAGGTGAAAATCGGGTGACAGGATGGGACGAAAAATCGGTCGGGAGAATAATCGGAACGTGTATGGGGGGCATTAGACTTTTGAACTCCTCCCTTTGCTTAAACTGGACCTACCCCCTCGTAGATAGTGATGGGCGAACATTGGCCAGATCTCGAGTATTTGAATTGCGAATATATTTGGTGAATACAGGCTATTCAAAAAATCGTGAATTTCACAAATATGGTGGCGGGTATTCGCAATTTTGAATATTCACGATATTGTGCATTGGGAAGCTTATGGCCAAGGATTGCGAATATATATTCACAATGCGAAAAAAAATAGCACATGTGACCATTCATTTTGAAGGTAATCATGAATTTGCGAATATCAAATTGAATATCAGTAGAATTATTTGCAAAATATCGTGAATTTGAATATTGCCTATGCCACTCATCACTATTCACAAACAGACGGATCCAACTTTCCGAAACGTCCGACGTCCACCTGTTCGCGGGGAGATTCAAATGCCCTGCCTGTTCATGTCACTTCCGGTATATGGAACGCATAGTTCCTTGTTCAGATTACCGACGTCACATCTGGCTTTCAGAGCAAATTGCTCCTGATCCTGCCGTTTGAAGAATAGTAAGCTTCTTCTCACCAGAAAACAGGGCAGGTTGAACACCCGTACTGCTTGCCTGGTTAGAAGAAATGCGAACATCCATGTTCGGCCATGTGCGGACAGTTCGGCCATCACTACAAGTTTGTAAGCTACACTCTGATACTCGTGTGTGAGGACATCATTTCAAGCAGAGAATCTTAATGGCCCCAGAATAGCAAGAAAAGACCAAAGGAACGAGGAAAGAGAAGGTAAAGAAAGCATCACAACTGAAAAGGAAATTGTGAAGAAATAGAGAAGAAATAAGAGTGACGGCCATTTGACCTGGTCCAGCATCACCACCTCACCAATCTAAAAAGTCTTTGGACTCGTCCAGGGAGAGTAAGGACACCCCCAGATTCCTGATGTTCTTATGAAAGAGGACTCTCAACAATAACAACCTTCCATTTCACTGTGTTTAATAAAGTGAATGATAATTATTGGTGTTTCTGGTAAATTACACATATTATACTATATTTTATTATGAATAGGTGAGGGATGCTGTGGGGCATCCCGAAAACATTATCGTTATTAATATTTCTTATAAAGTCTTGACTTACTATTAACCCATTGGGAATGAATTAAGTTTAAAGGTCAATGGTCCATTGTAAAATTATCCAGAACATTCTCAGGCTGTTTGTGAGGAGTTCAGCTTGGAGAGACCACTCACCTTTCCTGACCACCATCAATCAATATGCCAAACATGGAGTCTACTTACATTGGGGCTGGTTGGCTCTATTTATCTTCAACGCTGAATGTTCCTATCCCTGACCTAAGTGACCTGTAGGTTCAACATTTTATTAACCTCCCTAGCGCACTGCCCGTATCGCACCACTATGGGCAATCGAGGCAATGTACACAGTACACTGCCTGTCATTTCCTGTCTCCCGCCGCTGTTCTTCACACAGCTGGTGTCATTATAGACACCAGCTGCATGAGAGGGAAAGCCGGCGCTCCTCCATTAACATGGAGGTCTATGGCGTCACCGTGATGCGATCGGAGCGGTGCCGAATCCCCGGAAATGTTGCATCGATGAAGATAATTGCTGCAGCTTTCCGGGGAGGCATTGGGTCTCCCCGAAGCCGGCTTCCCCTGCGGTTGAGACGACCCTGAACGGTGAATGAACAGGGTTCGTCTCAACCGCTAGGAAGGTTAAAACACATTATGAATGCCCCCAGTGGCCACTCACGATATTGCACCTGGAGTTTACCCCCGGAAGCCTGGCAGATAAAGATGGAATCCCTCATATGATTCCAGGGAACAGAAGGTAAGTATATACTTTTTGGGATTGTGGATCACTACACCATCTAGCTAGTAAGTCAAACTTTCATTTTACATATATATTTTGTAGATTTTGAGTATACATCCGCTTTAAGTTGCTCCGCACCCCCCACCCTTAAGCCCCCCATACACCTTCAGATTCCTCCATACAATTTCCATGAGACCTACCAACAACTATGTAGTATAGTGACCTCCCTGATAGAATACATAGTGATTGGAAGGTGTAGAAAGGTCCTCCTATTACATGGTTTTGGTAGAAGAAAAGTTGGTTGTACAGAAATTGCATGGTAATTGTATGTGGTGTATGGGGGGCTTTAGTAATTGTCAAAAAACTCAGTAAGCGCCTTGTATCGCGGAGCTGTCAGTGACAGTCTTTATTTGGGCCAGGCAAAAGAGAAATGAGCTTTCTTAAGCTCAGCGCAGCATATTGCACCTCTAAAAGCTGGCATTATTCTAAAAAAGCGGCGAATATACAGCTCGCTGTCAGTAAGAAATAACAGAACTCAGCTAAGCTGTCATCTCTGACAGGTCAGTGTAATGAGCAAAAAGAATGCTGACTTTGTTTAAAAAAGTTTCCCTTCAAGTCAGCTGGGTATAGCTGTATTTAGTGATAACACGGCACATATGTGCTTCATTAAAGGTGTCACACCATCAAATATTGACACCCATATTATCATAGTACAACACATTTCAGCTAAAAGTTTTGCTTTGTTTCTCTTGGGGTTTTTACACGTCAGCCCCGGCGCCTTTTGAAGAATGCGGAAATAGCTATTACCCAGACGGATCAGATATTTCAGCCAAGCCGTTTGGGCTTTCACAGGAATTGAATTTACAGTAAACGTAAAAAGAGCAAAAAAAAAAAATGATATGCGAGACCCTCGCCTTTCACCCGGGTAGTGTGATATAATTATAAGGAGGCCGTAACTGAGAGAGATATCCCTGCTGTCGATGCCGTCTGCACCTCTGGAAATTACAACTCACCTGGCTAAAGTAGATTCAATTGTTGAGTCCCTGAGCCGAGCCCTGATGTCATCTCAATAACTGAATGGGCTACCTAGTAGAGATCAGTGGTGGTTTTACATATGGGCAGTCTGGGCAATTGCCCAGGGAGGCATCAAGGTGGGGGGCGGCATCCGCCCATACTGTCCATATATAAAACCACCGATCTGCTCTTCAAGTTCTCTCTCTCCCACCCAGGGAGAATGAGTGGAGGAGACTCGGCAGCAACGCCCCCCCCCCCCCGGGTGCTCTCTCTTGGGGAAACAGAGACAGAGGGAGTGCTTGCCCAAGGTGCCGGTCTCCCTAGGACCGCCCCTGCTAGAGATGGTCTATTTTGACAATTTCATCTTCTCAACCACTAGGGTGATAAAAGGGTTCATGGCGTGGTTAGAGAACAAAGGTTCATCTGTCCTATCCAGCTCATGTTAATAGGTAGTAGAGATTTTTTCGACTTGCTGACTTTGTAAAGCCCCTGAACATGGTATCATCACCAAACTTGCTGGAAATGTAGAGAAGGGTTGGGGGAACACTTGTAAAAAAAAAAGTATGTTTCTAACAAAAGTAGTTTTTGCATAAATTAAGTTCAAAGTAAAGTAAAAATTTCGAAAATCGGAATTTCAACTTTGTGTTTGAACTTAATTTATGCAAAAACTACATGTGCTAGAGCCAAACTTTTTTTTCAAATGTTTCCACAACCCTTCTCTACATCTCCAGAAATGTTGGTGATGATACCATGTTCAGGGGCTTTGCAATCAGCTCACAAAATTAGCAAGTCGAAAAATTCGACCTGGCTGCTGTAGATTCAATTGTTGAGTCTCTGACCCGAGCCCTAATGTCATCTCAATAACTGAATGGGTTACCTACCGTGTTTCCTTGATAAAAATATTTGCTCCCCAAAGATGCCCTATGTCTTATTTTCAGGGGATGTCTTATTTTTCCACGAAGAAGAATACGGCACTGGGGTATCAGGATGGGGGGGCACTTAAAATGACACAGGTGGCACAGGAGACTCGGGGGGGATTACCATTTTAGTAACCCCTTCTGATCCTCCTGTGTCATTTTGATTGCCTCCGCTGATCCCCCTGTCCAGAGTTCCAGTACCATATCTTTGGGGATGCCTTATATTTCAGCGTGAGGCAAAAATGTAAGGTTGCCTTATTTTCAGAGGATGCTTTATTTTGGGGGAAACCCTACCCTACCTATAGGCTACACGTATATGTTGTGACCCGATATTTTGGCCGCTCGACCATGGGAAATGACGTCATTCACATGCGGTCAGACGGGCACCCGATCTTTCGGCCGAAAAATCTAAGCATGTATTGGGGGCTTTAGAGAAATATAACATTTTGGCAATCTCCTTAACCACTAGGGGGATTAAAGAATACATGATGTGGTTAGAGAACGTAGGTTCATCTGTCCTTTCTAGCTCATATTGCAAAGCCCCTGAGCATGGAATCATCACCAAACATCACCTAAGGGTTGGGGGTATACTATGAAAAAAAAAGTATGGCACAAATAGTTTTTGCATAAATTTAGTTTCAAATCAAGTCTAAATTTCGACTTTAACTTTGAACTTAACTTATGCAAAAAACATGTGCTAGAGCAACACTTTTTTTCCCAATGTTCTCACAACCCTTCTCTACATCTCCAGTAATTTTGGTGATGATACCATGTCGAAGTAGGAATGCATGCTCAGTTGGGGCCCCCTACCCACACTAAATTATGTGTAAGATGTAGGAGTGATCACCCACCTGTGCCTGTCCTTTCTCACCTGCTCCTAGCCTAAGGAGGCCGGCGCCCTGGACACATACCATACACAACCTCTGACTAACCTGGAGAGTTGGATGTCGGCGTCACAGAGGAGATGGGTGGTTTAACATATAAGCAGTATGGGCAGATGCGGCCAAGCCGACTGCCCATACTGCTCATATGTAAAACCGCCACTGATGGTAGGAAGTTAGTTAAGGTTTTTTTCTACACAGCTCATCCTTGCCCAAGTCATTAGTTTACGAGACTCTGACACTGGGCGCCATCAACCCCAAAGTTGGAGGACATTTTATTATTATTATTATTATTACCATTTATTTATATAGCGCCAACATATTACGCAGCGTTGTACAATATATTAGCGTGGAGATGCAAACACACAATAACACACAGGTACAGGTATGACATAGGAGGAGTAGAGGA
>CM070032.1:990753-1012195 GCA_036250615.1 Ptychadena robeensis
GTATCACTTTTGGTACAGAAATCTGCACCTCAGTGAACCGCCAGGGAGGTTAAAAGAGATATTTTGATATGAATATTTTTATAGACATATCAATATATTCCCCCCGTAAATGAGGGTATCATGCAACTAGAGATGGCTCATATCACAACAGTTTGATTAAGAGACAGACCACAGAAGCAATTTCACAGTAATAATGTTTATAAACTTAATTATACATATAACAAGTAACATAATAACAGGACAATACAATAACATATAAGACAATAGAAGTATAGAGTTCCATCTAGTAGCTGTAGCTGTTGACTGGCAGCATTCCTCCTCCAGGTCAAAAGGGCATTTTCCTTGACTCTTAGGGTGTTACCTGGGTGTACATTGGAAGACTTATGTTTAGGTAGACACACATAACTCAGCCCACTAATTGTAATATTGATGAGCTTAATTACCTCTATACCTGATCACTGGCCCCATCATGTCTGGTTTGATGTTTATGCTATTTTGCATAGACCCTTTGAAGTTGAGTTGAGACCAGCAATATCTTGCCCCCTGTGGTGCCAGATTCTAACAGGATTAACAACTATTGTCTACCGGGTCTATTGTAGTGGTGAATTACTTTGTCTATTAATGTACAATACTGTGTGATATTATTATTTGATTAATGGAGAATTAATCATAAAACCCATGTGCAACAACCAGTACATGCACAGTTTGTTCTTAAAACAAACTGCGCCTGTGCTGGGAACGGGCAAACATGTTCTTTGCCTTCGGGGGAAGCTGAAGGGCCTGGGGGGTGCGCAGCTCTATAGATCACCATGTTAATGGAGGTGGTGTTGCTTTTCTCGGCCTGCATGTGTAGAGAGGAGTGCGAGGAATCATGGAAGGGTACACTGTATCTCCCGTATACTTCCATACACTGATCTCCCGTACGGGGCCGTTTCGCAACTGAAAAAAATTAACGCTGGGGAGGTTTAAGCAATTTATAAGCCATTCTCGCAGGATCAGGGATAGTGATGGCCTAAGGCTCTCCCCTGTATTGAGAAATGGCATAGGCACTTGGTGGGACAGGGGGGTGCCCCTCCTTCCTGTCCTTCCAGACATACCAAAATAGGTCTGGTTTGCTCTTTGGGGTCCCCCCTTTTCCAGAGCATACCAGATCCTATGCCAACAGGGAGGTCTTGTATGCTCTGGAAAAGGGGGACCCCACGCTGTTTGTGGTCTCCCTTTTCCAGAGCATATCAGATACTATGCCAACAGGGAGTCTGGTATGGTCTGAGGGGGAACCCACACTGTTCAGGGCCCCCCATTTTCCAGCTGCTTTCCATAGCTGGTCTAGTATGCTCTGGAAGAGGGGGAACACATGCTATTCTTTTTTATGTGATTTCTTAAAATAAAATTCAATTATACTTTTTTTTCTACTGGATGGGGTGGTAAAAATACATGTTCGGCTGTACTGTCCCACCTGACTATTGGGGTCAACGTTTGTCTCCACGCATAGCCAGGTTTAGCTATCACTATTGTCTACCTCACTGTGGGCTCATGTATTCAATCCCAACATGCATAGCAAGCACAAGAAGTATGGGTTATGACTCGAAGCAGTTTATTTGAAATAGAGCTCAGCAGCAAATAATTTTATTATATCATATATATTTGCAGAAATTGTATTAAGACATATTGATACTTTGATGATGATGAACCCAGGTAGACCCTGAAGGAATCATGCAGTTGCCAAAAAGCTTTCTTGGTTAGGTACACCCAACTCTTGGCTTATATTGACCTATTGGGGCTTCATTTGAGATTCCCCCATTATTCAGATGATCATAACAGAAAAAATCTCTTTTGGTTTTCCCAAAAGCTGCAGTTGGAGGTACATTCTAGTCTGCCATAGAACAGTTGGAGGTACTATACAGTCTGCCATGGAACAGTAGTGAGACATAAAATGGAAGATTGTATGGGGGGTAGAAACTTTGTGTATACAATTTAAATCCATTAGGGCAAACACATATAAAAGATGAATGTATCATTTGTAGTGGGTGGTGGTTCAGCTGCAAATGGGGCTCCCAATGAGGCGACTCCACACAGCCAGTCCTTTCTTTAGGACCCCTACCCGTATTTATTGGGGAAAAAAAAGGTTTAAACAAATGATAAATATAAAATATAAAAGCAACATAAATATCCACCAATGGAATTGCCAGCCTCCTGGCTTCCTAACAAACAAAGCCAGTCTTCCCTGTTCAGACAGGCTTCTAAACCTGAAGAGTTGGGAATCTGCCCCACCCAGCTCTTGCAGATTCCCAGTAAAACCAGCCCCAGAACAGAGTCAAACAAAAGTAGACCAATACCTAGAATTTCCTGGTAAATTAGCAGTTCACCTCCAGAATAGGATGTTACCTGAGCTGAAAAAATCACCTCTCTTCTCCTTACCACTAGAGATGGTCAAACAGTTTTCCAAAAATTTCAAAAAAAACTTGCTGGAGATGTAAAGAAGGGTAGGGGATATACTACAAAAAAAGTTTTGCTCCAGCACATATAGTTTTAAATTAAGTTGAAATTTTGATTTTGAACTTAATTTATGCAAAAACAACATGTGCTAGAGCAAATGTTTCCACGACTCTCCAGCAATCTTCAGCAATTATGGTGATGATACCATGTTCAGAGGCTTTGCAATCAGGCTTTGCAATCAGATCACAAAGTCAGCTAGTCAAAAAATCTCTACTCCCCACCAATCAGAGACAGACAACAGAGAGGGCTCTTCGGAAGGGATGGCCAAACACTGCGAATGGGCGGAGCAGACTTTTAAAGAAGTCTGCCTGTTCGCAGGCAGATTAAAATTCCAGGCAGGGAATTTGAATGTGAAAAACCGGAAAGTGACGTCAGTGATGTCACATCCGGTACCTGGAATGCATAGTTCCTAGTTATGATAGCCGGATGTGATGTCACTGTCACTGAGAATAGAGAGCTCCATCTCACTGGCGAACGGGATGGGACGAACCCCCATACTGCTTGCTGGCTAGAAGGAGGGCAGTCTTGGGCACGCGTGCCATAAATTCGCCATCACGGCTATATGTTATTTTTGTTATATAACCTATATCAAACACATGACAGGGCAGTGCTGATTGACCGCCTACCCTTTAAAACCCCAACTTAACACTAAGGAATAACGACAGAGACGTAATTCTTCAGAAACTTTGTTTGTATTAAAGTGCGTGTTTACAAAAAAGGCCACAGCTTACCATACAATGGACAACGACCTCGCCAGTGCCACTACATTGAATAACATTAAAAATTCACACTTGAAATTTAAATAAATTTAAATACCATATTAACATATACTAAACCGTCCGTACCAGCCACCTGCCCTTGTAACCAGCACGATGGGTACTTCCAATAAATGCAAAACTCCTGTTAAACAAGAAAACAATAACCAGCGTAGGGCCTGGGCCCTCTATATAACTCACATTTCGATGACTGCCATCCCTAACTAAGCATGTGACCGCAAATTTTCCACCAAAACTCTCACTTGGCACTGACGAGGATCCGCCTGCTGCGACAATACACAAAAGAGCAACAATAAATACATACAACATCAACAAACTAAGGGAGGGAGGGTGGGTGCTTCCAGGTAAAAAACGAAAGAGGCCTCACTTCCGGGCGCTCTCCCCTAAATAGCCTTTCTAAACCCGCCCCTAGCTCCGCCCCTTCCGTCCTAACCTTAACTGTCTGTCACGCTCCCCAGCACGCCCCGTCAAGGCTGCCCCCGCCTACACGGCTGCGCCGCCCGTCTCTGCAGCCCCATCACTTATATTATTTATATATTTGAAAGGTTTAAGGAAATAAAAGTTGTTTCTTTTGTCTTCTACATCATATGGGTAAACAACTACCTGAAATTCCCAAAGCAAGATGTTTTTAAGATTACTGTAGCCCAGGAACATATTTGGGTATCGGTAGCCTTATCAAATATCGACAAATGTGAAATGGTAACGATCAGTCAGTGTCAAAAAAGTGATGCCCACCTCCATTTTACAAATGATCCAATTAAGGCGAACACGTAGCCTATAAAAGTCAAAATCAACAATGCACTGCGCACTGACAGCCCATCTAGCATATAAAATCAATACTGTATTCACTCTCTTTCTGGCACTCAAGCAACAGTACCAACTTTCCCACCTTTTTAGTCAAATATACAATCGATCATATCTTAGTTCTTAGGGAACAGTGGCTGGAGATGAATTCACAATGCAATCTTCCATCACTTTCTTCTTTTTCCTGTCTGAATGTAATATCTGTTAAGCGGCACCGAGGTTCTAAAATGATACTAAGAGATGATTTTTCTTTCCCTGGGAAATCCAATTGCAAGTCTCTTAATGCTCAAAAGATTATTATATAGACGAAGTTTATATTTTTGTAACTTTTAATCATAATAAACCAGGTCATGGTAAGCTGGACTGACAAAGCCAGCCATTAGAATTTTGGTAGAGGAGCTGGACTGGCCAAGCATGTCTCTAGGCCTGAATCCTGTTGAGAATCTGTGAGGATCCTAAAATGGGCCGCTAAAGCTAGCCATACACGGCACGGATTCCCTGGCTGATCGATTCAGCACCCGATGGATTCCGGCGATTCCGCCGGCATCCACAGGTGAGAACGATTAGCCAATTAGGGAATCCGATCGTGGCAGCCCACCTTGTACGGCCGGATCCGGGAGGGATCCGTGTCCGATGGCTCGCCTCCCGGACCGCAACACCCCCTGATCAGAGCAGAATCGGACCGAAAAGACCAACAGGTTGGTTCTTCCTCGGATCCGATTCTGTGCCCCTGATCCATCGGATGCGATCGGACGGGCAAGGTGGGCTGCAGGGGATTCCGGCACGATGGATCCGCGTGCACGCGCCCGGAATCCATCGCGCCACAATCCGGCACGAATCCGTGCCGTGTATGGCAGCCTTAACACCTACCAGCTGCAGGATGTCGTTTTGAAGGAAGAGGATTCCAGTGGTAACTAGTGATGGCTGAACAGTCCACAAGGATGGATGTCCGCACTCCTTCTAGTCGGCAAGCAGTATAGGTGTTCGACCCGCCCTGTTTGCCGGCGAGAAGGAGCTTACTATGTTTCCATTGGCAGGATCAGGAGCAGCGAGATCCCGCCGGAGGAAGAATCTTTTCACTAGAGTCCGTGTAGAGAACCCAGCCTTGCAGTGAAAATCCGGCTCTGAAAACAGGAAGTCACGATAGTGATGTCACATCCGGCAATCGTAAACTGGAACTATGCGTTCCAGGTACCGGGTGTAACATCACTGACGTAACTTCAGTTTTGCTTAAATCTTTAAATGCTTAAATCTGCCAGGCGGTCGTCAAACTATTTTAAAAGTTCGATTCGCCTGTTCGCGGATGGACCTGGTCGAAGTTCAGCCATTACTAGTGGTAACCTGAAGAGATGGTCAAAATTGATAAATTCGACCACCCCCGGATAAAAATATGTTTCATCTGCTAAATTGTAACTAGCCAAATTTGTGAGCTGATTGCAAAGCCTCTTTTCATCACCAAAATATCTGGAGATGTAGAGAAGGGTTGTGGGAACATTAAAAAAATTTTTTTTGCTCTAGCTCGTTTTTGCATAAATTGAATTCAAAATTAAAGTTTTAAATTTAAAAATTTATGCAAAAACTATTTGTGTTAGAGCAATACTTTTTTTGTAGTATATCCCCAACCCTTCTCTACATCTCCAGCAACTTTGGTGATAATTCTATGCTCAGGGGCTTTGCAATTAACTTGAAATAGTCAAATAAAAATAAAAAATTTACCATCTCTAATTGTAACCACCAAGCAAAATTTTGCATTAAGGTACAACCACAAGTTTTGACTTTAACCTCCCTAGCTTTAAAAATATCACGGTATGGGCGATCACAGCTGTACTGTCCTTGAATTTCCTGGCCGCCCCTGTCCACGTCGCGAGCATCATCAATGACGCTGACAATGTGGGCTGAGAAACCGACACCCCTCTATTGAGCAGTACAGGTGTTGGACCTGCCACGTTTGCCGGCGAGAAGGAGATCTCTATTCTTCCTCCGGCAGGATCAGAAGCTGCGAGATCGTGCCGGAGGAAGAATCTTTTCACTAGAAGACCAGGCATGAAGCCGGTCTCTCCAGCAACATGTGAAATGGCATCTCTCCTTGCTATGCTATAGAGGGGGGGGGGGGATGGTCCGTGAGGTGGGGGGTGCTGATTGGCTGGATGGCTAAAAAATGGCTCGAGGACAGGAAGTGACGTCCATGACGTCACATCCGGCTCCCTTAACCAGGCACTATGCGTTCCAGGGACCGGATGCGACGTCACTGACGTCACTTCCGGGATTTCCCTAAAGGCGGGGAATTTGAATCTGTCCGCAAACAGGCGGACTTCTTTAAAAGTCTGATCCGCCCGTTTTGCGGACAGACCTGGCCGATGTTCGGCCATCACTACTCAGCACTAGACAGAATCACAGGGTGAAAAAAATACGAAGATCACAAAAAAAAATCTCATTATGATCATTTGATGACTGATAAGCTGCTACATATTGCAATCTAATTTCTAAATTTACACATTTATTATTTCATAATATATTTTTTACTGTTTAAATCATTATCAGGAAACTCAGATATTGATATGAACTACTCACCACTGACATGTCATAATATATATACACAATTGTATATATTTTTTGCGAATATAAATGATAACATAACAATGTCATGAAAATGGATTTCCACTATGAAGGAATAAATGAAATGACTGACCAGAAAAAAAAAACTAATATTAAAGCTTACAAAAGCGGAAATTAAATTACTCCTCGGAGATGAAGAAGATACTATGTTAATAAAATAAGGGACATTGATAAACAGTAATGACACATGCCCTCCTATGTGAGCACAATGCCTAGAAATAAAACTATACAAACCCCTCAGATGAGCTGCTTTTCATGATCCTTTCTATATGGAAGCCACTAATTACTTTGCTTTGGAAAGGCATTTTGTTCTTAGAATAGATATATTATAAGACACAGATAGCTATTTAGATTGGACATTTTAGTTAATTTAGCACTGTGTGTTATTTATATATGGAAACTGTAGTTGGTGTCATAGACATCCAACAGCAGCAGAGATTCCCCCCGAACAGGTCAGGGGCAAGGGGACTTTAATGGCCACCAATCTCCAAAGAAAGGAGAAAATAAGTTGAGGAATGAAGTATATATAAAAATTATATTGGTAAATGTATTATGTGGTCATAAAACATATAGCATGGCAAGGCTGAGTTGGCAAACATTAATACATCACATAGGTACAGTTGGTAGTAAAAATTAAATAAATAAATACGTAGGTCAAGATAGTACAAAATGCCAGGATATGGGGCCCATTTGAACAGGGTTCACCCCAACGCGCGTTTCGTATGTTCACTTCCTCAGGGGGTGTTCTTCATCCCAATGGGTTTTATGTTTGTATAAATGAATGGATATGTAAAAGATGCCAATAGATGGAACAGCAACAACCAAAAGCCCCCAAAGGGGGGGACTGTCACGGGCCAAGAGCGAGGGGCCAGAGGAAGGCAGCCGGATAGCCAACAGGATCTGTCTTTGTAGGTGGAAAAGGGTCAAGGTTTCACCAAATGGTAGCTGGTAGTATATAGGTAATAGGTAGTATTCGGGTATTCACGATAATATAGGTTACTAGCTTGATGGTTGAGTGAGAGGTATGATGTGGGTAGCTTCAGCCTCCCTGTGCGCCCTAACACTGTGTGTTATTATTCATGTGTTTAATGTGCTCAGTGTGACTGGGTGGCGAAGGAGCATTAAGGATGAGACAAGAACAAAGCATTGGTTGGTGACCTGTGGCTCTGGCACATGCGGCTCTTCAGCCACCTTACTGTGGTTACCCCCCTCAAGACTCCTCCTAGCTGAGCTTGAATATTCAAATTAAATTCGAATTCAAAAACTCGCAAATTTCAAGAATATTGAAATTTTGAATCGAATATTAGAATTATTTGCAAAATATAACAAATTAGAATATTGCCACTGCCGCTCATCACTACTCCTATAACTATTCTTCCGCTGGCCGGCTCAGGAGCAGAAAGATCCGGCCAGTGGAAGAATTCTTTCAAAAGAGACCGCAGAGAGAAGCCGGTCCCCTGCGTTCCAGGTTTTTTTTTTTGCTATTCAAATTTGACTCTTCTTTTTTTAAAAGTCCAATCCACTTGTTCTCAGACGGACCTGGCCAAAGTCCGGCCATTACTACTCCTAGCACATATACGCTGGTAAGAGAGAACACCTAAAATCACAGCTGGAGAAGCAACTGCAATAGTAAGGAGCCTGAGCTGAGATTTCAGATGAACTCCACTCCCTTGAAACCACCCCCAAAAGAAAATAGCCACAAGCTTATTTGTGGGTCTTTGCTTGTGTCCCTCACCTCAAACAACAAAACCCTCTAGAATCACTCAGGTAACACCCAAACTTGTTCTGCAGACAGTTGTGGTCTGAACTCCTTGACCCAAAACATTTACAAGCTTTAAGCTGGCCATACAGCTTTAGATCTCTCTGTCAGATATCCTCAATTTGACACATTGAAGTTCTTACCTACACACACTTACATACAAGTTCCTAAAGCGGACCTCGCACCAGAAATCTATAATTTCATGAATGGCACTAGAAGTGCCGATAATAGGGAGGAATACCTTGCCTAGTCTCTGCAAGGCAACACGTCACAAGAGCGCTTTGCTTTCTGGGTAATCTTGTGATTAACGTAACTAGATTGAGGCAAATTCCCATAAAAGATCATTGAACTTGGAGTGTAATATCGCGGGTTGCCACGGGGGGGGGGGGGGGGGGGGAGTGGGCGTTCAATGATCTTCTATGGGAATTAGTCTCAATATAATTACGTTAATATTCAAATTGCGAATATATCGGCTACTCAAGAATTAGCAATCTCGAATATTCACGATTAGAGATGGGCGAACATCGGCCCGGAGTGTCCGCGAACAGGGCGGGTCGAACTTCTAAAGAAGTCCGCCGTCTGCCCTGTTCGCGGACACATTCAAATTCCCTGCCTCTAGGCGGGGAATTTGAATCGGAATAACCGGATGTGACGTCAGTGACGTCACATCCGGTCCTTGGACCGCAACCTGGAACGCATAGTTCCTGGTTACGGGCGCAGGATGTGACGTCACTGACGTCACTTCCTGCTCCAAGCCGGATTTTTCACTACAAGACCGGCTGCATGCCCGGTCTTGAAGTGAAAAGATTCTTCCTCCGGCACGATCTCGCAGGTTCTGATCCTGCCGGAGGAAGAATTTAGATCTCCTTCTGGCCGGCGAACAGTACGGGTCGAACACCCGTACTGTCCGCCGGCGAGAGGATCGGCAAACATGCCGAGTTCGCGGCCGAACTGTTCTCCGGCGAACAGTTCGGTCCATCCCTATTCACGATATTATGCACAGGGAAGCTTTACGGCCATGTATTGCAAATATATATTCTCAATGCGGAAATAGCATTAATTTTAAAAAGCAGTTGCAATGTGAATGCATTGTGAATTTGTGCGATTATATATTCGCAAAAAAAAGTATGATTATTCACAAAATATGGCAAATTTTAATATTGCCTATGCCGCTTACTTACCTAATCATGGAAGTGACTAACCTGATCACTTTGCAGTAAGTGATGTTGCGGAGTGTCACATCCGGTATTGGGAACACTGTGACACTCCACACTGGCACTTCTGCATTCAAAATACCAGAAGTGACATTTTGCGATGTCACTTCCAGGGTTATGATTCTCAAAAGGTTGGAAACCACTGCTTTAGAAAGTATTCCTTTCAATAGAACTCGCGGACAGTAGTGATGAGCAGCATAGACATTATTTGTATTCGTAAAATATCGCGTTTATTTGCGCCTAATATTCACAACAAATTCGTAAATATGAGAATTCATGATCCCCAGTGACCAGTGTGTCACGGCTCCTGATGGAAGTTGGAGACACGGCTTCTGACCAATTAGGAGACAGGCACACAAGGAGTGTGAGGCCCAGGCCTGCTGGAGCAGTGGATGCAGGGGGGCACACAAGGAGTGTGGGGCACAGGCCTGTTGCTGCTGGGAAGCAGAGTGTAGGACAACAATTTATGTTACATGTTTGGAAAGCCAGGAGGCTTGGCATTTTCAATTGTTTCCGTTGGATATTAACCCCTGCGAGGGTGAGTTTTGTTAAGACAATAAAAAACAGCAACAAGCCCTAAAGAGACACACGCTTGGTGGATTCTCTTCCTTTACAGACGCCGTTTCAGGCTGATCCCCCACATACTATATTCAAAATATATTCAAAAAAGTAGTAAATCGAGATCTCCTGTCATTTACTTCTTGCGAATATTGGCACTTGTACATGCAAATATTGCAATATTGTGATCGCAATGTCATGGCGACATCTAGTGGCAGAATGTGAAGTAGCAGCTGCAGTGTAATCCCCACATGAGACAACACATAATTCTTCTTGTACATGCGAAAATGCATGGTACTTTCCCCAAAATCTCGAATATTTGAGATTACAAAGCAATAGCACTATATTCAAGAACGTGTTCTCAAAGTGCCTACATTTACAATACATATTCGCGATTTGAATATGTATGCTCAACACTAGTGGTGAGGCACATGATCAACTTGAACAGCTGATCTTCCCTTTAGAAAGCTAGCCATACACGTGTCGGATTCCATGTCCAATCGATTCATCATCCGATCGATTCTGGCGATTCTGCCGGGAATCGCAGGTGTGATCATTCGGCCAATTAAGAGTATCCATCGCTGCATACCACCTTGTCCAACGGATTCCAGGACGGATCCGTGTCCGATTGTCCACCTCACAAATGGCAACTCCCCCTGATCCGGACAGAATCGCATGAGAAAGACCAACATGTTGGTTCTCCGTTGGATCCAATTCTGAGCCCCTGATCAATCGGACGCGAACGATCGGACCAGGTGGGCTGCATGCGATTCCGGCACGATCGTTTCGCGTGCACGCGCCCGGAATCGATCGTGCCGGAATCCGGTGCGAATCCGACACGTGTATGGGGGCCTGAAGTTTTTAGAATCCTACCTGCCCTCCGGCCACTTATAAACTTATTTTATTTCACAAATTTCTCTGGATTCGCAGTGTTTTACGATCTCCAAAAATCCAACTTTCTGCTTGATTATCACTTAAAATTTCAGTAAAGTCGTCCTTCCCGCCCTGAAATATCAGAAATGAAACCACGTATCCATGAATGGTTTTTACTGTATAATTCCATGAGCGCTGTTTTAATCTGGCAAAGCAAATAGGATGAGGAGGAATTCAGCGGAATCTATTCTGAGCCGATAATGTGTAAAAATGCCTATTTGCATGGATGGACAATTTTATTTGCTCGGTTTTAATATGTGATTGTAGCGTAGACTGGCTCGGCGCACGGAGCGGAGGAGGCGGCGGTGTCGTCGGGTTAGAATGTGGTTTATGAACTTGTTCTCGGGGTGTAATGTAAACAATGAGGATTAGCAATAAATTAGACCGCACATTCGTAGAGCTTGGACGTTCTTCATTATAGGCAAGCAATCATACATTGCAGTATAATATGCTAAGATTCACCTGGAAGTAAACATTCTCCTAATCGTCAAATCTTTTTCTTTTTTTAGTTGAAGATAATTTCCTTGTTTCGAAGTTCTCATATAAAAATTTTGGCTTTAATCAAAATAG
The DNA here is from genome assembly GCA_036250615.1 of Ptychadena robeensis. Taxonomy (NCBI): domain Eukaryota; kingdom Metazoa; phylum Chordata; class Amphibia; order Anura; family Ptychadenidae; genus Ptychadena; species Ptychadena robeensis. The sequence continues at coordinate 1,002,480 of CM070032.1, forward strand.
TTGCATATTTTATCGGTTTTACCCCAAGTTCGTTCGTGAGTGAGCTTACCTCAGGGGATCTTACCTGTCCGGAGGGAGCCCACAGAATGAGGCCATCCCTACCGATCCTTTGGGGTTGCAGGGGCGCCATTGACCTACATGGAAATGTTGATCTTTGTCCTCACATGCCTGGCATCAATGTGATGGTGGGGGAAGGTCATTTAAACAGTCACGAATCAGTGGCTGTGAACCCACTGTGCCAGAGGAGTTTCATGGTCTCCTAGAGGAGTCCTCTAAGGGAGTTGTCTGAATGAACCCACTCATTCTTCACAATACCCCTGTAGGTGGAGATAGGGGGGAACCTCAGGTCCCTACCTCTTGGGAAGGATAGTCACACCAGGCAGTTGGTCCAGGGGGACACCAGAGAAAGTTACCAGAGGCATAGGCAATGTAACAGGAGCAACAGTGCAAGACCGAGGGATAAGGCAGAGACTTAGTCAGACAGGCAATGGATCAGGGCAGGCAGCACAGGTCAGGCAGTTAGGGTCGGCAACAGGAGAGTCCATGTAGGCAGACAAGGGTTGACAAGATAGCAGAGTCTCAGAACACAGGCATAAATCAGTAACACAGGGACACCAATGGAAATCAAGAGCCTTAGCAGGACACAGAGACCTTGACACTAAGGCATCTGTTAAAAGGGCTGATATATACGTGCTCACATACGTGCAGTAGGACCATGATTGGTCAGCGAGTACTCATGACCAATTCCCTAAATCCCTGAAAAACCAACAGCAAATATGCTGTGGCCAGGGCTGAGAGGTAACTGTGGAGTGAGAGTGGGAGCCACTTTTGTGGCTCAGTAATGATGAACTGCTTGTTGCAGAACACCTTAGCTATAGCTACAGATTACTGAATGGAGTATTATAGCAAATATGATGCATAGCAGGAGAAACAGCCCTGGTTATTGTTTTGAGGCCCCGTACAAAGCTAACTTGAAATTCTGAGGCTCCAGGAAAGGACAATCAATGAAAGGGCCTGGCTGCAGAGCACTCTATGATGCCTGACATCCTCCAGGTAGGTAATGAGGAGAGCTCCATTTGACTTGCTTTGCACATTGGGAGCTCACAGTGTGCAATAAAATCAGAATAAGACATTTCAGTAAGGGAGAGCGGGCACATGAATGTAAAGATGGTGTTCGGCTTCAAAATTTCCTTCCACGTCAATTTCCTCCAATTTTACACAGCAGTTTCAGTAGATTAGCAGGTGACTAAGCCTGAAAACACAAAACCCAACGCCGGTGTCCTAGTTCTTCAATCCAAGACACACATTAAGTGGAAAAAAAAAAGATGGTACTTGCTGTAGGCGTCATTTTGCTTACCTTACCTTGAACATTGGAGAGTCATGCATGTAGCTGTCACATCAGTGCTTCACACGGTAAAGTGAGTGAGTCACATCAGTCTCGGAGATATAGCACGGCCTCGACTCCCCTGTGCCAGTGCCTTCCCTGTTTTCTCTCTGCTAGTCATGGAGCTGTTTATAGATCAAAGCTAAATTTTCATCCTTGTCCTCCATTCAACACAAATTTACAACAAAAATTTAAAGGAGGAAAAGGTTGGAAGATTTAAGGTGGACCTATCATGCAAGGTTATGTAGGCCACCATTGTTGACTAAAGATGGTCGAATTTTCCGACTTGCTAACTTTGTGAGCTGATTGCAAAGCCCCTGAACATGGCATCATCACCAAAATGTCTGTAGATGTAGAGAAGGGTTGTGGAAACATTTGAAAAAAAAGTTTTGCTCTAGCACATGTAGTTTTTGTATAAATTAAGTTACAAAATAAAGTCGAAATTCTGATTTTCAAAATTTTCACTTGACTTTGAACTTCATTTGTGCAAAAAATATTTGTGTCAGAGACATACTTTCTTTTTTTGTATACCCCCAACCCTTCTGTACATCTGGTGTTGATATCATGTTCAGGGGCTTTGCAATTAAGTCAAAATAATCGAAATGTTTGAATTTTTGAAAATAAATTTGACCATCTCTATTGTTGACCAGCTTGCCTAGTTGAAAGAGATGGTCATGAAATTTTTTACTCTGAGAGCTGAGAAGCCTGTTCTGTGGTCCTACTAATTTTTCTCTTCAGTTATAAGATTGGCCATGTAAATGAAAACATGTAAATGACATGTAAATGAAAACTACACACAGCTGCTTTAGCACAAACTAATGGTGGTCTCAAAATTTGAAAGTCAACATTTTCCCTTAACTTTTGGGATTTGTGATGGAATGGATCATGTGACTACCTTCTGTTCAAGAAGACTTTACTGTGCTAGGCTCTGCTCGAGGTGAGGTCTTCTTTTATTCCTTTAATCCCCTTTGATACCTTTAATTGTGATAGGTCAAAAATATTTTTAAAACAAAATTTTGACTAGTATATTTAACCTTCAGAGCTTTTAAAAAAGCACACTACGGGCAATTGTGACTAGATGCAAAGTAACATGCAGGGATTCTTCGGCAAAACAGATGCCTGGTGTGTCATTGTTTTGTATAATGTCAGTGCTGAGCTTCTTGTCAGTTCATAATTCAGGATGTCAATGCTGATCTATGTGTTAACATTAAAATGTCAGTGCTGAGCTGCTTTAGTGTATCTAAACACAATAATAAAATGTCATAGATTGCAGCTTTATGGTCCTGTGGAGCTTCCATATATTTTCCAGGGTTTTGCTCATTGTGTGCAGCCCAGGTGTTCTGCCTAGTGTAGTGCACTCAAAATAAGTTGGCATTAGTTGGTGATGGTGAACTAAAACTACCAGCACACCTGAGCTCATGTCCCATAATACAGCATTCCCCACTGTAAATGTAGGTTCTTGAAGGCTTTCTTTGATTCAGTCCCAAACTGATTCTTTCAGTATAAATTGACGCTCCGGCCTAAAGCTAGCCATATACGTGTCGGATTCCATGTCCAATCGATTCATCATCCGATCGATTCCGGCGATTCTGCCAGGAATCGCAGGTGTGATCAATTGGCCAATTAAGAGTATCCATCGCAGCATACCACCTTGTCCGAGCGGATTCCGGCACGATTCCGTGTGCGATTCCACCTCCGATTCCACCTCACAAATGGCAACTCCCCCTGATCCGGGCAGAATTGGATGAGAAAGACCAACATGTTGGTTCTCCGTCGGATCCGATTCTGAGCCCCTGAACGATCGGACCTGATCGATCGGACAAGGCAGGCTGCATGTGATTCCGGCACGATCGTTTCGCGTGCACGCGCCCGGAATCGATCGTGCCGGAATCCGGTGCGAATCCGACACGTGTATGGGGGCCTTAAGTGTGATTCCTTCAAGGCAGCGCTGAGGGAGAATGACAGACACAGAGCATGTATGTATCCAAACATATACCAAAGAGAAATATGCACGTTCTTTATTTATACATCTGTTTCAGATCGCGTCATACAAAAAAGAAGAAATCATGTCCAAAAATGGGATGGAATCTATACTACCAATATACCCTACTTTCACCACATGGAACCAATGTATAGACTTCCAAATACGGAAAAAATCCTTTCTTAGGAGACATTCCAATACTAACGTAAAGGGGGCCACAAACTTCCAAATAGGAGAAGAAAATCCCTCTCTCTATAATAAGTTCAATTAAAGAAGTAAATATAATATACAATCTTATATATGTGTGACCTGTATTGATAATAGCCATACCACCAAGGAGAAAATACAGCTTTTTAACCCCATGTGAAGGTACTACCCTATCCCTTCCCCCCCTCCTGAAGAGGCCAAAGGCCGAAACGCGTCGGGGGGTGAACCCCACTTCTGAACATACGCAAGAGCTAAGACTTCTTTGCCTTGTTACTATTTTTTGTTGACTTCGGACACTTTTTTATCATGTGTTAAATATGGACGTGCAATACAACCAGGATGATCCTGAACCTTTTTAATGTCAACATCCTCTTGAACATCCCCCCTCACCTATGAGGAGAATTGTTGGACTCTATTGGTCTACAGGCTAACAATCTTTGATTGACCAATTTTAACGTGATATAGCTAAATAAACTGTGAACCTTTTTTCTTAACAGTGGTCTGTTGATTTTCTCCTTGGTGGTACGGCTATTATCAATACAGGTCACACTAAATCCCCAAATCTTGGGATCAGAGGCAATCCCACGACTCCCCTACGCTTAGGGAGTCTCCCCACATTCCTTCTACTGGAATTCGTTTGAATTTCCTGGGGACAGTGACCACTATTGTGTTACCCCAACCTCCATTCCCTTTTTTTATTATACAATCTTATATAATTGGGCTTTCATCCACCCCCAGAAAAGGACTTTTGTGGCTCAGTATCTATGAACTGCTTGTTGCAGAACACCTCAGCTATAGCTTCAGATCACTGGATGCAGTATTATAGCAAATTAGCTCAGCTATCCCTCAATCAGCAGCAGCTCTCCCTATCTATCTAGTACTGCAGACACGTGAATTTAAAATGGCCACTGCTGCTTTTTTTATAGGGTGGTCCTTCTGGAGGAAAAAATGTGTTATGACTGTACTTTCCCACTTGACTGTGGGGTGAGGGTTCACACTTTGCCTCCATGTTAAAGTATAGGTGGAGGGTCAAATGCCCAAAATTTTTCCAGTGTTGCGATCTGAGAACATGCTATGTTCACTGTGAACTATCCGGCGGGCAAACTTTTCGGCCATCACTATTGATTGTCACTGGAAGTGCCGCTAATAGGATCATATGAGTAAAAAGAAACCCTACTTGTAAAGCTGTGCATACACGGGTCTATATCATTGTGATCTCATTGTGTTCTCGAGCGTTTGTCGATCAATATGTATCACGAGATGATCAACCGTTAGTGGATCGCATGGCAAATCGGTCCATGTGTAGGGGGCTTTATGAGTAAATTAAGAAATTGCCCCATGTATTCTTTTTATCCTTCTCTATATTTTTTGCATATTTTCTGTATATTTTATGATTTACTTTGATTTACTTTGTAAAAAGGTCACAATCAATATTGATTGGTACACGACTAAGCAGGTCTTGAAAAAGCCCGGAAGGGGTGAAATGTGTCGACCAGACTCTCTTTGTCTTTAAGGGCATTGTTCACTGGGATGGTTGATGTCACAGATCGCAGTCACCCAGCGATCTGTAACTGCAGTGGCGCCCTCTACCATTTCTACTGTGTCTCCTCCAAAACCTCAGAGGACCAGGACCTTTTGTAGATATACTCCCCTGCTGGAGCATACCGGTTCCACTCATTATCACATACCTTGAGCCCTGTCCAATCATACCACCTGACCTTGCATATAAGGAAGTCTAAGGCAACAGGGAGTTGCCTGAACAAAGAGTTCTTTATGTCTCTGATCCACAGGTTCTCCTTCTTGATATTGTCTTATTTTTACTGACCCCTGGACCATCTTCGACTGCCCTGACTATTGCTACGTCTCTGTCTGCCGTCTTGCTACATCGCTTTGGAGATTCTGCTGTCAGCCGCTGCCAAGTATATATAGCTAGGGACCGCAACCTGGGGGCTTCCCGCAGCAAAGTCCATCACTCCTTGCGGAATGCTCTGGTGAATACCGGGGGGCTCCTTAGATTCTGTGCCCTGGTTTATGCTTGTTTGGTGGCACGGTGGGTCCACTGCCCTCGTGGTTCATTCGTGACAGATGAAAAGGTGATTATATCTTTGAAAATCGTTTTAATGTGTTTATTGTAGTATGAAGCTTTCTAATAAAATGATTATTATTTTTTAATGGAATGGTTGCTCCGGTAACAAAAATATCTTTTTTGGTCCTTTGTGAGCTGTTTTGTCCTTATATTTGCATTGAAATACAAAAAATACGTTTCTTCATTCCAAACTATTATATGGCACCAACTTTACTACGATTCTTCACATCCCTATCCCACTTTATTTGTGTGTGTTTAGTGTGATTTGAGTTTTGAAATAATAGCACCTTTTATTTAATGACCTGAAATCTTGTTCACCGAATCACTCACTTATTCCTGGTACAATGGCATACTTTTCACTTATGATGACACTGGTCCTTTTTCTCACCCCACTACTCTGGGTCCTCTGCTTAATTGTGACCTCCCATTACTACCAGTTATACCCATTAACATTGGTTATTATCCGAATATCATTGCTAGATGGTTGCCCCTGGTGGGGCCTGGCTGTGCTCCTTACACGTATGGGCTCCCTGTTCGCCTCACGGTACTTTGGCCGCTGCTGCCTAATGTGGTTGCTGTTGTTATGGTACATTTTATGTGAGTATATGCATTCAAACTTGTAACTCACATTAACCACTTTATAAAGTCTTACATTATCAATTCTAATCGAACCTTCCCTAAAATCTAGAATGTTACACAGATCACCGTCTTGCCCTAATGTTGTCATCCCCTGAGGAAGTCCATAATTGACGAAATGTACGTCGGGATGATCTATTCTGTCGATGCCTTGGTCTAGTTCTGTGGAAGGACGGTTGAACACCCCATTAGTGACTCATGGGCGGTGTGCCAACCTATGTACCATGAATGGATATACACATTGATTTTTATGAACCATTAAATTTTGTTTTAAGTTTTTTATCAAATGACGTTATCTCATGATTGTTATCATACTTGAATGTACAATTCTAGCCGCTAAAGTCCCCTTGCCTCTGTTCCACGGAGGGTACCCAGACTCGATGGTGTGATTTTTTTTGTCACACCACGTTTTTTTCTTCTTTGTATTATATGGCACCCCCAGTGGTCGCTTGGGGTATTGCATCATCAATTAAACCCCGTAAGCCTGGCAGATAAATATAGAATTTCTCATATGATTCCAGGAATCAGCAGATAAGTATATATTTTTATGATTGTAATCTGATATATATTTTCATACCCTTTAAGCGACCTCTTCCTTTGAAACCGCCCGACTACTAAGTAGAATTCTTTAAGCCCTTTGCAATTAAAAAACAGTAAATTGTCGCTTTGATTTGCGAGCCGAAAAAGAAAATAAAAGTTTCCCCTCATTATTCAGCTTACTAAACGTCTGCCAACAGGACGGAAGATGGAAGATAATTTTTCGCGCACATCAAAGTTACCTCCCACGGAGGAACAAAATGAATAATTGTCAGACAAGCCATGGAATGATTCACTATGTATGTCAACCATAAAAATAAACAGAAGACATAACAAGCTTAACTGACAAAAAATGAGAACAAGTAGGGTGCAAAGTGAGCGCTGAAAGATGAATATAAAGTGAAGTTTTTGGTAACAGAACAAACAGAATTAATAGAGCACGACTGACTTGTTTTAGGACGCGCCGCGGAAAATAAGACTTACAAAAGGAAGAAAAGATGGGAAATATATTACAAACATTTCAATAAATGCCACAGAATCACCAGCCGCTATATCATGAGCTAATACCCAAGGTTTTTGGGAGTAGGTGTGAGCATTTTTATTAAACTGTAAATTCAAAATCGAATTACGTAGAAGGAGTACAAAGAGAAGTCTACTGAGGTCTGTTAGTGTCATTATTGATTAACAATGTCTGATGGCCTTTCCATGTAGACTCAGGTTGGCAGTCACTTTATTCGGGGCCCGTGGGCTGCCTACGCACCAGAAGGGACAGAAGGAGTCAGACAGGCTGTAAATTTGACAGCACGTAAGCGCATTGCAATATGTTATTTTGTTCTGCAATACTAATGAGCTGCAGTTTTCTGAATAAATGGCACCTCACTGTACTGGCCATATGTGTGGTACCGGTTGCCGCTGGGCTATCCTGCATGGTAGATACTAGTGATTAGAGATGGTCGAATTATTCGACTTCCTAACTTTCAGAGCTGATTGCAAAGCCCCTGAACATGGTATCATCACCAGACTTGCTTGAGATATAGAAAGGAATTGGGGGAATATTTGAAAGAAAACAGTATGTCTCTAACACAAATAGTTTTTGAATAAATGAAGTTCAAAATTTTCAGAGATTTCGACATTTTGACTTGACTTTGAACCTAATTTATGCATAAACTATTTGTGTAAGAGACATACTCTTTTCTTTCAAATGTTCCCCCAACCCTTCTCTACATCTTCAGCAAGTTTGGTGATGAAACCATGTTCAGGGGTTTTGCAATTAACTCAAAATCGTAAAATTTCTGGGAAAAAATTCGACCATCTCTACTAGTGATGTCCAAACATCGGCTGCGTCCATTCTCGAACAGGAGGATCAGACTTCCGACATTAGGCTGTTCGTGGGGAATTTGAATCTTGTAAACCGGCTGTAAATTTGACAGCACGTAAGCGCATTGCGATATGTTATTTTGTTCTGCAATACTAATTAACTGGGAAACTGCAGTTTTCAGACTAAATGGCACCTCATTGTACTGGCCATATGTGTGATACCGGTTACTGCATGGTAGATACTAGTGATTAGAGATGGTCAAAAATTTTTAACCTCCCTAGCGGTTGTGACGAGCCCAGCTCGTCCAGAGTTTGTGTGAAGAACAAACTCTGGATGAGCTGGGCTCCCGTGCATGCCGCATATCCCCCTCCCTCTTACCAGCTGCAGCATTTCCGGGGTTACGCGGCGTCACCGATCGCGTCATGGTGGCGCAGATGGGGGCGGGGGGTGGGCGGTGCCATAGCCCTCCATGTTAATGGAGGAGCGCAGGCTTTCCAGCCCACACAGCTGACATCATTAATGATGCCGGCTGTGTCTAGAGAGGCGGGGGGGGGGGGGGGGGGGGAACTGCAGGCAGTGTACTGTGTATGGGCAGTGCGCTAGGGAGGTTAAAAACTCAACCATTTCGACGATTTCTACTCTAATTACAAAGCCCCTGAACATGGTATCATCACCAACCTTCTGTAAAATTTAAATAACCGTTATGGCGCATGAGTCAAAAAGTTTACCCACCCTTGTGCTAGGCCCTTCATCACTGCTAGCACCTCTTTGCTAATCCTCTAGGAATGGGTACTTACTGTTGCCTCGTGGCAAGACCTTCTGTCCTCCATCACAGTTGCACCCCCTTTCACTTGTGAGATGAACTAAGAACAGCTTTGACCATCACCTTGCAGCCAGGCCTGAGATGTATCTGCCCAATAGCACCTCCATGCTCCCTTGATAAGGGCCCCATCACAGGGTCTTGCACACACCCATTTAAGTCCATAAAGTCACTGCCAAGTTAGTGTAAGAACTGGTATTTATTGATGTTGCTTCAGGTAGAGTCCATCAGTTCTGTGCCAGCCACATGGAAGATGTTGTTGCCTCTTAACAGTCTCTGGCCTAGCCCTCACTCCTACCAGTGCCAACTATTCAGGGCTAGGGTACCCTTGCCCCAAAATGGTGACAAGGGGGATGTCTGTAATCACATCTTGGCTAGATGGGGGTCTCCAGTCCTGCAGGCCTGGAATGCCCGCTTCCCACATAAACCAACAGTGAACCTCACTCTCCTCCGGATTAAGACCTAACTTCAACCATAACTGGAACTTTTAATAACTAACATGGAGGGGCACTCCCATATGGCTTGGTCACAGTCACATCATCACATTTGCATTCGCAAAATATTGCCAATTTTTCACCTAATGCATTCACATTTAATATTACTACGAACTGTGTTAAGCCCCCCATACACCTTAAGATCGATCCATACAATTTCCATTAGGTCTACCAACAACTATGTAGTGCCAGCTCCTCCCTAATAGAATACATAGTGATTGAAAGGTATATATCACTGCTATGTAGTGCCGGG
>CM070032.1:1028445-1039335 GCA_036250615.1 Ptychadena robeensis
ATAGCGATATTCGAGCTAAATATTTGAAAATCGAATATTCGAGCTCAACACTAATAAGTATCTATTTTCATTATTGCAGAATGCTTCTCCACCATCATGCTGGCACAAGTAAGTAAATGTTTACTGCAATATTTTATATTTTTCATCTGCTTTAAGGTAAGACTGTAATTCAGCATTAAGGACATTTTTACATACTTTCCCTCAATTTAATGTTTTTTCCCTCCCCTAGTAATTTATGGAAGATGCTTGTGTTGCGGTATGAAAATGAAGATTCCTGATCCGATCATTCCAGGTGATCGGGAATTGGCAATTTGATCAAATCGGGAATTGATGCAACACCACCACCTTGGGAATCCGGTTTGTGTTCCACAAAATCCATTGATCTGAAAGGCTGCAGCATAGAGCTGTGGGTCCACCAACGTACTCCGATGTTGGTTCAATGTCTGATCCGATTTTTAGTTAATTTTGTTTGGTTGATCATTCAGGGTGGGCAGAACCTGATTGCCGATCGATCTCATGAACGTGTGCAGTGATCGATCTTTCAAAAATCGAGTGGAAAATCGGCCTGTTTATGGCTACCTTTATGCGTTAATGCAATGCATGTAAGTGGGGGGAGCCCACTTACAAACTGGTGGCAAGTGGCATCTTGGCAGCTGCACGCTTGACTTTTCTCAGTTCATGGGCAGTTATTTTGCACCTTTGTTGTTCCACGCGCTTCTTGCGACCCTGTTGACTATTTTGAATGAAACGCTTGATTGTTCGATGATCACGCTTCAGAAGCTTTGCAATTTTAAGAGTGCTGCATCCCTCTGCAAGATATCTCACTATTTTTGACTTTTCTAAGCCTGTCAAGTCCTTCTTTTGACCCATTTTGCCAAAGGAAAGGAAGTTGCCTAATAATTATGCACACCTAATATAGGGTGTTGATGTCATTAGACCACACCCCTTCTCATTACAGAGATGCACATCACCTAATATGCTTAATTGGTAGTAGGCTTTCCAGCCTATACAGCTTGGAGTAAGACAACATGCATAAAGAGGATGATGTGGTCAAAATACTCATTTGCCTAATAATCCTGCACTCTCTGTATGTTTATTTTCACAATGTGAATATTATTTTCGCAATACATGACCATACAGCGAATATACAAAATTTGCGAACATTTTTTGACATTGGAATATTCAAGTTCAACACTATTGGTTGGTATGGTCACATCCCATAATAATGGTAACCAGCCCACCACAACGGACTTAAATACATCCCCACACATTTTACACCTTCTCATTTACTCCCATATAATCAATATATGTACTTTCCACCTTGAAAACTCTTTCTCATGTTCCAGTGACAGGAAGCCTCAAAAATACATGTGCGTATTCAATATTTCAACACCAAGCTGAAAGTGAATAATCCTGTATCATCTGTCACAGATCAAGAGATGTTACCAACTCATCTGGCACTATCGCTTCTGCTCAAAAGGTCTGAGTTTCTGAAGAAAGTTCTGAAGAATTCCGATCCTTGATGTACTTTAGTCCTATGTCAGGTGAAGCTTTCTGCCATCCTGTCATCCCCATTGTGACAAAAGCCCCAAAAATCATAAAAACCTTGAGAACTTCCATTAACTGTTTTCTATTTTTAAATTTCCGGGTTAAAATCAAAGAAGGTACGTCAAACACTCAAGATGCATCATGTTCACCAGGCAGGTAGGCACTTTCTGCTGCAGACTTAAAGGATGTTCTGGTTTTGCTTGCTTCTTGTGGAATTGTGGCAGAGATGTCAAGTTTTTTCACATATTTCCCCAGAATAGCGATATATTTCCAGAACACCGGAATGGAACATTTCTTGAAAGTTGTGTAATGTAATGGAAACCCCACTAAAGGGTTAATAATGTATTTTTCTGTTGTGTTGCTGATCCTGCCTGGGGCTTGACAGATTGTAGCATCCTTAGCCGCTCCCTCTCTCTCCTGGCTCTGGAAGCTGAGCTGACTGGACCCTTCTGCAGCGTCCTCCACCTTCAAGAGGCCCTCATGGGAAAGGCCTTCAGCCTGGGGCAATGGGAGCTCCTCACCTGGATGAAGTAGGTGTTTGACTTTTCCCCTCAGGGTAGGGTAGTGCCCCACTGGGCCCCCTTAGCAGCTTTAGCCCTGATTCCATCCTCGGAGACTCCTCAGGCACAGAGACACCTTCCCAGGGACAGGCAGCATTTGTATACCCAGTTGGAACTGTATTTCCCTAAGATGCAACCCCACCTCTGGGACCAGAGGTGAAAGCCTGTACAAATACTTTTGCCCTATAGTAAAGTAGACCCAAGTTGACTTGCAACCAGTGTGTGGACATTACTTTATTACGTATAACAAAGAACTGTGCTGCAGATATACTTTCTGCAAATGGAACTGTGTGAGGTATACCCCGCTGACCACCTGTCCCCACAGTAAGTCGGGCCAACATTCCTTCCCATAGCCCGCCAAGATGGCCGCCCATTAGGAAGAAGAGAAGAATTGCGTGCCAAAGGGTAAGAGACCCAGCTGCACCTGGTGACCAAGGTCACGTATTCCCTAGGGTCCCCACCCAGACAGGTGCCAAGCAGTCAGCGCCTTCATCCACAACTCTAAAGTTGTAGCTTCAGCCATCAATCATTTCTGAGGTCTTAAACCTGGAGAGCTCGGTTAACCATGCCCACGTGACCTAAGATTTTGTTCTTCACTGACCGTGTACGCAAAAAAGTTGTAGTAAGTTTGAAAAATAAAAGGGCTTCTTCCAATTGACTCAATTTGGGGATTTAGAGATGTTACAGCAGTACCTGTGAAAACTTCACCTTCTGTGATTGGTGTCAAGAAAGGCACGAAAAAGGAGCTCTTGATGAGCATGGGGCATCTGTATAACCTTTCAGTTGTATTAAAATGTATCAACAGTCCAAGATGGAGGTGGAATTGAAGAAAATGTTTAAAAACATTTACTTCACTCATTTTTTTGCCCACTTCATCACTGTGCGCTTGAGCTTCAGGAAGTTCATAGCTGGTTTGGATGGTTCCTCAAGGTACTCTACAGAACTTCAGTATAATTCCATAAAAATCTGGTGTTACATATAAAAAAATCACCACCTGGATTGAATTAAGCAAGTACAAACCTCTTATTGGATAATTACTGCATGGGCAATTATCTTTCAATCAGGTCATTGAATGAGGTCAGCTAACTACCTGAATTTACTGAATGACCAGGTTATTCCATCAATGGATTTTTTCTTCCCTGGTGGAACGGGCATATTTCAAGATGACAATGCCAGCATTCATCGGGCTCACATTGTGAAAGAGGAGGTTCAGGGAGAATGATACATCATTGTAGTCAAGACCTTAACCCCATTGAGAATCTGTGGGATGTGCTGTAGAAGGCTTTGCGCAGCGGTCGGACTCTACCATCAACAATGCAAGATCTTGGAGAGAAAAAGACAATCCAACAAAATATTAGAGTATGTGACCTTTTGTTTTGGTGGCAACTTTTTTAAGTCCCTTCTGATCCCTTCTGAGCAGGCCCACCTTTGAAAGCTGAAACGTGTCGAGGGAATTCAAGAAAGAGGGGCCATGTAGACCCTTCCACAATGTCTTTGACCTGTTGATGCCGTATATATGTAGTGATGGGTATCCAAATTTAGGTGGTCTACCAGAACTATCTGGACCATCCTCTGGACCTAGAGTCTTTTGATCATATTAAAACCCACATTCTCCAAACTTATACCTGGAAAAGGCTAAGCATCGCTTAATTTCTTCAACAATCCTGAACCTCTAAGGCCATCAGATACTTCTTAAGCTGGCCATACACCTGCAGGATTCTCTGTCAGATTTCCTTCAGATCAGATCAGATCTACCAACAACCATGTAATATGAGGACCTTTCTACACCTTCCAATCACTATGTATTCTATCAGGGAGGACACTATACTACATGGTTGTTGGTAGATCTGATCTGATCTGAAGGAAATCTGACAGAGAATCCTGCAGGTGTATGGCCAGCTTTAGATCAACAAATGTACTGTTTTCCTTCTCATTTATATTAGCATATTAACATTCAGCAAACCACAAAATTTATACTGATTTTTGCGGATATATATTCCATATTTTGCCCTTAATGTAAAGAACATTTCTATATGAGGAGCTTAAAGCGGACCTACCACCAGGAATCTATGTTTTCATGAATGGCACTAGAAGTGCCAATAATAGGGAGGAATGCAGTGAAAAAAACCAAAAACTTACCTGTAATGAGCAATTTAGGAATATAATCAGCCATTCCTCTTCACTTCCTGGTTAATGGGCTCAGCAAAACCCGGCAGCACATCACAACAACACGTGATTTTTCAGTGTACATGAAACACATGGTGGTGCAATATCACGGGTGGCCACTGGGGGCGTTCAGTGATCTTCAATGGGAATTTTCAAAGCTCACTGAAAAATCACGTGCTGCTGTGACGTGCTGCCGGGTTCTGCTGAGCCCATTAACCAGGAAGTGAATAGGAATGGCTGATTATATTCCTAAATTGCTCATTGTTTTTGGTTTTTTTCACTGCATTCCTCCCTATTATTGGCACTTCTAGTGCCATTCATGAAAACATAGATTCCTGGTGGTAGGTCCGCTTTAAACCAGGTTCCCTCTCGGATGGTGTTCTTTGGCATTTTGAATGGGCATGAACATGAACACATTTGTACTAAGCTTAGTATGCGGACCATTAATGTGTTTACACAAAGTGATTACTGTCCCCTGTGATTGCCTCTTAACAAGAGCAGAATATATTGAATCTAGTTCTTTCTACAGGTCACCTTACATCAGAGTTTCCCAAACCTGTCCTCAGGCCCCCCCAACAGTCCATGTTTTGTTATTATCCAGGCAGGTTACTGATCCACACTGGCAAGACACTGATTTTACCACTTGTACTAAATGAAGGTTACCTGCAAAATCTGAACTGTTGGGGTGGGGGGAAGGGGAAGACAGGTTTGGGAAACTGCCTTATATGGATTATTATTATTATTATTATTATCATTTATTTATATAGCACCAACATATTACGCAGCGCTCTACAATACATTACAGAGTAGAGTAGAGTGGAGATGTAAACACACATAAACACACAGGTATGACATAGGAGGAGTAGAGGACCCTGCCCGGATGGACTTACAATCTAATAGGATCAAGTGATACTCCAGGCCCTCTTTGGCAGTCTATTCCTACAACTTCTCCTTTTAACTAGGTTACTTTACTTAAAAAAAAAACAATAAACAACATCAACAAATGCACAATAGTCACCTGTCAGCTGTCTTGACTGACTGATACACGAAACTTAAAACCACCTACTTACTCTTCCTGTTTCCTTTTGTCACCATTCTTTTTCTTCCCCATTTGCCATCTTCTACGCTGTTGAGGCTCTTACCCTTCTTCCAGTTTCCGATCCACCCCTCCAGTGGTTATGAAAGACTGGAGGTACAGAGCAGTGTTGAGCTAATCGAACTGCAAATATATTCGACGAATATCAGCTATTCGAGAATTCACAAATTTCACGAATATGGCGGCGGATATTCGCAATTTCGAATATTCAAGATATTGTGCATTGGGAAGCTTATGGCCATTCATTGCGAATTTATATTAGCAATGCGAGAATAAATACCACATGTGACCATTCATTTAGAAAATAATCCCAATGCTAATATAATTGTGAATATTGTTGCAATACATGGCCATACACTCGAATTATGAATACTGAATCGAATATTAGTAGAATTATTTGTGAAATATCACGAATTAGAATATTGCCTATGCCGCTCATCACTAGAACAGAGCACAGCAGAGACTAGAGGGAGGGATCTTCATCTCAACTCTCCCCAGCACTGCCCCTTAAGTAGAGATGGTCGAATTTCTCGACTTGCTAACTTTGTGAGCTTATTTCAAAGCCCCTGAACATGATATCATCACCAAAATTGCTGGAGATGTAGAGAAGGGTTGGAGGAACATTTTAAAAGAAAAAGTGTTGCTCTAGCACATGTCGTTTTTGCATGAATTAAGTTCAAAGTTAAAGTCGAAATTCCGATTTTTGAAATTTCTACTTGACTTTGAACTTAATTTGAGTTAGAGACATACTTTCTTTTTTATAGTATACCCCCAACCCTTCTCTACATCTCCAGCATCATGATACCATGCTCAGGAGCTTTGCAATTTAGTCGAAACCATCGAAATGGTCGAATTTTTGAAAAAAAATTCGACCATCTCTACCCTTAAGTAGTGATGGCCAAACATCATCTGTGTCCGTCAGGCGGATCTGATTTTTTAAAATTTGCGGAGAACTTCAAATTCCCCGTCTGTTGGCAGGGAATTTAAATCGGAATTATACTGAAAATTACGCCCCAATGTCACTTCTGTTATTTGGAACACACAGTTCCTTGTTCCTAAGCCGGAACGTCACTTCCAGCACGTGCCCGGTATTGCACTAGAGATCGGGTGTCTCTACCCGTTCTCTAGTGAATTTTTTTTTTGCCTAGTCCGGTCTGAGGAAGAATTTCACCACCGGTGAAGGGGGCAGGTCGAACACCCATACTGTTCACAAGGCGGAAAAGTCGGCCATCACTACCCTTAAGTGGTCGTCAAAGACTAGAGGGGCAGAGCATCAAGAAAGGCTCTTTTTAGCCTCCCTCCCACCAACACATACATGCTGGATGTTCTCCTCCCTTCCAGGGTATGACCTTCAGAGGGAAAGGAGGGACACAAAGAAGGAGCCTTAGCAGAGATCTGATGACCCAGGTGCTCAGGGAAGAACCAGAGCAAGGAGCCACAGCAAAGATCTTAAGCTTCTCTCCTTTCCTTACATCGTGTAGGCTGGGATCGTAGGTACAGAAAGGGAGGTGAGCAGTTGAGGGCAGACACCCCCATTGGCAGTGGTCTGACCTCCTTTCTAGAACATTATTTTGGCATAGATTAAGTTCAAATTTATGGTGGATTTGGATTGAATTGAACCCTTATCTACATCTCCATTTGATGATAATACCATGTTCACTTGCTTTGCAATTAAGTCACAAAGTCAGCTCATATATATATTGTGAGGGTTTAGCTGCAAATGGTGCTCCCAATGAGGCGACTCCACACAGACAGTCCTTTCTTTAGGTCTCCTGCCCGTGTTTATTGGAGCAACAAATGCTCAAACAAAAGAAGATACCCTTGCAGGGGTCATCCGCGGCAACATAAAATGTTCATAATAATAGCCTCCTGGCTAAACAAACAAAGTGAAGCTCTGACTGATACAAGAGACTGTGTCTCACACACCAGCCCCTGACATGGGATCCTGAGCCTCTGGAAATACTGGACCAGGAATTGGGACTCTGCCCCACCCTGCTCTTGCAGATTCCCAGTAAAACCAGCCCCAGAACAGAATCAAGAAAACAGCAAAGGAACATAGGAGTTCCTCGCAAACAATAACAGTGCTGGTTCTACCTCAGAATGGGAATCTGAAATATTGTGGTCCAACATATCTCCCACCCAGCACTCTGCCCAGTGACTAGAAATGGTCAAATTTTTCGACTAGCTAACTTTGTGAGCTGATTGCCAAAATTGCTGGAGATGTAGAGAAGGGTTGAACATTTGAAAAAAAAAAGTTTTGCTCTCGCACATGTAGTTGTTGCATAATCTAAGTTAATGTCGAAATTCCAAATTTCAAAATTTTTACTTGACTTTGAACTAAATTTGTGAAACTATTTGTGTTAGAGACATAATTTTTTTTTGTAGTCTACCCCCAACCCTTCTCTACATCTCCAGCAAGTTTGGTGATGATACCATGTTCAGGGGCTTTGCAATTAACTCTCTACCAGTGACACAGGTGATATTGGGGTCACTGCGTCACAATACATAATGATACAGAGCAACTACATGATGTAATGGATTCTTCTGGGGATGGAGCCATGACGCACCGGGCTCCAAGGGAATTGTCAGACATTAGTTGAGCATAGCTATCTTTTAAACTTTAATAAGCTACTGACGGATAATTTTTTACTATAATCGCCCAAACCGGAGTATGTTATAATTTTGAAATTGAGCATATAACTCATGGCTAATAAACATCGGAGAAACGAGCAGTAGTGCGTCGGCTGTGAAGTGGAATAAGCGGCGAGGGGCGGGGAGACGTTAGCATCCTCCACCACTCCTTGGAAACCATTGTGAACAAATACATCACCTATGTAGAACTTCAACACTCATTATGCTAACCCATCCAGCGTCTGGAAGTCATAGTTCACCGGCATCCGAGGAGATAAAGATTGCTCGCCCAATATAGAATAGCTCTTCATAAATGATGTCTTCAATCAATATGAATGCATTTACGCGGCTGAGTAGCATAATATATAACAGCCGTATAATATCCATCCTTCCCCGTGCCCGCCACCTGTGAACATCGCCATAAATTAATGATATCACTTTTCAATGAATACTTATCATTAAGTAAGGATCTATTGTATAGTTAGCGCAGATTCAATTTTGTCTTCACAATCTGTCTTGCCGGCCATTCTTAGAACTAATATGACAGAAAGACGTGTTATATCATTAGAAAACTGATGAACCACAGGCTCACTTGTTCATTTTTCAGGTCATGCACAAGATGTAATAAAGTCAAGATTTGGTGGAGAAAAAAAAGAAGTTTTCATAGTTTTCATGTTTAAACTGGTTGTGACTTTACATGGCTTTACTATTGCTCTAATATGATATCACGTTTAACGATTGTAGAAGTATATTTGTAAGATTGAGACATTTCACCTTCTTTCTACGTTGTATTTCAATGGGAGAGACATCGGCTTAAAGACCAGGAATTGTATTCATTCTTTAGGCTTTGACTCCACTATGCGTTAAGGATGTGCTACATGGTTCCCAAACTGGGGGGCGGGCGCAAAGGTATTCCAGGGGGGCGCGGGCCCTCAAACCCGTGTTTGAATAGGGAAGGGGGGCTCAATAATGTTCCTTAATAGAAAAGGGGGCGTGTAGTGGCCAGGGGTTGTGTAGTCAGGGTGAGGTTCCTTTTAAGCCCCTGGACCAGCATGCCCCAGGGTTTCCCGAGCACTTAAGAGGAGTCCCCGCCCCGTGGGCTGGGCCTTTGGTAGAGTAGCAAGGAGGAAGCTAGCAGCACGTCTGCTGCAGTTTCGTCTGCGGCCTTGTACTCCGATCCAGTCTGCCTGGCGTGTGTACAGCCGGCATGCATAATAGCACGTGCAGCTTCCGACACACAGCCGCCATACTAGCTGTCCGAGACCCATACTGCCGTTCCAGTGGGGTGGATGCCCCAACCCACGTGTGTCCCACCGGAGCTACGGTGTCCAGTCTACTGGCGTGCCTGCAACCTCAGCCTGCTTCACTGGGTTCTGGTGCCTCATCCAAGTCTGGTCCTGCGCTGCCCGTGTCCCTGGTCTGTCCTGGGGTAAGAGCTGCCGGCCCACGTTGAGTTTCCATAAGAACCTTTACTCTACTATACTTTGGAACTGTTACTGTGGACTGTTTCCGTAACTTTAGTTATCTTTTTGCACCGTTGTGCCGCCTGTCACCAGTGATACGCACCTCCAGGGCCTCAAAGATCAATAAAGTTCAAGTTTAAGCATTACAGCCGCCTCTGTCGCCTGATTGATTCCTGTGTTTCCTTTGGAAACCATTGTGCTACTTTAACGGATCCAATTGAACACAATCCATGTGTAAGGCTATGTTTCCATGGCATTATGAGTTGTGCCGATACACCAGCGTTAGTCGCATGCCTTGACGGGGATGTCGGCGCAGCCCATAAATATACATGGCTTACCGCACTGACTGTTTGAACACCGTTCAGCAGGTCCACCGGCGAAGATGTTAACTAGTGTTGAGCCGCATATGGTATATTGCTTAAATTCGTGCGTATCTGTTCGCAATTATTCGCGTGATCCAGCTTTACAGCTTCTCTTCTTCATTCCATTACGCAAATCAATTCTTAATGCACACAAATATGCACGATGTATGCCGGTAAACAATGTTGAAGCATAATATGACGAATATCCGCCATTGCGAATTTCCGAGCGCACATTCACGAAATATTGTGAATTCTCAAATGTCAAATATTCGTCAAAAATATTCGAATTTTGAATATTCTCACTCAACACTAATGTTAACACAGGGAACTGTCATAACTCCATGGAAACATAGCCTTAAGCCCCCATACACCTTCAGATTCCTCCATACAATTTCCATCAGATCTACCAACAACTACTGTATTTTTCGGACTATAAGACGCACCAGACCATAAGACGCACACAGTTTTTAGGGCAGGAAATCCAGAAAAAAAAAGATTTATTAAGTTTTCACATCAATTGGGTTAATGCAATGAATTCAATGAAGGCAATATTCAATTCAGCCAGCAGGGGTCACTAGCAGCAGTACACTCTCAAGCGTCTTCACACTGATCACACTGAACACTCGGGAGGCGGAGGAGGGAGGGGGCAGAAATCTGCATTCTTCTCCCTCTCTGCTCTAAACAGCTGGGAAGATCAACTGTGAATGTGTCCGTGGGAACTGCCGAGTTATTGTGGTTTCCACGGACACAGAGAGAGAAAGATGGCAGTCCATCTCCCTCCCTCTCTCTGCATTGCCTAGCAAAGCTTTGCTGACAGGCAATTTTACAGTACAGCTGAGAGAGCCGACACCAGCCGGCATCTCTCAACTGTCAGTTCCTCCAGCTCCCCCGGCTAATCTCCGTGCCGGGGGAGCTGGCGGGCAGCCAAAATGCGACCACCAGCCGCCGAGTGGCCGTGGGGGGTCGCACATTCGGACCATAAGACGCAGGCACTTTTTGCAGTATAGTATAGTGACTTCCCTGATAGAATACACAGTGATTGGAAGGTATATATCACTGCTATG
>CM070032.1:1056588-1070639 GCA_036250615.1 Ptychadena robeensis
TACTTCTGGTAAGTTCTCCTAGGAGAAGTATACTTCTGGTAAGTTTTCCTAGGAGAGGTATACTTCTGGTAAGTTCTCCTAGGAGAGGTATACCTCTGGTAATTTCTCCTAGGAGAGGTATACCTCTGGTAATTTATTATAGGAGGTATTCCCTAAAGCCCTCCATAGACGGGCCAATTCCCTGCCATAGTTGTAGCAGACCAACCTGCGTGCTCGCTCCCGCCGAGCACATAAAGGTTGGTCGGCTGTAACCATGAGGGAGCCCACCTTGAGTTTTGTAGAAAAAAAGCTGGCAGTTCGGATCGCACACGGATCTGCTGGGTTTTTTTCTGCCCGACTGTGCTGCAGGATGTTAACTTGGAGGGGGAGTCTCCTCCCCCTCTGAGTTAATTGGCTACAGTCTGACAGGAGTCCCATGTGTTAGTGGAACACACAGGATTCCTGTCCGTTCTGTAGCAGACTGCTCACAGCATGGTGACGTCACCACTCTGTGAAGAGTCTGCTAAATGTCGGCCATAGATCGGGACGTCTATGGCCGGCTTTAGGGATGTTACATTTTTCTAGAAGGTGTCTCCTTAGCAATGGTAAATTCTAGGAGAGGTGTCTCTCTGATACGTTCTGCCAAGAGGTCTCCCCTTAGGGATGGTAAGTACTCCTAAAGCTGGCCATAAACCTATAGATCTCTCTGTCAGATTTCCTTTAGATCTACCAACAACTATGTAGTGCCGGGTCCTCTGTGATTGAAAACAGGTAGACTTGATTGTTTAGAAAGTCCCTCATATTACATGGTTTTTGTAAAACAAAAGGAGATCTTAAGGAAATCTGAAGGTGTATGGGGAGAAAGTTATCCTTCTGGTAAGTTCCCCCTAGGAGAGGTATACCTCTCATTTAGAGATGGTCGAATTTTTCGACTTGCTAATTTCAGAGCTGATTTCAAAGCCCCTGAACATGGTATCATCACAAAACTTGCTGGAGATGTAGAGAAGGGTTGGGGGGGACATTTGAAAAAAAAAGGTATGTATCTAACACAAATAGTTTTTGAATAAATTAAGTTCAAATTTAAAGTCGAATTTCCGAATTTTCGACATTTTGACTTGACTTTGAACTTAATTTGTGCAAAAACTATTTGTGTTAGAGACATACTTTTTTCTTTCAAATGTTCTCCCAACCCTTTTCTACATATCCTGCAAGATTGGTGATTATACTATGTTCAGGGGCTTTGCAATTAACTCAAAATCGTCGAATTTATGAAAAACTATTTGAGCATCTCAACTCTCATTAGAGATTCGTACAACAGACCTGCTGAAAGCAGTGTGAACAGATGGGGCGGGAAGTCCCTGTATGTGATGGATAGATATACCCCTCAACGCCTGCGATTAACGCCGCATCCCTATACACCACCTGACATAGCCTTAGTGTATGTCTCCACAGCATTGCTCGGTCCCATACACTTTAACTGATTGGTGGATGCTCTGTTCTCACGGAGCTGCGCCGTTCCCCCGATGCAGGGGTTAACATAGTGCAGGGCGGATGTCTGAACAGAGCAATCCGCCGGGCAGGTACAGTGTATGTGATCCATCAGAAGCTCCACCAAGCACTGCGCTTAACGTAGGGGTTCCCGATGGATCACAAAATGCTGTGGAGACCCCCTCTTTCTGCATTAACTTCCCTAGCACACTGCCTGTAAACGGCGAGGTACGGGCAATCGAGGCAGTGTACACAGTACACTGCCTGTCGTTTCCTGTCTCCCGCCGCTGCTCTTCACACAGCTGGTGTCATTATTGACACCAGCTGCGTGAGAGGGAAAGCCGGCGCTCCTCTATTAACATGGAGGTCTATGGCGCCGCCCCCCCCCCCCCCCCCCCCCCCCCCCCCCCCCCCCCCCCCCCCCCCCCCCCCCCCCCTGCCCCCTCCCGCGCCACCGTGACGCGATCGGGGCAGTGCAGAAACCCCGGAAATGCTGCAACGATGAAGAACAATCACTGCAGCTTTCCGGGGTGGCATCAGGTCTCCCCGATGCCGGCTTCCCCTGCGGTTGAGACGACCCTGAACGGCGAACGAACAGGGTTCATCTCAACTGCTAGGGAGGTTAAAAAAGCAAAAACCCCACCTGATTAATCACAGACACGTGGAGGCAATCGGGACAAATTAAACACAAACTAAATAGGCGAAAAGATGTTTTTCCAAACAAGTCAACGCTGTCGATTTCATAAAATTAAACTAAAGTAACATTTGTTGAGATGCGCTCTCTTCGAAGTTCCACTTTCCTTTGTGACATTTAATCACAGGGACATTACACCAAATATTTCTCTGCAGAGACTTTAATTGCTTTACTCGGCATCATCTTTTTTGTCATTTCAGGTAGTGTTATTGTGACATTAGTCACTCTACAGAGTAATGTATTTTTTAATTAGTCGCAACATTTGAAAAGCTGTGACCGTTCCATTATGAGCGCAATCATCTTGTCACTCTTAAAAGTACTTTCATATTTTTTTTTATTCATCTTTTTTTCTTCTAAGGACTGCGAAAGGGAAGAAAGTTAAGTGATGCGTAAGCTTCAAAGCGGACCCCGGGGGGACAATGCAGCATTATGGGGGACAGTGAGAAGAGACTGGTGGGGCAAGAGAGTAGAGGTGGTCACATTTTTGGAATTTGTGAGATGATTGCAAAGCCCCTGAACATGGTATCATCACCAACATTGCTGGAGATGTAGAGAAGGGTTGTGGGAACATTGGGGGAAAAAAAGCTTTGCTCTAGCATGTGTAGTTTTTGCATAAATTTATTTCAAAGTTTAAGTTTGAACTTAATTTGTGCAAAAAACTATTTGTATTAAAGCCATACTTTTGTAGTATACCCCAACCCTTCTCTACATCTCCAGCAAGATTGGTGATGATACCATGTTCGGGGCTTTGCAATCAGCTCAAAATCGTCAAAATGGTTGAAAATATTTACCATCTCTACATTAGATGTCTCATAGCCACTTCCTTTGTCTGTTCCCAGTATTCATAGTCTCTGGTTGTCTTTATACCATGTCTCATTTTCGGAAAGTAAACCACTTCCTGTCTCCGCTCCCAGTAGTTTATATTATATATATATTAGAGACTACATTAGATGTCTCATAGGTACTTCCTGTGTCTGTTCCCAGTAGTTTATACTTTCCTCTGTAGTTCTAGAGGCTATATTAGATGTCTCAAAGCCACTTCCTGTATCTGTTCCCAGTATTCCTGAGTCATTAGTTGCCTTTATACCATGTCTCATTTTCTGACATTAAACACTTTTGATCTCCCAATGTAAGAAATTACCATACTTCACTTCTCAAAAATCATAATTTTCTGTGTTTTATAAGATATCACATGGTATAGTAATGTATGTATTATGATCTTCAATCTAGAGCTAAATATACATTGTAAAAAGCTTATGCAGCGGACCAGTTGACCAGATAGGCCTTATGCCATGTAGCTTGAATGTATGGCTGAACTGAGCATGCTCAATGAGATGTGGGTGTGACATGGCTATTCCTGTGGAGTATACCTTATATGTAATAACAGAGGTTATATATGTTGATGACCATGTGTGTTGGGGGCAGAAGGAAGGAGAGAAGGACCACCATGCTGCCTGCTGTAAGACCATCATGCACTGTTAGAGCTAGCTAGGGTGAGATCTTTGTATATTAATTCTTTGTATTATAACTTTTTTAAGATAATAAACAAATCTCTTGTTTAAGCAACCATTTTCTGTTCTTTTGATAAATGGCGGTTCCTTATCGAACGCGCTATTTTACACCCAACCACTTCCGGTGCCTGTTCTCAGTAGTTTATACTTCCCTCTGTAGTTCTAGAGACTACATTAAATGTCTCAAAGCCACTTCCTGTTTCTGCCCCCAGTAGTTTATATTTCCCTATATGTTTTAGAGGCTACATTAGATGTCTCATAGGTACTTCCTGTGTCTGTTCCCAGTAGTTTATACTTTCCTCTGTAGTTCTAGAGGCTATATTAGATGTCTCAAAGCCACTTCCTGTGCCTGTCATTAGTTGCCTTTATACCATGTCTCACTTTCTGAAATTAAATACTTTTGATCTCCCAACCACTTCCTATGTCTGTTCTCAGTAGTTTATACTTCCCTCTGTAGTTCTAGAGACTACATTAGATGTCTCATAGCTACTTCCTGTTTCTGCCCCCAGTAGTTTATATTTCCCTATATGTTTTAGAGACTATATTAGATGTCTCAAAGCCGCTTTCTGTGTCTGTTCCCAGTATTTTTGACTTCCCTCTGTAGTTTTACAGACTACATTAGATGTCTCATAGCTACTTCCTGTGTCTGTTCCCAGTAGTTTATACTTCCCCCTGTAGTTCTAGAGCCTAGGTGCCCAACCTGAGGCCCGGGGGCCGCATGCGGCCCTTTGGGCGTTGTTCGGCGGCCCCCCTTGGTCCTTCACATGCGGCCCCCAAAACCTAACTGTTAATACATAGGGCATAGCAACTCAACTGTGAAGTGTTTACACACTGACCCAGATTTTCTAATCAACTTTGACGTTCCTACATCAGTAAAATTGTCAATGTTGATCGCGAAAACCAGGTCTACATATGAGCGCTTCACCCAGGGGCAGGAAGGGTTTTGACTGCTTGTGGGGATCTGGTCCACCGCCTGCTGAGATATGTCGATGAGGGGAAGTTCTGGATCGATGTTATGTGCGGCCCTTTAGTGATGCAGAGGGCCGCACTTGTGGCCCTCCATATCAACTCAGTTGCCTACCACTATTCTAGAGGCTATATTAGATGTCTCAAAGCCACTTTCTGTGCCTGTCATTAGTTGCCTTTATACCATGTCTCATTTTCTGAAATTAAATACTTTTGATCTCCCATCCACTTCCTATGTCTGTTCTCAGTAGTTTATACTTCCCTCTGTAGTTCTAGAGACTACATTAGATGTCTCATAGCTACTTCCAGTGTCTGTTCCCAGTAGTTTTTACTTCCCTCTGTAGTTCTAGAGCAGTGGTGCTCAACCTGTGGGTCGGGACCCCCTTGGGGGTCAAACGAGTGTTACTTTCCCTCCTAACTTCCCACCCTGCACATCTTTGTGGGGAAATATAAGGGGGAATTTACACTTACCTGATTGTGCTGGAAGTTACGTCGCAGAATGACACTTCTTTGTACATCACAATTTCCACCATCTCAATGTATATGTATGTCAAATTTGTGTGTGTGTAACCATGTCGATTGTCCAACTGTACATGTTTTTATAAAAATTATGTAATTTACTGTGTTTATCTCTTTAAATCATGTTGAATAAAATTATGTTCTTTTAAAACGTTCACACAATTTTTTGATAGGGCAATATTAATGTAAAGTATATTTAACATAGAGAGCCATAACACCCTTCGGGTTGAGGGTACCCACCTGTCTCCCTTGCCCTCTCTCACCAGCTAATTGGCTGCTGGGTCTGAGCAGGGATTCCTTTTGTTCACAAATTTATATTTTAGGGTGTGGTTTCTCTATGAAATTAATAGATTGAAAAATCAACTATAGAAAGCATATTATCCTGTAGGGATTATAATCTTAAATTTCCACTTCTGGTATTTGAAATGCACATTCCAAAATACAGGTAGTGATTTCACTTCCAGGGTCACAAACTGGAGGGTGGAAGATAATGGTAAGTAAGTTTGTATACAGAGTAGTGATGAGCGACTAGGCAATATTCGAATTTGCGTAATTTCGCGAATATACGCCATAATATTTGATTCCATATTCGTAATCTCGAATATCCGCACTTATGACATGAATTGCGATCTATAACTCGCAATTGCGATCACATATGCGCAATGCATGCAAGTCAATGGAGCTCGGATATTCGACTGGGAGAATATCCGTCATTTCCGTTTAAAAAATTGCATTGCGATTATATAATCGCGATCCCATTTATTGTAATGGATCGCGATTATATAAGTGCGATTATATAATCGCAATAAAATTGGGCAAAATCGAGATCGTGCCGGATATCCGATGATATATTCGAGAATATTCGTGAAATGGCGAAATAGCGATATTTGAGCTAAATATTCGAAAATCTAATATTCGAGCTCAACACTAATACAGAGCAAAATTATGCCTTTCCCTTGCAGCTATCAGATTTTTTTCCCCTGTTGAGTGATGTTATGAGTGGAAGGGGACTTTAACCCCCCTAGCGCTTCTGACGGCTCCATCTGGACCTTGCAAGTAGAGATGGTCGAATTTTTAAAAAAAAATCCGACCATTTAGACGGTTTCGACTTAATTGCAAAGCCCCTGAGCATGGTATCATCACCAAACTTGCTGGAGATATAGAGAAGGGTTGGGGGTATACTCCAAAAAAGAAAGTATGTCTCTAACACAAATAGTTTTTTCACAAATTAAGTTCAAATTCAAGTAAAAATTTCAAAAATCGGAATTTCGACTTTAACGTTGAACTTAATTTATGCAACAACGACATGTGCTAGAGCCATACTTTTTTCTTTCAAATGTTCCCCCAACCCTTCCCTACATCTCCAGCAATTTTGGTGATGATACCGTTTTCATGGGCTTTGCAATCAGCTCACAAAGTTAGCAAGTCGAAAAATTCGACCATCTCTACTTGCAAGAGCGCTAGGGAGGTTAATTCATTCATTTTAATTAAAAATTCATTATAAATATAAGTACAAATGGTGAGTATAGGCTCCCTCTAAATTCCAGGACTGACATGATAATGTCACAAGCAACAACAAAAAATATTTTAATAAAAATTTGATGAATAAAATAAAAAACATATACAAAACTCTGCAATGTTCTGCATCTGAGGCTGTTCACTCATATAAGGGCAGAAACATGGAGAAAATCTGTAGTTCTGCGATGGAGATTTGCATTTTATTCGTCCTCAGTGAATCATTGCGGCGACTTTTGCAGATGGCGAAGTACTGTATATACAGTATGTAACTCCCAGCACTCCTATGTATATGTAGAATTCTTCTCTGTGCTATATCGGAATACTTGACTCCAAGGCGCTAATCAGCGTAATTCCGTAGTCAGCATTGGAAGCCGCGCTCGACAGGCCAGGAAAATAAAATTAAGCATTGAAATATTTTTAGTCCTGTCACCAGCATTTCAGAATAAGAGACACATTGGTGAGCAAATTAAATGTAATGGCTGCCCCTCCGCTGCAAGCCTTCCACGTACTAATAACATATTCAGCTTTATATTCCATGTACAAAGCGCTCTAACCTGTGTAGAGCTATTAATGTTTTAGAATATTTTATTAATGATAAAATATCACTTAGATAAGTTGGTCACAAAATTATGACTAATTCATTGGTGAGTTACCGTATATACTCGAGTATAAGCCGTGTTTTTCAGCACAAAAAAAGAATAATAAAAAAGACCTCCTCGGCTTATACTTGAGTCAGAGTCCCACTTACCTGTCCGGGTGTTCGCTGGTCTCCCTGCTCTGTCAGGGTAAGGGTCCAACTCCCACCCCCCATTAAAAACAACACTCTCATAAGGGACGCTGTCGTGGCATGGAGAGAAGTGAGGAAGTTGTTTCGGATACCCTTTTCCGCCTCGGTGCAGCTCCCAATTGTGGCCGTAGAATGGTGTGACCCACATATCCATCGGGTATGGACAGGGAAGGGTCTCCTCAAGATGAGCCAACTTTTTCACGAAACTGAAACTCGCTGCCTTATTCCGTTCACAGACCTGTGCACACGATTTGGTATCCCTCAGACGCATTATTTCCACCATCATAGAACTGTTAGCTACTGGAAATCGCTCAAGGTTCCTCCTGCTGAGGCCTTCAAGGCGCAAGCACTTGATCCGTTTGTTGCAAACCGTCAGGTTACCATTTCTAATGTGTATCGCTATCTCCTCATTGAAATACGTCTCCCTAGCTATGAGCGACGGGTGTCCTCTTGGTCCAAGGAATTTGGGGACCCAGATTTGTCAGACAAACTCCTTAGGGGATACCTTTCAGTTGTAAAGCTGATAACAGCTGAAAATTGGAGTGAAACACAATTCAAAATATTGCACAAGGCCTACATGGGGCTTCTACCCTATAGCCTCTTCCTCCCGCACGCATATTATATCCTCAGGAGCCTGTCCCAAATGCGGACAAGTAAAAGCCCCCCTGGAACACTGTCTGTGGTCCTGCGCAGGCATTGCACGTTTCTGGAGTGAGGTTACCAAGTATATATACACCATTTCTGGGGAACGGGTAGAGGTCGAACCAATGTTGCTGTTATTTGCCTATCTGGACAGAGAGGCTCAGCCACACGTGCGCTCTTCCCTCTCACGCTGGTCACAACTGTGCTTGTTGGCAGCAAGGAGATGTATACTACATGAATGGCTGTCCCCGACGCCTCCAGTAATACTCTCAAAGATCTGTTTTCTATTGTAACAAGAAAATTTCTAGTTCCCTCCCGATAATATGTAACATTTGTGCCTCATCCCATAATATACAATTTTGAAAGGTTTTCGGGTAAACGGGTCTACGTGTCAGAGACATGAGGACCCATTTTCCCTAATATGGAGACTAGGGGCTCCAGGCGGGACTTTAACGGCACAGGGTATAAATCATATAGATCTGCATTGACAATTTAGACATAGTTTATTTGTTTGTATGTGTGATTGGAAACGCCAAAAGGTCATTTTAGCCATCATATCAACAATACATGCCATTACATTGGATACAGTGCTCAAAGAATGCGTTACATCAAAATAGTACAGACAATCACACATAAGTAAATCATAACCTATGATTTACTTATGTGAGATTGTCTGTACTATTTTGTTAAAGTCCTGCCTGGAGCCCCTAGTCTCCATATTGGGAAAATGGGTCCTCATGTCTCTGACACATAGACCCGTTTACCCGAAAACAAATCTGTTTTCTATTGAGCGGCCAGCCGCAGATGTGTTGGGTGATAGGTAGAGATGGTCGAATTTTTCGACTTGCTAACTTTGTGAGCTGATTGCAAAGCCCCTGAACATGGTATCATTACCAAACTTGCTGGAGATGTAGATAAGGGTCGTGGGAACATTTGAAAAAAAGAAGTGTTGCTCTAGCACATGTACTTTTTGCATAAATTAGGTTCAAAGTTAAAGTCGAAATTCCGATTTTCGAAATTTTTACTTGACTTTGAACTTAATTTGTGCAAAAACTATTTGTGTTAGAGACATACTTTCTTTTTTGGAGTATACCCCCAACCCTTCTCTACATCTCCAGCAAGTTTGGTGATGATACCATGTTCAGGGGCTTTGCAATTAACTCGAAATCGGCGAAATGGTCGAATTTTTGAAAAAAAATTCGACCATCTCTAGTGATAGGATGGTTACAAAATTGTTCAAACGATGGTGTAGGTTCATACAGGCCACATTCCCTAAACCTAAAATACAGAACATGATAGCCCGCTTGCGCCACTCGACGTGGTACGCCACAAATGATATCCGTAACTCTTTAGGGGTGCGGAAAATCGACGATTGACTAACTATTTCTGTACTTAGCCATGAGGATTAAGGGGTATGCTGACACTGTTGTTGTTTTTTTTTGGAGTTGTTTGTTTTCCTTCTCCTTTATTCAGGTTTTATATGTTCTGTTTCTTATGTATTTTTTCTGTTTGCCTCCCGAAAACCAATGCTTTTAGATACTGCAAGTTTTTGTAGGAGCGTTTAATATGTTGTTGTGTTTCTTTGGGATAGCTACAGAAATCGGTAGTGTTTCTTTTGTGATTGTGGGGTGCCCATGGACTTTTAGTTGTGGCAACACAGCTAATCACTAGTGATGGCCGAAAAGTTCGCCCGGCGGACAGTTCGCGGCGAACATAGCATGTTCGCAGTTCGCAATGCCAGCAAACATTATGGGTCTTCGACCTGCCCCCTACACCTTAACATGGAGACAATGTGTGACCCCACACCCTATAGTCAGGTGGTACAGTACAGTCAATAACACTTTCTTTCCCTCCTGGAGGACACCCCCCCTTATAAAAGATACAGCCCGGTGCCCATTTTTACAATAATCCTGTGTCTCCAGTACTAGATAGATAGGGAGAGCTGAGTCTCCAGTACTAGATAGATAGGGAGAGCTGCGCTGAGCTACTTTACTATTATACTCCATCCAGTGATCTGTAACTATAGCTAAGGTATTCTGTAACATGTAGTTCATCATTACTGAGCCACAAAAGTCCTTCTTTTGGGGTGGGGTATGCTGCATTATGCATTGCAGAGAGATCTGACTGAATGCGATGCACTGCAGAAGGTACTGTCCAGTAACTTTTGGCAAAATCTGTAACCTAGATGTGATTTCCGGCCAGTAGACCTGAAGAGAACAGCATTTTAAAAAATCCATATTTGGGGGAAAAGTTTAGCCATTGATCATCCTCTGGCATTACACCGTCCCGGTGGTTGCACCCTTTTGACTTTTTTCTTAATTGATATTTTAGCTGCAAATATGACCTGAAGGTTTGAGACGTTCGCTCTCCATTAAAGTCAATGGAGGTTCGCCGTTCGCATGTTCGCAGCGGGTATTTGCAGAAGTTCGATTCGCCTGTTTGCGGACAGCCACAGCTGATGTTCGGCCATCACTACTAATCACTAATGCTGACTCTTCCACCATTAGCTCACGCTCACCCCTACTACTAATGTTGCTGTATCAACTTGCACGAGTCAATGTCTGTATCTATTGGATGTGTTTCTGTACAAAGATTTTTCAATAAATATATTTTCAAAAAAAACGAAAGTAACCTCCCCAATCCCCTAACCTTAACCCTCAAACCCCCTAACCCTTACCTTAGAAGGTTAAAGAAGCAGCATGATTGTAATGCTTTGGGACACAAGTGATGTCTTACCCCCCATGTCCCCTTGGGCATGAAGTGGCGGTACGTCAACTCTGGTGGCCATAAAGGCCCCCATACACGGGTCAGATTCCTGTCTGATTCCGGGCCGATCGATTCCGGGCGCGTGCACGCCAAACGATCGTGCCGGAATCGCGTGCAGCCCACCTTGTCCGATCGATCAGGTCCGTCCGTTCCGGGGCTCAGAATCGGATCCGACAGAGAACCAACATGTTGGTTCCATCAGATTGATTCTGCACAGATCAGGGGGAGTTGCCATTTGTGAGGTGGACAATCGGACACGGATCCGTCCCGGAATCAGCTGGACAAGGTGGTATGCAGCGATCGGATCACTTAATTGGCCGCTCGATCGGAGCTCCGATTCCCGCTGAGATCACCGGAATCGATCGGATGGGTGATCGAGCGGACATGGAATCCGACACGTGTATGGCTAGCTTAACAGAAGGCTGATGCAGAGGTGGTAGGTCCACTTCAGGCCCGTTTCTAGCCTTTTGGGGGCCCTATGTAAAGTTATAACACGGGCCCCTCTGATGGCCAAGTTGTTGAGGGGGTCAGCAGTGGTGTTATTGTTCTGACTGAGTTGAGGGAGGATTCGTGCTAGTGGTGCAACCCCTCCACTGTCCGGATGGTGCTGTTAGTAGCAATCGGCATGAAGAATATGTGTGCGGGGTAGAGCACCGGGGACATTGTGGGTTCCTGGGACCCTATGCACCCACATACTCTGCTTAGTGGGAAAAACGGCCCTGGCCTGGTACACTATAAGGACTTTTGGTACAAAGTCTGTTTGCTCCATCTCTTAATACAAATGGAGGACAAGGCTGCTGATGGTGGGTACTAGCGCCAATGCCTGTGCCCTTTCCATTACTGTTCTCCTATACCAATGATCAAACCCGCTAGAAGTATCCAACCGCTGTTATTAGTTTTTAACGTTCCTCGCTACAAACTGGAATCATTTTGTCTAATAAACCGTGCCAGCTTATGTTGCCATTTTTATCCGGGACCTGAGCTCAGTTTTTTTTCGTCTCTCTAGCAGAAAATTCAGCACCTGGCAGCGTGTGTGGAATTATTCAGAGTGAAGTATCTTCCCCAATGCTGCTTCCACAGCTGGACTTCCTACCGCTTAATCTGTCCTCTCTGCGGGACGCGGCACTGATTCGCTGATTATGAATACAATACCGTTCTTCTTGCCAGAGGGCATGACATATCACTTGGCACTGCGTAGTCTGCTCGCCACAGTTGGCTGTAACTCTGGAAAGACCCCCTGACTCCTAATATTGGGCCATGTGTCATCTATTCTTTTGTTTGCCTGGAAATCTAATACTAAGTTAACAGAGTGGAAAAAGAGCTCCATTACCCATGAATCTCGGGGAACGGCATGGATTATGGGCTGGGCGACTCGGTGCAGATGACATATATGCAGATCTTTGCATTCTTCAGCTATTTTTGCATTCTTTACCACCTTTTTACGTTAAAGATAAACTTAAGAATGGCGCACGGCAAATACAATGGAACATTTAATGTCCATGGTAGCCAAAATCTTGTATTATGGTAACCAAATGAGATGATTAATTGTACTTCTAGTATTTTGTAGATAAATTTTTTATTATTTATCAAATTGATGAAAGCTTTAACCCATCTTTAAATTGGGTGGTTTTCTACACCCCACTGCAAGGGTTTGGGTCTTAAGCCAGCCATACACAGTCGGATTCCATGGCCGCTCGATCACCCATCCGATCGATTCCGACGATTCTGCCGGGAATCGGAGGTGTGATCGATCGGCCAATTAAGAGAATCCGATCACAGCATACCACCTTGTCCAACGGATTCCGGGACGATTCCGTGTCCGATTCCATCTCCGACTCCACCTCACAAATGGCAACTCCCCCTGATCTGTGCAGAATCGGATCAAAAAGACCAACATGTTGGTTCTCTGTCGGATCCGATTCTGAGCCCCTGATCAATCGGATGCGATCGATCGGACAAGGTGGGCTGCACACGATTCCGGCACGATCGATTCGCGTGCACGTGCCCGGAATCGATCGTGCCGGAATCCGGTCGGAATCCGACCCGTGTATGGGGGCCTTTAGAGTCAACAAAGAATGTATAATTACCTGATCCTTTGCCCATAAGATATCTCAGGAAGTTATGATGATGCTCCCTTGAAGCCTCCTCATCTCATAGACCACCTCCTAGCTTCTGAATTAGGAAGCCCCTGGTGACACCTTTTAGTAGCCTCCTTTTGTCATTGATCATCTTCCAGCTTCTGGCTCTGGAAGTTCTGGTGATGCCCCTAAGATGCCTCCTCTTTGCATAGACTTCCTGCCACCTCTTAGCTCAGGCAGCCTTTGATGACGCCTCCTAGAAGCCTCATCTTTTCCTAGACTGCCTACAAGCTTCTGGCTAAGGAAGCCTCTGATGATGCCTACTAGAAGCATCATCTTCTGTTAGACCATGTTCAAGCTTCTGGCTCTGGAAGCCTCTTATGCATTCCCTAGAATCCTCCTAATCTCAACCAGCATCTGGCTTCCTCTTCTTACCTCCTTTCAGCTTCAGGTAAAGTCTCTGTTGATGTTACGCCACCAATTCTCCTAGACAGCCTGCATACTTCTTGCTTAGGAAGCCTCTGGTGATGCCCCCTAGAAGCTTTCACCTACCACCTACCAACTTCTGGTACAGGAAGTCTCTGGTGATACTACACCAGAAGTCTCCAATTCTGAGACTGTCTGTCTGCTTCCCTGGTGATGCCTTCTAGAAACCTTCTTCTCTCTTAGACTGCCTGCAAACTCTGGGCTCAGGAAGCCTCTAATGAATCCTCCTAGAAGCATCATGTTCTCTTAGACCATGTTCAAGCTTCTCAATCTGGAAGCCTCTTATGCATTCCCTAGAATTCTCCTAATCTCATAGAACAGCTTCTGGCTCAGAAAGCCTCTGGTGATTCCCCTTAGAAGCTTCCTTTTCTTATAGACCACCTACTAACTTCTGGTACAGGAAGTTTCTGATGATGCTATGCCAAATGGCAGAAATTCTCCTAGCCAGCCATAGAACTTCTGCTTTGGATGGAGACCCGCGGTCCCCGTTATCCCGTCAATCCCACTCGAAAAACAGGGATGGCTGCATTAGATATGGGCCAGATAGATGGCTGTGAGCGCGCACTTAATCTAGCCCATATCTATGCATGTATGAGCATCTTAAAGGTTTATAGCCA
>CM070032.1:1096534-1110080 GCA_036250615.1 Ptychadena robeensis
TTTTTAAAATTCGCCTGCCCATTGAAGTCAATGGCGGTTCGCCGGGTTCGCAAACTTTTGAGAATGTTCGCGTTCGCCATTCGCGAACAGCAAAATCCGGGTTCGCGCCATCACTATATAAGACACATCGGACCATAAGAGGCAACCCATAGTTTTGGAGAGAAGAAACAAAAAAAAGACACAACCATTCACTTATCAAGTGAATATACAACATGTTCCAGCAAAGTGGGCAGGACTAGATCATGCAGTGTTCACTCTATATTCCTCCAGCCAAAAGCCCAGTGCCAGGAAGGAGGTCTTGGTTGTAGGAGAGTGTCAGGTTTCTATACACTAGCAGTATCCATTCTCTGAACACACTGACCAACTTATGAAGAGACACATTTTACAATCTGGCACTTACAACTTACCCATGAGCAGCTATCTACATATGGGATGAGATATGAGTCTGTGTCAGAAGATGTAATTATTGCAATGCAGAATGATAATGTAAATACACAACTCATGCTATCTAATTGTAAAATGTGTCTCTCCATAAGTTGGTCAGTGTGTTCAGAGAATAGGTACTGTTAGTGATAATGCAGAAAAGATCTCCCTCTTGGCAGTGGCTTTTTGGCCTGGCTGGAGGGAATGGAACAAATTTGAGCCCCTGGGATGCAAAATTATTGCTACCAGGGTGATTGGGAAACAAAAAAAAAAACATAGGACGCATGGATGTTTTCCCATTGATTTGAATAAAAAAAATGTAAATTATTTTCAAAGCGGACCTGTCTGAAGAAATAGAAGCAGCAAGGCAAGTTACTGATCTCCTGTGGTGGCGCCAAAACCCAATTTCTGTAGCTTTAATGAAAGATCCAGCTGCTATGCATACCTGATTCCGAGTTTCCATTTCTCCTGTGCAGAGCCAGAACCTGACCAATTGCAGCCCAGTCTGTGGATTAGAAATGCCCTCCCAGTGGCCACTCGTGATATTGCACCCTGAGTTAACACCCATAAGGGCTTGTTTTCACTAGAGCGGTCAGCCACGGATGGATGCTGTTTTAACCACTTTGCTTCCACAGTGGACCGCTCCCATTGAAAATACAAATGGTGTTTCCACTACGGGCGCGGTTGGCTGTGGACGCATTTTTACCCATGTTACATGGCCGACTGCGTCCCCGAGCGGAAATCCGCTTCTGACCGTGTCCATTGACATGAATGGACATGGTCAAAAATCACATCCATATTCACTTTCTATTTTGACCGTGTGCATTCGTTTCCTATGGGCGCGGTCAGGGGCGATCAGGAAGTAAAATTTAAACACTCCCC
This sequence comes from Ptychadena robeensis, assembly GCA_036250615.1. Lineage (NCBI taxonomy): Eukaryota > Metazoa > Chordata > Amphibia > Anura > Ptychadenidae > Ptychadena > Ptychadena robeensis. Next base: position 1,097,840 of record CM070032.1, read on the forward strand.
CCTCTGATCGCCTGAACAACTGCGTGCAACCGTGTGCAAAACTGCATGGGTAGCGGTCGCTACTGCATCCATCTGCGACCGACCGCTCTAGTGGAAACAAGCCCTAATTCTGGCAGATAAATATGGAATCTCTCATATGATTCCAGGGAACAACAGGTAAGTAGTGTCACGGCAGGTGACACCAGAGCAGCGGTGACACCGGTGAATCTAGGGTGTGGACCCACTGGACCAACTTGCACAATTGGCAGGGGTGAAATCCAGGGTGCAGAGTCTAAGGGACTACCTGGTATTCACCAGAGCTCCCCACGAAGGGAGTTGGGCTTTGCTGCAAGGTAATCCCCAGGTTGACCAACTCCCTAGATGTTGAAAGAAGCGTGGCAGTTGGCTTGCTGAATCATGACAACAGGTATACCAATGGCGTTCAAGAGTGACAGGAAGTCGCAATAAAAGGGGGTCAAAAGCTCATGGAAAGTCAGAAGACGGTGCCGGTATGCATGCACAAGGGTTAGACGAGAGCCAAAAGTCCAAGAAACAAGACAGGGGTTGTCAGGAGCCGGGCGATAAGGTCAGAAAGAGAATGCCCGATGCAGTGCGAGGGTTTTATAAGGACATCGGCATGGACCGATAACCTGTCGCAGGAGGAACGGAAAGAGAAAGAGGACAACAGTTCGGCTCGCGATCGGCATGTTCGCGTTGCGCCTCGCAGCGCGGACCGTACGGCTGTTTTGTTCGACCCCGTCCTGTGCGCCGGCCAGAGAAGATCTAAAGTCTTCCTCCGGCAGGTCAGAACCTGCGAGAGATCGTGCCGGAAGGAAGATGACTTTCACTACAAGGACCGGGGCATGAAGCTGTCGTGGAGTGAAGATTCCGGGCTCAGAGTAGGAAGTGACGTCAAGGATGACGTCACATCCGGCTCCCGAACAGGAACGACTTGCGTTTCCAGGGTGTTCCCTTGGACCGGATGTGACGTCACTGACGGTACATTCCGGTTTTTCCGATTCAAAGTCCCCGGCCTCGAGGCGGGGGAGAATTGAATGTGTCCGCCGAACAGGCGGCTGTACGCTGCGGACATCTAGTTCGACCCGCCCTGTTCGCGGACACTCCGGGCTGGTGTTCGCCCATCTCTAGTTAAGACGAGAGCGATGTCAGAGAAACAAGCAGGAGGTCAGGAGCCGGGAAGTCAAGCAGGATATACAAGGATCACAAGGTAAACACATGAGAGACCAAAGCTCAGGCGACTTCCTGTCACCTGATCTAGCTAGATAAAGACCAGAAGGGAGGAGCGACCGAGGAGGAGTGCAGGACCACAGCATCCAGCAGAGGGAGCTCCAGAGCCGGAAAGTTAACCCTAGGTGTCACGGATGGATTCTAGAGCTGGAAGCAGACACAGATCCACCAGTCCTGTTAGGATCTGTGACAAGTAGATTTTTTTATTGTGGGGCACTACACCACCATCTTACCAGCTTAGAGGTAAGTCAAACTTAAATTTTACATATATTTTTTTAGTTTTTGAGTATACATTCACTTTAGAGATGATGGTTAGGGATTATTTCTGTATGGTCATATTTGGGGGGGGGGTTAGGGTTATACAGGATAATTGTACTTTATTTCTCCATTCTTTAATTGTCCTGACAACAGTCAATTGAATTCTGATTGATCGCTATTGATGACCCCAGGTAGACCTTGCGTCATCGTAGTAAATAAGCCCGTTTATCATTTTCCGTGATCTGCTGTCACTCGGTTCCATGCAGCGAATGTTTTGCTCAAGCGGAATGCGTCAGTGTCGTGTGATATGCAAATGCCGCCGCGTTACGAGGCAGGTTGTGAGGATATCTTGTCATCGGAATTGGAAAATTAGATTTGTCCCCGAGATGGCTCAATATCCAACAGCCAGCGCCGGAGACAAAAGAGGGGAGAGTAGAATGAATGTCGGCGATTGGCTGACAGAATCTGATATTTCAGGAATGGCACTAAGGGTTTACCCTAGAGGTTCTCAGCACTCTGATAGCTGTGCCATCTGTTCAGATATTAACACATTACTCTTGGAACTCTGTAATGAAGACTCTGGAGTCATCTTTCATCACAATGACTTTATAATATTAAAAATGCATTTGAATATATTGCTTGTTAAAATATTTAACCCTTTTAATCTTTCAGCAATTGGTTTAAATGTGTTTTTTATGGACAAGATCCATTGATTTCTTCGACGTAAGTGCACAATAATTCAGCGGGATGCTTGGCGCATGGGGCTTGATTAATTGGCCTATTACTCATACACATATATAAAGAGCAACCCTCAGAAAAAAGAGAAAAGGATGCTTGGTGGCGTGCATGGGATATGAATTTCAGGCACAACAATGCAATGCAGAAAATGTAAACAAAATTTGAATATTTTGTTTAAATTAAAATCCTTTGTTTGCTAGAGAACCCTCTGTATTGGGAGGTGAAGGAGCCTCTAACTGTCCTCCAAACTCTGTTGTCAAACAAGCAGGGGCTTCCCATTTTCTTGACTTCTAGCCCATTGCAAGGTGCTTATGTCACGGATGAACCACAGAAGCGGTGCACCCACCATGCCACAAGACAAGTATTAACCAGGGGGCAGACACTAAGGAGCCCTCCTGTTTTTTTTTGCACCCTGCAAGGAGTGACGGGTTTTGCTGCAGGGAACTCCCAGGTTGTGGTCCCTAGCTATACTTACTGGCAGTGGTTGACAGCAGAATATCCAAGTCGAAGTACAGAGACGGCAGGCAGGTGATAGTGAAATAGTCCTGGAGTCAGTGATCTTAAATGCGGATGCAGTGACGGTTTTACATATGGGCAGTATGGGTGATTGCCCAGGGCGGCATCCTGGGGGGGGGGGGGCAGCATCCGCCATGTTACAGTTCCCTCTCCTCCCTGTGCTGCCGACATCCGACTCAAGGCCTGCCACCTTCCGCCAAGAGAGAACAGGGGGGAAAGGGGGGGGGGGGGTGCCCAACTCCAGCTCTGACACCTTTGCCCCCTCTTCCCCCGAGAGAGATCACTCCTGTGCGAGGGGGGGGGTGCGGTGAGTGAGAGCTGGAGTCCAAGATCAAACTCCCTGTGTCACTGACAGTTGATTCTGCTATGGACAGGGGACACAGGGGGGAGGCTCAGCTCAAAGTATACCCCTGTTGCAGGATCCCTTATCCTGACAACCATTTTATCATTTTCACTATTTATGGACATTGTTGCATATATCTATCTTTTTATGGATTTTATGGATTTTTTGTGGGGATATTTGAATATCCCATCTGTGCTTCGTAATAATGTCAGCCAACATTGCGATTGTCTATGATTTTAATAAATACTATGTATTAAATACATTATATACTTCTTATACTTTGATATACCCGTTATACTATAATTTACAACTGTGGCCGTTAAAGTCCCCTTGCCCTTGAAAATCATTTTCGGGGGGAACTTCCTACTGGTTTTGGGGGTGTTTTTCTCTCCCATTTCCTGTAACCATTTGCATGACACTTCCCTATGCTATGCTGCAGGGGACCCGTCAAGATCAACCTCCCAGTGTCACTGATCATTCTTCTATGGACAGGGGACACAGCGATGTGGGAGGCTGATCTCGTTATGCCTCCTGTACAGGTATATCTGTTATTGGGAGGTGGATTCACTGACCCCCCTGGTGCTATAGCGCTGCCCATACCATACAGCTGCTGACACAGAAATAGAGGCTGGGGTGAGGCTGCCATGCACTGAAATAGATCAGAATTTATTTATGTCTTAGATTGCAACCTCAGCCCCTATTTCTGTGTCAGCAGACCCAGAGCACAGCCTCCCCTCAACAGATATAACTGTATGTGTCTCCTCATAATGAGCCTCCCCCTCCCAGTGTCACTGACAGTTCATTCTGCTATCGACAGGGGACATGTCGAGATCAGCCTCCCCCCTGTGTCCCCTGTCCATAAGAGAATAAACAGTGACAATGGGAGACTGTGATGGTTTCCCTGTAGCACAGCATAGAGGAGTGTGTAGAGGAGTGAACTCCTACCCCTGAAGGCATTGTGTATAATGTAGATCCGGTAGCAGGGGGGCTCATTCTGACTGAACACCAGACGAACATCCAGGCATGGGATGGCAGCACCAACCCCCCCCCATGATCTCTCTTAGGGAAAGGGCAACAATCTCGCTAGGACCGCCCCTGAGCTCATGGATGTAATCAGGGCTCAAGAAGAGACTTGTGGCTCCCTGCAAACATGGGCTGGGTGGAGCACAAACCTGCCTCGTAAGCTTTAGGGCTAAATAGGTTGCTTCATCCAGACACGCTTGCTGATCATTGCTTTGCTTGTCTTGTCTTCATGTAATTTCCTGTCTCCTGAACCTGAACCCTGGACGCTCCTGTACCCTGGACTTTTGCACCTGCTTTGATCCTGTCTGTGAGTTCCCATTAAATCTGTTTTTGACACCATCCCACCTTGCTTGGATGTCAGTGTGTGTTGCCTGTCTGGTTGCCCCCGCAGTACATGATCCTGACACCTCTTTGTTCTGGCACCTTTCTGTCTTCCTTGCCTGGGTAGTTAGTTGGTTAGTTGGTCTGATTGGACAGGGCTCCAGGTGAGTGATAAGGAGTATCGCAATAAATGCAATAAATCGTATTAAAAGTGTGATGCTCCAAAAATTTAATGAAAGGAAGTCTCGAATTTGTTAGTTTACTTCAAATATCGTGATAACTAAGTATTGCAGAGTTCTTCTCCAAGCTTGGAAAATTTATCTTACTTATCTGTGAGGAATTGAATTGAGGCAGTTTCATTGAGTCGCTGTGTTGCTGCTCTTGGATTCCAGGTGACAAAGACGCATCCTATATTACAGTAGACAATGAGCGAGAATTGTTGCCTCCACTCCATATCGATCCGCTTGATGATGTCTCTTTTGAAGTCTTTTCCTAACAATGTTTTTGAAGTTAAACAATGTTTTCCTCATAAAAAGTTTAACAAACTAAGCTGTTCAGCCCCATGTTAGAATGCTCTAGTCAAACTTTACAAGTGCTTGACAGCAGCAACATCGGTTCTCTTTCAATAAAGTCTTTATTCCTTGCAGCAGACGGTTTTTCTGGCTGGAGCTACACAACATTTCTCCTATTAGATTAAACACTGACAAGAAAAGGTTTTCTTTAGAACTTTTGGAGAACAGAGTCGGCCAGGAGAACTCTAAAGCTAGCCATACACGTGTCGGATTGCATGTCCGATCGATTCCTCATCCGATCGATTCCGGCGATTCTGCCTGATTCTTCAGGTGTGATCAATCGGCCAATTAAGAGTATCCATCGCAGCATACCACCTTGTCCCATGGATTACGGCATGATTCCGTGTCCGATCGATCACACTCCTCTGTGCAGATCTGCTGGTGATTCATCTGATGTCCACCACCAACATGCCCGATTGGCCCTGATTCGGCCCTGAATCAATCTGATGGAACCAACATGTTGGTTCTCTGTACGATCGGATTCTGGGCCCCTGATCAATCGGACCTGGTCGATCGGACAAGGTGGGCTGCACGCGATTCCGGCACGATCGTTTCGCGTGCACGCGCCCGGAATCGATCGGGCCGGAATCCGGTCGGAAACTTACCCGTGTATGGGGGCCTTAACATTTCACGTACACCTATTAATGGAACAATGTTTAAATCTGAACTCCAAGCTTGGGATGGCTCTATGGCCTCCTGTACTGAACGCGCTCTGATTTGAGATGAGTTTTTCACAAAGCTCATTATAGTGTTGAACGCAAATTGTTGAATTCTAATTGTAGATTTTCAAAGGAAATACTTTGAAAATTCAAGAAGATCTCGAATATAGTGCTATGCCTTCTTAATCACGAATATTCAAGTACCCGGTGTTCCGCCGAGCTGTCCTATCCCATTGGAAGTAAAGACCAAACATTGGCCATGTCCGTTTGAGAACTGGCAGATCGGATGTCCGCTTGCTCGTGGGGAATTTGAATCAGAAAAAAATGAAGTTTTTATTCCAATTACCGGATGTGATGTCACTTCAGGTTTAACCCCCTGGGCATTACAGGCTTTTTGCTGCATTTTTAATAGCACGAAAAGCTGCTGCCCGGGCAATCACGGCGAAGTACACTGTACTCCACCGTGATTGACGGCTCTCCCCCGGCCCTCTGTGGGGAGAAAAGGGAGGTCCATGGAGGTCCATGGAGGTCCATGGCGTCACCAATGACGCCAAAGACACAGGCCCAGAAAGGCTCTGTGTGCCTGCAGCTCTGTACAAATACTGCAGGCACATGGAGAGCCGGCGGTTGCACCCGATCCGGCACGGGCGCAGTTTCATTCACGATCAAACTGTGCCCGTACTGGCTTCGGGCGTAACGCCAGGGAGGTTAAAGCCAATTTCTTTTCACTAGAAGACTGGGTTCTCTACCCGGTCTCTAATAAAAATATTCTTCCTCTGGCTGGATCTTTCTGCTCCTGATCCGGCCGGCAGAAAAATAATATTCTTCTTCTTCCGGGAAAACGTGGCGGGTCAAAGACCGATACTGTTCGCCAGGAGAAGAATTCCATGTTCTATGTTCGCGGCCGAACTGTCCATCTTGCAGACAGTTCGGCCATCACTACCCATCGGTCTGTGCCAACTGCGCATGCTACCCCATCAAGATCTCCTACCGTTGACAGCTGCAAATAGACACACTAGTTATAGGATTCTGCTTACGGCCGTTGGCTGTCAAAGTTATGGGTTTTGGGGGGTTTAAGCTTAGGGTTGGCATTTGACTTTGGGGGTGAGCTTCAGGGGTAAGGATAATGGGCTTGTGGGGGTTAAAATGAAACTATGCTCCCCTCCCCTGTTCCGTCACCTTAACCCTTGGACCCCCTAACCTTAACCTACCCCAAACCCCTAACTTTGACAGCTGAAGCCTGTAAGTGGAGCCCTGTAACTCTGCAAAAGTGTGGCAGGGGTCAAAGGTAGGAGATCTCGATGGGTTAGACTAAATTATTTATCCTGATTGACATGCACACCATTGCAAGATATAGCCTCTGTATAGCAGTGTGCTTCAGTTCACCTCTGTGATTACTGCTGCATTAATAACCAGCCTGTCTGCATGTGTCCTATATTGCCAACAGTGACACAGCCTGATTGCCTGGATTCTCTTTGCCCTGACCCTAGATTGTTTGACCACATCTTTTGCCTTGTCCTTTTATACCACGCTTCCCTGGACAGATTCTTGTGTATGACCTTTGCCTTGTTTTGGACTACCCCAATAAATAATTTAAGGTGTTGGTTGTGATTGAGTGTCCAGTAGTAATGACTGAGCGGCACAGGCAATATTCGAATTCGTGATATTTCGCAAATAATTCTACTAATATTCGATTCTATATTCGGAAATTCGAATATTTGTGGTATGATCATATATCGCGAAAATAATATTCGCATTGCGAACATCTTTAAAATGAATGGTCACATGCTTTGTTTATTTTCAAAATGCGAATATTATTTTCGCAATACATGCCCATATTGCCAATATTCGGTATTGCAAATATCCACCGACATATTTGAGATATTGGCGAATATTGGCGATATTCGCGAAAAATATTCGGCATTCGAATATTCAAGCTCAACACTAGTGTCCAGGTGCATTACAATAATAATAATTATCCTTAGAACAATACATGCATCATTATCTTCTTACGCATCACACTTATATCCCTTTGCCTGAAGAAAACCAAGACTTCATGACAACATTTCTCCACAATGGATGGATGAAACATTTCACATTTAGATCCGGTTTTTATTTCCTAGCTCTTCTCCCATCATATAAGGTCTAATAATAATAATAATTCAGCTTAATAACATCAAACTGTAAAAACCCATCAGATCGCCAAGGACGACTCGCTATTCATGTCCTCAGCATGTCGCGTCTGATTTGAAGCTCATCATAAACTACGATGCTTCCAGGCTGCACCCAAAAGGGCAAATCTAGAAACCAATAAATAAACTGTAAGGAATGTAACCTTGATCTCCTTTCTCTATTCTCGTAGACGTTCAGCAACTTCTTCCTTTCAAACCTTGTGTAATTATCGTTCAGAAATGGAAGAAAAATAAATATAATCGCATATTGGTGAGCAATCATGGGACTATTGACTTGGCAATGCAATGCTGACCTAGTATATGTCATTTCTTAAAGAACGTTATTCACCTTGGCACATACAGAGCTTTCATAAGCAGGGTTTCTTCAACAGAAATTACTGTATTTTTTGGACTATAAGACGTTCCGGAGTATAGGATTCATGCTATTCTTCAGAGCATCTGATGGCCGAAAAATGCCTTTCTTGTCCTCTGTTGGCCAGAGATCCGTGCTGCATTCAGCAGTGTGAGGACCCGGCTGTTCAGGTCACCACCTGCTGGTGGCACTGTGATTGCTAATCCATGGGTTGGTCCCACAGTCACCAGCAGGTGGCTCCCTGCGAGCGTGGGCTGGATGGAGCTCACACCTTCCTCATCAGCTTAGGGCTATTTAGGTGTGCTTCATGCAGACCACGCTTGTTGTTCATTGCTGCTATTGCTGTTGTTTGCTTGTCTGGACTTCATGCCTTACCTGGCTTCATGTCCCTGAACCCTGGACATCCCTGTACCCTGGACTTTTGCACTTGTGTTTGTTCCTGCGTGTAAGTCTGCAATAAATCCGTTGTTGTCACCACCACCTCTGTCTGGATCTCAGTGTGTGTTGCCTGCCTGGTCACCCCCTCAGTACCTGATTCTGACAGGCAGAGAGTGAGTTAAAGAGGTGGAGAATCTGTCCCTGAGAGCTTCAATGTCTCTAGCCCTGACTTACAGATCTGTGTGTGAGGTGGGCAACTTATGCCCAACTCCCATACAGTGTAGATCTGCAGTGAGTCTTTTGGTCAGAAAAATACAGTATTTGCATATCAATTTTCATGACACCCATTGGTGAGTATTGAAAAAAGTCTTAAACAAGTACAAACCTTCCTTGAACTTCCTGCCTATGATGACATTGAAACCCAATACAGTTTACAGCCAAGCCAACCACAACTTTGAAAACAATATATTTGAAACAGTACATTCAATTCAAATATTGACATAGATATCTTACTCAATGATCTCAAGGTTTTAGGACCACCCAAAAAAATCTTGGACAGTGCAATATTAACTGTTCAATGTGTCACTGAAATATATAACCTAGGGTTGAGTAAATCTCTTTATAAAATGCAAGATCTTACCCAGGCTGGACTGACCCATTAGGCACTGTCTACCTAAATATCAGTAGTACCTCTCTTCTGAGGTGAGTTAAAGTACCCATACATGTGACAATTTTTTGGTTCAACCATTTTTTTTATGTTTGATCATTCATTATGGTTGATCATTCAATTATGTAACCGTTTTTCCAGGTGATGGTATGCTGCTCCAGGTACTATGAAACATGTTCACAGACCTAAGTAAAGGAATCGATCAAACAATGTGGCGGACAAACCACCGATGTTCGACTCTCGATCGAATTGGAATTTGCGGATCAAATGGTAAAAAAATAAACCAGTGTATGGCTACCTTAAGTCTATTCATCTACCTACTGATAACAGAGGTGTTTTGGAGGCCATGTTTAGGTATTTTTGGAGGCTCAGAGGATCAGAAACCTGCCCCTCAAGCAGCAAATAGCACAGTCAAGTCATCACTATGCTCGAAAACATTTTGAAAGGGATCAGCCCGTAACGTAAACAAAGGATTACTCACCAGTCCAGTGTAGGCTGCTCATCTCTGGCATCTCTGGCTTCTTCCTAAGTCAAGCCTCCTCAACCTCCTTGGCAGTCAGCCCGAGTCTAGCTTAGGCTGAAAAAACTTTTTGAAAGCGGTCAGCTCATAATGTAAGGTACGCAGCATGTCTGGCTTCTTCCTCTTCACCCCATTACGGGTCAGAGCAGGAAATTAAAAAACAAAAACAAAGTTCCTTGGGGGGGCGGGGGGGCAAGCACCCCCTCTGGCACTCCCACCCCCTCATGAGCTCCTCTCTTTATCCAAGAATCCTGGTGAGTTACAGAGGAGCTTGCCCGGAGGGGATTCTGAGTCAATAGCAGCACTCCCTCAAAAACAAGCTCCTCTCTTCCTGAAGATATTGGGTTTTAGGTATGGTTAATGTGGGTGGTTGATGGGGGGCAGCATCATCAAAAACTTTGAATGACACCATGGCACAGGACTTGGAAGCCGAATATGGAAAGCCCTTACCTGTGTGTTTGCATTCTTGATATGTGTGCACAATGGAACCATTACACTTTTTAATACGTATATCCCGGCTAGTTTGAGACCGGAGACCCATTAGCTTTTTCTATATCCTTTGCCTATCTATTTTTTTCTGGAATCATCAAGTTAATGGAATACAAGGTCATTCATTCCATTAATGTTGACTGCAAATGCCTACTAGTGCTCTTAGTCACAAACCAACAGTCTAATGGCCTTTCACAGTCATGGTGGATTGTCCAACATGGAAGCAGCCAATGGCAAAGGCAGTTTTGTTGGTTTTCCACAGCAGCAAATCCTCTAACTTCTGTTGTCAACCACACTTTCCCTTTTATTTTCACTCTGCAGCCAACTGTCATTTCCCATTATGGAATTCTAGAGCTTCCTGTTTATATAGCGATTAGCGGTGCTCCAAATAACGACGGCCTATTCATCAGAAGAGTTTGTTGTTTCTGTGCACAATGATATATTTCCCCAGGGTTTTATTTTAATCTTGCTAAGCTCCATCTCTATCTCATATGACCCCAGCATATGTTACATTATACCTCCACTATTTACATTTCCCTGACACCGGGAAAACAAATGAAGCTGTGTAAACGGGAGGAAATAAATTATAGGCCACCCTCATATATATTGTGATGCAATAGCCTACAGTATTCAATCATGTTCCTCTTGCACTATCAACAATATCTGCCGTGTGAAGGGCACAGGCTCGGGTCTTTCAATAAAACAATATTAAGCCTCCTTGCCTCTGCCGCAGCTTATAATGGTGCTGCAAGTAAAGGACACTATTTGAGAGGGAATTGGTAAGTTGACTAAATCATAATTTAAATGGATATGATTCCAATATGTTTGAAGTAAACCTGTCACATCAATATTAATAACCGCAATATTTAAAGCAAACCTTTCTCTGAAAAAAGCTATTTATTAGCCTCCCATGGAAATCTCCAAATGAAGCCAAAGCTTCACATTTTATTTAGCTTTTTCTGGTCCCTCCTGCCCCCCTTACTTACCCCTTACATACTAAATACAATTTTAACCTCCCTAGGGGTCAGCCAATAAAAACTTCATGGTATGGGCATTTGCAGCAGAGTACACTGTACTGAGTTTCCCGCCCTCCCCTGTCCACATGTGGGCTGCGAAACTGACACCCCTCCATTATAATGGAGGTCTATGGCAAGATGGTCGAATTTTTCGACTTGCTAAATTTCAGAGCTGATTGCAAAGCCCCTAATTATGGTATCATCACCAAACTTGCTGGAGATATAGAGAAGGGTTGGGGAAACATTTGAAAGAAAAAAGTTTGTCTCTAACACAAATAGTTTTTGAATAAATTAAGTTCAAAATTAAAGTCGAATTTCGGAATTTTCGGAATTTTTGACATTTTGACTTGACTTTGAACTTAATGTGTGCAAAAACTATTATGTGTTAAAGACATACTTTGCTCTTTCAAATGCTCCCCCAACCCTTCTCTACATCTCCGGCAAGTTTGGTGATGATACAATGTTCAGGGGCTTTGCAATTAACTTGAAATCGTCGAATTTCTGAAAAGCAATTTGACCATCTCTACCAAAAAGGTAGTCCCAGTGTCTCTGGATTGGCTGGATAGAGAATCGCCACAGCTTTCCGAACCTGTGGTCGGTTTTCATGATCCCGGGTTTTTTCTTCAAGCAAACTCTAGGTGAACTTGGTTCATCTCAACTGGTAGGGGGGTTAAGTAAGACCTTTTCCATTTTCATTACACACTGTGGGGGATCACACTCAAACGGTTGCTCTCAAAGCATCAATCCACGCAAGTTGTATGGTTTAAGGGATCCTGCCCACATTTATTTGAGCACAAATCAGTCCAAAACAAAGGGTTACCCTCCCAGGGGGGTAAATTTTAATCCAAATAAAAAGTTTAGAAAATGCCAAACCATCTGGCTTTGCACCGTCCAACATAAATCAGTGTCCTACACTCTACTACTCAGCAACAGGCCTGGGCCCCACACTCCCTGTGAGCCCCCCCCCCCC
>CM070032.1:1114244-1130169 GCA_036250615.1 Ptychadena robeensis
GGTATTACCCTTCCACCAGATAACTGTGGCTGGGCAGTGTGGGCGCACACACACAGTTGGTACAAGGCTGTAATGGACGGAAAGCTATGCAATATTTATTAATACCCTACAATAGGGTGAAAAAAAATCCCCTGGGGTAACAAAGTGCCACCAGATATGAGCACTGGCAGTAGGCACTGTGCAATATGTGGCTTGCAGGATCACTGGCAGCAGCCTGGCATGCCAGCCAGCAGGCAACAGGGTAGCAAAAAAATAGCCCTAAAAAGGGCTCTTGGGGTCTTTTCAGGACTCTGTCCTGACAGCAGACTAAGAGCAATGAAGAAGAGTACACTGTAGAAGAACACTGTCTAGCTAATGGTTGCCTATGCAGCAACAGCTCTATGTTCTAACTCCCTCCACTCTCTCCAGCAGCATGTGAAATGGCGTCCTGTACTTGCTATGTTATAGGGGTGGGATGGTCTGTGAGGTGGGGGGTGCTGGTTGGCTGGATTATGTCTGCTGACTGTGACTCACAGGGTCAAAGTTTGTGCAATGTAAAAAGATAGGGGGCGGGTCAAACTTGCCATATGTTCGCGAACATGAGGCGAACATGCGATGTTCGCTGAGAATAGTTCGCCGGCGAACAGTACGGTCCATCACTACTGAAGACTGTAGATAGAGCACACAGAACACTGCCCTAGCTAATGGTTTTCCTATAGCAGCAGCAGCTCTCTTTCCTAACTCTCTCCTTCTTCAACAGAATGTGTAATGGCGTCCTGTACTTGCTATGTTATAGGGGGTGGGAGGGTCTGTGAGGTGGGGGGTGCTCATTGGCTGGATTATGTCTGCTGACTGTGACTCACAGGGGTCAAAGTTTCTGCAATGTTAAAAGATAGGGGGCAGATCGAACTCGCCATGTGTTCGCAAAAAGACGCGGACGCGAACCTGCGGAATTCGCCGTGGATAGTTTGCGAGCAAACAGTCCGCAATATCACTATCCCTCAGGTTATTCTTGGTCAGAATAACAAAATATGTGTCCTTGGTCTTTGTCTGTTATTGTCTAAACGTGAACAATGCTTCCTGGGAAAGAGAAACGGCACATGCGTCAAATACCTCAGGTATCTAACTTGGCAGAGTGACAGCGCGTAACCTGAGCACAAACACACAAACACAACTTAAAGTGGACCTACCACCAGAAAAATATGTTTTTATGAATGGCACTAGAAGTGCCCATAATAGGGAGGAATGCAGTAAAAAAAACCTCAAAAACGTACCTGTAATGAGCAATTTAACAAGATTACCACACAGCTCTCCTCACTTCCTGGTTCGTGAAAGCCAACACATTAGGGTGCAATATCGTGGGTGGCCACTGGGGGGCGTTCAGTGATCTTCTATGGGAATTTTCAAAGCAGATCACTGAGAAATCTAAGCTTCCTGTGACGTTCTACCTTGCTCTGCCTACAATGAACCAGGAAGTGAGGAGAGCTGCCGGATTATATTCTTAAATTGCTCATTACAGGTAAGTTTTGGGGTTTTTTCACTGCATTCCTCCCTATTATTGGCAGTTCTAGTGCCATTCATGAAAACATAGATTCCTGGTGGTAGGTCAGCTTTAACTAGGACTAGTTAAATACATGCATAGTTTGGACGATTGCCTGCCAATCACGGAGGGACACGCAGAACTATTGGGAGGAATGTTCCCCTATTTACTATTATAAAAGATGGGAAAATACCTTAGGAGTTGGGGACTTTCCACTGCAGACGTGCTGTGTGATGCTGAGATGTTGTTTTGCGCTGCCTCCCTCTGGTTGAGGTCCCCCCAGTCATGAAGTGATGATGCAATATCCGGTAATGTATTGATTCTTTATCTCTATGATTCCTATGTAACTGATTGTAAGCAATAAATGAAACAGTTGTATGCTATGTCGTAGTACGGTCCTGATTTGTATGTCAGTGAGAGCTGAGGGAGTGGTTAAATCTATCTTTCTTTGACTAGCAATACAACGTTTGACCATCACTCGGGTCAACAGTATGTGTATTTGGGGAACTAACCCTCAGGGGTGGCCAACCCCAACGGACTTTGAAGGTGAATATATTGGACTTTTTTACAATTTATTGATACAGGTTAACACGACAGAATACGTAGTATTAGTATGTCAGGACATGCGTTGGAACGCAATGGAGTACAACTATAGGATTTGACCCCTGAATCATCAAGATATGGAATGAATTTTAATTCTGGAGGACCAAAACTTTTTTGATATGTAACCTAATGGTAACAAAATTCGCATTGTGGATATTTATGTCCTGAGATACTAATACTACGTATTCTGTTGTGTTAAGCTGTATCAATAAATTGTAAAAACGTCAATCCCTTGACTGGAACCTCTTTCAATATATTCACCTTCAAAGTCCGTTGGGGTTGGCCACCCCTGAGGGTTAGTTCCCCCCTCTAAACTTACATTGTAAACTTGGATGTGGTGAATCTGGCTACCAGTGGTCCCCCCATACACCCCTTTTTTCAGCAGTATGTGGAGCCTCCACTAAATGAGTTCCATTGAGGGTTATCACTACAGCATTCAAGGGAGATTTACACAATTGTGATTCTTCGACCCTGTGATTACTAGAAGGCAACAATATGTGGATGCTTGACCGTCACATGGGTCAACGGTATGTGGAGCCTCCATTAAATGAATTCCCGTCAGGATCAGGTACTGAGGGGGCGACCAAACACAACCAGACAAAGGTAGGGTGGTGACACAAACGGATTTAATGAAGACTTACAGACAAGAACAAAATAGGTGCAAAAGTCCAGGGTACAGAAGTGTGCAGGGTTCAGGTTCAGGGATAAGAAGCATGAAGCCAGGGAAAGCATGAAATCAAGACAAGCAAACAATGAACAGCAAGCGTGGTCTGGAGGAAGCACACCTAAATAGCCCTAAAGCTAACGAGGCAGGTGTGAGCTCCACCCAGCCCACGCTTGCAGGGAGCCACCTGCTGGTGACTGTGTGACCAACCCATGGATAGGCAATCACAGCGCCACAGCAGGCGGTGACTGGTACAGCCGGGGTCCTCACAGTTCTATTGAGGGTTACCACTACAACATTCAAGAGTGATTTACACAATTGTGATTCTCCGACCCTGTGATTACTAAAAGGCAACAATTTTGGATGCTTGACCGTCATGCAGGTCAACGGTATGTAAAGCCTCCACTAAATGAGTTCCATTGAGTGTTATCACTACAGCATTCGAGGGTGATTTACACAATTGTGATACTCTGACCCTGTGATTACTAGAAGTCAACAATATGTGGACGCTTGACCGTCACAAGGGTCAAGGGTATGTAAAACCTCCACAAAATGAGTTCCATTGAGGGTTTTCACTACAGCATTCGAGGGTGATTTACACAATTGTGATTCTCTGACCCTTTGATTACTAGAAGGCAACAATATGTGGATGCTTGATCATCATGAGTTCATCTCTTTGCATGAACCAAACCTAGTGCGGATGTATAGTTGAAATCTAAAAATTCAAGTTTGACTTACCTCTGACTGAATTATGGCAGGTACATTTTTTTTACTAAATTTTTTTAACTTCCCTGGCAGTATGTTTTTTTTGTTGAAAGATGTA
Organism: Ptychadena robeensis; assembly: GCA_036250615.1. NCBI lineage: Eukaryota > Metazoa > Chordata > Amphibia > Anura > Ptychadenidae > Ptychadena > Ptychadena robeensis. The sequence continues at coordinate 1,117,854 of CM070032.1, forward strand.
CAGTAAATTAACCTCCTGGGCGGTATGGTGTTTTCACATCATTTTCACAGTTAGGCTGTACTCTACTGTGGGCCAGTAAAAACGGTATTAAAATGGAGATCTATGGTGCCCCCCCCCCCCGTGGTGCGTGAAGCGATTGGCAGGCCTACAACAATGCAGGCTCGCACAGCACAGGCGTGTTTGCCAAATCCATGGTGTGATTTTTTAGCAAACTGTGCACTTACTGTGCAGCCCAGGAGGTTAAAGATCACAATGTCCCTGACACCTTCTCCGATATCATCAATGATGCCCTGGGATGCAAGTATTGGGACAGCTAAGCCAGGTGGTCATTACAGGCTCTTGGTCTGGCCCTTCTGTTAAAGGTAAGAACCCATTGTGGCCCCGGATTCAAAAAGTTTGCCCACCCTGTTCTAGACTCAAAGATTTGTACCTATCTAGAGGACCAAGGATAAGCAGAGCCTCCTTATAATGACAGTTCAGGGGTTGCCTTTGAAGGGTATCATTACATCATTAAAGGGTGATTTACTCAATTGTCCATTTCCTACCCTTTGACAGTTGTTTGATGAATGTAATTTTCTGTGACAGAAGTATTTTGATCTCTTTGCACAATGAAAACTCAACAAAGTTTGACCAGCTTGATGTGATGGAACTACGCAGGTCTGTCCTCAACCTTGCTGAACATCTTTGGTAATAAGTTGATTACCAGTGACGATCCATCTTTTTGTGCAACATCAACTCGTAATTTCTCAATTGTTGTTATGGTTTCCAGTGAACATGTAAAAATCTCATGGAATGCCTTCCCATATGAGAGGAGATTTTTGGCTCAAAGATTTTCACATTTCTAGATGGCCAACAGTATATGGTCCTCCTCTTAATGACAAAGGTTTGATGTTGAGTATCACAACAGCATTCAATAGTGAATTAATGAAATATCAGTTTTGAACCCTTTGACAAATGTTAGGAGAATGCTCTTTTCTGTTACAGAATGAATTAATCTCTCTACACAAAGCAAACTCAGCAGTCCGGACAACAGGCCGAACCTCGCCTTTATTGAACATCCTTAGATGGGCACCTATCTGAGGCAAAGGGTACATGGAACCCCCTCTTAAGCTAGCCATACACGTGTCGGATTCCATGTCCAATCGATTCATCATCTGATCGATTCCGGCGATTCTGCCGGGAATCGCAGGTGTGATCAATCGGCCAATTAAGAGTATCCATCGCAGCATACCACCTTGTCCAACAGATTCCGGGACGGATCCGTGTCCGATTGTCCACCTCACAAATGGCAACTCCCCCTGATCCGGACAGAATCGCATGAGAAAGACCAACATGTTGGTTCTCCGTCGGATCCGATTCTGGGCCCCTGATCAATCGGACGCGAACGATCGGACCAGGTGGGCTGCATGCGATTCCGGCACGATCGTTTCGCGTGCACGTGCCCGGAATCCGGTGCTCGATCGTGCCGGAATCCGGTGCGAATCCGACACGTGTATGGGGGCCTTTAATGAAAGATTTTAGGGGTTTCCATAGGAGGGTATCACTACAGCATTCAACAGCAAACAGTTTCAAACCCTGTGACTATTGTTTGGAGAATGTTCTTTTCTGTTACAGAATTATTTCAATCCAAAACTCAGCTTAACAAACTCAACATACAGTTTGAGCAGCATGATGTTAAGAAACTCAAAAGTCCTGACCTAAATTTTTTTGAACATCTTCAGAAACGTTTGGAATGCTGGCAATGAGAAAATGTTCATCAACTCCTGATATCAAAATTGGTTTTATGGTCGAAAGACCCAGCAAACACATCAAAATCTCATGGAATGCCATACCAGAAGATAATTGTAGACTCTAAAGGCTCCCATGCAGGTTTTGATTCCTCTACGATCGATGTCAGATTCGATAATAATTTATGATCTATGTTGGTTAGAGCGATCGAGCTGCGACAATACCCACATGAAGAAACCAATATTTGATGTTAATTTGATCGATCAAAAGCATAACCAGAAGGAAGGAAGTTGATTGTAAACACACCAATAGTGATGGCCGAACTCTTTGCAAATCGGTGAACAGTACAAGTGTTCTGAAGGTGACTATTCTTCCACTGCCCGGATCAGGAGCAGAAAGATTAGAGAAGGTAGAGAACCCGGTCTCTAGTGAAAGAAAACCAGAAGTGACATCAGTTACGTCATGTCCGGATATTTAAATTGGGAACTGAGCGTTCCAGGTACCGGAAGTGACAGGCTGGGAATTTGAATCTTCCTGCAAACAGGTGGACGTTTGACTTTTTGTGGTGTGAATTTGGGGGGTCCAGGTCCACCGTCATTACACTAAAGTTCAGAACAACACTTTATTGTGCCCACAAATCAAGACAAAGGGGCTTTACAGCAGCCCTTCAAATTCACTGTGATACAGGTGACCCCAAAACAAAGAGTTATCTTACGGTTCTCTTGAAGCTGTGTCGCAGCATAATTGTCGTTGTATGCAAACAGGGGGAAGCCATCCAGCATGGTTTGCTCACTCCAATGTTTTTCACTAATACCATTAGATTCTCCCTGATGAGATCACCTGACATCATTATATAGCTGCTGTGCAGCCACAACCAACCCCTCTCCAGTATTTAAGGGGTTACCTTAAAGGTGACCCAGCCCAAAAATGGGTGACACATACCTACCATTTAGGGCCCATTACTGTACAGTGGATAGACCTGGCGGAAGTTCGGCCATTACTACACACCAACATGTCTGCCGCGGGATGTATAAGTATGCTTATTATTTAAATCAAACCAAAATCGGTTGGGCAAAACAAAATATTATGCGATATACATTCGATGTATACATGATCAATTAAACATGTCCGATCACTTTTCCAGCGATTTTTTGGTCAATTTCGAATGATCAAACCATATGGACAGGTATACATTTTTAGGCATTTAACTTAAAAATCGATCAGTTTAAGTTGAACGGGAAAAACAAAAGTGTATTGGGCCTTAAGAGCGATGCTCATCTTGAGGACCAAGAGTATGTGGAACATCCTCTTAATGACAGAATTTAGGGATTTTCATTAAAGGGTATTGTCACGGTGGGTGACACCAGAGCAGCGGTGACACGGCTGATTCACGGGTGTGGCCCCTCTGGACCAACTTGCATGGTTGGCAGGGGTGCAAACGGGGTGCAGAGTCTAAGGGACTACCTGGTATTCACCAGAGCTCCACGCAAAGGGAGTTGGATTTGGCTGCAGGTAATCCCCAGGTTGTGGTCCCTAGAAAGCACCTGTGTAAGATGGAGCCTGAAAGGATAACCAATACGTAGTTCCAGGCGTTAGGAGTAAGAGAAATCTGAAGAACAAGCCGAGAGTCAGAAGCCGGGGAATCAGGAGTGGTACCAGGATGAAGTGCCGAGGATCAAGGAGAAAGAGCAGTCCGAGGAACAAGCAGAGGGTCAGCAACAGGGATGTCAGGCAGGTAACAAGTGAGGCTGGTAGCAAACACATATAAGACCCAAAGATCAGGCGACTTCCTGTAACCTTAGGCTCCTTTATAAAGACCAGTAGGATGGAGTAGCTGGTATGCAAAACCATAGCATCCAGCAGAGGGAGCTCCAGGGCTGGAAACGTAACCCCTGCTGTCAAGGACGGTTCTTAGTGTTGGAAGCTGCTACAGCAGACACAGATCCTCTAGTCCTGCTGGCAGGGCCAGGCCGACACAGAGGCTGAAGAGGCTCCAGCCTCTGGGCGCTGGTCAGGTCTGGGCGCTGCTCAGGGGGTTAAACTTCTGACGGCCCCATCTCTTCCTGCACTTTCTTCTCAGTATTGCAGTTGACGAGATGGAGCCTACCAGCTAAGCTCAGATCAGCTCTAAGCTGGCCGATGTCACCCCTCTCCCAGCCCAATTTGCATATGAATGTCCATTCATTCATATGCAAATTGGGCTGGGAGAGGGGCACACTTGGGCAGCTCAGCCTCTGTTGTTGGTGGACCTTGTCCCGGCCCTGCCTGCTGGGAGGTATTACTACAGCATGCATAGTAATTTACAGAATTGTCAGTTCCGACCCCGTGACTATAGTTTGGAGATATATTCTGTCACTGAATGATTTCATCCCTCTCTACAAAGAAACTCGACATAACGTTTCACCAGGTTGATGTGAAAGAACTCAAGAGTACTGACCTCCACCTTATTGAACATCTTTGAAAATAATTGGAATGGCAGTGATGAGCCAAGTCTTTCTGTTCAACTCTTGATGTCACAATTGATGTTATTGTTGAATCAACACAAGTCCCAACATACACAATAAAATCTCTTGGAAAGCCTTCTCAGAAGAGTAGAGATGATTATAAACTAAAACATTGGCACCTTTCTAGAAGACAAAGGGAACCTCCTCTTACTGACAGAGGTCAGGGGTTTCCATTGACGGGTATCTCTAAAACATTCAAGGGTCATTGACGCAATTGTCAGTTTTCAACCCTTTCACAATAGTTTGGAGAAGGTTATTTTCTGTTGCTGAACGAGTTAATCTCTGTGCACAAAGCAAACCCAACATAACGTTTGACCAGCTTGATGTGAATGAACTCTACAGGCCTGACCTCAACCTTATTGAGCATCTTTGGAAATAACTGGAATGTCAATGATGAGCTAAGTCTTTCTGGTCAACATTAGTTCCTGATGTCACAATTGGTGTTTTGGTTGAATGAACACAAGTCCAAACAAACACATTCAAATTTCATGGATTGAAAGATGATGGGTAGTTGCGCACAACCTCAATAGGAACAATGGGACGCGTTTCGAGCAGAACTCTTTTTCAACCATAGCTATATCCTATGGTTGAAAAAGAGTTCTGCTCGAAACGCGTCCCATTGTTCCTATTGAGCCCCCCAATATCTGTAAGCAGGAAGTGATCTCTTCTCCCCCACCAAGAAGTGAGGTCCTCCTGGATAGCACATGGCCCTGAGAGAGCCAGCCTTGTAAACCTTTCTCAATGTGAGTATCTTGTCTGTTGGTTTGTCTCATTTTGTTCCATTTATTTTACCTTATCCTTTTCCACATCTTTTAACCATTTGTTGTACTAGGTTGTGCGCCTCTGTCCTTGTTCTTATTTGTAAATTTCATGGATTGCCATCCCAGAAGAGTGGAGATTGTAGTTGACTCAAAGATGAACTCTTTTTTTATTGTGTGAGTTATATAGGAGTGGTATTGAGCTAGAATATTCGACTTGTGAATATCGGCTATTCGAGAATTTAAATACCACATATGACCATTCATTTTGAAGGCAATCGCGATTATCATTATATTATAATTGCTGCTTATCACTGTATAGGAGTCAAGGAAGGGTTCTGCAAACCTTAGGTCATACTTTGTATCTCTAATCCAGCCTTTGTGAACCCTCTGAGTGGCCAATGCTCCATAAGAGCTCCAACAAACAGTGGAGTCCTAATGTGATTCACTTATTACTTACACCTTTGTACCATTGTAGTGTAATAGAAAACCCACTAAAGGGTTAATTAAATATCTGTATGTTGTGTTGCTGATCCTGCCTGCGGGATGTGTCTCTGGCCTGGGGAAGTGATATTAATTGTAGCTTCCTTAGCTGCTCCCTCTCTCCTGGTCTGGAAGCTGAACTGACAGGACCTTTGTGCAGCGTCCTCCTTCCTTCCAGAGGCCCTCATGGGAAAGGCCTTCGGCCTGGAGCAACAGGAGCTCCTCACCTGGATGGGGTAGGGTAGTGCCCCACTGGGCCCCCTTAGCAGCTTTAGCCCTGATTCCATCCTCAGAAACTACCCTTATCAGCTTTAGCCCTGATTCCATCCTCAGAGACTATTCAGGCACTAGTCATGAGCGGCATAGGCAATATTCGAATTCGTGATATTTCACGAATAATTCTGCTAATATTCGATTCTATATTCAGAAATTCGAATATTCGCGGTATGATCATGTATTGTGAAAATCATATTCACATCGAGAAAATCTTTAAAATGAATGGTCACATGCTATGTTTATTTTCACAATGCGAATATTATTTTCGCAATACATGGCCATATTGCGAATATTCGGAATTGCGAATATTCGCCAACATATTCGAGATATTGGCGAATTCTCGAATTGCCGATATTCGCGAAAAATATTCGACATTCGAATATTCGAGATCAACACTATTCAGGCACAGAGACACCTTTCCAGGGACAGGCAGCATTTATATATCCAGTTGGAACTGTATTGCCCTAAGATGCAACCCCACCTCTGGGACCAGAGGTGGTGAAAGCCTGTACAAATACTTTTGCCCTGCAGTAAAGTAAACCCCAGTTGACTTGCAACCTGTGTGTGGACATTCCTTTATTACTTTATTATTCTGGGCCATTCTGTTGTTCCTGCATCCTCTGTGGATCGCTGTGCGTCTCCGGAGCTGAGTTGAGGCCTTCCTCAGGATCAAGCCTTCCCTCCAGGACTGACCACATCTGGGTGAGAGCTGAGGCTACCTCGGATCACTTCCAGCAGGCTGGTTAGGCATGTGTTTGCAACTATAGACCCTAAGCTATATGCCCCATTGGGTTATGGAGAATGCCTGTAAATAATCTGCCCTGCTAGTAAACCTTGTAAATATCCCCTATGTGGACAATCGTTTATTGGGAGTGTATGAAGACAGATTTGTGTGTGAAGCCATATAGACGGGGGTACATGGTACTGATCATGATAGTGCACCCACTCACACTGCCCGACGTTACAGCTCCACATTTCTCCGCAGGCCTCAAAAATTACGTTTAAACTTAATTAAAAAGAAAAGTGTTAAAAAAGTACGTGTTGATTACGAGCCAAATTAGTTACTCAGGAAAATATATTTGCTGTGGCTGTTTAGAATTAGTTTATCTTGAGACGTAATAAATTAAACGGGCTTGGAGCGACGGCAGCAATACGTTAACAAGACAGATGGGAATATTTAAAATAACCACTACAGTAGTTTTAAGGCGGAATAAGAATTTCATTGGAAGTTTGACCTTAAGATAAAGGCCGCTATTGAGAACACCCAAATTAAATTAAAAAAAAGTTATCCTTTCAATGGCGAGGCAAATAGATTTTTATTAAATAGGCCACAGTCTTACCATGAGAAGCAGATGTAAGAATTAAGATTCCCACTTAAGTTGTCTTTCAGAGGAAAAAAGGTTAAACTAGAATAAATATATGTTGAAGGCTTTGTTGAAGAAATCTCCAATTTACATTTTAAAAAGGATATGTCTCTCACTTCATGGCTATGGACGGCCTGATATCTCCCCAAGAAGAGAAGATATGCGGCTAATCACATTGCGGTGGCACCAGGTCTCGCTGTGATCTTTTGGGCTGCTCCGATAATGGGGGACGTGCCGTGCTTTTGCTTCTTGACTTCGATTTAGACTGTCTGGAACCTTCTAATAAGGAGCTTTTCCAGCAAGATGAAAAACTTCTCATGATAAAAGTATTCTGAAGGATTAAAAAGTGTACCTGTGTTCCTAATTCTTAAGGCGCACCTAAACTCAAAAATTAAAAACACCCCCAAATATTTTTTTTACATTTTTACTTATTGCTAAACTGTCCCAATGGCTCAAGGTTGCTCAAAAACCTAAAAATATATGTTTAGCTATCCTGCTGATGTCTGTAGGAGCAGCCATTTTAGATTCAGTGTTTGCTTCCAGGATTGCATGAGTTAAGGCTGCAAATAGATTTGCGGACCTACCACCTGGGAGGTCACTCAGCATTATCAGCTGCAGCTAAGCCGATAATGCTGAGATCCTTGATTGTAGTAAACAAATCTTGTTCTGACAGCTGGAGAGAAGCTTGTCAGGAGTGCTCCCCCTCCCACTGCCTAGCGTCACGCCTAGGCAGTTGAAGTGGTGTCTGGGAGATCTCTGCCAGGCAGGAAATCATCGGCAGACAATTCCCCTTCTTCACAACCCCCCCTCCCTTAGGAGTCTCTGCAGCTCCTATAGAGAAGACACAGGAGGGGGAGTGGAGAGGGGAGGAGAGGGGGGGGGGGTAAGTGTGAGTGGAAGTGTGCAGATGCCAGGAGTCAAGATGCCAGCATGAGAAGTGCAAGCAAGTGAAGACAGTTTAGTGTGGGTTTTTTTGTGTAGCAGTTTCCCAGCATCTGAACTTCTGACAGGTGAGTATTGTGTCTGTAATGTATGTCTGTTTTTTTATTTTGAGTGTAAAACCGCTCTTACCATGAGAAGCAGATGTAAAAATTAAGACTCCCATTTAAGTTGTCTTTCAGAGGAAAAAGGTTAAACTAGAATAAATATATGTTGAAGGCTTTGTTGAAGAAATCTCCAATTTACATTTTAAAAAGGATATGTCTCTCACTTCATGGGTATGGACGGCCTGATATCTTCCCAAGAAGAGAAGATATGCGGCTAATCACATTGCGGTGGCACCAGGTCTCGCTGTGATCTTTTGGGCTGCTCTGATAATGGTGGACGTGCCGTGCTTTTGCTTCATGACTTCGATTTAGACTGTCTGGAACCTTCTAATAAGGAGCTTTTCCAGCAAGATGAAAAATTTCTCATGATAAAAGTATTCTGAAAAATTAAAAAGTGTACCTGTGTTCCTAATTCTTAAAGTGCACCTATTAAAAAAAACACCAAAACAATTTTATTAAATTTTTACTTACCTCTAAAGTGTCCCAATAGCTCAAAAACCAAAAAAAAACATATGTTTAGTTATCCTGCTGACGTCTGTGGGAGCGGCCATTTTAGAGTCAGTGTTTGCTTCCAAGCTTGCATGAGTTAAAGCTGCAATTACGCCGGTGGCCACCAGGCGGCCGCCACATACAATGTGTGTCAATGGACACAAAGTGAAATCAACGTGAATAGCTGCTGAAGATGTCAGAAGCCCGCCCCGGCGATGAGGAGATGATCCACAGAGGGGGAGGGGTGAAGGGAGAACTATACAGATATCTGCAAGCAGGTAATGATATTTAATTTACATATTGATCCAATAATGTGGGGTTGGCTAGCTAGGGGTAAAACGTTTTAGAGGGTTTAGGTGTGCTTTACCCCTCTGGGCGTTACAGGCTTTTTGCGCCATTTGGCACGAAAAGCCGTTTTCCCCACAATCGTGGCGGAGTACGTCAGTGACATCACATTGGGTACCTGGAACGCATAGTTCCTGGTTACGATAGCGGGATGTGACGTCACTGACATCACTTCCGGGTTAACGAGCCGGCTTCTCACTAGAAGACTGGCTTCATGTCCGGTCTTCTAGTGCACAGATTCTTCCTCCGGCGGGATCTCGCTGCTCCTGATCCCACTGAAAAAAAAAAGGTGAGCTCCTTCTCGCCGGCGAACGGGGCGGGTTGAACACCCGTACTTCTCGCTGGCTAGAAGAAGGGCGGACATCCATGTTCACGGCCGAACTGTCTGCCTTGCGGGCAGTTCGGCCATCACTTTCCATAAATAACAACCAACAACAGACATCAGATACTTGTTAATGTCATAACAGCACAAAATCTCCAAAAACATAACACTAACATACATTTCTTAGATGCTTTCTAACTTTTAGTTCTTGTTAGGAAGATATATGGTTAGTGAATTGTTAAAAGAAGTTAACAAAGAAAGATAGAAATAGAAGTTCAAAAATGCAGACCATTGAAATTTTAATTTAAAAAAAAATAAAAAAATTCTTTAATATAAAAATTACTATTGCCTGATCCCCATCCCCAGCCTATAAAATGAATATAGATACCTCCCAAAAAAACCTTTTTTTCAATGATTTCAAGTTAATTGCAAAGCCCCTGAACATGGTATCACCACTAGTGATTGCCGAACTGCCCACAAGGCGGACAGTTCGGCTGTGAACAAGCATGTTCGCCCTCCTTCTCGCCGGCGGACAGTACAGATGTTCGACCCGCCCTGTTTGCCGGCGAGAAGGAGCCCTCTATTCTTCCTCCGGTGGGATCAGAAGCAGCGAGATCCCGCCGCAGGAAGAATGTTTTCACTGAAGACTGGGTAGAGAACCTGGTCTTTCAGTGAAAACCGGCTCTCAAACCCGGATCACTGACGTCACATCCGGGTTTTCTGATTCAAATTCCCCGCCTAGTCTGCAAACGGGCGGACGGCGGCCATCACTAATCATCACTAAACTTGCTGGAGATGTAGAGAAGGGTTGGGGGTATACTGCAAAAATGTAACGCTCTAAAGGCCATACACCTTTAGATTTCTCTGTCAGATTTCCATAAGATCTTCTTTTGTTTTACCAAAACCATGTAATATGAGGGACTTTCTAAACCATCAAGTCTACCTGTGTTCACTCGCAGAGGACCCGGCACTACATAGTTGTTGGTAGATCTGAAGGATATCAGGACAGAGAGATCTAAAGGTGTATGGCCAGCTTAACACAAATAGTTTTTGCATAGATGAAGTTCAAAGTCAAATCAAAATTTCAAAAAAATAGTGTGCTCCTTCTCACCAGCGAACAGGGCAGGTCGAACGCCTGTACTGCTCGCCGGCTAGAAGGAGTATGAACATCCATGTTTGTGGCCGAACTATCGTCCCTGCAGACAGTTCCGCCAGGCCCATCACTATTCTCTACAACTCCAGCAGTTTTGGTGATGATACCATGTTCAGGGGCTTCACAATCAGCTCACAAAGTAAGCTACTCGAAAAATTCGTCCATTTCTAGTGATTATTTAAAAATAACTTTTTGGGGTATTTCGTAAAGTCACAATTTCACTCTTTCAGCTTTAACTTAACTATAAAGATGACGGGAGGACGGGGGCAGACCTGACAAGTACTGATCGAACCACAACCTATGGACACCGTTCCCACATGTGAGATCGCAACCTTAATTTGATCACTCCTACAGTGGATCGCCCCCTGTTCCTCCAGTGACCCTTGGCAGTGGCCCAATATATACGTCCCCCTCAGGTCCTACTCAAGAATAGATTGACACCTCCAGAAGAAGATAGCCGAAACGTACGTCGAGATGCCTCTATCACTCTGATACAACTCCATGGACACAAGATTTTGAATATGGCCGCTGTTTGATTTGATGACCTCAATGTTTGGGTCCCATCCTTCGATGCTTTTACAACTTTGGAATTAAAGATGAACTTTTTAACCCACTAAATCTTATGCCAAGGACTCTATATTCATGAATATTGAACTGTTATGAATTCTAGCTGCATATTTTGAGCTCTACTTGCTCGGGAGTCTCATCTATACATCCTATTTTGTGCATTATTTGACCTCAATATTACTATTTTTGTTTAAACCCTCTATCAGAGGTATAGTAGTAAACATAGGGGGGGCCCCACAAAAAGTCCCCTCGCCTTGTCCCAACAAGGAAAACTAGGTGGATTGATAGGCCATTACCTTGTGGCTAGAGATGGTCGAATTTTCTCTGGAGATGTAGAGAAGGGTTGGGGGTATACTCCAAAAAAGAAAGTATGTCTTTAACACAAACGGTTTTTGCACAAATGAGGTTCAAAGTCAAGTCAAAATTTCGAAAATCGTAATTTCGACTTTATTTTTTAACTTAATTTATGCAAAAACTACATGTGATAGAGCAACACTTTTTTTTTTCAAATGTTCCCACAACCCTTCTCTACATCTTCATTTTGGCGATGATACCATGTTCAGGGGCTTTGCAATCAGCTCACAAAGTAAGCAAGTCAAAAAATTCGACCATCTCTACTTGTGGCCTCTCTCCCCACCCATTTGGTGTTTCTAAATTCATTTGGGATGGGGGCCTCTCCCCTTAGGGTCTGGGTGACACTCTAATTATTTTCCTATAAAGATGGTCGAAACTTCGCTGTTCATTTTGCCAGATTCCATCTCTAAACAAAACCTGTGAAAGCTACAGTGATAAAAGCAATAGCGATGAGCAGCACAGGCAATATTTGTATTCACAAAATATCGAAAATATTCCGCCCAATATTTGCAATAAATTAAAAAAATTTGCGATCTCCAGTCATTATTTCCCTCAGTGCGCAGATCGACAGGTGTACCTGCGCATTTTGCGAACGTAATGCATGGTAGTTGTGTATAGAGATGGTCGAATTTTTTTTTCAGAAATTCGACGGTTTCGAGTTAATTGCAAAGCTCCTGAACATGGTATCATCACCAAACTTGCTGGAGATGTAGAGAAGAACATCTGAAAGAAAAAAGTATGTCACTTACACAAATAGTTTTTGCACAAATTAAGTTCAAAGTCAAGTCAAAATGTTGAAAATTCGGAAATTAGACTTTAATTTTGAACCTAATTTATTCAAAAACTATTTCTGTTAGATACATACCTTTTTAAATGTTTCCCCAACCCTTCTCTACATCTCCAGCAAGTTTGGTGATGATACCATGT
>CM070032.1:1254825-1267946 GCA_036250615.1 Ptychadena robeensis
TTTTCGGTCGGTTGGCAAATCGGCCACAGACGCCGGCAGACACCTGTCGCCCCAAAAACCTGTTGTTTATTACATTGCCTGTATATGAGTTAAAGTTAAGATAATAAAAATCAGGTAGTAGCGCTGAATTGTGATTAAACAAATCGAATAATAGAGTATAGGTTAAAGTAATCGGCTTACCCCAACGTGCAGGATTACCGGGCGGATGCCCCCTGGCTAACACCGCAGAGCAAGGTCACTCAAGGAGGAGGGGATTTTATAAACAACTAGGTGATGCTTCCTACGAGAAGGATATCAATTCATGAAACCATATGTTGCGATCACTCCGCACCCTGTTGATTTCCACCATCTGGTGCCCATCTACACGTTCAAATTTTGGAGTGACAGGACCGTTCAGTTAGCAACATGTGTACCGTATTAAAGACGGTTGAACGCTAATATATTACCTACTCAGGACTTTTTAAGTACCTTTCATTATTTGTGCTGTTTTGTTCCTCATACTCCTGCCTATATGGTCCCATGGATGTATTCGAGATTATTACCTTTACGTGACTATTTTACACACCATTTGATTGTTGCCACACTGTCTGGAAAATAACCGTTTTTTAAGTCCCTAGGCCCCCACTTGGGTGAGGGAATGTTTGCACGGCCTGTGAGTGTCTGTACCTGGACTGGGGTGTTTCACCCCCCCTGTCTATCCGGTTTTCAGACCTCAGACCTTTTCGTTTCATAAATTATATTGGGATGTTGGTTAGCTCAGTAGGTCCTGAACAAGTTCGATCCAATTTTTTTGAAAGATGAAACGGACATGTCAATAAATCTCTGGACAGTGCATTTGTCTGAAAATGGGGACCCGCCCATTAAAATAAAGGCCAGCACACAAAGGGGGCCCCCTGGTCTCATGATAAAAAACTTTTCTTAAAAAGCAATGAGAGTTGCAGCGTGATGACAACATCCTGTTTGACACTCATTGCTCTCTGTAGGCCCCCACTCGCTACCCCCCCTGTGATGGGGAAACCTCAGACATAGACCAGTTGAAGGTGAAGAATTCTGTCACACAGAATGGAAGATTACCCATGGGAAGTTCGTTCTGCCTCCTCTGTTTATCTTGTCTCAATCAAGCTGTGCTGTTGAGCTGAACATTTTTTCGTCAAAAATATCGCTTGGCAATTAGATGTAATTTGCGAATATCTGAATATGTGCATAGGTTTTTTTTTTTTATTTGCGATTGCGGATCTATTCACAGTATGGCCTTGGTATTGAGAAAATTAATTTCGCCATTGCAAAATAAAAATAGCACTGTGACTCATTATTGTTAGAGATTTTTTGGACCGTGTGAATAATTATTTATTTAAATTACTATGGACATACCGCGAATATTAAAATTTACGAATATCACATAGAGATTAGTAGAATATATATATATTTGCAAAATATCGCAAATTTTAAGAATTGCCATGCCGATCATCACTAGCTGGTAGAGACGCAGAATTGCTACCAGCCAACAGGTGAATTGGGAGTTAAGTGGAGGGTGGAACCTAATAACTGGATTTCAGATCCGTATTGGTAAAGGAAGAACGACACACCATCTGCTACCTGGAGGACGAAGAACTACAAGATATGGCGTCGCAGGAAAAAAGGTGAGTACTACTTTTATTTTTAGGGTTCGCGTTTGTCCCTGTATGAAGACTTGTAGTAGAGTTATGTATATCATGTTTATTTGTGTTTATGTGATTTTGTTTTTAGTTTACATACACTCTCATGCAATCGCCACGTGTGCGCTGTTCGTTAGGACCGAACGAAATTGAAGGTGTGACACCTGGTATGATGAGATGGACCAGGAGATCTCCCAATGTCGGATCGCACAGTGATCCGACATGCGGTAAATGCCTGGCGATCCCGTTAATAGTGATGGCCAGGAACTTCGGCCAGGTCTGTCTGCAAACAAGCGGTTTAAAGAGTACGATGCATCCTGTCTGGTTTTCTAGAGATATGGCTCGCATGTTTTCCGACGTGGCTACACTTGTGAGCTGATTTGGCACAAAGCCTCTGAAAAATGGTAGTCATGCAACACAAAATTCTCTGGATATTAGAGAAGCGGTTTGAAAAAAAAACTTTGCTCTAGACACAGAGTTTTTGCATACCTTACGTTCAAATTTTTTTAAAGGCAAAATCAGATTTTCGAAATTTTGACTTGAGTTTGAAATTGTGTGACAAAACTTTTGTGTGTTGAGAATTATTGTCTTTTTTGGAGTATACCTTTTGTTTTTCCATAAGTTCCTCTAACGCCTTTTTACATCTCCAGCAATTTGGTTGGAGAATATTAACACCTCTTTCAGAGGGCTTTGCCCATCAGCAAAATTGGCGAAGATCGAAAATGCGACCATTCTAGACGTCATCTCCTGCTGCAGTCGATCCCTCATCATCTAGGACGAAAGAAATCACCTGTGTATGCGCTAACCTTTAGATGCCCCGAAAGATGCACTTTGCTGGTGGTGATGTGATGGGTAAGAGAACCCACCGCCGCCCCCGATTCCTTCTCCTCCCAGGTCCCTTTTTAAAAGAGTCCTCCACACTCACACTACTGGACTAGACATTTGAAAGTACAACAAAAGAAGGATTATTTCTCACGACAGTCGCACTCGCATGCTCTTTGTACTACACGCCTAGTGTGCTGCTTTCTTCCTCTACCCGATCTTCGGAGATGTACAGAAATTGTTGAGGAGCCTTACATGGCTATAATTAAAATATAAGGATAGTGATAAATACCGAACGCTGCGTTAAACCTGTAATCTTTTACAGTACGGAGTTCAAGTTCATCTTCGAAGCCAGGCACAGCGGTAGTTAGTATGAGAAAAGGTAGTGTTTGCCGCATCCGAGCTCAAGTGGAAAAAGTCTGTATGAATATTAGTAGACCCTATGTTAGTTGTTCCCTTCATAGAGGATATTCTTCTTCTTACAATCACTACCACCATTACTTATAAGGAGGGATTGGCTATGTTCCCATTAAAAGTAAAGGTTGGCACAACTAAAGGGTGGCCCGTCCGATCAGTCTGAGGGGACTGGCTTTGTTTGTTTTGTATTGGTAGCGTGGATGACGTATCCTGCTGCTGTACGATGCCTCTATCTTATCTTATGGAAGAATGTCACCTCGTGTATGGCTACCTTTAGATGCCCCGATTTTAAATGATCACTTTGCTGAGTGGGTATGATTGGCGTAAGAAGAACGTATCCTTCTCCTCCAGTTCTCTTTTTTCAAGAGTCTCCATCCACTCAACACACACACTGGACTGGACATTGAAGAAAAAGCAGATCTATTCCTCACGCTCGCATCGTCATTGCTCTTGTACAACACGCCTAGCTGCTTGCTGCTGTCTTCCTATACCCGATCTCTCAGGAGCTGTACGGGAAATGCTTGAAGTATGGACCTTCTATGGCTGTATAATATAAAATATAAGGTATATGTTGATAAAATACCGTAACCTGTCCGTAACCTGAATCTTTAATTGTGACCGGAGTTGATTATTTTTACATTTCTTCGAAGCCCAGCTACAAGTCTACGGAGTAGAAAGTTAGTATAGTAATGAGGAATAAGTTGTAGGGTTTGCGCATCCTGAGCCTCAGGGAAATCCCCGTTCGTAGACCCTATGTTTATTCCCTTCCAGGCGATTTTATTCTTTTAGAATATAGATCTATGTAAGACATCACTTCAAAGCACAAACAGTAGATATAATGGAAAATATTATTTAAGATCATAAATATCTATTTTTCTCATTGTGTGTTTTTTTGCCATCGGCAGAATTTCGTGGAGGAGCAGCTGTGCCCCTAATTACGCATTCTTTAGATGGGCTCATCGTTTTTTCCAAAGGCCACAATGCTTTTAGTTAAACTGTTTATAATTTCAGTATGTTCTATATAGTTGAAAAGGGTTTTTTTTTTTTTTTTGTTAAGCGGCTAAGAGAAGGTCAGTCAACCAATTTCAATTTAATTGAGTCTTGGTTAGAACCTTCATAGACACGCCAGTCCATTTATGGCCAGTTTTACTGCAGATTCAGTGTCAAACCTCAATAATGTAATTTCTCCTGCGCGGGATACGTGATATTTCTTCTTTTTTTTTTTCTTTCTTTTTTACATTTCCTTTGAATTTTAGAACAGAGAAGCCAACTTTGTTAGATAGCATCTATAGCACCAACATCGAAGATAAGATTTAAAAACAACATACAGAAGGAATAGAAAACATTGTCAATGGTCATATGATGTGGGTTCTGATAAATGCTACAATCGTAGATCAATCTATAGTATGTATCTTAGTGGACGCCAATGGAAAACTAAAGAGAATGATGAAATTATCATGGCTGTGTCTAATTCCAACTTTTTTTTTATATCCATGGATTCCACTGCCCTGACTGAGATTAGAGATGTTCGAATTGACGATTTCGGATGTTAATATTTGCGTAACGTCGCTGAAGAGTATGTATCATCACCAAAGTATGCTGGAGTTATGTACAGAAGGGTGTGCGGAGGTATTAATAATACTAAAATAAAAGTTTATGATTCTCTAACACACAAAAGTTGTTGCACAAATTAATGTTGGCGAAGAAAAAATTGAAAATCGGAATTATAGACTTTGTTTTTTTAAATGACAGTATTTTTAAGACGCACCTGACCATAAGACACCAAAGGTACACCACTCCAGTTTTTAGAGCAGGAAATCAGAAAACAAAGAAATTATTTTATTTGTTTAATGGAAAGTCATTGCAGTTACCCCTATTCAGCCACTAAAATGGTGTCACTAGAGAGCATACTTCGACGGTCTTTTCTCCGAGTGCCAAGGGCCAGCTTGTCCACCACACTCTGCATTGGCTATATCTGCGGGGCCCTTCTGCAAATATAGCCCCAATTACAGTTCTAGCTCCCCACAGCTCTCTGGAGATCACACAGGATGGAGATCACACAGCTGTCACAGGCCATGTATGCCGATAGAGATCACACAGTGATTCCTCTCCCTCTGCACACAGCTGGATCTTATATGCCGGCAGAGCCTGTCAGGGAGTCAGGTTGTCGATCCAGGATTTGCCGCGTGTGGTTTGCACATTCGGGACCATAGTGACGCCAGGCATTTTTCCCCCCAATTATTGGGGTGAAAACGTGTCTCCATGGTAGTCCGAAAAATACGGTTAATTTTATGCCAAAAATACACATGGCTAGAAGTCAAAAACTTTTTTTTTCAATGTCCCACAACCCTTACTCTACATCGTACAGCAATTTGGTGATGATGCATTTTCAGAGGCTCTTTGCATCAGCTACAAAGTTAGCACTATTCAAAAAAAGTTACCTCTCTACTGATGATGTCCAAAGACGGCTGAACACATCTGTATGCAGTCTGGATAAATGGCTGCTGGACCATAGGCTATATTTGCACTGTACACCAGCGGTTCTAGATTGTGCATTGGGCTGCATGAGTTAGTTAAAGGAATGATTTGCATGTCTTCCGCCCACTGTTCCTAAAGTGAGGATAGTGTGGCCGAAGTGTCCACTAATATATTTTGCCTATAATGTCCGGCACAATTCGAAATAGATACATGCACCAACATGGTAGAGGGAAAAATATAAACCAAAATCTCTCCTTTTTCATATATTGTTATCTCTTGTTGCTCCCCATCCCAGGCTTCATCGTAAGCATTGTACATCATCAATTAGAGCTGGGTGAATTTTGTCTTCGACACAACTGAACCAAAACAATGGGTACAAAAAAAACATCATCAAAATCCATAACACGAATTTGTTTGTGCCACACTCATGTCAGATGATCCATGAACCTCGGCTATTCAACAATCGAGATGGAGGGAACATCGCCATTACTGTACCGAACGGAAGGGTTCGGGACTTTTAAATAAGGCTGCCGTCCGCCTGTTCGCGGAACACATTCCAAATTAGGCGGGAATTGTTTGAATTCGGAAAAACCGGATGTATGTCAGAGTGACGTCACATCGGTCCTTGGAATGCCAACCTGGAAACGAATTAGTTCCTGGTTACGACGCGGATTGGACGTCACTGAAGAGTCAAGCTTCACTGCCTCCAGGCCGGTTTGATTTTTTTTCACTACAAGACGGGCTGCTGCCCGTCGTTGTAGTGAAAAGATTCTTCCTCCGGCACGATCTCGCAGGTTCTGATCTTGCCGGAGGAAGAATTTAGATTCTTTCTGGTCGGCCAATTTTATTGGGGGCGGTGAGGGTCAAACCACCCGTACTGTGTTTGGCCGCCGGCGATACGCAGGATAACTCACAAAAAGACAAACTCCATGGAGTGAACATGCTCGTTCGCCGCGACCTTTTATCCGAAGCCGAAACCAGTTCGGTCCAATAACCTACATTACCCAATGGAAAAATACTATTCCATATTAGGGCATGTTCATTGACTGCCGTCTTGCTGCTATTGTGTCCGCCAGCCGGCTGGCCGGCCCCTACCGGACCACACCATAGGGAGAAGCATCAGCCAGGCTTTAAATTGTTTGTGCGGCTGAGTGTGGATGCTGTGCGGCCTGGGCGCATGCGGTGCGGCATTCCGGATGCTAGCTACAGCGCGTCTTGTACCGCAACCGACCGCATCCTTTCACATGGGGGCTGCCCAGAGTCTTCATCCGAACGCACCGATGTATGCGTGCATCCGCATGAAAACAGCTTGGGGTGCCGGCGACAGCGGCTGCAGCCGCGGCGGATCGCACCGGTGGAAACAAGCCCTTACTGTAATTTTCCTTTCTGATGCGCTCCATGTCAGCATATCCCATTGTGTATGCTGACATGGAGCCATCAGGAAATTACCTATCTGCCAGGCACCAAAAACTTAGGAAGGGAGATCTAATGCTGCTACCTTCAGAGTCTCAATCGTTATGTTTTCCCCAAAATGAAGCTTTGTGTTATAGTCTTATTTCTACCTCATGTACCCTTCCCTCTATATATGTCAAACTGCTGTTTGTCTCTTGTAAGCTGGCCATACATCTTTAGATCTCTCTGTTAGATATCTTTTAGATCTACCAACAACTATGTTGCAATTGAACACAGGTAGACTTGATGGTTAGAAAACTCATATTACATGGTTTTGGTAAAACAAAAGGAGATCTAAAGGAAATCTGACAGAGAAATCTAAAGGTGTATGGGGACCTGTCAGAACAGCAGTGGACGAGCTGGGTTCGTCAGGCAGAGATCGGAGCCACAGGAGAGCAAACTCACTGCTCCGTGTGTCTCCGATCTAATGAGGCAGCTGCAGGAGAATGGATCACTCCCCCCCCCCCCATGCTCTCCTATGTAACCTGGCACATCTGCAGCGCCATCTAGTGGTTGCAGTGCTAATTTACCTGATACAGTGAAATTTTGAAATCTTCATTATCTGATATTGTGAGTTATTCACAAAGCATCTGAACATGTTATTATATTCCGGATGTCACCAGACTCCTGTATGGACAGACTTTGGGAAGTTACAGGCCTACAATGTAAAAACGTTTTTTTCATTAAAGTCTATGGTGCACTTTTGGTCCAGAAATCTGTACCTTAGCAGTGTGCTAGGGAGGATAAGACATAGATGCATCAGTAGTAGAGATGACTTTGCGAGCTGATTGCAAAGCCCCTGAACATGGCATCATCACCAAAATTGCTGGAGATGTAGAAAAGGGTTGTGGGAACATTGGAAATTTTTTTTGTTCTAGCACATGTTGTTTTTGCATTAATTAAGTTCAAAATCAAAGTTGAAATTTTGATTTTCGAAATTCTTGCCGGCAAACAATAGGGGTTTTATTATTGCCAACAAACAATAGGGCTGAGAAGTGTGGGTATTCTTCCGCTGGCTAGATAAGTTGTTCAGGGATCTAGAAAAGATCCAGACGGCGGAAGAATACCCTCACTGCCAGCATCTGTCAAGTACATTTTTTTAAGATCCCTGCTCGGTCATGCAGGGATCTTAAAAAATTATCTTCATAGGCGCCGGCGGTGAGAATTCCCACACCGCTGGCATCTGTCAAGATCATTTTGTTGGTAGTCATCGAAAGACACAGATGCCCCACTTTTCCTAAAGTCCTATCTGCCAAAGTCCGAAATGATCTTGATAGAGGCCGGCAGGGTGGGTATTCGTCCGCTGGCTGGATCTTTTTTAGATCCCTGTGCGGCTGATCCGGCCGGTGTAAGAATACCCACACCGCTGGCGTCTGTCAAGATCATTTCCTCCGTAGTCATCGAGGGACACAGATGCCCCACTTTTCCTAAAGTCCGATCTGCCTGTTTGTGAATAGAGATGGTCAAATTTTTCGACTTTCTAACTTTGTGAGCTGATTGCAAAGCCCCTGAAAATAGTATAATCACCAGAATTTCTGGAGATGTAGAGAAGGGTTGTAGGAACATTTGAAAAAAACTTTTTTGCTCTAGCACATGTAGTTTTTGCATAAATTAATTTCACAGTTGAAATTCCGATTTTCGAAATTTTGACTTGACTTTGAACTCAATTTGTGAAAAAACTATTTGTCTTAGAGACATACTTTCTTTTTTGGAGTATACCCCCAACCCTTCTCTACATCTCCAATAAGATTGGTGATGATACCATATTGAAGGGCTTTGCAATTAACTCAAAACCGTCGAAATGTTTGAATTAAAAAAAAAAAAATTGCCCATCTTTATTTGTGAACGGCCACGGATGATGTTCAGCCAATAGTGATGGCCGAACTGTCTGAAAGGATGGATGCTCACTTTCCTTCTAGCCGGAGAGCAGTACGGGTGTTCGACCCACCCCGTTCGTGGGGAGAAAGAGCTAACAATCCTTCTCCGGCAGGATCAGGAGCAGTAAGATCCCACCCGTGAGGAAGAATCTTCTCACTAGAGACCAGGTAGAGAACCCAAACTTCTAGTGAAAAATTGGCTCAGAAAACCGGAAGTGATATCAGTGACATCACATCTGGCAATCGGAACCAGGAACTATATGTACTGATATCACTTCCACTTATACCAATTTAAATTCCCTGTAATTTGAATTTCCCCATGAACAGGCAGACGTCAAACTTTTGACGTCCTGGTCGAAGTTCGACCATCATTATCAGCCATCAATAATTACGGGCTATACAGATGTAGATACACGGATAACATGTACCCAACACATTTCGCCTCATAGGGTTTAATCATAAAAGTGGGGGTTGTACACCTTGTGAAGAATTGATCAGTCAAGATAATTTTGTTTGTAGTCAGCAAAGGATACAAATTCCCCACTTTTCCTAAAGTCCTATCTGTTAAAGTCTGAAATCATCTTGACAGGCGCCGGCAGTATGGGTATTCTTCCACCAACTGGATCTTTTTTAGATTCCTGCGCGGCTGATCCGGCCGGTGGAATAATACCCACACTGCCGGCATCTATCAATATTTTTTAGTTGGTAGTCATCAAGGGACACTGCTTGTTTGTGAACAGCCGCGGACGATGTTCAGCCATCAGTCATGGCCGAACTGTCTGCAAGGCGGACAGTTTGGCCGCGAACAGTATGGGTGAGCAGTATGGGTTTTTGACCCTCCCCGTTCGCTGGCAAGAAGGAGCTTACTAATCTTCCTCCGGCAGGATCAGGAGCAGTAAGATCCCACCCATGAGGAAGAATCTTCTCACTAGAGACCAGGTAGGGAACCCGATCTTCTAGTGAAAAATTGGTTCCGAAGACCGGAAGTGATGTCAGAAACTATGCGTACTGATATCACTTCCACTTGTACCAATTTAAATTCCCTGCGAACAGGCGGACGTTAAACTTTTGTAAAAGCGAATGGACCTGGCCAAAGTTTGGCCATCACTATCAGCCATCAATAATTATGGGCAATAAAGATGTAGATACACGGATAACATAGAGTTTAAGCATAAAAGTGGGGGTTGTACTCCTTGTAAAGAATAAAGCTAGCCATACACGTTCGGATTCCATGGCCGCTCGATCACCTATCCAATCGATTCCGGCGATTCTGCCGGGAATCGCAGGTGTGATCGATCGGCCAATTAAGAGTATCCGATCGCTGCATACCACCTTGTCCAACGGATTCCGGGACGATTCCGTGTCCGATTGTCCACCTCACAAATGGCAACTCCCCTGATCTGTGCAGAATCGGATCAAAAAGACCAACATGTTGGTTCTCTGTCGGATCCGATTCTGGGCCCCTGATCAATCAGACGTGATCGATCGGACAAGGTGGGCTGCACACGATTCCGGCACAGTCGTTTCGCGTGCACGCGCCCAGAATCGATCGTGCCGGAATCCGGCCGGAATCCGACCCGTGTATGGGGGCCTTAAGGGAATAGATATTGACATAATGCTGCTGGACTTCAATGTCTAAATGGGGGACTAAGTGACAGTGAGCGATGACATGAAAACCCAAATCTCGAAGCTTTTGGCAGCTTTATCTACTAATTAATAGAAGAAGCTAAAAGGCTTACGGTTGGCATTTTTTGTGTTTAATTTAAGATCTAAGGTAGAATTAATCTTGAAGGTCAAAGATTAAAAGTCAGGAGCGTGGAGATTAAACATCAGACCCGTAATTCACAACAATACTTTAGTAGGTTGGCGGTATGAAGGATAATTAGATGCCGAATGCAAAAAACAGGGGGGGAAAGAGACAGCCGCACATCTTTAAGCCCTTCTGTTCCTTGAAGTGAAAACTCATTTTAAGAAGATTATGCCGAATGTATTATAAGACGGCCCAGTACAATGCCTCCTTTGTTATCCGAAGCATCAAACGCTCGGCTCGTGGAAACATTTGGTTTATGCTAAAGCGTTGTGAACTAATAGGCGCCGTCCCGCTTTTATTCAATATGGGACTTCTATGGTGTTTACAAATCACTCTTTTTCATTAGAACTATTAGTGACATGGACTTTTTTTTCTCACTTGCGAGGACCGGCCCATCTATCGCACGGTTGCGACGAGTCTTAAAGACGTTTTTATGGGTTTCATTTAAAACTCCTCTGTTAGAAGTAATGAACAGATGTCCCAAAAAAACCAACAAAAACAAAAACATAGGCTCGCCGAGTTCCAGAGCAAATGCTCATTTTGCAGCGGCGGTTGTTTATTTAAATCACCCGACTTGAAACGTCAACGGCGGCAAATGTCGGTGTGTTTTCAGATGATGGTCGGGTTGCTACAGATATAATTAAGAAGGCTTAGGATGCAGAAAGACAATTGTCACGGTGCATATGGAGGGACAGGGATGTCTTCCGTGGCACATTCCAATTAATGGAAGAGACTGATGGAAAACAAAAAGCACTTAACATGTGTTTCTCAAAATTTCCATCTTCAAAACAGACAATTGAGACGCTTGTGAGAAGTGGGCATGCTGTGCGGTATATCAAACATGATATTCATAAAGAAAACATGGACAGAAGGCAGAAAAAAATTCTATTGGAGAGCAAAATTCTCTATGTAGATGCAGATCATTAGCTTAAAGTAATGTGGTGCGAGGACTCCGGCTATTCCGGTCACCGCCTGCTGGTGGCACTGTGATTGCCCATCCATGGGTTGGTCCCACAGTCACCAGCAGGTGGCTCCCTGCAAGCATGGGCTGGGTGGAGCTCACACCTTCCTCGTTAGCTTAGGGCTATTTAGGTGTGCCTCATCCAGACCACGCTTGCTGTTCATTGTTGCTGTTGTTGTTGTTTGCTTGTCTAGATTTCATGCTTTCTCTGGCTTCATGCTTCTTGTCCCTGAACCTGAACCCTGGACACCTCTGTACCCTAGTCTTTTGCACCTGTGTTTGTTCCTGCCTGTAAATCTGCATTAAATCCGTTTTTGTCACCACCCCACCTCTGTCTGGATCTCAGTGTGTGTTGCCTGCCTGGTTGCCCCTCAGTACCTGATCCTGACATGCGGCTGCATTGATGGTACAATCAGCTGGGCATTGAAGTGGGAGGGTCAGATAAATAATGTGTCTAGTTGAGTTTTTGTGGTTAACCCCCTGACAGTATTCTAACATTGGGGTTAATTTGCTGTACCAAAAGTGGTAACCCCAAGCCACACTTGGAATGGCTTACCTTATTCACACAAGCCCGGAGCCTCCTCCAGAGATGCCCACTGGGCCCATTTGAACCCTGTCCTTGGATCCCTAAGGAAATGCAGCAGCCCAAAGCATCCTTTGATGATGCCAGCCCAGCATTTCTTTCCCCTGGCCTCCCGACCCCAGCATCATCAATATTCTATTAAAATGCAGATCCAGTGTGAGGGGACCTTACCTAGTGTTGTGCTTCCCAAGGAAAAAAAGACTCCGGAGAGACGCCCATAATTAATAACTAGAGATGGTCGAATTTTTCGACTTGCTAACTTTGTGAGCTGATTGCAAAGCCTCTGAACATGATATCATCACCAAAATAGCTGGAGATGTAGAGAAGAGTTATGGGAGCATTTGAAAAAAAGTTTTTGCTCTAGCACATGTAGTTTTTGCATAAATTAACTTCAAAATCTGATTTTTGAAATGTTGACTTGACTTCGAACTTAATTGGTGCAAAAACTATATGTGTTAGATACATACTTTTTTGTTTACAGTATACCCCCAACCCTTCTCTACATCTCCAGCAAGTTTGGTTATGATTCTATGTTCAGGGGCTTTGCAATTAACTCGAAACCGTCAAAATGGTCAAATTTGTGAAAAACATGTCTGACCCATGGCCTCCCGACCCCATCATCATTAATATCCTATTGACATGCCAAGCCAATGTGAGGGAACCTTACCTAGTGTTGTGTTTCCCAGAGAAAAAGAGGCTCTGGCGAGGCGCCCATAATTAATAATAGTGATGAGCGACAAGGCAATATTCGAATTCGCGTAATTTCGCGAATATCCGCCATAATATTCGATTCCATATTCGTAATCTCGAATATCCGCACTTACGACATGAATTGCGATCTGCAAATCGCAATTGCGATCAAATATGCGCAATACATTGAAGTCAATGGAGAATGGCGGAATCCGAAATCGCGATTATCTGAGAAATCGCAATGCGACCAAAGATGCGCAACACATTGAAGTAAATGGAGAATGGCGGAATCTGAAATCGCGATTATCTGAGAAATCGCAATGCGACCACATATGCACAATACATTGAAGTCAATGGAGAATGGCGAAATCCGAAA
>CM070032.1:1334685-1346909 GCA_036250615.1 Ptychadena robeensis
ATATCTGTATACTGTGTATTTGATGCCTTGAAAATCACTTTACTCATCTCCGCATATTTATGTGGACATGGGTACACAATACGTTTTTACTTATGTCTTGTTTTTCACATTTCTGGTTGGGATGATGGCACAATTACTTGGGTCGTGAGTCAAACTTTTGTACAATGCCATGTCTGTATGGAGCTGGGTGTGTACACAGAGGACAGTCATGATGGGGCAGAGAAGGTCCTCAGTAGTAGTAAGGTCCCCCACAGTAAGTAGTAGATCTCCCACACCAGACTCATCATATGATGTCTGAGTCAAAGAGGCGAAGGGGCATCCCCATTGACCTCCATGTTAAAAAGGCAGTGTTGGTGTCACCCATGATGCCGGTGATGTGAAGTGGGTCAGAGGGAGGGTGCGGAACCACATGCAGAGTACTTTGTACTTGGTAGGTGTGTACTGCCCGGGAGGTTAATAAATGTGTAAGGACTAATGATAATATTAAAGTAATGTACACTAATAGTGAAAGTCTATTTTGGCCCCCAATGGCTCGAGCACGTTGAAACATAAGAACAAAAAGTGTCAAACCCGTTACTCCTAAACAAATGGAGACATTATATTTTATGGGGCAGAGAGGAAGAAGATGATTAAAAAAAACCAAGTCTAACACGTGTATATACTCTTTTCTGTTAATGGCCTTCTCCAGCTCTGATTAAATCACAGTCACTTAATAATATTAATGGCCTAATTTAGCTTTTATTTAATCAGAAGATAGGCAACCTTGGGGACACAATGTGAACGGGCGACCGGAGAATGGATAGCATTGCCGTCCTCCCTTTAATACATCTCGATGATTAGTCTAATGCGGAGTGACTTGATGGCGGAGCATGTGGCGATACATTTCTTTTATCCTTTATGTATTTTTTTTCTTTTTCTTTACCGAAATGAATTGCTTTTCCGCCGTCGCACCTCATGTCTTCATTGCGTACAAAGTAACTTTGGAAAGACAAAGCGTAATCATTTTATTTACAAACTGGATTTGGTAAAGAATTCCCAGACAGAAAGCCCTCGCTTATCCCACGTGGGCGCCGATTATTAGAGCTGATTTCCTTCGGCTCCGCGTTCGACATCTCGCCTCCTCGCCTTGAGTACAAATGAGAAGGAGCGCGTGGACTTCACAGGGATCATTTGGAAACATTCGTGGACCTGTCTCTGCAAATATTTGTCCAATTATTATCAGCTAGTATTACCAATTACATTTTATATCCCCCAACTGGATTCACCAGCAGGACCTGTTTTACAGGCAAATTACAATTCTTATTACATATATAATGAAAAACTTAAACAACTCATCCAATGGTCCATGCGAATCCTTCACTTCAATTTCTAAGCTCCGGGCGTACATTTAAGGAAGATAATTGGAATGCATAGGTAAATTTGAGTGTCCTCATAACACAGCTCCTCATTCAACAGAGACTGCTGTCTAAAGCCCCCCATACACCAGAGATACATCCATACAATCACCATTAGATCTACCAACAACTGTGTAGTATAGTGGCCTCCCTGATAAAATACACAGTGATGGAAGGGCATAGATCACAGATATGTAGTGCGGGTCCTCCTGAAGAATACATAGTGATTGGAGGCTATACACTGCTATGTTAGTGCCGGGTCTCCCTAATAGAATGCCATTTAGTGCTGGAAGGTATATATAACTGCCTTGTTGTGCCGGGTGCCTCCCTGATAGAAAGAAAGGGATTGGAAGGAATATCCCCACTAGGTAGTGCGGGTCCTCATGGATAGAATTACATCGTGATGGAAGGTATAATCACTGCTATGTTGTTGCGGGTCCTCCATGATAAATAACATGGGATTGGGAAGGTATATATCATGCGATGTGGTGACGGGTCATCCCTATAGATACGTACTGGATGGAGGGAAGTATAACGACACTGCTATGTAGGCAGGGTCCTCCCTGATAGAATACCTAGTATGGAAGGTATATATCACTGCAGTAGTGCAGGTCCTCCCTGATAGAAACATATGATTGGGAGGTGGTATATATCACAGCTATGTAGTGTTGCGGCCATTCCTCCGCATAGAACTCCATAGGTGTTGGAAGGCGATAATCACTGCTATGTAGTTGCTGGTACCTCCTGATAGAATGCTAGTGATTGGGAGGTATATTCACCAGCTATGTAGTGCGGCGTCCTCCCTGATAGAAACATAGTGCATGGAAGTATATTAGCACGCTCTGTAGTGCCGGGTCCCTCCCTGATAGAATACGTAGGATTGGAAGTAAGATCATGCTATGTAGTGCCGGGTGTCCTCCCTGTAGAATTACATAGTGATTGGAAGGTTATATATATCACTGCCTTATGTAAGTTCGCGGTCCCTCCTGATAGAATACATAGTGATTGGAAGGTATATATCACTGTAGTGGCCGGGTCCCCCTGATAGAATACAAGGGATTGGAAGGTATATATCCCTGCTATGTTTGTGCCGCGGTCGTCTCCTAAGAGAATACGTACATAGAAAGCCTCTAGCCTTACTAAGCAAGAAGGACATTCTCAAGCAAAAAATGTCCTCGGTCTTAGTAGAGGCTAGGGGGCTTTAGAGGCTTGGTGTAGATGTTTCCAATCTATAAAGAAAAGGATTGTATCCACAAATCCATTCAACAGGCATAAAAGAAAGATATACAGCAACCCACTGTCGCTTTTTTTCCCACCCCCAACATACTTTGACTCCTCCAGGACACCCAGCAGACCCTTCACTGCGCCATGGACCACTAACCACATGAAGACCACCGGACTGTCACCAATAATAAACAGTTACTGTTGGATATTGGGATATTTTGTGTTGCCTTTTAGAAGATTCCTCCATCAACCTTTAGTATAACGATTCAAACTTTTATGAAAATTACCTGCTGGGGAATCAATCAAACTGTGTCTCACAAGCATAAACCACAAGGTTTTATCTCTAAGGGCTCTGCCCGTGTTTATTTGAGCAGAAAGTCCAAATAAAGGGTGACCCTCGGTTAATAGACATCAAAACAACAAAGTTACTCGAAATGCCATGAGCCTCTGGCTGTTCTGGCACCAATCAAACAACAGTTCCTTCCTTTAGGAACGCTTAATGGCCTGCTCCAGCAGCCACCAGCATGGGCCACCACACTCCAACCTCTCTAAGGAGCACTGACTGAGTGGTCCCAGCTCCTTTTGGAGACTACACCCGGCCTATCTTAGGGTCTAGCACATGGTGCCCAAACCTGGGCCGGGGGCCGCAGGCAGCCAGTGGGCCGTGTTCGGTGCACCCCCTTGATCCTCAACCTTGCGGCACAAAACCAACTGTTATGCATGGGATAGCAGCAACTCCCATGTGAAGTGGTCCATGCGGGCCAGCTCCTCCTAATAGATTTGGCAGTCCTTATGTAAAATTGGAATTGTATGATCAGGCAACAGGTCTACAATATGGACGCTGCAGGGCGGGTGGGGGGGGGGGGGGTCTGATGGCGGGGTATTGCTTGCCTTTTGTGGATCGGGTCCAATGCCTGCTGTTTGACAGGGGGAGGGTAGGATTGATGTTATGTGCGGCCCTTTAGTGAGCTGAGGGTGCCACTTGTGGCACTACCCTATCACAACTAGTTGCCCACCACGGGTCTAGCAGGTGTATGCTTGGTGGCAATACCAGCAGACCCCTTCACTGCCGCATATGGACCATCCACACCATGGCAGACCACCGGTCTGGCACAAAACGTAACTTTTCTTTTAGCTGTATCTTTAAAACCTCTCCAAAACTAATTTTTTTAAGAACTGGAATTCTAAGAACTATCATTTTTACGATTGCATTTCATCTTCCTGTCCCATCTTTTCTAAATATTCACTCGGTTTTTACTTTCAAAAACACCAGATGTTCCTAAATAAATTAGAGTGTGCTTAAATCTATATTTATCTTTCGCAGATCGGTGTGCTTATCAGAACATCAAATTGAAATATATTTTAGGGAAGAAAGAACGGGTTTCTGTTAATATGTTTAAATAGATTTCAGCTTAAGTTATGCGGGAAGGGAGTTGCGCAATAATCTTCATCGGGTGGTTACAATAATTATAATAAATTAGAGTATGTCCAGCTAAAAATAATACCTATGGGTTTGTAGTGGCCCGAGAAACGGTCACTAAACTGTATATATGCATTATGTATTATAAGCCCTGTATATGCTGTATATTGTTGTGCCTCCCTGACAAGGGTTGCACCTGTTGTTTACGAAAAGCTGGGACCATGACTCATGTCTGGGTGTATACCTATTCCTTCCCTCCAAAATGTAACAAACATAGTCCTGCCCAGTACCAGGCCTTATGCCTGCCCCATTGCTAGGACATAAATAGAAGTCCTTTAGAAGCTTTTGGGCTTTTTCCTGCTTCCTCCTGAATTGCGACTGGCTTCTTCCTGTGACTCCAGTGAGAACTACAGGCCTCCAGCGTTACACCCTGGAGAAGGTCCCTAACACACAGCCATTGGTCTAGCAGCTCGTGAACACGCAGTTTGAAATGTAGATCCCCATGTCTGAACCCCATCCCTGCCTCTGGGTGATGTGTAAATATTCCAAAATAAAACTGAAAATAGCCCTCACCTGCTGTGTTAACCTTGGAGTTATTGAGCTGCAAGCGGAACCTAGTGATCGAGCAGAGGACATCCACCTTAAAGAACCTGGGTGCGTGAGTGGTTACACACACTACACTACGCGCGCCGCTACAGGTTTAGTGTTAAAAAAACAGTTGCATTCTTAAAAGGAAATGTTAAAAAATATGAGCTAAATTCCATATTTTTTTCTTAAATAGGAGAAAGGATTCCCAAAACATGAAGGGTTTCAACAGTTAGCACAGCAGAAGTAGCTCCTTTTTAGGTATCCCACAGAAATCTAACTAAAGATTTTAATATATAGTTTTTTTGGACCATTAGACACACTTTTTCACCCCCAAAATCAGGGGGAGGGATGATCTGAATGCACGACGCTGTGGCCACTTGGTCGCGGGTGGTCGTGCCTTGGCTTCGCAGCAAGGAGAGTAGACAGGGAGCTGTCAGATGGGGGATGCTGCCACGGACGGATCTCCCATCTGAACTGTATTATTGCTAGTGATGGGCAAACTGTCTGTCGGGCATTGAATGTTCGCTTTTCTTCTCGCTGGCGAACAGTACGGGTGTTTGACCTGCCCCCTTCGCCGGTGAGAAGAAGTCTATAATTCTGAACAATGGAAATAGAAAAAGGAAGTGGACCATAACTATGCTGGTTTGCTGCATCCCAACTCAATATGAAAATAGGAAAAGAAAATGTTTCCCCACAACCATTCCAAATGGTCTGGGGATTAAGGGATTTTTTAGTCTATAATTCTTCCTCCGGCCAGACCTCCCCAAGAGGGAGGGGGTCCTTTCCCGTGTAATCAGTCAATCCCTGGTGACACCAGAGCAATGGTGACACCGGTGATTCAAGGGTGTGGACCAATTTGCAAGGTTGGCGGGGGTGCAATCCGGGGCACAGAGTCTTAAGGACCACCTGGTATTCAACAGAGCTCCCCGCAAGGGGAGTTGGATTTGGCCGCAGGTGATCCCCAGGTTGCGGTCCCCAGAAAGCACCCAGAATGCAAGATGGAGGCTGAAGGGACAACCAATGCATAGTGCCAAGCGTTAAGAGTAAGAGAAGTCCAATGAACAAGCTGAGAGTCAGAGAAGGTACCAGGATGAAGTGCCGAGGATCAAGGAGTAAGAGAAGTCTGAGAAACAAGCAGAAGGTCAGGAACCGGGATACCAGGCAGGTAACAAGTGAGGATGGTAGCAAACACATATAAGACCCAAAAATCAGGTGACTACCTGTCAACTGGACTTCCTTATAAAGGGCAGGAGGGAGGAGCAGCTGCACAGACCCATAAGCATCCAGCAGATGGAGCTCCAAGTTTGGAATCTTAACCCTTGATGTCAAGGATGGTTTTCCAAGCTGGATGCTGCTACAGTAGACACAGATCCTCTAGCCCTGCTGGGATCTGTGACAGTCTCTTTTTACTAATGGTCATCTAAGACTTGGACAGCTAGATTTGAGTTTTTACAGTTGTCCTTGTTGGAGGGAAAACTGCACCCAAGGACCTACAGAGCTAAAATCTCCCTGCTTGATTTATGTTGCAAATCTGTTCTTCCCCATTTTTCCTGCTACTACTTTGAATGTATGCCCAGAACCGAGCTGCAAGCATAGGTGGGAGGACAACTTGACCAGGGGGACTGGTTTTGGAACGGACATTGGGATGTAGGGAATGGGGGAGTGTTCTAGGTGGGCAGGATCAGAAAATTTGATAAGGAAGGGACAGCAGGGGGCAGATCCTTTTCGGATCAGGATTTTCACCCACCCTCCCTCCCTGATTGGTTGGACTGGGTGTTTGGGGTACTATGTGTTCTGTAACCTGTTTTGTTTATTTTGTCACAGCTTGGCGGAAGCTCGACAGTGCCGCAGGAGGAAATCGGACTTTGAAGGCTTCTTGTGACGTGTCGGTATAAGAAGGGCAGTCACAAACACTGGTGAAAATGTTTTCGAAGGCGGGGCTTAAGCCCCAGTTATGTTACGTATTTAAAGTCATTCTATAAAGTACCCACAAAGCTGGTATTGAAGGGCTGGTGGCTGGTACGGCTGGTGGAAGGAACTCAGAAGAGGTTGGTGGCACTCCCCTTTAACTGTATTGAGATTGTATATTGGCTGTGGTTATGTTTATATATACATCTGCAAATTATATATAAAATTTTTCCAAAGAGTATATCATGGTCTCTGTCGTTATTTGTATGAATGGGGTGTGTTTAAGTCCAAGAGACAAAATGGCTCAGTACTCCCTGGGTCATATTACTCCACAAGTCTTTAGATTTCCAGTACCAGTGCATTAGGGGATCAGACATGAGACGGTAAAGCTCTGCTCATCTTACAAGATGGCCTCCTCCTCGCAGTGCAAAACAAGACATGGTAAGTTAATAGCAAGCAAAAGATCAGTTGCAGGAATCATGGAGGCAGTTGTGATGGTTAGACCCTCGTGCTCCTCTTGTCTTTTTTGTGAGCAGCTTCCACAGGTAAAGTGGACCTACCACCAGAAATCTATGTTTTCATGAATGGCACTAGAAGTGCCGATAATAGGGAGGAATGCAGTAGGAAAAAAACTTACCTGTAATGACCAATTTAAGAAGATAATTCCGCAGCTCTTCTCACTTCCTGGTTCACTTTAGGAAGAGCAAGGCAGCACATCACAGGAAGCTTTGTTTTCTCAGTAATCTTCTTTGAACATTCCCATAGAAGATCACTGAACACCCCCAGTGGCCACCTGCGATATTGCACCCCCAGTTTCATGTGTTGCCTTCAGCGAACCAGGAAGTGAAGGGAGCTGTGGGCTAATCTTCTTAAAATGGTCATTACACGTTTTTGAGTTTTGAGTTTTTTTCACTGCATTCCTCCCTATTATCTGCACTTCTAGTGTCATTCATGAAAACATAGATTTCTGGTGGTAGGTCTACTTTAAGGTCCTCTTTGCTTAGCTGAGCCACATTGGTGCAGACTGTATGCGGTGGTGGTTGTGTGATCATCTCTCCTCTTCTACTGATGCTTTAATAATGAAAGGTTAAGCTGACTATTACAGGCTCTTTCATTTGAATATATACAATCCATAAAAGGCTTCTTCGTTGCACCTACACAGCTGTTAACAATGTCACTTTCCTACATAGGCTTTTACTTCACAGACTGAGCTCTATGATAAGTGATTCCTCTGAGATTTGCTTTGCTGGCAATCTGTCAAATCCAAACCTGTAATGCATGTTGCAGGACGGATTCCCTTGACAGATAACCAGCATTACATGAACTGGTAAAAGCTTTAGGCCATTTCTTTATTCAAGAGCAGGGGTCTTCACCACACCCAACCCAGCCTCCAGATCAACTCTGGTTCCAAATCCATCCAGGAAAAGCAATGCTATTGGTCTGATACAGGTCAATTGCCAAAAGATAGAATATCATCAAAAGTTCCTGCTTTTCAGTAATTCAACTTAAAAGGTCATTTTGAAGTCGGCCATTTTGAATCCAACTTTTGTTTTTTCAATAGGAAGAGGGTCATGTAACACATCAAACAATGGTGTGCTTGGTTTTAACCTAACTTTATTCTGCCATGAGTTATGTACAAGTACAAGTTTCTTTCCACTTATAAAATGTGTTCAATGTGCTGCCCATTGTATTGGATTGTCAATGCAACCCTCTTCTCCCACTCTTCACACACTGATAGCAACGACCCTCTTCCTATTGAAAAAACAAAAGTTGGATTCAAAATGGCCAACTTCAAAATGGCCGCCATGGTCACCACCCATCTCGAAAAGTTTCACCCCTCACATATAATAATGTGAGTTATGCTAGGCATACATATGCCGATAAACGGCCGGATTTTAATCTGACCGACGGGCGTGCGCGCTCTCGCCGTCGGTCAGGTTAAAAATCGGCCGCTAATCGGCATGTGCCCACATGGGGCGACAGATCCCTGTCGCCCCACTTCTCGGCCGGCTAGAGATCCGACATGTCGGAAAATCTCTGGCCGGCGCAAGCCGATGGAAGCCGATGCCATAAGCTGCAATGAAGACGGCGTCTCCATCGCAGCTTATGGCCGGCACACAAAGGGTGCCTGGCCGACTGAAGGGGCCCCAGAATGCAATGGGAGGCTAACGTGATGACGTCATCACGTTAGCCTCCCGGAAAGATATCGGAGGAAGATATCGGATGAGGTCTGTATGTGTATGCCCAGCATTAGTTAGTTGAGGAAGTTAATATCACCAACCATTACCATTTTATTAAGATGTATCCATATATAGGGGGCGCACCCTGTAGACTGATTTCATTCAAAATAATGGAAAGACAATAGACAACTTCAATCTCTATAGGGTTGGAATGCCCAACCCTTCATGCCAGAGTCAACAGGATTGTCTGCAGCGTGTGTCCACCATTCCTCCCCTGTTAACTCTGGTATGAGACCGTCCTATTTACTCTGCTTTCTGTCCTTTAGTAACACAAGGGCAGTTTGGTTCCATTCAACCTGCATACATTGCCATCTTGTGGTGTCTGGCACTGTACAGCATATACATGGAGTAGACGTAGAATCACCTATTGGACTGGATAGGTGCATCTACCCGTCCCCCCACCTCTTCCCCCCACCTCATCTCCAGGTCGCGGTGGCCTGCCCTGTTGGCTGGGGGTCCGCTGGCTCCACCATTTCATGCCTGGTTTTTCGCCCCTCCGCCCATTCCCCGTTCGTGCTGGCTGATATCCATGAGCCATTATAGTTGGTCACAACAGATAATGCAATATCATTGTCCTGAGGAAGCCCAGTGAACAGGGCAAAACACGTTGACAGTAGAGATGGTCGAATTTTTCGACTTGCTAACTTTGTGAGCTTATTGCAAAGCCTCTGAGAATGGTATCATCACCAAAATTGCTGGAGATGTAGAGAAGGGTTGGGTGAACATTTTAAAAAAAGGATTAGCTCTAGCATGTGCAGTTTTTGCATAAATTAAGTTAAAAAACAAAGTTAAAATTCTGATTTTCGAAATTTTGACTTGACTTTAAACTTAATTTGTGCAAAAACTATTTGTGTTAGAGACATACTTTGTTTTTGTAGTATACCCCCAACCCTTCTCTGCATCTCCATGGTGATAATACTGTGTTCAGGGTCTTTGCAATTTACTCAAAATCATCAAAATAATTTTTTTAAAAATTCTAGTTGACAGTTAATGTATAAAAGAATGCACCTGACTCTAAAACTTCAATTGAGAAATCAAGCTCGCTGTGATTTTTAAGTTTAATCAAATTGTGTTTGTATCTCATCTTGATTATTTGTGCACGTTGTTCCTGGGTTGAGTCTGTCCCACTTTGAGGGTAATTTTGGTTGAATTACGATTTCATTCAAAGCAAGATATTTAGTTGTTATCATTTGATGGCTTACAGCTTATGAAAACCCCAAAATCGAAATCTCAGAAAATGAGAAAATTGTGAAAAGGTTGAATATTCTTGGTTCAAAGTGTCCGACTCTAATCAGTTAATTAATCCAAAACCCCTGAAAAGGGTTCCTGAGTCTTTAAATGGCCTCTCAGTCTGGTTCAGGAGCATTCACAATCATGGGAAACATTGCTGAGCTGACAGTTGTGCAGAAAACCATCATTGACGCCTTCCATAAGGAAGGAAAGCCTCAAGAGGTAATTGCAAAAGAAGTTGGATGTTCCCAAAGTGCATCACAGCACATTAATAGAAAGTTATGTGGAAGGGAAAATGACGAAGGTGCACAAGCAGAAGGGATGAGCGCAGCCTGGAGAGGATTGTCAGGAATGTGGTTGACTTACACAAGGAGAGGACTGAGGCTGGAGTTAGTGCATCAAGAGCCATCACACACAGACGGATCCTGGACATGTTCTCTTGTCTAGCTGATACCCTGAACAACAAACAACGTCACAAGCCACTTACCTGGGATAGAGAATCCAAAAGTGCTCTGCTGCTCAGTGATCCAAAGACCTTTTTTTCTGATGAGAGCAAATTTTGCATCTGATTTGGTAACAAGTAGCCAGAGTCTGGAGGAAGAATGGAGAGGACACAATCCAAGATACTGGAAGTCTAGTCTAAAGTTTCCACTGGGGTAATTTAGGGGATCATGTCATCTGTTGGTGTTGGTTCGCTGTGCTTCATGAAGTCCATCTACCAGGAGATTTTGGAGCACTTCGTGCTTTCTTCCGCAGACACAGCTTTATGGAGATGCTGACTTCATTTTCCAGCAGGACTTGGCCCTGCTCACACTACCAAAACCCGGTTCAATGACCATGGGATCACTGTGCTTGATTGTCCAGCAAATTGGCCTGACCTGAACCCCATAGAGAATCTCTGGGACATTGTCAAGATAAAGATGAGAGACATGAGAGGGAACAATGCAAAAGAGCTGAAACATCCTGGTCTTCCATAACACCTCAGCAGTGCCACAGGCTGATACTATCCATGCCACATGGCCGCATTGAGCCAGTAATTGATGCAAAAAGGGCCCAAACCGAGTACTGAGTACATATGGATCATTATATTTATCAAAGGTCCGAAGAACTAAAATATTGATTTTTCTAATTGGTTTTATTGATTTCATGTAATATTCTAATTTTCTGAGAATTCGATTCTGGGGTTGTCATAGGCTGTAAGCCATAATCATCCAAATGATAACAAATAAAGGCTGAAGTATCTTGCTTTGCCTTTAATCAGTCTATTTCATATATTAGTGTCACCGTTTAAGTTGAATTTTCCCAATTCAGCACACCATCCAGTGATGATGTGGACTGCATTATGTGTAATTGCATTATCTCGACCTTGATACCCTTAGGCTATGTCTCCACAGCATTTTGCGATCCATCGGACTAGCTTTGCTAAGCGCAGTGCTTGGCAGGGGTACCGACAGATCACATACACTTTACCTGCTCGGCGAATGCTCTGTTTTCTAAGTCAATCAGTAGTGCAGTACGCTAACCTCTGCATCACGGATGTCTGAACAGAGCATCGGCTGGGCAGGTACAGGACAGCGTAGGACAGATCGCAAAACGCTGTGGAGACATAGCCTTTAAAGGCTCACGCATCTATGTTCCAGTAACAAATGCCTAATGTGTGGGATATACTTTCATAGGTTCTGCAAACTATACTATTCTTAATTCTTTTGATCCATTTAATTAATTCAATTGAACATCCATATGTTTTTTAATCAGCTGGCAACAATCAATTATTTTGATCAGCTACTTGCATTACAGTGTGCCATTCACTAGATATTTTCAATCGTAAATGGTCATAGTCTTAATATGATTTGTGATAGCCGACCTGTCCACATGAATGTTCGCTTTCCTTCTAGCTGGTGAGTAGTGATGGCCAAAAAGTTCGCCCGGCGGACAGTTCTCGGAGAACATAGCATGCTCGCAGTTTGCAATGCCGGCGAACATTATGGGTGTTCTAACCGCCCCCTATACCTTAACATGGAGACAAAGTGTGACCCACACCCTATAGTCAGGTGGTACAGTACAGCCAATAACACTTCCTTTCGCTCCTGGAGGACACCCCCCCCCTTATAAAAGAAACCCACCAGCGGCCATTTTTACATTTAGCCTGTGTCTCCAGTACTAGTGTTAGGTTCCTGCTGGGATTCGAACCCAGAACTCGGTTCTGGGTTGCTCAGCAGA
>CM070032.1:1348202-1361716 GCA_036250615.1 Ptychadena robeensis
TGTCCCCTTAAGGTCATGGACCATGATGCTCCGGTGTCCTCAGGCAATGTTAAGGGAGGGGACGGCCCCCAGGCAGGTCTTCTGTGGAGAAGAGTCTGATGGAAGTGGAGAAACTGGGAAATAATGTCCACTCCCAGGCCTATATAACGCAATCACTGGTGTAGGAACCACCAAAGCTCCCATAGCAGCGCTACAGGGCCCACAGCCACAAGGGGGCCCGCTCCCAGCTGCCTCTACTTTTTTTTTACTGTCCGTGTCCAGGCCCCCTCCCCCCATCAATCCCCATCTACCAACTGAACAGCCGGCAGGGCTGTAGTCGGGTTCGGAGGGGAGCAGGTGAAAGGGGACTATTTTTTTTCACCTGGCTGCTTCCGACAATGAATTATCTACCAAGTATGAAGCCGGCCATACACCCACTGAGTGGGTGCCGACAGAGCTGTTCAGATCAGCTCGGAATAGCAGCGTGATGACGTCATCAGCTGACAACATCGGCGGGCACCCTTTGTGTGCCAACCATTACCTTCAATGAAGACGCCGGTCTTCATTGAAGTTAATGACATCGGCCAGAGAACATCGGACATGTCCGTTCTCTGGCCGGCCGAGCTGTGGGGCGACAGCGCACGCCCGTCGGTCGGCGGCAAAATCAGCCGCCGATCAGTGTGTGTATGCCCGGCTTTAGGCATACTTATGTTACAGCCCCAGCTATTGCAGAATCTACTCCTCATGCTTTACATTTGGTAGGTCGGTATTAAAAACAATTTGCTATGGGGCCCAGTGATCTCTACACCATTGCACACAATATTTACCTAAACCCCAGTAATGAGCTTCCATCTGTGTTTCCGCCACTCATCTGGATTTCCAGCCCGGTGGCATCTGCCCCCCCCCCCCATCCCATGGAACAGAACTCAGTGGGATTGTTGCTGGTGCCAGGGTCCAGCGGAGCTGTGGTATCCATATCTAGGACACGCAAGTACCCTACGTTGCTGGCCTTACTTCTGGCCGTGCAGTGATTTGATCAAACAGGGTTCTCATAATAGTGGGTTACCCCAAATCTGAACTTTCTTTGGGATTGTTTACTGTTTGAAACAGGAACAGTTGTTACCACCAAGACCCAGTTGGGCCTCACTGTAGAATAAAAGTATATTGAAGCCTTAGCCATTTCTTGTCATTCCTGAACCAACATCACTAGGTTTGGTGTCACCCGGTGCCATCCATCCATAGTGGCATCCACTGGTGCCCCCTTAGGGCTTGTTCCTACCTGCGTGACAGCCACCTGCATTCATTCCAATAGCAGCATCTGAACTCTATTGGTGGGTGGGTGGCAGCAGTCTGAAATGCGGACTCCCGCGTTTTTGGCCACGAGCCGAGGACTTTGCCAATTCGTCCTCTGGGCGCAATCTGGGGGCAGCTGCTTTGAAGGAAAAAAAAACACCACCGCGGCCGTGACCCCCTCCTGCACTTGTGTTAGCCGCAAGCAGTTGCCCGCCCATGGCCAGCCGCCAATGTAGGTACAAGCCCTTAGTGGTGTAGATAGATAGAGAATTTGAATTAATGAAAGTCCTAGAAATAAAATATTTTTTTTATCATATTCTGCTTTTGAACAGACCCACCTGCACAGTTTTAACAATGTCCCTTCCCCCACTGTAATCCATTCTGTGCAGATGTCTCTCGGAGTCTCTGGCACTGGTCCCCACTCAGCCCTGGCCGAGTACCTGTAAATATCAGTGTAGTGGCCAGGGATTGTGTAGTCAGGGGAGGTCCCCTTTAAGCCCCTGGACCAGCATGCCCCGGGGTCTCCAGAGAACTTAAGAGGAGGCCCCGCCCGGTGGGCTGGGCCTTGGAAGGGGAACAGAGAAGGAGAAAGCAGCACGTCCGCTGCTGTCCAAACTGGGGTTTTATTCCCTGTCCTAAGCAACCCGGCGTGCGTGCAGCCGGCAGGCATAATAGCACGCGCAGCTTGCCAGATAGAGCCGGACTCCGCTCTGCCATGTGATTCGCCAGAAGCCCTGACTACCGTCCCAGCGGGGTGGATACCCGGGCCACAGTGGGTCCTGCCAGAGTACGTTAACCCTGCGTGCTGGTGTGCCTGCGGCCTCGCCCTGCCTTATCTCGTCTCGAGGATCCCTCCACTCCTGGTCCTCTGCTATCCGTGTCCCTGGCCTGTCGTGGGGTAAGAGCTGCCGGATCACGTTGCGCTAGCAACACGTGTCCTTATTCTGGACTGTAGTCAAAAGGCCCCCATACACGTGTCGGATTCCCACCGGATTCCGGCACGATCGATTCCGGGCGCGTGCACGCCAAACGATCGTGCCGGAATCGCATGCAGCCCACCTTGTCCAATCGATCAGGTCCGATTGATCAGGGGCCCGGAATCGGATCCAACAGAGAACCAACATGTTGGTCTTTCTGATCCAATTCTGCACAGATCAGGGGGAGTTGCCATTTGTGAGGTGGACAATCGGACACGGAATCGTCCCGGAATCCGTTGGATTAAGGTGGTATGCAGCAATGGATACTCTTAATTGGCCGATTGATCACACCTGCGATTCCTGGCAGAATCGGCGGAATCGATCGGATGGGTGATCGACTGGCCATGGAACCTGACTTGTGTATGGCTAGCTAAAGACTATACTTTGGGACTTAAATACACTTTAGTTACTTTATTGCACCGTTTAACCGCATGTTAATAGTGAGACCCACCTTCAGGGCCTCACCGAAGAATAAGGTTGCCGTTTGAACATTACAGCCGCCTCTGTCGTCTGATTGATTCCTGTGTTCTCTACATCAGTATGTCCTCAAGTGACCTGTTGGACATGCACAGTAGCGTTGGTACCCACTATACTCACAGCACTTCATTGATTCATGGCTGAGGCGTGACAACAATGTGTCTTTCTATAGAGATCGGGGGTTTAGGTAAAAATCTTTTCACCCCTTCAATCTGAGATTTGCTCAAGTAAATTCAATGAAAACATGTGCAAAGATAATTTTTAAATGGATTGCTATTCCTAAGAGTTAGGAAGTCCTGCTTAGGAAATGTCTATCAGGGGTGGATGTAGGCAGGTAATGGTTGCCAAAGACCAGCTCTGGTGATAGTCAAAAAATGTGCGGGGGGTGGGGGGGAATAGATTTATAAAGAAAATGCAATTAATATTTTTATGAATAGTGTAGTCAGGATAACTCAGGTAGGTACTCGTACGTGGGAAGGAGCTGGATCCTTCCATGAGGTGTTACTGGTAGGTGGTGTTGGTAAGCCATGTCCCCGGTCTTTGATTTGGGTCATTGCGGCCCTTTCCCGGGTTAAGGATGTGTGTCAGTACTGGCCACCATGCCGCCTAGGTAGGGGCAGCTCTGCTGCATTTGTGTCTGGCCTGGGGTCAAGGTTGAGTCTCGGCGGTAAGTGCCCCTGGTTAGGACCCAGGGGTACCTTTAATATTGCTAATATTAAAGGTACCACCTTTTGTGGCACACTTGACACTATCCACCAGCATGACCTACCTCCCAGGGGCAGCCTTTTGGCCTGACCCCAGGACTACCGAGCCGTTAGCATAAAAGACAGAGACTAAGTGTTCTTTAGAAAATTGTCTTTATATAGAAATTTGAAGTGCACTACAAAATTGGCCACAGCCTGTAAACATT
The DNA here is from genome assembly GCA_036250615.1 of Ptychadena robeensis. NCBI lineage: Eukaryota > Metazoa > Chordata > Amphibia > Anura > Ptychadenidae > Ptychadena > Ptychadena robeensis. The sequence continues at coordinate 1,351,839 of CM070032.1, forward strand.
AAATAACCATAATAACAGGATTAAGAGCTAAACCGGGGTCCCCCGACAGTGCCGCCACTTCTCCATCTTGCCTGATAAAACCACCGTACCCCACCAGCCTTTAAAATTACTAGCACGGTGGGTACCTTAAACTTCTTGACACCTAACCGGGGCCTAAGCCCCCACCAGTACCTTCGTGACTGCCCTTGATGTACTGACACGTCACCATGAGCCCCTTAAGGCTCCACTTTCTCCCTGCGGCACTGCCGAGCTTCCGCCATGCTGTGACATAAGAACAAAACATATTACAACAAAATACAACACAGTACCCGAAATACAAGAAATTAAGGGAGGGAGGGAGGGTAACTCTTTGGATCCGAAAAGGACCCGCCCCCTTCCGGCGCCGCCCTAAATACCCCCTATCTCCCCTACATCATTTCGGCCCTATGCTACGCCTACCTACCTAACCACGCCCGTTGCCTGAGTCAGGGTGCCCTCCCACCTCCCTGACGTACGGCTCTGGGCACACATGACGAGAGGAAATTGCTATAGACGGCCGCTAGGCCTGTCCTCTGATTTTGAGCATGGAGCACTTATTTATTTTTATGTGTTATGTCCTCCCAGACCCCCTGCACGTTTGTTTTGTTCACTGATACAGGTGTTAGTCATCCAAGAGTCTCTCCAAGTTTCTCTCCAAGTTTGGGACCCTCTTCAGAGGCGCAGAGTACTCTGGAGACTTGGCTCCGTTCGAGGCCACCTGGAGAACAGGACACTCGAGGGTCAGGTGGCTTCGGCTGACTCACCCACTAGTCACCCCTTTTTGGGAACGAGTCCTTAGCCCCTTTAGGGGCGGGGCAATCAAAAACACCTGTGCAGTTTGGTGTGGTTTCACTACATGTGTACTTCAGATTTTTTGCACTGGGTGCAGAGTTTCCTGATCGTGTTTTGCACACGCCGTGGCTCAATAAAAAAATAATTTCATTGAATTAGACTATATATTCGCTTTAGTGATGATTTTTTCTGCTCTGGTTATTTTAAAAGCTTTTCTTAATGTACGGTGCAGATTTTCTGATACAATATATAGAGGAAACGCACTGACAAGTTGTCAGGCTCCATCACTGTATCTTTAGTACATCAGCTCTGTGCACTGTGTGCACTCTGTGCGCTCCGTGCTTTACTGATTGGGCCTTGCACTTTACTAATCATGCCGTGTGAACCCTCATAGCTGGAGCTTTATGTATAATCATGTAGTATTCTCTGCTGATTAAGGTCCACATAGGGGGGATTGTCTCCCCCCTACCATTAGATTTTCTTTATGCCGACCAATAAATTAAGTAATATATTTTAAAACTATTTACAAAGTTAAACAACCTTACCATACAATTTCTGTATCAATCAACTTTATTCTACCAAAACCATCATGTAATATAAGGTCTCCTTATCATCCTCCCAATCACTATGTATTATATCAGGAGGACCACACCAGCACTAGACATAGCAGTGGATAGTCATACCTTCCACTCACATGCTATTCTTCAGGGAGGATCCCAGAACTACAAGCAGAGTGTTATACACACCCCTTCCTCACTAGGTAATTCTCTCAGGGAGGACATGCCACTACTAGCAGTGATAATAACCTTCAAATCACTAGTATATATCAGGAGGACCGGCAACTACATAGCAGTGATATTATACCTCTCCCCACTCAACTTTGCTTCTATCAGGAGGACCGGCGCACTACATAGCAGTGATATATACCTTCCAATATCCTTTGTATTCTATCAGGGGAGGACCTCCCCCCGGCACTACATAGAAGTATATATTACCTTCCAATCATATGTTTCATAGGGAGGACCCCAGCATTATAGCAGTGATAGATACCTTTCAATCACTATGTATTTCCTATCCAGGAGGGACCCCCAGAACTACATGCCAGTGATATATTGCCTTCCAATCACTTACATTCTATCAGGGAGGACCCGGCACTACATAGCGTGATATATACCTTCCAATCACCTTTGCATTCTATCGGGAGGACCCAGCACTACCTAGCAGCAGATAACCTTATAATCGCTATGTAGTCTATCAGGGAGGACCCCGGTCCACTACATAGCAGTGATATAACATTCCAATCACTATGTAATTCTATCAGGGAGACCCAGCACTAGCAGTGATATATACCTTCCAATCACTATGTATTCTATCAGGGAGGACCCAGCACTACGTGAAGGTGTATAGGGAGCTTAACACGTTTTGGTGTTTTGAAGTCTCGGTAATGGAAGACGATATTTAAGCAAATTATTAGCTTTTTTGTTGTTAGTGGACATCTCAGAAATGAATTCACTAATGCACTAATCACATAACCACCAGAAGGTAGTTGTATTGTATTGTTCAGGGTCTCTGCATCTAGTGAGACTTGGGGTTTCAGGCCCCTCAGGTAGCTTCATTTCCAAACTTTTTGTCCATTTAGATGTGCCTAGTCCCACTTTGGAGACACTCTGCATGCTGTCTGGACAGACATTCAGCACTAGTGTTGCCGTCCCAGAATGAGAATGGGTTTTTGTCTGGCTGTGGGGCTTAAGCTGGGAACACACGTGTAGATATGGCCAGATCGATGGCCGCATTGAGCATCGTGTGCACTCACGCCCATCTATCTGGCCCATATCATGTGTGGCCACCCCTGTTTTTGAGCCGAACCAATCAATTCCACACGAAAACAGGGATATCGGACATGACTGTAAACCACGATTGAAGCAGTGCTGTATTTCCAGCTCCTCTGATATCGGGCAGCAGCATGATTATGTCATCGCCCTGCTGCAGGAAACCTCGAACGGCTCCTATATCGAGCCATGTGTTCCCTGCTTAACTCTCATATTAGTAAATACTTGTCATTCTTCCTCTAGTAGTAAGATGTTGTCACCCCAATGCGGATCGCCTATTGATTTTCTGACTGAGGCTGCGGGCTAGTGGAAACTTGAACAGGGTCACATTTGGCCCCCGGGCCTGATTTAGGACATGCCTTATCTAGTTATTATTTATTCGATGTACTGTATCTTCTGGTCCCTAAAGTGCTAGGGTCCATATAGCAGCCACCCTAGAATGAGATCGGGGCTACCCCAGTGCAGATCGCCTATCATTGATTTTATGACTGAAGCTGCGGGTCAGTGGAAACTTGAACACACATTTACCCCCAGCACATGACTTATCTAGATCTTATTTTTTAGATGTACTTTATCTTCTGGTCTCTAAAGCTAGGCCCATATAGCAGCAACCATGTTGTTCAATGGTGAAGTGGACACTGTCTATTGACTACCAGAAGAGTCTATTGGTGAGATCCTTATGGTGTCCCAAAGAGTTTCTGCATCTAGTGAGGGTTGGGGTATCATGCCCCCGAGATAACCTCAGGAAGGTTCAATTCCATATGTTTTGTCAATTTAGATGTGTATAGTTCCACTTTGGGCACACTATTAGGGATGGACCGAACTGTTCGCCGGAGAACAGTTCGGCGGTGAACGAGCATGTTCGCCCATCCTCTCGCCGGCGGACAGTACGGGTGTTCGACCCGCCCCGTTCACCGACGAGAAGAAGATCTAAATTCTTCCTCCGGCAGGATCAGAACCTGCGAGATCGTGCTGGAGGAAGAACCTTTTCACTACAAGACCGGGCATAAAGTCGGTCTTGTAGTGAAAAATCCGGCTTGGAGCAGGAAGTGACGTCAGTGACGTCACATCCTGCGCCCGTAACCAGGAACAATGCGTTCCAGGCTGCGGTCCAAGGACCGGATGTGACGTCACTGACGTCACATCCGGTTTTTCCGATTCAAATTCCCCGCCTAGAGGCGGGGAATTTGAATGTGTCCACAAACAGGGCGGACGGCGGACTTATTTAAAAGTCCAACCCACCCGTTCGCGGACAGTAAATGGCGATGTTCGCCCATCTTTACACACTATGTGTATTGATTGGATGTACAGGCATTCACTAGTGTAGCCCCCCTAGAATGAGATCAGGTTTTTGGCTGGCTTTGGGGCTTACCCTCATATCATTCAATAGTTACTTGTCACCCATCCTCTAGTAGTGAGATCCCCAGTGCAGATCGCCTTTGCCTATCATAGATGTTATGACTGAAGCGTCGGCCCGTGGAAACTTGAACACAGGCCGCATTTACTCCCTGGACATGCCTGATCTAGATCTTATTAATTAGATGTTCTCTATCTTCTGGTCTCTAATGCGCTAGGGTCATATAGCAGCAACTATGTTGTTCACTGGTGATGTGGACACTGTTTATTGACTGCCAGAAGAGTCTTTTGGTGGGATCTTTATGGTGTCCCAAAGAGTTTCTTCTTCTAGTGAGGTTTGGGGTATCATGCACCTGAGAAAACCCCAGGAAGGTCCAATTCCACACTTATAAGGATCTCCACTTTGGACACACTATGTGTATTGATTGGATGTACAGGCATTCACCACTAGCCGCCCCAGATTGAGAATGGGGTTTTTGGCTGGGTCTGGGGCTTACCCTCATATCAATAGTTATTTGTCACCTATACTCTAGCAGTGAAAGGGTGTCACCCCAGTGCGGACTGCCTATGCATATTATTGATTTTATGACTTAAGCTGGGCATAGATTTTTGGCCGATTGACCACCATGTGCGTTCCTGCCAATCGGCTGGCGGTCGCTCGGCTGAAAATCGAGTGTGCTCACCTTGCAAGATCGACCAGGAATCTGCCACATGTCGGATTGCACAGTGATCCGACATGCCAATAAATACCCAGCCAATCCCATTACTTTGGATGGGATCAAAAGTAATGGGTGGCACACAAAAGGTGTCATCACGCATGGCTGATCTGCCAAGAAATTGTCAGCAAAACAACACTATGGCCAGTTTTAAGTAGATTTACCGCATTTACCTCCTACGCCGATTTTGGAGTCTAGAGATGGTCGAATTTTTCAACTTGCTAACTTTGTGAGCTGATTGCAAAGCCTCTGAACATGGTATCATCACCAAACTTGCTGGAGATGTAGAGAAGGGTTGTGGGAACATTTTGACATGTAGTTTTTGCATAAATTAAGTTACAAAAGAAAGTCAAAATTCCGATTTTCGAAATTTTGACTTAACTTTGAACTTCATTTGTGCAAAAACTATTTGTGTTAGAGACATACTTTCTTTTTTGGAGTATACCCCCATTTTGACTTTGCAATTAAGTCAAAATGTTGGACATGACTGATCTAGATCTTATTTGTTAGATGTACTGTATCTTCTGTTCTAGGGCTAGGGTCCATATAGCAGCAACCATGGTTCTCCATGGTAAGATGGACACTGTCTATTGACTAATAGAAGAGTCCATTGGTGGGATCCTAAAAAGTGACATGGCAATGGAGGAAACTGAACTACAAGTGTTAGGAGGCTCCAGAGAGGATCATGTGATCACTAACTTCTAAATGTTGATTCAAATGATGGTAAATGTAGGTCCATGACATTTGTAGTGCCATGCAAGTGTAGTGTGTGAAACCACTACCACGTGACCAGGTTCTTTAAGGTGGATGCCCTCTGCTCGCTCACCAGGTTCCGCACACAGACCAATAACTCCAAGGTCCACGCCAGCAGGTGGGGGCTATTTACAGCTTTTATTGAGGAATATGTACAGAGGCAGGAATGGGGTTCAGACATGAGGATTTACGTTCCAAACTGCGTTGGTCACGAGCTGCTGGACCAATGGCTGGGTGTTGAGGACCTTCTCAAGGGTTTAACGCTGGAGGCCTGTAGTTCTCTTCTGGAGTCACAGGAACAAATCAGGAACAAGCTGGGAGAAGCAGGAAAAGCCCAGAAGCTTCCAAAGGACTTCTATGTATGTCCTTGGAATGGGGCTGGCCTAAGGCCTGTTACTGGGCAGGACTATGTTTGTTACATTTTGGAGGGTAGGATTCAAGTACACACCCAGACATGAGTCATGGTACCAGCTTTTCGTAAACAACAGGTGTAACCCTTTACAGGGAAACACACACAATATAAAGTATATACAGCATAGATTACAGTTATGTGACCGTTTCTCGGACCACTACACATTTAATATCTAACAATGTTATCGTTTTGTAAGGTCACTTCATGGAAGTAAATCTGTTGTATGAGAGCAGCAGATGAGTGCAATGTGTTGTCATTGAATCACTACACATAAATACACATGACAGCCTATATTACCGCACATCAGTGTGAGTGTGGCCTCTGGCTTCTGATAAAAGTGTTAATTCCCTCCTTGCTTGACAAGAGGGAAAGGTCAGATTAAATTCAAACATGTCAAGCCTCTGGTGTCTCTTTCCGATGAAGAAAATGGTGAATTATACATTTTACACCAGAAAGAAATGGAGGGGAAATCATTCAGCGGGGAAACTTACTGCAACAACTGTCCAGGTGGAGATTTCTCTCAAATTGCAAAGTTCCTGTTAAGTCTACAGAACCAGAACTGATTGGAAAGCTTTCTAATGAGATACGATGAAAAAAGGTGGTTGTAATCCTCCGGCTTGAGGTAAACTCTTCTAAACAAATATGTAGGGATGGCCACAGTGTTTGCACGGCGGACAGTCTGCAGTCAACACTAGAGATGGTCGAATTTTCGACTTGCTAAATTTCAGAGCTGATTGCAAAGCCCCTGAACATGGTATCATCACCACGCTTGCTGGAGATGTAGAGAAGGGTTGGGGGAACATTTGAAAGAAAAAAGTATGTCTCTAACACAAATCGTTTTTGAATAAATTAAGTTCAAAATGAAAGTCGAATTTCCAGAATTTTCAACATTTTGACTTGACTTTGAACTTAATTTGTGCAAAACTTTTTTGTGTTAGAGACATACTGTTTCCTTTCAAATGTTCCCCCAACCCTTTTCTACATCTCCAGCAAGTTTGGTGATGATACCATGTTCAGGGGCTTTGCAATTAACTCTACCATTCGACCATCTCTAGTCAACACTGCATGTTCTATTGTCTTCTTCCGGTGAACAGTACGGGTGTGCGGCCATGTGAGTATTCTTCCGCGGGTGGATCAGACCTGCATGGATTAAAAAATATCCAAAGAGTCTGGCTCAGGATTGGGCATAGGGGGGACACCGATATAGTTCTTGCTACTTTTCTCTCATGCATACTACTGTTAGATGTATTAAGGTTGGTTAAGGGTGACACTATGTTGAAATCGTATATGTAAGGAGGAAACATGGGTCACGTAGGAGGTAAACTCCTGAGCTTGCAAGTCCACCTAGGGCATCAGTAACAGGAGCGGCAAGTTATCATATGTTAAACTAATGGCCTGATGCTAGGTAAATGTAGAGGTCTGCACGATTATATGGTCCAGAGGGGGACAATCATCGACAATGGTTATCACATGCACTCCTGTAAATGTGTCATTTTTGTCTTTTATTTGATGTAAAGTTCTGAAAAATGCTAATAAAAAGATAAAAAAAAAAAATCCATCCGGCAGAAGAATACCCACGCGGCCGGCGTCTGTCAAGTTCATTTTTTAGATCCCTGCACGGCTCCCCATACCGCACAAGGATCTAATAAGGTGCTGGCGGTGCGGTCATTCTTCCACCGGCCAGATCAGCCGCGCATGGATCTATAAAAGATCCGGCCAGTGGAAATATACCAACACCGGTGGCGTCTGTCAAGATCATTTAGTCGGTAGACGTCAAGGGACAAAGACACGCCGCTGGAGTTGATGGTTCGTCAAGTTCATTACTTAGATCCCAGCGCGGCTTCCCACTATCTGCGCATGCGCACAGTACAAGGATCCAATAAATATGATCTGCACAGTTGCTGGTGGTGAGGGTATTCTAACGCCGCCCAGATCAGCCGCACATAGGTCTATAAAAGATCCAGCCAGCGGAAGTTGGTGGTTTGCCATGAACAAGCGGACGTCACAGAAGTCCGATGGCAAACGGCCACGATGTTCGGCCATCGCTACAAATATTTCATAGGCATGAGAGCTATGTTCAGTATCCACCATGAAACTTTTTTTTGTGCAGGAGCTTCCTGTATCCGCTCTGCTCTCCCCCCATCACATCCCCGGCATCATCTATGAAAGCAGGAGTTGCCTCCTGACACAGAGGTCTATAGCATCACGCACGGCTCTTACTTTTCACTGATGCATAAGAGGCAGACCCGGAAGAAATCACTGGGCCCGCCGGTACACACCATCGCCGTGGGCTCATCTGGGATAGGTGTGTGTCCCGAACAAATTTTGTGGGGCTACATTTGGGGTAAACGCTCAGGAGGTTAATGTAACATCTCATGGCTGAGACTTACACGTGTCGGATTCCATGTCCAATCGATTCATCATCCGATCGATCCCGGCGATTCTGCCGGGAATCGCAGGTGTGATCAATCGGCCAATTAAGAGTATCCATCGCAGTATACCACCTTGTCCGAGCGGATTCCGTGTGCGATTCCACCTCCGATTCCACCTCACAAATGGCAACTCCCCCTGATCCGGGCAGAATCGGATGAGAAAGACCAACATGTTGGTTCTCCGTCGGATCCGATTCTGAGCCCCTGAACGATCGGACCTGATCGATCGGACAAGGTGGGCTGCATCCGATTCCGCCACGATCGTTTCGCGTGCACGCGCCCGGAATCGATCATGCCGGAATCCGGTGCGAATCCGACACGTGTATGGGGGCCTATACAAAAGAGTTGGGGTATACTACAGAGAAGAAAATATTGCCCTAATACAAATTATTTTTGCATAATATAATTTCAAACTGCTAGAGCAATACTTTTATCCTCAAATGTTGCCACAACCCTTTTCTACATCTGCAGCAATTTGGTGATAATACCATGTTCAGGGGCTTTGCAACCAGCTCACAAAGTTAGCTATTCAAACATCTCTATTACAGGTCTAATGGGTTTTTGTTAGAATCAGTTGGAACTATAGATTTACATGTGGCCCATTCATTCCATATTAAAGACCCGAAGCTGACACGTCCAATTGGTTTTTGTTAGAAGTTAATTGGAACTATAGCTTTACATGTGACATTTTCCCCATTGGAAACCCAATGCTCACATGTCCAGTGGGTTTTTGTTTTAAGGAAGTTGGAACTATAACTTAATATGTGACACTTACCTGATAAGAAACTCAATGCTCACATGCCCAATGGGTTTTTGTTTAAAGGAAGTCAGTTGGAACTATATTTTACATCAGACACTTCCCCCATTGGAAAACCAATGCTCACATGTCCAATGGGTTTTTGTTTCAAGGAAGTTGGAACTATAACCTCATATGTGACACTTACCTCATTAGAAACTCAATGCTTACATGTTCAATGGGTTTGTTTTAGAAGTAGGGTGGAACTGTAACTTTACATGTGACTTTACCCATTAAACACCCAATGCTTATATGTCTAATTGTTTTTTGTTAGAATTCAGTTGGAACTATACATTCACATTTGGCACTTTCCCCATTAGAAACTCATTGCTTCCATCTCCAATGGGTTTTTGTTTGAAGGAAGTCAGTTGGAACTTTATTTTACATCAGACACTTCCCCCATTGGAAAACCAATGCTCACATGTCCAATGGGTTTTTGTTAGAGGTCTGTTGAAACTATAGCTTTACAATTGACACTTTCCCCATTAGAAACCCAATGCTCATAGGTTTTTGTTAGAAGTCAGTTTGAACTTTAAATTTACATGTTTCACTTTATTCATTAAAAACCCATTGCTTACATGTCTAATAGGTTTTTGTTAGAAGTGAATTGGAACTATACCTGTGGCACTTTCACTTTTTACAGTTTTGTATTACAATTATACTTTAGAGAGAATTAGATTCCCCCTAATGCTGAATGGGTGCCCCCATTAGCTCCTTTACATACAGTGCTGCTTGAAAGTATGTGAACCCTCCAGACATGGTCACTGTTTGTGC
>CM070032.1:1386062-1400821 GCA_036250615.1 Ptychadena robeensis
TCTGGTATGCTCTGTAAAAGAGAGACCACAAAAATTGTGCCCCCCCCCCCAGCATACCAGACCCCCTGCTGGTATAGAGTCCTGTATACTCTAAAAAAGAAGGTCCACAAAAAGGATCAGGCATTGTGGGGGTGTGAGCGGGGGGTGATTATCCAGGGTTCCCCATTAACACCTCTGGACCCCTGGATTCCACCCTATTGAATGAGTACAGAGGTCCCAAAGACCTCTCACCCACTCAGAGGGGGTATTGAAAGATAAAGTCTTCTCTTGCACTTATTTTTCCTGTGCATTTTGCTATTTGTACTTAGTAATTGGTGAGAATATTTGTGGCTCTAACCCAGGTGGAAAGGTGCTTCATAATAGTATGTGAGAAATAGTCTCTAATGCCAATGCTCTGTATCAGGGGAAGGGAGTCCTCAACCCCGAGCCCAGTAGGGAATTAACATCTCTGTTTACATGGCAGAGATGATCTTTGCGGTCCCTTTGGCCTGAACGCTAGGCCTAACTCCCACAGATATGTGCTGGAAGATTACATAGGAACTGGTTCAGGTTAAGAGAGCTGGAAAAATGCCCAGGATTATCCTACCAATCAAATGTATAACCCCGATGACACCTCAGCACCTCCCCTGTACTGGGCAGAACCTCATACTGTACAGATGAAGTATTAACTCTCTCATTGCCTAACTGTATTTTATACCAGGTAAGTCTTCTCTTGTACATGTTTTTCCTGTGTGTTGCTAAATATGCTTAGTAATTAGTAAGAATATCCATGGCTCTAACCCAGGTGGAAAGGTGCTTTCTAATAGTACGTGAAAAAAAATTCTCTAATGCCAAGGCTCTGTATCAGGGGAAGGGAGTCCTCAACCCCGAGCCCAGTAGGGAAATTACACTTACATGGCAGAGATGATCTTTGCAGTCCTTTTGGCCTGAACGCTAGGCCTAACTCCCACAGCACCTCCCCTGTACTGGGCAGAACCTCATACTGTACAGATGAAGTATTAACTCTCTCATTGCCTAACTATGTTGCCCCAAGTATTTCAGACCAGGTAAGTCTTCTCTTGTACGTGTTTTTCCTGTGTGTGTTGCTATTTGTGCTTAGTAATAAGTGAGAATATTCATGGCTTTTACACAGGTGGAAAGGTGCTTTATAAAAGTACGTGAGAAATAGTCTCTTATGCCAAGGCTTTGTATCAGGGGAAGGGAGTCCTCAACCCCGAGCCAAATAGGGAAATTACACTTACATGGCAGAGATGTTCTTTGCACTCCCTTTGGCCTGAACGCTAGGCCTAACTCCCACAGAAATGTCCTGGAAGATGACAAAGAAACTGGTTCAGGTTTAAAGAGCCATTAAAATGCCCCAGGATTATACTACCAATCATATTTATAGCCTTATTGATACCACAGCATCTCCCCTGTACTCGGCAGAACTGTACAGATGAAGTATTAACTCTTTCATTGCCTAACTATGTTGCCCCAAGTATTTTATACCAGGTAAGTCTTCTCTTGTAGGTGTTTTTCCTGTGTTGCTATTTGTGCTCAGTAATTAGTGAGAATATTCATGGCTCTAACCCAGGTGGAAAGGTGTTTTATAATAGTACATGAGAAATAGTCTCTAATGCCAAGGCTATGTATCAGGGGAAGGGAGTCTTCAAACCCCAGCCCAGTAGGGAAATTACACTTACATGGCAAAGATGATATTTGCAGTCCCTTTGGCCTGAACGCTAGGCCTAACTCCCACAGAGATGTCCTCGAAGTTTACACAGGAACTGGTTCAGGTTAAGAGAGCTGGACAAAATGCCCCAGTATTATCCTACCAATCAAATGTATAACCCTGATGACACCTCAGCACCTCCCCTGTACTGGGCAGAACTGTACAGATGAAGTATTAACTCTCTCATTGCCTAACTATGTTGCCCCAAGTATTTTATACCAGGTAAGTCTTCTCTTGTAGGCGTTTTTCCTGTGTGTGTTGCTATTTGTGCTAAGTAATTGGTGAGATATATTCCTGATATATGTGTTTATAGTTTGTGTGGATAGAAGACATTCGCACGTACATCTTCCTTGTGTTGTGAGACATAGAAATTGTCTGAGAGTCGCTCCAGGCATACGGTATGCATTCAAACTCGAATGTGACATCATGAATATTAATGAGCCCTATGTTTTATATATGTTTTATCCTCTAATTAGATTGTGAGCTCCTACTGAGGCCAGGCACTGATGTGGATGTATCTGTGTGCCCTGCTAAGCTGTGCACAGTATGTCAATGTCATCTTCATAGTGGAAAGATTACATATTGTACATATTACATTACAGCAATTCAATCTACTCTTCGGTGATGGCATCGCTGTGTATTGTGTGTTGTGATAACGTTGTCGTCTTTAAAAATTTAATATTAGAAGTATGTCATGTTTTTATCATCATGAAATACCACGAGCCTTTGTTTTTAATGAACGTCTTAAATATTTTATATGTAAAATAATAATGGCTTAAATGTCAAATATTGTGTAACGGTGATTCCATTTGTCTTTCTGCTTTCTTTTTTTCTTTAATGTTCATCTAGTAATCCTGCCAATAACTTCCTGTCCAAGGTCCAGAATGGTCCTTCAATGTCCCGTATCTTTGGAGGGGCAACATCAGGGGCAGTCTGGGTACATATTTGACACCCAGGCTGCTCTTTTGCCTTCTCTGTTGGGCAGTGCTGTTTCTAGCCTTTCCGGGGGCCCTATGCAAGTTCACAGGGCCAGGGGTCAAGTGGACAGGGGGGGTGCTATTGGTGAAGTTCTGCCTCCCCATGAAGATCTTAACATCGTGAGCTGCCAACAGGGGGGGGGGGTCACAGGACATAGGAATCCATATTTGTATGGGTAGCTTAACCCTCAGGGCGGTTTGAGCTTTTCGCAGCATTTTTAATGGCACGAAAAGCCGTTATACCCGCAATCGCGGCGGAGTACACTGTACTTCGCCGTGCTTGCCGGCTCTCCGCCCAGCCCTCTACACACCTCTGGTGTCAAATAGACGCCGGCGGTGTGTGGAGAGGAGAGCGGCGCCCCCTCCATTAACATGGAGGTCTATGTGTCGGCGGCTCTTCTACAGAGCCACAGGCACACAGAGAGGCGGCGGTTGTGCCCGATCCCAGCAAGGGCACAGTTTGATCAGCGATCAAGCTGCGCCCGAACTGACTTCGGGCAAACCGCTAGGGAGGTTAAGCCTTGCCTGGGCAAAGTAAGTCCTGACCAATGGGAGCCCAGCTAGGAGACACTTTCCTGCCCAAAGGAGAGGGCTGTTTTTTATTGCTGCCACCAAGTGGTGGGTTTTAGGTGGTGCACTTGGTCCACCTGGTGTGGCTCTGTGTCTGTGATAGCCTCAGTTCATCTGTACTGCTGGATGACTTTCTTTGTGTTTTGTTTACTCTGTTTGATGAACTGATCTCCTTTTGCTGTGTATTTGGACTTATCTTCTGGTGTACCCCAAATAGCACACCAGATAAGTGATGAACAGCATAGGCCATATTTAGTGAATAATTCTACTAATATTCGATTCGATATTCGTGAATTTTCTCAATTAGAGTGTATGGCCATGAATATATTTGCAAATATTATCACAAAGTGATTGCCTTCAAAATGTATGGTCACATGTGGTATTATTGCGAATATAAAATCTCAATGCATGGTCATAAGCTTCCCAATGCACAATGTCACGAATATGCGACATTACGAAAATTCTCAAATAGCTGATATTCGTCTAATATATTCGCAACTGGAATATTCAAGCTCAATACTATACCAAATACCCTGCTGGCATAATTGGCTGTACTCTCCCACCGGACTATGAGGTGAGGGGTCAAAGTTTGGCTCTTTTACAATGTATGGGAGGTGGATCAAACAGCAACAGTGTTCACCAAGTGGACCAGGAACACAAAATATCAACGGCAAACCAAACGCCGGGAGTGAGTTGGACTCACTAACCAATAAGGGCTTGTTTCCACTTGGTCAGTCTCCCGCAGAGATCGCGGGAGATTGCGCCAATAAATTTCAGTGGGGTCACCTCCACAGCTATAGTTGGCCAAGATCAAGCGCTGATGCGGTGCAGCCCACTGCCCCTGATTGACGCTATTGATATAAATGGACACAGTTGAAAATCGCGTCTCCATCCGTGGATTCAAACCGCGGCACAGACCTGCAGGCAGGAAGTAGGGTGGCAAAATGTCCTGTCCCACCCCTCCCACTTCCTGCCCATAGAGAGTGAATGGGCACGTTTCTCCACAGCCAGGAAAAGGAAGGGATGGGACAGGACATCGCCCCTGAGCGGCCATAGAGATGAATGGATGCGGTTAAAAATCACGTCTCCATCCATGGATTCAAACCGCGGCACAGACCTGCAGGCAGGAAGTGGGGGGTGTGGCAAAATGTCCTGTCCCACTCATCCCACTTCCTGCCCATAGAGAGTGAATGGGCGTTGTTCTCCACAGCCAGGAAGTGGAAGGGGTGGGACAGGACATTTTGTCACACCCCTCACCTCCTGCCTGCAGGTCCGTGCCGCAGTTTAAATGACTGAAGATCACAGGGCAGGGCGCTACGCCAGGATTCAGACTGCTGCAAATTGCGAAAGTGGAAACAAGCCCTAATGGTCATCCTGAAGCACAGACCCACAATGATGATATGACTCTGTCACAATAACGTATTGTGACAGACTGTTTGTCTGTCACGGTGTAAATGAACCCATCAGGTGTATCCTGGAAGGAATCCAGGAATATGTTGGCCAACAACATTAGGTTGTTGTGCAGTTTTGTTTTGGGATTCTGGATTCTGGGGTGGGGGGAAGGAACTGGGTGGGCCTTCCCATTCCATCCAGGAACTACATCTGGTGGACATCAGGGAGGTGGCTGGGTGTGTCTCAACAAAAGAGACTGAAGCCACTCAGTCAGGGCTCCTCATGGAAGTTGGAGATGGGGCACACAAGTAGTGTGGGGCCCAGGCTTGCTGGAGCAGTTGGTACAGGGGGGCACACAGGGAGTGTGGGGCCCAGGCCTGTTGCTGCTGAGTAGCTGAGTGTAGGACACCGATTTATATTGGATGGTGCAAAGCCAGGTGGCTTGGCATTTTCTGGACTTTTTTATTTTGGAGTAAAATTAACCCACTGCGAGGGTAAGTTATATTTGGACTGTTTGTTTCACAAATAAACACGGGCAGGAGCTCTAAAAGGAGTGGATTGCTGTTTTGGGAGCACTGTTTGGAGCTGATCCCTCACAGTATGTAATAAAAATGTGAATGTTTCATCCTATAAAATGAATTATTATATTGGGGGGGGGGGTTAATGAAAAAACAAAAAAAAGAGAGATTTTTCCCATATTAAGAATGGGAACCAGAGGACTTTAAAGGCCAGCTCTGTAAATATCCCAAATCATTAAGGATATACAAATTACATGATATACCACATGACATGAGTTTACAAATCATCAATAAAGGTAGGTAAAAAAACACGTTGTGAATCAATTTAAAAAGCATTGAGTTTTAATGTCCATAAGTGAAATAAGATGTGCGCTGAACTGTCCTTCCTTCCAGTAAGGAATATGGATAAAGTGCTGGTGGGATCAAAGAGCTGATGGTATAAATGGGCCCCGACATATGTTTTGAGGGGCCCATCAGGGGGTCCCAATCAACGCTCGCAGATCCACACTCAAGACCTCTCAAGACCTCAAGAAGGTCTCAAGACCTCAAGAACGGAACAACTGGAGGAAAACTGAAGAACGGAGAGCCACCAGACAGAGCCACCTCATCAAGAGGAATGTCTCCGCTGGAATGATTTTCAAATTGGTTAAAAGACGGTGCTGGTTGAAATGTCCAAAATCCAGGAAGGGAAAAGGTGCTGAGGTCTGTAGTCCCAGAAGAATGAGGGGCTGAAGGTAATGGTGCTCAGTGTAGCACTGGGGAGCCACCAGACAGAGCCACCTTATCAAGAGGAATGTCTCCGCTGGAATGATTTTCAAATTGGTTAAAAGACGGTGGTGGTTGAAATGTCCAAAATCCAGGAAGGGGAAAGGTGCTGAGGTCTGTAGTCCCAGAAGAATGAGGGGCTGAAGGTAATGAAGTGTAGCACTGGGGAGCCACCAGACAGTGCCACCTCATCAAGAGGAATGTCTCCGCTGGAATGATTTTCAAATTGGTTAAAAGACGGTGCTGGTTGAAATGTCCAAAATCCAGAAGAATGAGGGGCTGAAGGTAATGGTGCTCAGTGTAGTACTGGGGAATTTCCCCATAGGTAGAAGTACTTGCTAAGTATCCTCCCTGGTGGTAGTGGGGGGGGGGAGGGGGTTAAGGAGGAACCAGAGAAGAAAACATATTAGCAGATAAATCGTCAGCTTTAAATGTGCAATTTTCACCTTTTATTGCCGTAAACCCTTAAAAAAAATTGGCTTTGAACCGCCAGTTTTTTCTTTCCATCACTTTAGAAAATGGAACATGAAATGATATTTAATTCTCTGATAAATAACTTTCATCTCTCCATGTCACTTAAACACAGGGAGAGAAAAAAATAGGCAAATGGCATCAATACAAAAAAAAATGAACTCATTTCTTTCAATAGTTTAATTTTACTTATCGTTGTGCGCGCTGTTTTGTATTCATACTTCTGAGAAACGCATTTACACTTCAAAACTCGTATTGATTATAGAGTAGAGGCGACTAAAATGCAGAGAAATCCCTGTCAGTAATTGTAAAGTTCTCAGTGATTTATCGCTCCTCGCGAATAAACGCCGTCTATTTCGTGGGGGTCGGAGAATGGAAGGCGATGCGGCCGCCTCGTCCGGTCGATGGAATTTGACAATTCGCGGGTCAACAACAATGGGCCGTTTATGAGGAACAAGGATATTACAAAGGAATACCGCTGTTTCATTTAAATTTTAAAGAACTCCCGCAAATCAATACTACATTTGAAAATTGATATTGATCACGTTGTGTGAAAAACATGTAATTTTCTTTTTCCGATCAATGAAACCAAGCTGAAATTATGTAACGCAACTATTTTTTTTATCCTCCCACAAACAATTCAAGCGGGTCGTCTATTGATGTATGTGATGGCTCTTCAATGGAAGTTTTATGCCTGGGACTAAAATAACTGGTTGTGTTAGAGCGAGCAATAGCCCCTCCCAAGCTGAGAGATTTACACATGGACCAATCAGCTCAGGAACAACTTGGGGTTCATTTGAGGTTCAATTTAAATTTGGGGGAACCATTGATACACTGATCTATTGATTGCTGTCAGAAGGGGCTGTAGGTTCAAGTATCTTAGAATGAGTGGGCAGAGCTGCTTTGCTGACTAGGTCCACCTCTACCTCTGTGCCTGTGATAGCGTCAGTTCATCTGTACTGCTGGGTAGATTTCTTAGTAGTTGCTTGCTCTGTTTATTCCACCGATCTCCTTCTGCTGTGTATATGGAATCCTCTTTTAAATTACTTCTTTAGCTACTCCATTGTATTAGACTGATCTTCTGTGCATGACCTCTGACTAAGTTTTTGCCCTCTCTTCTGTTGGTCGGTTCGCAAACTACCTCGGCCGATGTTCGATATATTGATAGCTGCCAGGGGGCTGTAGGTTCAAGTCACTACACTATCTTAGAAGACACCTCCCTACAAAGCTTTATTGTTGCCCCCAAATGGTGGGTTTTGGGTTGTGCACCTGGTCCATCTGGTGTGGCTCTGTGTCTGTGATAGCGTCAGTTTATCTGTACTGCTGGGTGGCTTTCTTAGTAGATTGCTTGCTCTGTTTATTCCACCGATCTCCTTCTGTTGTGTATCTGAATTACTCTTCTAAATGACTTCTTTTGCTACTTCATTGTTACGGCTCACCCCAGGAGCATGACAACAACTGGTAGGACACCCGGCAGCAAGGGGTCTAAGTGGAGGCGGTCTTCCCCCAGAGCCCCCTAATGGGAGATAGGACAGGACCCCTGAGGGGGCCCTGTGTTCTTTCCCGCAACCAGTCACCCAGGTCTCGCCGGAGAACCGGGTGCACCCACTATTGGGGTTATGCCTCTCAGAGGAAGAGGTCCCTATTTAGGAGGAGATTCAACGGGAGCGCTGGGTACCAGAGGGGTGAGCAGATAGAATCGTCAGGAACAAGCAGGGTCAGTAGGCAGGCGGCTATCAGGATAGTAGTCAGGGACGTAGACAGAGGTCGAAGTAGCCAGAGAACTTCAAAACGATTTAGCAAGCCGGGTCAGGAAACAAGAGTAACAACTATACCAGGTAAACACGGGCAGGAAGTAGACTGGTTCCAGCAGCACAATGTCTCTACTCACACGTGCCTTATGTAGTGGAGAGGATTGGAAAGCCTCTCCTCTGGGCGTGTGCTGCGAGACAGCCTGAGAAAATTAACCTCTTGTGCACCATTCTATGCAGGTTATGTGTAAGCAGACCTAGAGAGCAGGCTTGGACAGCGCGAGGAACGCAGGCGTGAGGAGAGACTGGCTGTGATTGGTTGGACCCGCGCAGGGTGACAGCGCTCTGGGTACAGCGGCAGACGTGGTCGGAACTAGTGGCAGGCCTGGCACAAGGTGGCAGAGCATGGAGAGCAGGTCTCAGGGAGTAACCGTGAAGGAGAGTGGAGACAGGATAACCAGCGAGGGTGCACCGGATTCAGCCGGCGACGGAAGGGAAGCCCTGCGAGTAGTGGGGTGACATTCATTTTATCAGACGGATCACCTGTGAATAACCTCTGACTATGGTTTTGGCCTACTCTTGTGCTTTTGTTTGGTCGGTCCGTGAACTACCTCGGCCAATGTTCGATATATTGATAGCTGCCAGGGGGGCTGTAGGTTCAAGTCACTATCTTAGAATATACTTCCCCGCAAAGCTATATTGCTGCCACCAAATGTTGGGTTTTGGATTGGGCACCTGGTCCATCTGGTGTGGCTCTGTGTCTGTGATAGCGTCAGTTCATCTGTACTGCTGGGTGGCTTTCTAAGTAGATTGTTTGCTCTTTTTATTGAACTGATCTTCTTCTGGGAAGTTTAAGAATTGATCTCCCTCTGGCATGACACTGCCGATGTGGCTGCACCTCAACATTTCTTTGTGGCTACAGTTATGACCTGAAGGTCTGAGAACTTTGCACTCCCTTAGTCAATGGCGGTTCACCATGAACACCTACCTCGGTCGATATTTGATATATTAATAGCTGTCAGGGGGGCAGTAGGTTCAAGTCCCTGCCCAAAGGAGAGGGTGAAGCTTCATTGCTGCAACCAACTGGGTGGGTTTTGGTGCACTTGGTCCACCTGGTGTGACTCTGTGTCTGTGATAGCAGCAGTTCATCTGTACTGCTGGGTGGGTTTCTTAGTAGATTGCTTGCTCTGTTTATTCCACCGATCTCCTATTGTTGTGTATTTGGAATCCTCTTTTAAATTACTTCTTTAGCTACTCCATTTTATTAGACTGATTACCTGTGCATGACCTCTGACTACATTTTTGCCATCTCTTCTGTTCTCTGCTGGTCAGTTCGCGAACTACCTCAGCCGATGTCCGATATATTAATAGCTGCCAGGGGGGCTGTAGGTTCAAGTCGCTACACTATCTTAGAAGACACTTCCTTGCAAAGCTTTATTGTTGCCACCAGATGGTGGGGTTTGGATGGTGCACCTAGTCCACATGTTGGGGCACTGTGATT
Source organism: Ptychadena robeensis (assembly GCA_036250615.1). Taxonomy (NCBI): domain Eukaryota; kingdom Metazoa; phylum Chordata; class Amphibia; order Anura; family Ptychadenidae; genus Ptychadena; species Ptychadena robeensis. The sequence goes on from CM070032.1 coordinate 1,395,719, forward strand.
ACGTCAGTTTATCTGTACTGCTGGGTGGCTTTCTTAGTAGATTGTTTGCTCTGTTGCTCTGAACCAATCTTCTTCTGCTGTGTATCTGGATTCCTCTTCCAAAGGACTTCTTTAGCTCCTCCTTTTTATTAGACTGATGACCTCTGACTATGTTTTTGGCCTACTCTTTTGTTTTCCATCAATTGGTTAGTGAACTATATCTGCTGACGTTTAATATATTGATGCCAGGGGGCTGTAGGTTCAAGTCACTATCTTAAACTTCCTTGCTCAAATGAGAGGGCAAACTTCATTGCTGCCACCAAATGGTGGGTAGATGGTGCACCTAGTCTACCTGGTGTGGCTCTGTGTCTGTGATAACGTCAGTTCATTTGTACTGCTGGGTGACTTACTTGGTAGATTGTTTGCTCTGTTTATTGAACTGATTTCTTTTTGCTGTGTATCTGGAATCCTCTTCCATTTAACTCTTTAGCTATTTATTGGACTGATTTCCTGTGTATGACCACTGCCTATGTTTTTGGCCTATTCTTCTGTTTTACCACATTGGCTACTACAATCATTGGACTGATCTTCTGTGCATGACTTGTGCATGACTTGCACAAAGCTGCTTTGGCTTTGGATTTACTCCCTGGGGAGTTTTATGAGTCTCTAAGCTATGATACATTGTGCGCTTCATCTCTGGGGGAAATTGAATTTGGTTAGGTGTAACATGTAGGCCAGGGTAGGCCAGGGTACCTACTTGAGTTGAAACTAGTGATGCCCCCTGAGACCATTACAGTAAGTGGTTTAGTTTCATCACACTTGCTGTCTAAAACCTATACATAGGGATGGACCGAACTGTTCGCCGGAGAACAGTTCGGCGGCGAACGAGCATGTTCGCCCATCCTCTTGTGGACAGTACGGGTGTTCGACCCGCCCCGTTCGCCGACGAGAAGAAGATCTAAATTCTTCCTCCGGCAGGATCAGAACCTGCGAGATCGTGCCGGAGTAAGAATCTATTCACTACAAGACCGGGCATCCGGCTTGGAGCAGGAAGTGACGTCAGTGACGTCACATCCTGCACCCGTAACCAGGAACTATGCGTTCCAGGTTGCGGTCCAAGGACCGGATGTGACGTCACTGACTAGAGGCCTAGAGGTGGGGAATTTAAATGTGTCCGCGAACAGGGCGGACGGCGGACTTATTTAAAAGTCCGACCCGCCCGTTCGCGGACAGTAACATCTCTACCTATACATGGATATTAGGCCACTTTAAAGCTCTTGCTTAATCTAAAGTTAGAAAACAAAACACAAAAACATCATAGAGAATATTTGTAGATCTATTATTGTTATTTTTCCGAAAAAAAATCCCTACAAGTAACTCAATCACTGACATTTAAAACGAATATTATTTTAAATTAACTTTTATTTATAAAGCACCAACATATTATATATCTCTGTAAAATATATAAAATTCACTTACCACAGGAAATGACCATTATTAATAATTACTACTGAATTTCATACTACAAAAAATAGCAAAATCTTTGACAAACCTATATCTAGAACGTGAAAATGAAAATATTTAAAAAATTGCTATGTTAATTTAGTTTAAAAATAATTATAATGAAGAACTATTAGCATATTTCTATTAGGAAAAATAACATACTGCAGTCTCCTTCCACTGCTTGAGTTAGTAAAATAGTCAATTAATAAAAAGACACATAATAACCCCACTGAAAAAAAATATATAACGTATTTTTCGGACTATAAGACCATAAAACGCATCCAGTTTTTAGGGCAGTAAAACCAGAAAGAAAAGATTTAATAAGTTTTCACAGGAGGAGGAGTGGGGCAGAAATCTGCAGTCTTCCCCCTCTCCTCTGCTCTGATCAGCTGTTACTGTGTCAGTGGGAGCTGCAGAGTGACTGCAGTTCCCACGGACACTGAGAGAGGGAAAGTTTGCCGTTCATCTCTCTCTCCATTGCCTAAGCCAGCTGGCGAGAGCTGGTGGGAAGCCAAGGTGCGACCACGGGCAGCCGGGTCGTACATTCTGACCATAAGACGCAGGCACTTTTTGCCCCCAATTTTGAAAAATACGGTATGTAAATATTTATAAACTTTAACTTGTTATTTCAAATCCAACTTTAACCTCCCTAGCGCACTGCCCGTATCGCGCCGTTGTACGGGCAATCGAGGCAGTGTACACAGTACACTGCCTGTCATTTCCTGTCTCCCGTCGCTGTTCTTATTCATTATTGACACCAGCTGCGTGAGAGGGAAAGCCGGCGCTCCTCCATTAACATGGAGGTGACGCGATCGGGGCGGTGCCGAAACCCCGGAAATGCTGCAGCGACGAAGACAATGAGTGAAGACAATCGCTGCAGCTTTCCGGGGAGGCTTTGGGTCTCCTCGATGCCGGCTTCCCGTGCGGTTGAGACGACCCTGAACGGCGCACGAACAGGGTTCGTCACAACCGCTAGGGAGGTTAAAAAAAAATAATATGTCCAAGAATATTTAATTTCCTTTCAATTATGATTTTTTTAAAAACATCTGGAATAAAAAGCTTTTTTTGTCTGAAGTTGACCTTAACGCTAGTGTTGAGCTCGAATATTTGAATATATTCCATGAATATTGGCTATTCGAGAATTCATTAAATATTTGCAATCTGGAATATTTGCCATATTTTGCACCGGGAAGCTTTATGGACATTTACTGTGAATATATATTCGCAATGCTACTATTCATTTTGAAGTTTATGGCAATGTGAATGCATTGCAAATATTTGCGATTAAACATTCGTGAATATTTGAAATTGCGAATTTTGAATCCAATATAAGTAGAATTATTTACGAAATATTGCAAATTCGAATAATGGAAATTTCCTATCATACTTGCCGAAATATTCTTTTCCTGACGCACTCCATGTCAGCATACACAATGAATATGCTGACACGGAGCCATCAGGAAAACGGAAAATTCCTATCATACTTACCGTAATTTTCCTTTCTGGACGTGCTCCATGTCAGCATATTCATTATGTATGCTGACATGGAGCCGTCAGGAAAATTCCTATCATTCTAAAGGCCCCCATACACGGGTCGGATTCCGACCGGATTCCGGGCGCGTGCACGCAAAACAATCGTGCCGGAATCGCGTGCAGCCCACCTTGTCCGATCGTTCGCGTCCGATTGATCGGGGGCTCAGAATCGGATCCGACAGAGAACCAACATGTTGGTCTTTCTGATCCGATTCTGCACTCATCAGGGGGAGTTGCCATTTGGGAAGTAAGTAATCGGACACGGAATCGTCTAGGAATCCGTGGGACAAGGTGGTATGTAGCGATCAGATACTCTTAATTGGCCGATTGATCGGAGCTCCGATTCCCGCTGAGATCGCCGGAATCGATCGGATAAGTGATCAATCGGCCATGGAATCCGACACGTGTATGGCTAGCTTTACCGTAATTTTTCTTTCCTGACGCGCTCCATGTCAGTATATATTTATTGTGTATGCTGACATGGAGCCATTAGGAAAATGGAAATTTCCTATCATACTTGCCGTAATATTCTTTTCCTGACGCACTCCATGTCAGCATACACAATGAATATGCTGACAATGGAGCCTTTAGGGAAACTGAAAATTCCTATCATACTTACCGTAATTTTCCTTTCCTGATCCATGTCAGCATACACAATGATATGCTGACTGGAGCCAATCAAAAACTAAAAATTTCATCATACTTACCTAATTTTCCTTTCTGGGCGTGCTCCGTGCCAGCTATCCGTTATGGTAATGCTGAGATGAGCCCTCAGCAAAATTCCTATCACCTATACCAGTAATTTTCCTCTTTCTCTGACGCGCTCCATTCAGTATATATTTATTGTGTATGCTGGACATGTAGCCTAGGAAAACGGAAATTCTATCATACTGCCGTAATATTCTTTTCCTGACGCACTCCATGTCAGCATACACCACTGGTTCCCAAACGGGGGGCGCAAAGGATTCCAGGGGGCGCTGACACACTCATTCGTAACCTGTTTTTGAATAGGGAGGGGGGGCTCGATAATTTTTCTAAATTAGAAAGGGGGCCCCTGGACGGAAATTTGACCACTGGCATAACACAATGACTATGCTATTGGAGCCGTCAGAAAATGGAAACTTCCTAATGATACTTACCATACAATTTTTGCTTTCTGAAGTGCTTCATGTCACATTTCATTGGTAGGCTGACATGGACCTTTAGGGAAACTGAAATCCGATCTACTACCGTAATTTTTCCTTTTTCCTTTCCTGATCGCTCCATGTCAGCAATACACAATGATATGCTTACATGGCGCTCAGTACACGGAAAATTCCTATCAGACTGCCGTAAATTTTCCTTTCTGGACGTGCTCCATGTCAGCATATTCATTTGTAATGCTGACATGGAGCCGCAGGAAATTCCTATCATTCTTACCTGTAATTTTCTTCCTAGCGCATACACATGCATACACAATGAATATGCTGACATGGACATGGGGCCGTCAGGAATACAGAAAATTTCCTACACTCTTACCATAATTTTCCTTCCTGACTCGCTCCCATGTCTCATACCCAGTGTTCCGCAAACCGGGTGCGTCAAAGGTAGTCAGAGGGCACTGACACTCATTCTTAAACTGTTGTTGGAAAGGGGGGGGGGGGCTCGGTAATGTTCCTAAATAGACAAGGGAAAATTTTGGACCCTGCATACACAAATGAACATGCGAACATGGCCATTAGAAATGCCTATGCTGCTCATCCATACTTTTTTTCTTAGAGAAAGGTGTGGAACTCACTCCCCTCCCCTGGCTCGCCCTACCCACCCCTAGGACCGGCCCCCTAAACGGGGGGTCCCCCTCCATAAATATCTACTATTGGGGGAACGGAGCACGTCGCCCACCAGCGCAGGGCCGGTGCGGGCGCCGCCCGCACTCCCTCCGGGAGCGCCGCTCCTCTCTCCCTCAGGACGGCTAAGAACTCCAGTCCCCCTAAAGAGAAAGGTTCTCTCCAGCATGGAACTGGGAAGAGACGCCCGTCCTAGGGCACACCGCCATAACAATGGGAAGCGCTGCACTGCCCTGGCCACCTCCCTTTCTTTCTGCACTAA
>CM070032.1:1402230-1418345 GCA_036250615.1 Ptychadena robeensis
AACATGCTATGTTCTCCGCGAACTGTCCGCCGGGCGAACTTTTCGGCCATCACTAGTCATGTGTCATTGTGTGAATGGAGTGTTAGGTATCCTGAAAAGAGTCCGGGATATTATTGACCAGCACCATTAGGTTGCTGAATGTGCTTTGTTTTGTTTTCTTAAAGGGCTCCCGGACTCTGGGATAGGGAGGATGGAATTGGGTGGGCCTCCCTATTCCCCCAGGGTCCACTAAACAGTAAACACCTGTTTGCCAGGTGTGTCTCCACAAAAGGACACTGAAGCTACTCAGTCAGGGCTCCCAATGAGGTTGGAGACAGTGCTGCTAGGTGCAGCAAATACAGGGCACACAGTGAGTGTGTGGCCCCATGCTGGTGGCTGCTAGGAGGCAGGCCATTAAGGTTCCTTAAAGCTAGCCATACACGTGTCGGATTCCATGGCCAATTGATCACTCCCCCGATCGATTCCGGCGATTCTGCCGGGAATTGCAGGTGTGATCAATCGGCCAATTAAGAGTATCCATCGCAGCACACCACCTTGTCCGACGGATTCCGGGACGATTCCGTGTCCGATTGTCCACCTCACAAATGGCAACTCCCCCTGATCTGGGCAGAATCGGATCAGAAAGACCAACATGTTGGTTCTCTGTCGGATCCGATTCTGAGCCCCTGAACGATCGGACCTGATCGATTGGACAAGGTGGGCTGCATGCGATTCTGGCACGATCGTTTGGCGTGCACGCGCCCGGAATCGATCGTGCCGGAATCCGGTGGGAATCCGACACGTGTATGGGGGCCATAAGAAAGGAACCATTGTTTGATTGGTGCCAAGCCAGCAGGCTTTGTATTTTTGGGATTTGAGTGAGTTATGTTTGGGCTGTTTGTGTGCTAATAAACACGGGCAGGAGCCCTAGAAAGAATCCTTTTTCTTGTGAATATCCTTCATTTGCAGATGCCGCTTGAGCTAAACCCCCACACCAGATACCTAATTTTATCTACAAAAACAGGGAAAACGTATTGACTCGAGTATAAGACGAGGGTGGGAAATGCATTGTGGAGTTTTCTAAATGAGAAAGCACCATTGCCCATAGGAATGAATCAAACAGATGAATCTTGGGGCTCGTTTCCATTATACGTCGGGACCCCCTCTGCAAAGCGTATTGCTAAGCTAGGGAATCCCGATGTAGCACTTTAACTTACATGTACAGAAGATGCCATGTTTACTCGACTATGTTGAGACTTGCATCGGCGAACGGCTTGGCACAGTGAAGAACGAGCATCCACTGAGCAGGTAAGTCTATGTGCTACGTCGGGATCCCCTGAGGGGTCCTGACGTATAATGGAGATATAGCCTTAGTGCCACACCCTCAATAAAATATATTGACTCGAGTATAAGCCGAGGGTGGGAAATGCAAAGTCAGATAATGGAGTTTTCTAAATGAAAAGAATATAGAGAAAGCACCATTGCCCCTAGGAATGAATCAAACAGGTGAATCTTAGGGCTTGTTTCCATTATACGCTGGGACCCCTAAGTTTATTGCTAGGCGGGGAGGCCGATGTAGCACTTTAACTTACATGCCCAGCGGATGCTGTGTTTACTCGACTACGTAGAGCCTTGCATCAGCGGAACGGCTCAAAGACTGAGCATCCGCTGCGCAGGTAAGTCTATGTGCTACGTCGGGATCCCCTGAGGGGTCCTGATGTATAATGGAAACATAGCCTTAGTGCCACACCCATAATAAAATATATTAACTCGAGTATAAGCCATGGGTGGGAAATGCAGATAATGGAGTTTTCTAAATTAGAAAATATAGAGAAAGCACCATCGCCCTTAGGAATAAATCAAACAGGTGAATCTTAGTGTCACACCCTCAATAAAGTGAAGAGAACACAGGTTTATTGTTAGAGTGCTGAGATATGATCTACTTGCCGAAGATCTCGAATATAGCGTTATATCTTCTTAATGTCGAATATTCAAGATTCTGGGAAAGTACCATGCATTGAGCATGCAAAATTTGCATGTACAAGTGCCGATATTCACAAAGAACTCACTAAGAAAGACTTCTGTGTTGTTTCATAAGATTACACTGCAACTGCAATTTCACATTCTGCCACTAGATGCCGCCATGACAACACACATTGCTTCTGCAATAAATCGCATTACAAATGCCAATATATCAGAGGAGATCTCGAATGTGAGAATAGTAATGAGCGGCTTAGGCAAGATACTAACCTCCCTAGCGGTCATGACGAACCCCGAACCCAGTCATGCAATGAGTCATCCCATGACCGCTAGAGATGGTCGAATTTTTTTTCAAAAATTCGACCATTTCGACGGTTTCGACTTAATTGCAAAGGCCCTGAGCATGGTATCATCACCAAACTTGCTGGAGATGTAGAGAGGGGTTGGGGGGTATAATAGAAAAAAGAAAGTATGTCTCTAACACAAATAGTCTTTTCACAAATTAAGTTCAAAGTCAAGTAAAAATTTTGAAAATTGGAATTTCGACTTTAAGTTTGAACTTAATTTATGCAAAAACTACATGTGCTAGAGCCATACTTTTTTCTTTCAAATGGTCCCTTAACCCTTCTATACATCTTCAGCAATTTTGGTGATGATACCGTTTTCAGGGGCTTTGCAATCAGCTCACAAAGTAAGCAAGTCGAAAAATTCGACCATCTCTAATGACCGCTCCACATCCTTGAAAAGCTGCAGCATTTTCAGATTGCTCCGATCAGGTCACTGTGACGCCAAAGGGGCGGTGGGGGGCCACGCCATTGACCTCCATCTTAATGGAGGGGCGTCGGTCTTCCAGCCCACTTTACCGGCTTCATTGATGATGCCGATGACATGGACAGAGGCAGGAATTTCAAGTGAATTGTACTCTGCTGCCTGTATCGCCCGTACTGTGCGGAACGCTAGGGGAGGCTTATATTCGATTCGATATTGGTAACTAGAGATGGTCGAATTTGTTTTAAAAAATTTGACCATTTCGACAATTTCACGTTAATTGCAAAACCTCATCGCACTCAAGGCTTCAGGACTTCTCTAGGGCCGCTCAGTAGGAACTCTCTCCCTCGTCCCATTAGACTTGCTCCTACTTTTTGGCACTTTTAAAAAAGCCCTAAAAACCCACCTCTTCAGTCTGGCCTATCCATCTTCTCCCCCCTAACATCACCACCATGCCAGTCCCATCCCCCCACCTATTGTATACCTTGTTCCCCAACCTATTAGATTGTAAGCCCGTCCGGGCAGGGTCCTCTACTCCTCCTGTGTCATTACCTGTACCTGTGTGTTATTGTGTGTTGTATCTCCACTCTAATGTATTGTACAGCGCTGCGTAATATGTTGGCGCTATATAAATAAATGATAATAATAGTAATAATAAAAAACCCTGAACATAGTATCATCACCAAACTTGCTGGAGATGTAGAGAGGGGTTGGGGGGTATACTACCAGTAAAAAAGTATGTCTCTAACACAAATAGTTGTTGCACAAATTAAGTTCAAATTAAAGTAAAAATTTCGAAAATTGGAATTTCGACTTTAATTTTGAACTTAATTTATGCAAAAGCGACATGTACTAGAGCCAAACTTCTTTTTCTCAAATGTTCCCACAATCCTTCTCTACATCTCCAGCAATTTTGGTGATGATAACATGTTCAGGGGCTTTGCAAGAAGCTCACAAATTTAGCAAGTCGAAAAATTCGACCATCTCTATTGGTAACGACGAAATTGAAGCGTAGGGGTATGCATTGTGAAAATATATTTGCCATGCATTGCCATAAGCCTCCTACTAGAGATGGTCGAATTTTTAAAAAAAAAATTCGACCATTTTGACGGTTTCGACTTAATTGCACAGCCCCTCATCACCAAACTTGCTGGAGATGTAGAGAAGGGTTGGGGGGTATATATACAACAAAAGAAAGTATGTCTCTAACACAAATCGTTTTTGCATAAATTAAGTTCAAAGTCAAGTAAAAATTTCGAAAATCGGAATTTCGACTTTAACTTTGAACTTAATTTATGCAAAAATGACATGTGCTAGAGCAACATTTTTTTTTTCAAATGTTCCCACAACCCTTCTCTACATCTCCAGGAATTTTGGTGATGATACAATTTTTTAGGGGCTTTGCAATCAGCTCACAAAGTTAGGAAGTCGAAAAATTCGACCATCTCTACCTCCTACTGCATAATATCTTAAATATTTGAAATTGCGAAAAAACCAATGTGCAGACAGCCGATATTCGTCGGTTATGATTGCACTTCGAATATTTAACATAAATGTGTTGAGCTTGAATATATGAGATTTTCAAATATTTAGCTTGAATATCGACATTTAATGAATATTCGTGCACATGTCATGGAATATCTGCCGCCATTGCGATTTCTTGTGCTTCCTTCATTGCCGTGCGATTGTTTTTGACAGAATATCCTCCCAGTCGAATATCCGAGCTCTATTGACTTGCATGCATTGGACACATGTCCATAAACCAGGATTACGAATTTAGAATTAATCCCCCTAGCGCTTCTGACGACTCCATCTCGTCTAGCACTTTCTTGTCAGAATTGCGGTCCAGCTAAACTCAGATCCCCGGCAGCAGCACATACTCACTGTTCTGTGCTGTCCCGGGGGGATCTGGTGCTCTAAGCTGGCTTCTTTACTGAAGCAAGCCAGCCGACGTCACCCCTCTCCCAGCCCAATTTGCATTTGAATGTCCCGCGGGGGGAAGGACATTCATATGCACATTGGGTTATCTCCAAAGAGCTCATCTGGAAAATCACCCCCAGTGTCATTTCAAGATGTGCTCTTTGAAGTTAACCCTTTCAGAGAGTTCCAAATGGCTTGTATTGGATACAGTGATAACTGTATCCAATACAATTCAAAGTAAAACAAAACACATTTCCAATTAAAAATGTTATTATAAACAAACATAAATACTGTTTTGAAATTGTTTATACCAAATAAGTATCCAAGAGATTTTTTCATTCAAATGATACATTTGATATATTTTTATATATATATATATATTTTATATATATATTATATATATATATTTATATTTTTTATAATAATTGAGTGTTTCAAACATTATTATATTCAGGATGTCTATTAGACCCTTGTACGGACAGATTTTGGGAAGTTACAGGCCTACAACACAAGAAACTAATTCCATTGAAGTCTATGGTGCGCTTCTGGTACAGAAATCTGGACCTTGCAAGAGCGCTAGGGAGGTTAAATATAATTGCGAGTATTCGCGAGATTACACGAATTTGAATATCGCCTAGTCGCTCATGACTTCTTCTATCCTACTTTCTTCAGCTGCGTTTTTTTTACTTTAAAAAATAGATCCTAAAACTTTGAAAAATGAAATCTGTAAGGTCAGCATGCTTCCTGGTTGAAGAATCTTCCCAGGCCGCGTAAGTGATGATTTCTGTTCTGACAGAAGAAAACTCATTCATACACGCTCAGACAATGTTCATCACCGGGACTCGGATAGGAGTGCTCCAGTCTCCGGAGAAACGCTTGAAATTAGTCCGGTTCTGTTCATTTCTCCCCAGCCGCCCAGCGCAGGAGAAGAGAAGATATTGCAGCTGTCATTCTCTCTGCCAATAGCCAGGATGTATGGGAGCACCAAACCGTACATCACAATAATAATAATCATTGCAGGGAGGAAACTCTTAAAAATATTTAAAACACTACTCAAATTAAGTCCTCCTCTCAGTTCTCCTCACCTAAACATGGAGAAAGTCCTTTCCAGAGATGGTCACCAAATTTGGGCAAAATTTCGACTAGCTGACTTCATTTAAGCATTTTAAAAGGACGGGCACAGGGGGGGGGGCACCTTGTCTTGTTATGTCACTTCCTGTAAGCAGAAACTTACAGGAAGTGGCTTTGTGGATCCATGGCATGTCACTTCCTGTAATAAGAAACTTACAGAAAGTGACAAAGTAGATTTCCAGGGCCGCTGTAAGGTGGGTACAGGGGGCACTACCATCCCAGGCCCAACCATCTAGGTCTTCTCTGCGGACCCATGCTCCCCTCACAGCGTGCTGGCAGTGGCATCTGCATAACAGCCAGAGGAGAGAGACCTGCAGCGTCTAGTACTCATCTGAGTAGCTCACTAAAAAAGTTATGTGCACCCCTAGGTAGGCATCCTCTGGAGCCCTCAGACCGGAGGGTGGGAAGGGTGGTGCTAGTGGTAGGGGGCCACGAAAAAAATTACCTAGTACTGGGCCCTGAAATTTGTGATGGCGGCACTGGCTACTTTCGCATTCCAAAAGCAGGGAAGTGAGGAGGAAGGGGGCGTAACTTTCCCATCTAACTTCCCACCACACTTATGGCTTAAATGCTGTGAGTAGAAGCGCTGGTGCTTTCAATGAATGGACACATTAACATGATTGGGTAGTAGATGGTCGAAAAAAAGTTAATTCAATTTGATTTACATTTCGGGTTCCCAATCCAATTTTGATTCGTTTGCGAAATTTAGATTTTTCATGCGAATTCATTTTCAACAGCAAATGTTTTACTTCATTTCGAAATGAGCTTTGAGTTTTAATGTGATCTGGAATATAGTACGATATTTTCATAATGGCGATTGTTTGAGATTCTGGGGTATAATGCATTGCGTTTCCAATATGCACATGTACAATTGCTAATTTGCGCAATAAAGGTAATAAATAACCTTAGAGATGCACTTGTACATGCGCAAATTGTAAACACAATGCATAATACTTTCCCCAGAAGATATAGCAATATATTTAAAAGTATTGCAATAAAAAGTGCGGATGTTTACAATATTTGCAATCAAATCAATATAACATATTTTTAGGTTGGTTCTAGTAAAATTTTGTAGATGATTTTTTAGTTTTTCGTTGAAAAGTCGAAATTTCATTGCAAAAGTCGTAAGTGGACATCACTGATTCTACAGAGGTTCAGATACTGATGCCAGTGTGAATGACCTGATGTTTCTAGAACCAGACCATGAATGAAACCACAGGTATATTAACATAGCCAAGCCTATGACATTAAAGGACTTTTCTGTCCTCCTCTTTCTAGAGCAGTAGACATCTGGTGGTTTATCCATGCAGCACTTTTCTGGGAGCCCAGGGTTAATTCTCAATAAGTCCAACCTCAAGTAGGTTGGCCAACACTAGTTGTCATTAAACCCATTAGAGAACTGGCTTTGGATAAGCAGAGCAATGCCTGAGATAATGCTTCAAGAGCATTGGTTAAAGCGGACCTACCACCAGGAATCTATGTTTTCATTAATGGCACTAGAAGTGCCAATAATAGGGAGGAATGCAGTGAAAAACCCCAAAAACTTACCTGTAATGAGCAATTTAGTAATATAATCAGGCATTCCTGTTCACTTCCTGGTTAATGGAGAAAGCAGGACCCGGCAGAACGTCACAGCAGCACGTGATTTTTCAGTGTAAATCCAACACATGGTGGTGCAATATCGCGGGTGGCCACTGGGGGCGTTCAGTGATATTCTATGGCAAAGCAGCTCACTGAAAAATCACGTGTTGTGACGTGCTGCCGGGTCCTGCTTTCTCCATTAACCAGGAAGTGAACAGGAATGCCTGATTATATTACTAAATTGCTCATTACAGGTAAGTTTTTGGGGTTTTTCACTGCATTCCTCCCTATTATTGGCACTTCAGGTGCCATTCATGAAAACATAGATTCCTGGTGGTAGGTCCGGTGTTTGACAGGTGTTTGCTTCTATTGATACCATTTGATTGTTGTGTCTTCAATAAGGTAGACCCAACAATCGATTCCGGCACCATCTCTTCAGCCGAAAATGCAGGGATGGGGCAGACATAGACCTCCATGTTAATGGTGGAGCATCAGTTTGCCAGCCCACATCGTAAGCATCAATGATGATGCCAGCTATGTGTATAGGGGAGGGAGGGGAACACTCTGTTATGTACTCTGCTTTGATCGCCTGTACCGCAACATTGAAAACGATGCATGGGAAATGGCCTGTCACCCCCTTGGGGGGTCATTTACGACCCCATTACCAGTCTTTCATGCTAAAGCCTGAGAACCTAAAGGCCTGGTGTTGCGTCCAACAGTTGGTTGTGAGTTTTCCGTGTACATGAGTCCTAAGTTGTTAATTTACTTTTATCTCTTCTATCGCTATTGTATCTCAGGAACTACTTTTATCCTGTTCCTTAATTTGGAAATTAATATCTCCAGATTAGAAATATGAAGTGTGAACGGCCTGCCCGTATTTCTCCCCAAAGCATCTGGATAATTTCACATTAAGCCCGAACAATGAATAAACATGTGATATTTAGCAGGGTCAGCACAAGAGCAGAGCACACATCCCATCCCCTTAAGCACAGCCGAGCTATCGCTCTAAGTCCACACATTAGCGCTCTCATTGGGTGCAAATAACCTTAAACTTTCTTTTCTTCATTTTTAGAACAATTGCTCAGCAAAAATCCACTCGTCCCCCAGCGTACAGCGTGCTGGATCCGAAAATGAACCGGTGAAGCTAATTTTACAATGCCCAGTGGAAGGGTATTCCTTATTAAAGAAGATTAATGCTTACAATTTTGTAAGCAATTTGGGAAAGTTGGGGGGGGGGCGGAGATAGCATCATTGTAACTTGTATCTTGTAGCATTGATGAGGTGATCCCTCTGGTTTTTAGGTTTTGTCGACAAGACTCGATATCATGGCGTATAATGACTTCCCTGTAGAGCAGTGGTTCTCAACCTGTGGGTTGGGACCACCTTGGGGGTCGAACGACCAAGTTCTCTGGAAGCATCAGAGCTGCTCCTTACATGGGAAATATAAGGGAGGGGACATTGCACTTACCTGGAAGTGCTGGAATTGACTTGCAGAGTGTAACTTCCTGTATTTAGAACATACCTGTCAACCCTCTTGTTTTGGCCGGGAAAGTAAAATTTTTATGTGGCTTTCCCTGGTAAAAGCCCGATTTCACAAAATCTCAGATTTTTCCTGGGATATTGAAATCGGGTGGAGGTAGGAGGGAGGGGGCGTTACTCTCCTTCCTAAGATCCCACCCTGCACATCATCTACAGGCGGGGTGGGAACTTAGGAGGGAGAGTAACGCCCCCTCCCTCCTACCTCCACCCGATTTCAATATCCCAGGAAAAATTAAACCTAAGTAAAGCCCCCCATACATCTTTAGATCTCTCCATACAATTCCCTTTAGATCTACCAACAACTATGTAGTGCCGGGTCCTCCTGATAGAATTTCATAGTGATTGGAAGGTATATATGCAAGTGCTATGTAGTGCGGGGTCCTCCATGATAGAATACATAGAGATTGGAAGGTATATCATCAACTGCTATTGGTAGTGCCGGGTCCTCCTGATTAGAATTGTGATGAAAATACATAGTGATTGGAAGGTATATTATCACATGTTATGTAGTGTGCCGGGGTCCTTCCCTGATAGAATTTACATAGTGATTGGAAGGTTAAGAGTATTCACTTGTATGTAGTGCTGGGTCATCACTGATAGAATACATAGTGGATGTGAGAAGGTATTATATCACTGCTAGTGTAAGTGTTCGGGTCCCTCCCTAGGATAGAATACATAGTGATTTGGGAAGGTATAGTATCACATGCATATGTAGTGTCGGGTCCTCCATGATAGAAGTAGAATACATAGGGATTTGGAAGGTATATATCACTTGCTATGCTTACTTGCTGGGTTCCTCCCCTGGATAGAGATACATGAGTGATGGAAGGATATATATCACTGCTAGGTGTAGTGCGCAGGGTCCTCCCTGATAGAAATTACATAGTGATTGGAAGGTACTATATCACTGGCTATGTAGTGCTGGGTCCTCCCTGCTATAGAAGTACCATAGTGCATTGGATGGTATATATCACATCTTATGTAGTTGCCGGGAGTCCTCCCATGATAGAATAATAAGTGATTGGATGGTATATAATCACTGCTATGTAGTGCCGGGTGTCCTCCCTGAATAAAGATAATAGTGATTGAAAAGGTATGATATCACTGCATATGTAGTGCCGGGTCCATCCCTAGGATAGGAAGTTTACATAGTGATTGGAAGGTATATATCACTGCTATGTAGTTGCCGGGTCCTACCTGATAGGAATACATGATGTGATTGGATGGTATATATACTGCTATGTAGTGTCGGGTCCTCCCTGTTAGAATGACATAGTGATTGAAAGGGTAGATATCACGGTATGTAGTGGCTGGGGTACCTTTTCCCTGATAGAATACATAGTGGATTGGAAGGTATATTCACGCTATTGTAGTGCCGGGTTGATAGAATACATAGTGATTGGAAGGTTTAGAAAGGTCATCATATTACATGGTTTTGGTCAAACAAAAGCTGATTGTACAGGAATTGTATGGTAAGATTGTAAGGTATATGAGGGGCTTTAGGTAGAAACTACATAGAAGGGCGAGGACTTTTATCACCCGATACCGGAAGTGACGTCACAAGGGAAACTCAGGATACTCAATGAGTACCAGGGCAAGGTTGTAAATCTCCCCTTCATTGAGATATTACATGGGGCCTGGTGGCCATCACCACATCATAACCCATAGCTGAAACATCCTGAACTCTATTCCAATCATTTACAAACCTCCTCAGATACGAAACAGTTAACGTCGGAAGATTCCTGGAGGGCCTAGGAGCAGAAAACTTGCCCATCCAGCAAAGTGTCGATCTGTTTGTTTCCCTCCAATCACCGCCAGTATTGTCCTACTAACTTGTGAGATAACCAGAGTCTCCTAATGAGCTTTTAAAGACTTCTGCGAGGTCCATAACCAAACAACATATCTCAGCGTTTCGAGATAAAGAGGAAAGTGATGACATATTAGTTAGCCTCTGGGATGCGGAGGCTGCTCCGGGGTCCCCGATGGTTTGCCTGGCTGCAGATCTTCTCACAGAAAACATCCATCAGCAGTAAGAGGGTTTCTCCCAAAGGGGAGGAGAAAACAAGTTCACAGTTCTGTGTAATCAGGGAAAAGACATTAATGAGAATAAAATATAATAGATAATTTAAGAGGATTAAGAACGGAATTTATTGTTTCGCCTCTGCCTTGGGAGACTCTTCCAACTAACATTAAAAAGCTTTTTGCTACGTGGCGGGACCGATATTCCCAGATAAACACTCGGCTTTGCTATTATTGTTTAAAGCTGAACACCAGTAAGGATAATAAGGATTTAAATTCATGGAGCATTGAGATCAGTAATGCGTAGATTTTTTTTTCCAGTATTTTTAATGCTAACAGCCTGTATCTGATTTTACCTTTCCGCCCTTTCAGCCTCTATAGGTACGGAGGTATGTAAACACTGTTCAGTTCTCCTTTAATTGGGAGGAGTTTGTAGCTAAGATCCTCCTGGGAGGGGTGATCACTTCTTCATAAGCTGCAATTACATCCTCCAGCCACATGGTGGTGCTGGAGGGGAACACTATGTACTGGTGACGGTATCGATTTGAAACTACCTTCATACGATTCCTAACCACCCGTTATGTACTCATTACCCCATCAGGGCTACTACAGAGTAACTGCTCATATAAACTACTGATAAGGAGGATTTTGAGTGACACCGCGATATGAGATGGGACCAGGCCCCCTGTTCCCCGGAATAGGCCTACCTCGGGTCGGGATCCTTCCCCTCCCCTGCGTGTCTCTGGGGGCGCTCCTGGGCTCGGACGAGTCGGCTGCATCCTAGGCCCAACAGGGTCAATCGGGTCTAAATCTACTGACATAGTAGGTTATACTTATTATACCAAATGGATATACTAATGAAAGCACCTTTGTGACACCCATAAACATGTATACCCCACTAACAGCTAATTTTCTTTCCGCTTTCACAGTAACACTATTACCTAATTTGTCTCCTGATGAAGCGACACTAAGTCGCGAAACGCGTTGAGACCGACTCATAGTAACGTTATCCCTTCGGGGTTATACCTATATGTTATACTTTCTATTTTCATTTCTTGTTGTAACCTTGTTGTGAATAAAATATTTTTTTATCACATACCTTTGTGCCGTCTTAAAAGTCCCACGCTGGGTCATCAGCTGTTCAGCACTGACCCTGGGTGCACACCGCGAGGAGTGGTCCCTTTGACCTACCTCATTTTTTTCATTTAAAATTTATTGGGACGTTGGCACTTACTGCTGACACGGTTATCAACCAACCCCACATGGTGGTGCTGCCAGTATTTTTGATGGTTAATACTCCTGATTAGAGATGGTCAAATTTTTTGACTTGCTAACTTTGTGAGCTGATTGCAAAGCTCCTGAACATGGTATCATCACCAATCTTGCTGGAGATATAAAGAAGGGTTGTGGGAACACTTGAAAAAAAACAAGTGTTGCTCTAGCACATGTAGTTTTTGCATAAATTCAGTTAAAATATTAAGTCGAAATTCTGATTTCTAAAATTTTTACTTGACTTTGAACTTAATGTATGCAAAAACGATTTGTGTTGAGCTAGCCATACACGGCACGGATTCCCTGGCTGATCGATTCAGCACCCGATGGATTCCGGCGATTCCGCCGGCATCCACAGGTGAGAACGATTGGCCAATTAGGGAATCCGATCGTGGCAGCCCACCTTGTACGGCCGGATCCGGGAGGGATCCGTGTCCGATGGCTCGCCTCCCGGACCGCAACGCCCCCTGATCAGAGCAGAATCGGACCGAAAAGACCAACAGGTTGGTTCTTCCTCGGATCCGATTCTGTGCCCCTGATCCATCGGATGCGATCGGACTGGCAAGGTGGGCTGCAGGGGATTCCGGCACGATGGATCCGCGTGCACGCGCCCGGAATCCATCGCGCCAGAATCCGGCACGAATCCGTGCCGTGTATGGCAGCCTTTGGAGACATACTTTTTTTTGTAATAAACCCTAACCCTTCTCTACATCTCCAGCAAGTGATGAAATGGTTGAATTTAAAAAAAAAAACATTTGAACATCTCTACTACTGATGCAAGATAGGGATATTTGGAGAAGAAGGTTGATGGTACATATATACGTTTTTTTAACAATTGCCCTACCTTGGGGGTGTGAAAATTGTTTCTCTCTAAAGGTGGCCATACACAGGTCGATTTCCCACACGATTCCTGGTCGATCGATCACCGGGTGTATGCACGCCGATCGATCGACAAGGAATCGAGTGCAGCCCACCTTGACCGATCGACCCCGACCGATCGACATGGCCCCCAAATCGGATCGGCCAGAGAACCAACCTGTTGGTCTTTTCTGATCGATCGGGCACACATCAAGGGGCGTTGACATTTGTGAATCGATCGACTGGTAACAGAATCGTCCAGGAATCGGTGGCCTAAGGTGGTAGGCACAGACTTGTATGGTCGATTGAT
Source organism: Ptychadena robeensis (assembly GCA_036250615.1). Lineage (NCBI taxonomy): Eukaryota > Metazoa > Chordata > Amphibia > Anura > Ptychadenidae > Ptychadena > Ptychadena robeensis. The sequence continues at coordinate 1,415,588 of CM070032.1, forward strand.
CGACGCCTGTGGCTTCACCGAAATCGATCGGATGGTCGATCGATCGCTCAGGAATCGACACATGTATGGCTAGCTTTAAAGGAAAGTCAAAAAAAGAATGCATCATTTACTCTTTATATGCAACTTTGACTGATCTTACCTACAAAATTAAAGGTTGTGCCAGAAAAAGACTCTCTTTAACCTTAAAGCATGTGTCTAGCTCAGTACCTTTATCCTGCTTCTGGTGTCTTCCTCTTGTGCTTGATCCCGGGTTACCCCACTGTGTCCTACTGCATCATCCTGAAGTAAAATGACACCTCCCTGTTACACCAGGGAGAGTAATGTGTCCCTATAGCTCTCCCCAGCTGATAGTGGGAGGAGTTGCTAGATCCCACCCACAGATCCTATGCCAGGGCTACTCAAAAATTAATTTGAAAGGTCCACTTACCAAATTTCCATTCAGTCTGAGGTCCGGAGTTTGGAATTTTACTGTGCACTGCCAGCGGATCGGCAGTTTTCACTGCGCTGACTCGGTCAACCGGACAGAAGCCTGACGTAGTCGAGTACATTTATATAAATATTCTCCCTATCGTCTATACAGGACACAGTCTCAAACATATGTATTTATTACTAGACAAGGGGCATCTCACAAGTATATATTGAGGGGTCAGTGAAGGGTGAAAGGGGTAGGAGGACCTGAGGAGCCCTGGGGTGGCCATTTTCTCTGCTCACAAAGCTTTCTTTAGGAAATATGGATATAAATTTAAGCTTTTATTAACCTTCCTGTGCAGGGCCCCCCTACCACTAGCACTCCCTTTCCCCCCCCCCGGCCTGAGGCCTCTAGAGAGTGCCTATGCACAAAACTTTTTAGTGAGCTCCTCAGATGAGTACCAGGAGATGGTGTTTGGTACTCACCCCATATGTAGGGTGGTCTTCACTGTCCTCTGCGTCAGCCTCCTGCATGGTAGATTCTGCTGCAGATGAACCTCACTGTTCCTAATTGAGCCTCCGATTAGCTGTCTCCATCCACAGGTCACCAGCTGGCTTTGGGTCAAATGTAACCCCCAGTAATGTTTGAACCCCCAGATCTCATCGCCATGCAACAAAATCTCTGTGTTCGACACAGGGATTTTAGTGGACATGGAGCTAGTGCTTTACATATGCCTACTCCCTGATTTTCAACCCCCAGATGCTCCAACACCCTTTTTGAAATAGTAATTTACAATGTGACACCACTATCTGCAACCTCTCATCGCTATTAATGTTATCCCAGTGACAAAAATGTTATACGTTTAACAATAAAAACTGAAAAAAATTGGCAATCTAAAAAATGAGACTAGATCCAAGCAATATTTGATAGGGGGATTTAGTAGGAAGAATTGTGCTCAGGGACCCGAAAATTTGCATGGATGTAGTCTCAGGGGTTAACTGGTAACCCCCAAAATGTCAAGGTTCTACCATGCAGGGGTTCAAAGATCTATGAGTTCAAAATAGGATAAGTGACAGCATGTATGTAGCAGAGTAGTGCTTTATGCTCCTAGGGAAGCAATATTTGATGGCTGTATTTTAGCTGAAATGTAACTTTAGTGGTGTAGCTAGAGGGGTGAAACTCGGGGTGTAAGTAGTAGTAGGGGAGCATTACTGATCCTGAAAGTTTCATGAATATACTATGAATGGTTTTCGTGCTATGAATGTTTAAAGTTAGTGTCATACAGGTGTGTTTAGTCTAGTTTCTACAGCATAGCTAGAAAGGGAGACTGTGTGTCCTGTCCTGCGTTTTGATTGGCTGGGGAGGATGTATCTGCGGGAGGAGCTACAACACAGAATCTATGGTAGCTCCTCTCCTTCCCTTCAAAGCATTCGGCTCTCACTAGGAAGGAGGGGAGGAATGAGCCACAGCCACCGGTCCACATGTGACCCTATTTGGGTCCGGATCTGGCCGGGGTCCGCCTATTGAGTACCCCGGTCCTATGAGAACCCATGCACAAAACACGGCATCCAAAATAATATCTAGGGGACACACATTGCATATATTAGCTTTGCAGCTACTGACAAATATAATGAAGTAGTGCTTGTCCCATGGGCGGGCCCCAGGGGGCTGGGCCATTCCAATTATGCTGGTGTGCCCACTCACTGACTGAAAGCATCGACGCTTCTGTTTGAGAAGCCCAAGCCAAAAAAGCCTACAAGTGTGGTGGAAAGTTAGGAGAGGGAATATTCGCTCCCTCCTCACTTAGGCGGGGGTGTTACTCGCCCTTCTAACTTCCCATCACACTTGTCTGAACTACATGCAGGGAGGGAATTATGCTTACCTGTACTGGCGGAAGTGACGTCGCAGATCGTCACTTCCAGCTTTTGTAACACGAATGTGTCACTCCGCAGCAGTACTTCCTGTAAAGGTATCTATCCAAGGCTTGATTTTTAATAGATAAGAGCACATTTGAGCAATGTGCGCGTTCACTGCGCTCGATTGTGCTCTAATCTATTAACAAATCAAGCCGTGTATGCCTCTATTTGAAGACAGGCCTATCGAGCAAAGTCCTTCTGGAAAGTCCTCATTTTGGATGGGGACCAGGGTTTGACTGAGAATCGAGCACCTAAAGTGGTGCTCCTTGATTCCTTTCCAATCAATGGGCAACCAATCTCCGCATGGTGATGTCATTGTGACCTCACCACGTGGAGCTCAAATGGGTCATCTAACGAGAGCCCATCGGTAAGTAGATGGACACCTTGGGTTTCTGCTTACAGGAAGTGATGCGGAATGGAACAGTGCCCCCCC
>CM070032.1:1491938-1515365 GCA_036250615.1 Ptychadena robeensis
CATGCCGAGTTCGCGGCCGAACTGTTCTCCGGCGAACAGTTCGGTCCATCCCTAGTTGCCAGGGATAGATGAGTATAGCCAAGTGTAGCTCTGGTTGAATTTGTAGGGTAAGCAAACTTCCCCCGAGCTACACTCGGGCCAAATGCTTAGGAGGTAAATGGTGGGGGCCTTCCTGTCTTTGGTTGACAATGAGTCCTGGGTAAGGGTGGCAAGTTCTCTTGCAGGAGGACTCATGAAGAAGCATAAGATCAGTTTCCTGATTAGATTGATCTTCCTTGATCATGTGATCTTCCATATGATCTGTTATCTACCACCTTGGCTGACATTGGCTTGCAAGTGGACTTGCTCCTAGTCAGGGGATTGAGGATGGTGCAGACAGGGTAGACTCAATGCTTATCCCAGTTTCCATCATGGGAAACCCCACCTCAGAGCATATAAAACTGCTTCCCCCCAATTGCATAGTGCTCAGTGTTGTCCCTCCATTGCATAGTTACTCCCTTCCAGCCAAAGTGCAATACCCAGTTAGGAAGCGTGCGGTCAGCTTCCGAGCTTTTGATGCATACAACATGCCTACAAACTTTGCTCTGGAATAGGACTATAATTGCTGGTGAGACTCCATTTGCTCTGGACTGGACCATGACCTGGCTACCTATGCTTTAAGGGGGTTGTGCACTGATCAGAGAAGGAGACCTCCAGGGGTCAAAAGCTCCCCTGACAGGGGACAAGGACATTAACAAGTATTTCTCTTCCTATCTCATAGAGCATCTGTCTTTAGGCATGTACTGTTGAGGCCTAGTAGCTTACTGTTCTCTCGTTTGCCCTGTTGGCCCTATTACCATTGAAAAGCAGTCTTTGTGCTTTCCAAAGTTTTTTCGAGTGGTTCCACTGATCCACCACCCTGTACCTGCTTGTTACAGATCTCTTGCAGGAGAGCTTTTTCTTGGAGAACTTGCCTAGTTCAGGGCTCAAACTGCAGCATGGACACTATCTGCAAGTAGCTTGGTGGCCCAGGCATCCCATAGCCCAAAATCAAATCCCATTACGTTGGATGGGGACCAGGGTTGAATGGATCACAAAATGTCCCCTAAATAGTGCCTTGCGGTATTTTGGACCAGACTGTAGGAAGTTCCCACCCAATGTGACAGGTCCATTAAATTAGCCCTTAAACAAGAGGGATGAATGATAATGGCCAGGAACTACCGTTCCATCCATAGCGGGCACTTCTAAACTCATAGCCAAAAGGTAGGTAGCTGCTCCTGGACCCATAGCAAAAAGGTAGGTAGCTGCTTCCGGGCCCATAGCCAAAAGGTGGGTAGCCGCTCCTGAGCTCATAGCCAAAAAGTGGGTTGCTGCTTTTAGGGCCTTAGCCAAAAGATGGGTAGCCACTCCTGGGCCCATAACCAAAAGGTGGTTAGCCGCTCCTGAGCTCATAACCAAAAGGTGGGTAGCCGCTTACAGGTCCATAGCCAAAAGCAAGGTAGCTGCTCCTGGGCCCATAGCCAAAGATGGGTAGCACACCTAGGGTTATAGCCAAAAGGTAGGTAACTGCTCCTGGGCCCATAGCCAAAAGGTGGGTAGCCGCTCCTGGGGTTATAGCCAAAAGGTAGGTAACTGCTCCTGAGCCCATAGCCAAAAGGTGGGTAGCTGCTCCTGGAGTTATAGCCAAAAGGTGGGTAGCACACCTGGGGTTATAGCCAAAAGGGGTCCAGCTGTTCCTGTCCTGTTTTTTTCTTCTTTTTGAAACTGGAAGATGAAGGAAGTTGAAGAAATAAAGTATGGCGGCCACTACTCTTGATTAAAAGGTAAGTACTGCACCAAAAACTTCTTCAAACTGCTGCTGTACTTTACCAAATGACTCCCTGCCGCGGCTCCATTGACTGGCACCGGTGAAATATTTAGATATCGATGACACCGAGTTTTTAGAAGGATTTGGGTAATCTGTGTATGTTTACTGCAGACATAACTGCCGCCCCCGCCATATAAATACACAGGAAGTGACTCTGGGGATTGATGGCGACCTTAACGAGACAGAGAACAGACCCTCGAGACCCAGACAGCATGTTTAAGTAAAAATCTGTTTAATGAGGTTATTACTGGGACATGATTTTTCCCTTTACTGTATCCCCGATAACAAACAGCCCGATCTATAAGCGGATCGTTTTATCGGTATTTACGTGGCGGGGATGGGATGATCTATCCGGCACATTAACCATAATATAAGTCCGATCATTTCCTCTTTCTGGAAGTATCCTAATAACATTTACACATCACAAACAATCCTCGGCCGGGGATTTTCTTGGCTCATTTTTGAAGTTATCTGACATTTACAAAGATATTACCTTGACGGTTATTTTTCATTTGAATATTCATGAAAAAAAAGGGATTCATGTATAATGTGACAGCGGAGACAGGAGAAACTGGGCAGCAACCTGGAAATAACGGAACGGCAATTAAAATTTGTCATATTTTTCGGTCTCCTGTGAATGTGTTAGGGGGGAGGTGGAGGGGTGGACAATCATCGCTCTGTACACAAAATATTACAATATTTGCATGTTTAAACACCATGTGCTGCCGCTGAAGCCTTCAGATGGTTGTTTTACGTCCGTCTTCGCTCCTGTTTACCTCCCTAGCGTTATGGGCTTTTCGCATAATTTTTTATGGCCCGATGTCAGGATCAAGTACAGAGGGGGCGACCAGACAGGCAACACACACTGACATCTAAGCAGAGGTAGGGTTGTGTCAAAAACGTCCATCTTCGCTCTTATTAACCTCCCTAGAGTTATGGGCTTTTCGCGTCATTTTTTATGGCACGATGTCAGGATTAGGTGCTAGAGATGGTCGAATTTCTTTTCAAAAATTCAACCATTTCGACGATTCCGACTTAATTGCAAAGCCCTTGAACATGGCATCAACACCAAGCTTTCTGGAGATGTAGAGAAGGGTTGGGGGTATACTACTCCACAAAAGAAAGTATGTCTCTAACACAAATAGTTTTTGCACAAATGAAGTTCAAAGTCAAGTCAAAATTTCGAAAATTGGAATTTCGACTTTATTTTGTAACTTAATTTATGCAAAAACTCCATGTGCTAGAGCAAAACTTTTTTTTTCAAATGTTCTCACAACCCTTCTCTATATCTCCAGCAATTTTGGTTATGATACCATTTTTAGAGGCTTTGCAATAAGCTCATAAAATTAGCAAGTTAAAAGCTTTTTCTTGGAGAACTTGCCTAGTTCAGGGTTCAAACTGCAGCAGGGACACTATCTGCAGCTTGGTGGCCCAGGCATCCCATAGCCCAAAATCAAATCCCATTATGTTGGATGGGGACCAGGGTTGAATGGATCACAAAATGCTGTGGAACACCCCCCCCCCCCCCCCCCCCCCCTTAATAGTGCCTTGCAGTATTTTGGACCAGATTGTAGGAAGTTCCCACCCAATGTGACAGGTCCATTAAATTAGCCCTTAAACAAGAGGGATGAATGATAATGGCCAGGAACTACCGTTCCATCCATAGCCGGCACTTCTAAACTCATAGCCAAAAGGTGGGTAGCTGCTCATGGGCCCAGAGCCAAAAGGTAGGTAGATGCTCCTGGACCCATAGCTTGCAAAGCCCTTGAACATGGCATCAACACCAAGCTTTCTGGAGATATAGAGAAGGGTTGGGGGTATACTACTCCACAAAAGAAAGTATGTCTCTAACACAAATAGTTTTTGCACAAATGAAGTTCAAAGTCAAGTCAAAATTTCGAAAATTGGAATTTCGACTTTATTTTGTAACTTAATTTATGCAAAAACTCCATGTGCTAGAGCAAAACTTTTTTTTTCAAATGTTCTCACAACCCCTCTCTATATCTCCAGCAATTTTGGTTATGATACCATTTTCAGAGGCTTTGCAATAAGCTCATAAAATTAGCAAGTTAAAAAATTCGACCATCTCTATTGAGCTGGCTTCCAAGTGGTGGAACTGTCCGCAAGGTGGACAGTTCTGCCATGATCATGGATGTTCGCACTCCTTCTAGCCGACGAGAACACTCCTTCTAGCAGGTGTTCGACCCGCCCCGTTCGCCGACGAGAAGGAGCTTATTATTCTTCCTCCGGCAGAATCAGGAGCAGGAAGATCCCACCAGAGGAAGGATCTTTTTACTGAAGAGCGGGTAGAGAAGACGGTCTTCTAGTGACAAATAGTGATGAGCGACTAGGCAATATTCGAATTCCTGTAATTTCACGAATATCTGCCATAATATTCGATTCCATATTCGTAATCTCGAATATCCGCACTTACGACATGAATTGTGATCTAACAATCGCAATTGCGACCCAATATGCGCAATGCATGCAAGTCAATGGAGAATGGCGGAATCCGAAATCGCGATTATCCGAGAAAGCGCAATGCGACCACATATGCGCAATACATTGAAGTCAATGGAGAATGGCGGAATCCGAAATTGCGATTATCCGAGAAAGCGCAATGCGACCAAATATGCACAATGCATGCAAGTCAATGGAGCTCGGATATTCGACTGGGAGAATATCCGTCATTTACGTTTTAAAAATCGCATTGCGATTATATAATCGCGATCCCATTCATTGCAAATGGATATCCAGTGATATATTCGCGAATATTCGCGAAATGGCGAAATAGTGATATTCGAGCTAAATATTCGAAAATCGAATATTCGAGCTCAACACTAGTGACAAATCGGCTGCAAAAACCGAAAGTGGTGTCAGTGATATCACGTCGGAAAATCGGAACCAGGAACTATGTGTTCCAAGTACCAAGTCAGTGACGTCACTTCTTGTTTTCCTGATTCAAATTCACCACGAGCAGGCAGGGTGTTAGGTCCGTAGGCTCACCTGAGTCTGAGGACGCTGAGGCTGGAGAGTGGAGTGAAGCCCAGTGGCAAGGACCGCAGGACGCAGCAGGTAGCACGATAGAGCAAAGGCGTAGTCAGGTAACAGGCAGTAGGTCAGGGCAGGCGGCAATAAGCGTAGTCAGACAATCCGGGTTGGCAGCAGTAAAAACGGACAGTAGTGAGGGATCAGGCAGAAGAGTAGTCGAGGGCAGTTCCGAGGTCAGCAGCGGTTAATCAGTAATAGCAGATTAGTAGAGGAGGTGTAGCACGATCAAGGCTCAGAAGCAACAATAATCAGCAAAGGAAGGTAGCAGAGGGTTGGGCTTTATAGGGGAAGTAGTAGGAAGATTCAAGGATGAGTAGTCCAGAGGTCCAGAGGTGCAGCCGGTCATGGGTTCAAACCCCAACACAGGGAATTTTAATCTTCCCCGTACAGGCGGACCTGGCCAAAGTTTGGCCATCCCCAGGGGATTGAGAAGCAGGAAATTAAAGGGGACAGTACTTCTTCCTGGTTGGGACACTTCTCCTTAGTTACTGCAGCTATTAACCCCTGGAAGACTGGAAGCTACACATGAATCAACATGGTGACTTCCACAAATGAGAGCAGAACAGGTAACTATGATGTTTTAGGATGTTGGAGTAACTGTCAGCCATTGAGAGACCTCAGAGGTAGTTATTTTAGTGTACCAGGACCAGGGCAATGAGATTCGAGGTCAGACTACTTAGCTGGACACATTGGACCTTAGTGGCAGTTGAATGAAGGACCGGTGTATAGGTAGCCATACACAGGTCGATTTCACACTCGATACCTGGCCGATCGATCACCAGGCGCGTGCATGCCGATCGATCAGCGAGGAATCGAGTGCAGCTCACCTTGACAGATCGACCCCGACCGATCAATATGGCCTCCAAATCGGATTGGCCAGGGAACCAACCTGGCGGTGTTTTCTGGTCGATCGGGCACACATCGAGGGACATTGGTGGAGGCCCACGGATTGATCATCAGGATCATTTGCGATCGACTGACATTTGTGAATCGATCGACTGGTAACAGAATCGTCCAGGAATCGGTGGCCTAAGGTGGTGGCACAGACTTGTATGGTCGATCGATCGACGCCTGTGACTTCACCGGAATCGATCGGATCGTCCATCGATCGCTCAGGAATCGACACATCTATGGCTAGCTTAAGACTCCTCTGTGGGACAGCTATTCATGAGCTTACCTTAATGCTCACACCTCTACATACACATCATTTTCATTTGTATGCGCGGCGGATTTGATGAGCACGAGTGCAGTAAATCACAGTATATTTTTCTAGGATTTTATGTACCACAATTACTTTCATTACTAGTGTATTAAATGCTTGGCTGGTCCTTTATGTATAAAGTCAATCTGAAGTCCAAATGCCTGAAATATATGCAACTGTAATTCATTTCAGATCACAGAAGCTCAACATCTCCACCACTAATTAAACACAGCAATGATCATCCAGAGGGGATCAAAAGGCAAATTAAAACTTTATTAAATGAATAAATTAATTCATGCTGATTTTAAGATCGGAGTGAGAGCTCTCCATTGACACGCTGTAAATATGTTCAGAATTTACAATCAGCACAGTTCAAAAGTTGCTGGGGCGAGGATTGTGAGAGCGGGAAAGTGGCTAATGTCAAGGTTATCCAATTAGAGAGGCCGGTGATTTTGCATTGGACAGTGTTTAGTTATTTATAGAGCGCGGGGAGACGGTGCGTTGTTTTTACAGAGTGTATAAACTATTCAGATCAACCTTCACATGAAGTCTACTGTCTGTACCAAGAACATGGAGCAGATGCCCAAACGTTGGTGGACACCTGTAGAGGACATCTAGATGAGCCTGGTGGACTATTTTGGAACATGGCTTTGGTCAGCTTTGGACAGAAGGAGGGGCATTTTTTCTGAGATTGTTCCTCCCACTGTGTGACGTAGCGCAAAGGTGCGACATCATACAGCCACAAGAGCACCTGGAACATCTAGATGAGCCTGGTGGACTATTTTGGAACATGGCTTTAGTGTGTATCTGGGTAAAAGTTGTGTCCTTTCAGCATTATATTCCATCCCAATAGTAGGCTTGTCTTCCATTATGAAGTCTGGTATGAAGTTTCTTCAAAGTCGTTATGGAGTTGGCTTTGTGCCCAACGAACAGAGAAGGGTTTTCCGCAGAATGCTACCTAAAGTTGTGGCCACATGGGTACCATTTTTCTGACTAGACAAAAATGGTAGGTGACCCTCCAGGAAAACAAAACAGTTCCATACTGTGTGAAGCCAGTAGTAGATTCCATACTACATGCTTAAAATATACTCTTCTTTACCTCAACTATTAAAGCGGACCTACCACCTCGTAGTTTACCACCAGCACAGCCAATAATTAAGATAATACGCAATTGCAAAAAAAAAATTCAGACAGAAGGAGGGGCGTTTTCTTCTGAGATTGTCCCTCCCACTGTGTGACGTAGCGCAAAGGCGCGACATCATGCAGCCACAAGAGCACCTGGGACATCTGGATGAGCCTGGTGGACTATTTTGGAACATGGCTTTGGTGTGTATCTCGGTAGAGTTGTGTCCTTTCAGCATTATATTTCATCCCAATAGTAGGTTTGTCTTCCATTATGAAGTCTGGTATGAAGTTTCTTCAAAGTCGTTATAGAGCTGGATTTGTGCCCAATGAGAAGGGGTTTTCCGCAGACCACTACCTCAGGGTTGAAGGAGTACAATGTGTGTTTTACCGGAAAAACCTGAACTCAATCATATTAGGAGTGGTTATTATCATAGCTGTGGCCACATGGGTACCATTTTTCGGACTAGACAAAGATGGTAGGAGACCCTCCAGGAAAAAAAAAGAAAAAAAGAAGAAAAAAAGAACCCCATACTGTGTTAAGTTGTACATTCTATACTACATGCTTAAACTCTACTATCAGTAGTGGCCAAATGGCTGTAATGGGAAACTTGTAGTTCCATGGCCAGTGTTCTCTACATAACAATGCCAAAAATACCAGTTGGAGTTGGTGGATGTATCCTTCAACTCCGATTCCTTTGTTTATGACACCTCTGACTCCTCTACTATTACTGTACTATTGTGCTTTTCATGTTAATTGAAGGATGATGTTATGAAGCATAGCTCAGCAGTGCTTTGTGAAGACGGTGTCTGCTTTTGGGAATAAAACAAAGAATGAAGGGCTAGGAAGCTAAATTTGCAGCCTATTGTCCATCCATGCCTGTCTCTGCCACTACTAAAGCGGACCTATCACCTCATAGTTTACCAGTAGTGTTGAGCTCGAATCTTCGATTTTCGAATATTTAGCTCGAATATCGCTATTTCGCCATTTGGCGAATATTCCCGAATATATCATCGGATAATCCGCGATTTATTGCGATTGTATAATCGCAATTTTATAATCGCGATCCAATGCAATGAATGGGATCGCGATTATATAATCGCAATGCGATTTTTTAAAACGGAGATGACGAATATTCTCCCAGTCGAATATCCGAGCTCAATTGACTTGCATGCATTGCGCATATTTGGTCGCATTGCGCTTTCTCAGATAATCACAATTTCAAATTCCGCCATTCTCCATTGACTTGCATGCATTGCGCATATTGGGTCGCAATTGCGATTTGTAGATCGCAATTCATGTCATAAGTGCGGATATTGAATATTGCCTAGTCGCTCATCACTATTTACCAGCAGCACACCTAATAGTAAAGGGAATCCGCCATAAAAAAAATAAAATTCTGACAGAAGGAGGGGCATTTTGTTTCTGACAGTGTCCCTCCCACTCTGTGACTTTGCAGAGAGCAAAATGTCCCAAGTGCCCTACTGGCTGTATGACCTCGTATATAGCCCCACGGTGTTGTGTGATTGACGGATGCAAATTAAAATAGAGTATGATAATCATTTCATTTGATGGACCGTATTGGGCATCATAATAAGCATGCCCTTTGAATGATTCACTCTCCTTCAATGATACAATTTCCGCTCTCTTACTGGTAACGATGAAGCAGGACAAATAGAAGAGCTATATATGCCGAGCTGGCGCAGCAAAAGAATCATTTAATTTTTTTCCCCCTTAGTTCTACTTCAAATCCCTGAAACAAATGCCTTGCGGAATGGGGTGTTAGATTTCTGTCGACTTTAAGCAGAGGCACGCGGCTCTGTGTCTCCAACCATCTCTTGTGCTACTTTTCAAAGGGCAATGGAATGAAACTGTAACTGAAGCTTTATGTGTCAATTCCTCCAATTTATCTATAGTATAAAGCAGACAGAAACATTATTCAGTACGTGCTAAATCCTATTTTACTCCCATTAGAGAAGGTATCTGTGAACGGGGCGCCAAGTCCCGCTAACCAAGAAAAACAGCAGCGGTGTAAATAATTCAGTTATATGGAATATTGCAGTACATATATTATATAAATGACCTTGCTGATCGCAATATATAAACTTAGACATTTTCTTGGAAGAAGGGCAATTATTTTCAGTCACTTTTCTCCTGAAGCTCGTGCTTGCCTGGAGATTAACTCCTCTAACGCTGCCTGCGATAATGATCCCGCTAAAAACAACAAGACCTTATTAGTATCGATGAGTGTACGGGTTATGTAGGTTATGGCACAGAATCACTAAAGAAATTCTATAGAAAGTTTTCATGAACGGTATTAAAGTGCTTCTGCCGAGAGGACTGCTAAACCTTATCTGGTGGAGCACAAAGCGAGATGTCATTAGGGAGCATTCAGCAGCCCTAACCAATATATATATATTGTTTATATACAGTATATGAATATATATATATATATATATATATATATATATATATATATATATAAGGTGGCCACATACAATAATATTATTCATCAAGTAAATTATATTTCATTTTTTTCGCTCTCATAAAAAACATCTTTGCATCTTATAACATGGGTATTTAACATGTTTGAGCAGAGTGTACAGGGCTCAATCATGCTGTATCTATTTAATGGTGATATGTTGATAACATTCAAAATGTGACCACTCACATATATGATCCATCAAATGAAATTATTATCATATGTTTTGGGGAGGGGTCTGTCCAATTGGAATGGATGAGTGTACGGGTTATGTAGGTTATGGCACAGAATCACTAAAGAAATTCTATAGAAAGTTTTCATGAACGGTAATAAAGTGCTTCTGCCGAGAGGACTGCTAAACCTTATCTGGTGGAGCACAAAGCGAGATGTCATTAGGGAGCATTCAGCAGCCATAACCAATATATATATATTGTTTATATACAGTCAATGAATTGGAATATGTTATTTATTAAACTGTAGCCACATACAATAATATAATTCATCAAGTTGTATTATATTTCATTTTTAATTTATTATAAAAAAATCTTTGCATCTTATAGAATGAGTATACAGCATGTTTGAGCAGAGTGTACAGGGCTCAATCATGCTGAATCTATTAAAGGTATTAAAGTGCTTCTGCCGAGAGGACTGCTAACCTTATCTGGTAGAGCACAAAGCAAGATGTCATTAGGGAGCATTCAGCAGTCATAACCAACATATATATATATATTGTTTATATACAATATATGAATTGGAATATATAATTTTATCAAACTGTAGCCACATAAAATAATATAATTATATTTCATTATATATAAATTATATTTAATTTTTTAATTAGCCTTTATAATAAAAATCTTTGCATCTTATAGAATGAGTATACAGCATGTTTGAGCAGAGTGTACAGGGCTCAATCATGCTGAATTTATTAAAGGTATTAAAGTGCTTCTGCCGAGAGGACTGCTAAACCTTATCTGGTGGAGCACACAGCAAGATGTCATTAGGGAGCATTCTGCAGCCCTAACCAATATATATATTTATTGTTTATATACAGTATATGAATTGATATATATCATTTTATATATATCAAATGGTGGCCACATAACAATAATTTGATTCATCAAGTAAATTATATTAAAAAAAATTTCGCTCGTTATAAAAATAATTGGAGGAAAACATCTTTGCATCTTATAGAATGAGTATACAGCATGTTTGAGCAGAGTGTACAGGGATCAATCATGCTGTATCTATTTAATGGTGAACAGTATTAAAATGCTTCTGCCAAGAGGACTCTGCTTAACCTTACCACATGATTTTATTAGGTAGAACACAAAGCAAGATGTCATCAGGGAGCACTCAGCAGCCCAAACCAATATATATATATATTGTTTATATACAGTATATGAGTTGGAATATATTATTTTATCAAACTGTAGCCACATACAATAATATAATTCATCAAGTTTTATTATATTAAATTTTTTATTTAGCTCTTATTAAAAAAATCTTTGCATCTTATAGAATGAGTATACAGCATGTTTGAGCAGAGTGTACAGGGCTCAATCATGCTGAATCTATTAAAGGTATTAAAGTGCTTCTGCCGAGAGGACTGCTAACCTTATCTGGTAGAGCACAAAGCAAGATATCATTAGGGAGCATTCTGCAGCCCAAACCAATATATATATTTATTGTTTATATACAGTATATGAATTGGAATATGTAATTTTATATATATCAAACGGTGGCCACATACAATAATATGATTCATCAAGTAAATTATATTTCATTTTTTTTTTTCGCTCGTTATAAAAATTATTGGAGGAAAACATCTTTGCATCTTATAGAATGAGTATACAGCATGTTTGAGAAGAGTGTACAGGGCTCAATCATGCTGAATCTATTTAATGGTGCAAGTTATTAAAGTGCTTCTGCCGAGAGGACTGCTAAACCTTTCCACAGGATTTTATCGCGCAAAGCAAAATGTCATTAGGGAGCATTCAGCAACCATAACCAATTTATGAATAAGAACATATAATTTTATATATATCAAATGGTGACCACATACAATAATATGATTCATCAAGTAAATTATATATTTTTTTTCTTTCGCTCTTATAAAATAAATTGGAGGAAAACATCTTTGCATCTTATAGAATGAGTATACAGCATGTTTAAGCAGAATGTACAGGGCTCAATCATGCTTTATCTATTTAATGGTGATATGGTGATAACATTCAAAAAGTGGCCACATACATATCAATATGATTCATCAAATTTAATTATGATTGTATATTTAATTACATTTTTAAGGGAGGCTCTAAAAGACACACTATTATCTTATGGTGATACGGGGATAACATTTAACCCTCTGGGCAATACGGGCTTTTCGCGCCATTTTTAATGGCACGAAAAGCCGTTTCCCCCGCAATCGCGGGCATCTTTTAGAATGAGTATACAGTATGTTCGAGCAGAGTGTACAGTGCTCAATCATGCTGTATCTATCACATGGCTGGGCTCGCCTGAAGACTGCATATCCCCAGAAAGCTGCGGCGATTACCTCTCCGGCTGCAGCATTTACGGTATTCCAGCACTGGCCCATTCACGTTGACGTGGAAGGAGCAGGGACGCGTCATAGACCTCCATGTTAATGAAAGGGCATCGGTCTCCCAGCCCGTGTATAGGGGCGGGGAGAGGGCAGGAATTTCGAACAGTGTACCGTGCCATTTTTAGGCAGAACACTATGGAGGTTTAATTGTTATTTTATATAATTGTGTACAGGGCTCAAACATGCTGTATCTATTTAATGATGATATGGTGATAATATTCAAAAGGTGACCCCATACATATCAATATGATCTATCAAATTCAATTATTATCATATTTGTTTTGGGGGGGGGGGGCATGATAAGACTCTCCCCTAAGAAGCAAAGGAAAAATGTGTGTGCCCTTTAAAGTGAAAATACAGTATGTTAAAGCAGAGTGTACAGGGCTTAAACATGCTGTATCTATCACATAGTGATATGGTGATAACATTCAATAGGTGGCCACATACAGTACATATATGATCCATGAAATTTAATTATCATCATATGTTTTGGGGTGGGGGGGGGGGGGTTGCTCTATAAGATGCACTTCTTCCCCTAAAAAATCAGTGTAAATTCTGTACAGGGACTGCTCATCCATAGTGTTGAGCTCGAATATTCGATTTTCGAATATTTAGCTTGAATATCGCTATTTCGCCATTTCGTGAATATTCGCGAATATATCATCGGATATCCGACGCGATCACGATTTTTCGCGCTTCATTGCAATGAATGGGATCACGATTATATAATCGCAATGCAATTTTTTAAAACGGAAATGAGCTCCATTGGCTTGCATGCATTGCGCATATATGATTGCAATTGCGATTTTTAGATCGCAATTCATGTAGTAAGTGCGGATATTCGAGATTACGAATATGGAATCGAATATTATGGCGGATATTCGCGAAATTACGCGAATTCGAATATTGCCTAGTCGCTCATCACTACTCATCCATTGTCAAAGAGTAGTTTCGCATTGATCTCTTGCTGTCCCTACCTCTTTAATAAGTGACTTGAATAGACTTTCCAATCGGACAGACGATATTTAGCGTTCATCTCACATGGGCCTTGACTTGAACACGCACAGAAAGGGCCACAAGCTTTATGTATTGTGACACAGTGACCCTAATATCACCTGTGTCACAGAGTGCTGGATGGGAGATATGTTGGACCACGACATCTCAGATTCCCATTCTGAGGTAGAACCAGCACTGCTATTAATTGCGAGGAACTTCTATGTTGCTTTGCTGTTTTCTTGATTCTGTTCTGGGGCTTGTTTTACTGGGAATCTGCAAGAGCAGGGTGGGGCAGAGTCCCAATTCCTGGTCCAGTGTTTCCAGGGGCTCAGGATCCCATTAGAGTTGAGTTTCAGGTGCTGGTGTGTGTAAAGCTAGCCATACACGTGTCGATTCCTGAGCGATCGATCGACGCCCCGATCGATTCCGGTGAAGCCACAGGCGTTGATTGATCGACCATACAAGTCTGTGCCTACCACCTTAGGCCACCGATTCCTGGACGATTCTGTTACCAGACGATCGATTCACAAATGTCAACGCCCCTTAATGTGTGCCCAATCGATCAGAAAACACCAACAGGTTAGTTCCCTGGTAGATCCGATTTGTAGATGGTAGATGTCGATTGGGCGGGGTCGATCGGTCGAGGTGGGCTGCACTCGATTCCTCGTCGATCGATCAGCGTGCACGCGCCCGGTGATTGATCGCCCAAGAATCGTGTGGGAAATCGACCTGTGTATGGCCACCTTAAGATCTCTTGGATCAGAGCCAGCTTTGCTTTGTTTGTTTAGCCAGGAGGCTATTATTATTAACATTTTATGTTGCTGCTGATGACACCTGAGTAGTGATGGCCAAAAAGTTCGCCCGGCGGACAGTTCGCGGTGAACATAGCATGTTCGCAGTTCGCAATGCCGGCAAACATTATGGGTGTTCTACCCGTCCCCTATACCTTAGCATGGAGACAAAGTGCAACCCCCCACCCTATAGTCAGGTGGTACAGTACAGCCAATAACACTTCTTTTTGCTCCTGGAGGATACCTCCCCTTATAAAAGAAGCAGCCCGGCGGCCATTTTTACATTTACCCCGTGTCTCCAGTACTAGATAGATAGGAAGAGCTGCTGCTGATTGAGGGATGGCTGAGCTACTTTACTATTACACTCCATCCAGTGATCTGTAGCTATAGCTAATGTGTTCTGTTACATGTAGTTCATCATTACTGAGCCACAAAAGTCCTTCTCTGGGGGTGGGGTATGCTGTATTACGCATTGCAGAGAGATCTGACTACATGTGATGCGCTGCAGAAGGAACTGTCCGGTAACTTTTGGCAAAATCTGTATCTAGATGTGATTTCTTGCCAGCATTAGACAGCATTTAAAAAGAATTCATAGTTTGGGGGAGAAGTTTAGCCATTGATCCCCCTCTGGCATGACACTGTCCAGGTGGTCGCACCCTTTTGACTTTTTTTATTGGTATTTTGGCTGCAAACATGACCTGAAGGTTTGAGAAGTTTACCGTCCATTAAAGTCAATGGAGGTTCGCCGTTCGCATGTTCGCAGTGGGTATTTGCAGAAGTTCGATTTGCCTGTTCGCAAACAGCCACAGCTGATGTTCGGCCATCACTACACCTGAGTATGTTCTTTTGTTTGAGCATTTGTTGCTCCAATAAACATGGGCAGGAGTCTGTGGGGAGTCGCCTCATTGGGAGCCCCATTTGCAGCTAAATCCCCACAATATATGAACAAGCATGGGGGAACCCAGGGGAGGATCGTGATCTTCATCACTACCTATCTACTACGTTGTTTACCTACCACCTACTAAAGCCGATCGCTGAAACTATCTACCTACCCAACAGTGAAAGGCCCCCTGTTCCTTCCGTGTCTCCACCCGATGATCTGGACCTACACGAGGCTTACTCAAATAACCTGTCCTATTAACAGAACACATAAACACCTCCCGACGAAGGTTCACGAAACGCTTTGAAGACCGCATACTGTGTATCTTTTTGAACCATATCTACTTGGAATCAGACATCGTTCGGTCTGGAGATCTCTACGTGTGGATCCCATTCCTGTGGCGTTTTTAACTATTTGGATCACTAATATGGACGTTATCTTTATTTATCCTTGATGATACATGTTGGACTGACCTGATGGTGACAGCTACTTGAATGCTACCTTCTTGCTGTCACACCATATACTGTTTGTTTTCCTTCGTATATGATCATCTACAGTTTAATTGTTCACCTTATTATTATTTTTGACGCTGTATACTTTCCTAATATTGTTTAAATCCTCCATCTGGAGGTCATGTAGGTAAAATAGGGTGGCCCCGCCAAATTCCCCCAGCCTTGCTTTGCCGCAAGGGAAAATTAATGGTGGGTTAGGCCATTATTTTTGACCTCCCCCCCCCATTATTTGGTATATATACTGTCATTTGGGATGGGGGCCTCACCCCTATGGTGCTAAGGTGACACTCCCTCTCCCTCTAAAAACCCCACAGTATATTAACAACTAGTGATGGCCGAACATCAGCTGCAGCTGTTCGCAAACAGGCAAATCGAACTTCTGCAAATACCCGCCGCGAACGGTGAACGTCTATTGACTTTAATAGAAGGCCACTTCTCAAACCTTAAGGTCATATTTGCAGCCAAAATACCAATAAAAAAAGTCAAAAGGGTGCGACCACTTGGACAGTGTCATGCCAGAGGGGGATCAATGGCTAAACCTCTCCCCCAAAATATCGATTTTTTAAAATGCTGTTTTTCTAAGGTCTAATAGTCAGAAATCACATCTAGATGACAGATTTTGCCAAAAGTAAGTGGACAGTACCTTCTGCAGCGCATCACATTTAGTCAGATCTCTCTGCAATGCATAATACAGCATACCCCACCCCCAGAGAAGGACTTTTGTGGCTCAGTAATGATGAACTACATGTAACAGAACACCTTAGCTATAGTTACAGTTCACTGGATGGAGTGTAATAGTAAAGTAGCTAAGCAATTCCTCAATCAGCAGCAGCTCTCCCTATCTATTTAGTACTGGAGACACAGAATAAATGTAAAAATGGCCGCTGGGCTGCTTCTTTTATAAGGGGGGGGGGTGTTTTCCAGGAGCGAAAGGAAATGTTATTGGCTGTACTGTACCACCTGCCTATAGGGTGAGGGGTCGCACTTTGTCTCCAAGTTAAGGTGTAGGGGGCGGGTCGAACACCCATAATGTTCGCCGGCATTGCGAACTGCGAACATGCTATGTTCGCTGCGAACTGTCCGCCGGGCGAACTTTTCGGCCATCACTATTAACAACCTGGCCATGGAGCTAGATCTGACCCTATTTATATGTAAGATTTAGCATCATGATTTTTAATGTATATTTTAGATTAACCATAACTAGTGATGGCCGAACTTCGGCCGTGTCCGTCCGCGAACGGGCGGAGCGGACTTTTAAAAAAGTCCGCTGTCCGCCCGTTCGCAGACAGATTCAAATTCCCCGCCTCTAGGCGGGGAATTTGAATCGGAAAACCCAGATGTGACGTCAGTGACGTCACATCCGGCACCTGGAACGCATGGTTCCTGGTTGTGCTAACCGAATGTGAAGTCACTGTGACGCCACATCCGGGTTAGCGAGCCGGTATTTCACTTAAAGACCGGGTTCTCTACCCGGTCTTCAGTGAAATATTCTTCCTGCGGCGGGATCTCGCTGCTTATGATCCCACCGGAGGAAGAATAGAGGGCTCCTTCTCGCCAACGAACGGGGCGGGTCGAACACCCGTACTGTACGCCGGCGAGAAGGAAGGCGAACATGCTTGTTTGCAGCCGAACTGTCCGCCTTGCGGGCAGTTCGGCCATCACTAATCATAACTTCAGCCCAATCATCAGCCTAAAGGAATATGGCAACCCAACCATTAGTATAGGATTTACTATATTAATAAGAAGAAAATCTGCAATTTTTTTTCAAATAATGTTTGGTGATCCTGGACTGGGGACCTAAGTTGAGGCTCTTCCTGTTATATGCTATTAGTGTTCTTTTTCCCCTTTGGTTTGCCACCCTGTCTAAGAGGCTTTCCATGGACACCGGTCTGGACACATTATATTCACATATGTCAGGATAAGTGACAGTTATTTCCAGTCAATAAGAGTCCAATGAGATTTTAATATGACTGAGTACAGTGCCCCAGGCTTGTGTTAAAGCCGAGAGAACTGAACCTGCAGTCATTGTAAATCATTCTAAAATAGAGATCATAGAAGAATGATGTTAGACACCCAGAAGGTTCCAACTGTGTGAAAATGAGGAATAAAGACCTTAATATTGTCATGTGTGATAAAGGTACTTTAGAGAGTGCAATTCGAGTCACTAACCATCCCTCAGATGGGTTTATTATCTAATGTCCCTCCCTACAGATCATTTTCAGTGAGGCCCTACAGGGAGGAGAGGGGAGCACCCTAGCTGATAATCTAGCCGTCAGGTGCCCAACCTGCGGCACTTTGGGTGTTGTTTGACGGCCCCCCTTGGTCCTCCACTTGCGGCCCCCTAAAACCATTTGGGAAGATGTCACCTGCTGATCAGCATCAACATTATATGTTGATCAGTTATAAGGCACATACATGTATCTCCTGGAAGGCATATACACATATTTCCAGGAAGACACATACATGTATCTAACGGAAGGAACATACTTGTATCTCGGGGAAGGCACATACACCTATTTCCCATATGGCACATACATGTATCTTCTGGAAGGCATATACACATATTTCCAGGAAGACACATACATGTATCTAACGGAAGGCACATACTTGTATCTAGGGGAAGGCACATACGCCTATTTCTCATATGGCACATACATGTATCTTCTGGATGGCACATACACATATTTCCCAGCAGACACATACATGTATCTCTCAGAAGGCATCTACAGGTATCTCCAGGAAGGCACATACATGTAACTTCTTGAATTCACATACATGGATATCCTGGAAAGCACATACATGTATCTACTGTAAGGCACATACACATATTTCCCAGAAGGCACATACATGTATCTCCCAGAAGGCACATGCATGTATTTCCAGTTAGGCGCATACATGTAACTTCTGGAAGTCACATACATGAATATGCCGGAAGACACATACATGTATCTCCTGGAAAGCATATACATGTATCTATTGTAAAGCACATACATGTATATCCCGGAAGGTGTATTTCCGGTAAGGCACATACATGTATCCCCCTGTATGTGCTGTAACTATAGGACAAGATGAATATTTTTGTCTGGATTCCATGAAGCTGAGGATTGGTGGATGAATTGAGCGTCCTTGACAAGACCTCCCAGTGAATTTGCACCGGACCAGTACATTAACCGGCGAAGACAACTGATTCGGTAAGCCCTTCAGCAAACAGAAAAGTGACTTCTTTTATTGACAAAATGGAATGAATTCTGAATCAGATCTGTCCAGATATGTGGAATAGATTAGTGTGCGGCGGAACGCCTGCAACGCTGCGCCACTCTCATTTTTCCTATGGAATGTATCTGCAGGAACCAGTACAAACAAAGGGGGGGGGCGAGGGGGGGGGTAATGTATTCTAATTCAAACAATAGTAAATTGGCCTTACACAAGTCTCTGGTCTAATGCATGTTACATGTAAGAGGATACATTGTGTTTTCTAGAGGCTGCGAGAGATACCGACCTCTGGTCTATTTATCGGTGCGCAGGCTGACGCTATCAGCATTTACCGCGGAGTCAGATATCGGACAGGAGAATACATAAAATAAATGCTCCGTACACGCAGCAGATTTTAAAGGAACATTAACCTAAACCTGGCCATACACCTTTAGATCTCTCTTTCAGATATCCTTTAGATCTACCAACAACTATGTAGTGCCGGGTCCTCTGTGATTGAACACAGGTAGACTTGATGGGTTTAGAAAGTCCCTCATATTACATGGTTTTGGTAAAACAAAAGGAGATCTAAAGGAAATCTGACAGAGAGATCTAAAGGTGTATGAGGACTCTAAAGCTGCCCATACACATTTAGATCTCTCTGTCAGATATCCTGTAGATCTACCAACAACCATGTAGTGGCGGGCCCTCTGCGATTGGACACAGGTAGACTTGGTGGGTTAAAAAGTCCCTCATATTAAGCCCCCCATACACCTTAAGATCGATTCATACAATCTCCATTAGATCTACTGTGTAGTATACAGTGGACACCACGAAACAAACAAAAAAAAAACAAATCCCATTAAATCACACCCACACCCAATAGTGATTGGTAAAACACTATATATATTCCTGCTATTTAGTGCCTGGTCCTCCTGATAGAATACCTAGTGATTGGAAGGTATCTATCACTGCGTATGTAGTGCCGGTCCTCCGGATAGAAAAATAGTATTGAAAGGTATAATATCACTGCTATGTAGTGCCAACCCCTAAGGTCCCTCCCTGATAGAATACATGTGATTTGGAAGGTCATATATCCCTCTATGTAGTGCCAGCCGGGTCCTCCCTGCTAAATACTAGTGATTGGCAGGTATATATCACTGCATTGTTAGTGCTGGGTCCCTCCCGTAATACAAGGAACACTACACATAGTGATTGGGAGGGTTATATATCCGCTATGTAGTGCGTGATCCTCCCTGATAGAATACATAGTGATTGGAAGGTGTATATCACTGCTATGTAGTGCTGGGTCCTCCCATTAGAATACATACTGATTGGAAGGTAATATTATCACTGCATGTAGTGCCGGGTCCCTCCCTATAGAAAGCATATTGATTGGAAGGATTAAGCAAAGTCCTCATTTACATGTTTTGTAGAAGAAAGTTGATGTAACAGAATTGTATGGTAGATTGTAAGGTGTATGGGGCCCTTAGGTGAAGGCTTTGTTTTGTGTTATGTCTCTGGTGGGAATGAATTATCTGCAATACCAGGTTTGCAGCTTGAGGTGGCAATGAAGGCCGTATAACTGTCTGAGTCCAATAGGGGTTCCGTCCTTATCTCACATGCAGAACAAATTCCAACTTTATTGCATTTATTCCGATTGGTTGAGGACCTGTGACCTATTTGTCACCCTAATTCCTATATGGTAAAGCAGGGCATACACAGTGTGGGGGGGGAGATGGTGCAATCAACCCACAATCAATCACAGTGGGTGACGTCACCACGCTGTGATTGATCGAGGGATCAATTAAACGGAAATCAATGTGCACCCACAGGGCACATGGATTCCGTTCAAAAACTAAAAGCTGCAGTCATGTACCACAGAAGTCGGCAATACAGAGGAATTAAACATGGCAACTCCACAAGGGATAACAGAGGTCCATACACATGTAATGGATTTTGGAGCGCTTTCCACATCGGATGGTCATAGGTGAATACAGTTTTAAGTATAATTCTTTCCTGTTTTTTGCAGTTAGGGTCGCTTTAAGAAGAAAAAAGAATAAGATCAGATTTTGCAGATTTACAAAGACAAACTTAGCACGGAAATTGGAAACATGGAAGCGTTTTAGGGCAAAATGCACACGGGTAGTGGTGTAGTAGTGTG
Source organism: Ptychadena robeensis (assembly GCA_036250615.1). Lineage (NCBI taxonomy): Eukaryota > Metazoa > Chordata > Amphibia > Anura > Ptychadenidae > Ptychadena > Ptychadena robeensis. The sequence continues at coordinate 1,512,782 of CM070032.1, forward strand.
TTAGAATGTTGAATGATTGCGCATTACTTTGACATTGATGTAGGGTCGGGGGTAAAGTAACTCCTAGATCTAGGAAATGGAACTCTATTATTCGCAGGTATTCATTATATAATACAGTGGCTTGCAAAAAAAGTATATAGGCCCCTTGAACTTTCCAACAATTTGCACATTACAGCCGCAAACATGAATCAATGTTATGGAAGTCCAAGTGAAAGACCAATACAAAGTGGTGACACGTGAGAAGTGGAAGGAAAAATCAGACATATTCCAAATTTTTTACAAATAAATAAAGCAAAGTGGGGTGTGCAGCGTATTATTCAGCCCCCTGAGTCAATACTTGTAGAACACCTTTTGCCAATTCCAGCTGCCAGTCTTTTAGGAGATGTCTCCACCAGCTCTGCCCTCTAGAACACTGAAATCCCCGCCCATTCTTCTTTGCAAAACAGCTCCTCAGCTCAAGTCCATTAGATGGACAGCGTTTGTGACACATCATTTTCAGATCTTGCCACAATTCTCGATTGGATTTAGTTCGGACTGTGACTGGGCCATTCTAACACATGATAATGTTTGTTTTATAAACCATTCCATTGTTGCCCTGGCTTTATGTTTAGGTCGTTTTCCTGCTGGAGGTTAACAGTGCTCCGTGGGATGTTCACAGGCTTTGGAAATCTTTTTGTGCCTAAGCTGCTGTTACATTCTCATAACTTTATCCCTGACCTGTCTGGGTGTGTTCTTTGGACATTCAGGTGTTGTTGCTCCAATATTCTCTTAGACAACCTCTGAGCCCATCACAGAGCACCTGGATTGTACTGACATTAGATTCACACCATGTAACGCACTCCTTTAGGTCATTAGCACTCATCAGGCAAGGTCTATGGGCAATGACTGCACTCAGAAGCAAAGGGGGCTGAATAACTTACTGCTGCACACCCCACCCCCGCAGTTATTTATGTGTAAGAAATGTTTGGAATCATGTCTTCTCATGTGTCACCACTTTGTATTGGTCATTCACGTGGAATTCCAATAAAATTGATTCATGTTTGTGGCTGTAATGTGAAAAAATGTGGAAAAGTTCAATGGGGTCAAATACTTTTGCAAGCTACTGTATATATTGTAATGACACAAGAATCAACCAGACACCAGAGGCGGCTGTTGATGCTCAGAAAACTTTTTATTGAACAGTGAGACCCTAATGGGGTAAAAAAATGGTGCTAAACAGTCTTTACACCTGGCCAACAGGTAACAGGAACCAGCTTAAGTCCACTATCAGAGTCCACAGTAGCCTTGGAACTGCTAACTGGCAGGGGAGGTCCCCAGACAATACCTCAACCCAGGTAGCTCCACGGATGGCCGGCAAGTCCCCACGGGGAGTTGATGTAGGGCGGATTGCGGGCTGGAGGGTTCACTCTACAGGCACAGGGGCAGGTAGGCTGCGGAAAGGCAGCAGTGGGAGGAGGGCCACCCCACTCTGAACGGAGCCATCTCCGAAGGAAGCAGGAAAGGCAGCTGGCTGAATGGGTGGTTGCGTACTATTGCGCCTGCCAGCTGTATGCACGTCGGCACAGCAGGCCATACTAGAGTCCCGACTGGGGAGAGGGGCACAGGGCAATCCTGTCATTCTTCCTCAATCCCCAAACTGAGCACCACCTCTTCCTGGTAGCTTCCTTTTAAACCTTCAGGCCGCCTGGTGCATGCTGGGGCACGCTCTGAAAGAGGCCTTCTCCCTCCGCACACAATAGCGTACCGCTATACTATATATATATATATAATTATTATTATCATGTATTTATAAAGCGCTATATATAACATCATATCACTAACTGTCAATCTAATGTTCCTGTCACACCTGTCATATGTCTCTAAAGGCCCCCATACACGTGTCGGATTCGCACCGGATTCCGGCACGATCGATTCCGGGCGCGTGCACGCGAAACGATCGTGCCGGAGTCGCATGCAGCCCACCTTGTCCGATCGATCAGGTCCGATCGTTCAGGGGCTCAGAATGGGATCCGACGGAGAACCAACATGTTGGTCTTTCTCATCCGATTCTGCACAGATCAGGGGGAGTTGCCATTTGTGAGGTGGAATCGGAGGTGGAATCGCACACGGAATCGTGCCGGAATTCTCTCGGACAAGGTGGTATGCAGCGATGGATACTCTTAATTGGCCGATTGATCACACCTGCGATTCCCGGCAGAATCGCCGGAATCGATCGGATGATGAATCGATTGGACATGGAATCCGACACGTGTATGACTAGCTTAACACACGTACTAAGGACAGATTTTGGGGGGATTGCAATTAAACCACCAATATTTTTGAAGGAACCCATGCAGACATAGGGGGGGAACAAACTCACTGATGATCCAGATGTAAACCAGTGACCCCAGAGCTGCATGGCCAGACTACTATCCACCCACCAAAGTACTATCCACCCACCCAAAGCAATAGTGCATACACAGTAAAGGTGCAGTAATTGCTGTAGAACATGCATTGTAGTTTACCATCATTGGCCAGACAAGTATTAAGGCCAGGGGCGGTCCTAGCTGTTTAAATGCCCAGGGCTAGCACCTCCTTCTGGCAG
>CM070032.1:1583873-1610834 GCA_036250615.1 Ptychadena robeensis
ATGAGGGTAGAAGGATCAAAGCTGTAGAAGGACCTGAAGGTAGAAGGACATGAGGGTAGAAGGACCTGAGGGTAGAAGGACCAAAGCTGTAGAAGGACCTGAGGGTGGAAGGACCAAAGCTGTAGAAGGACATGAGGGTAGAAGGACCAAAGCTGTAGAAGGACCTGAGGGTAGAAGGACCAAAGTTGTAGAAGGACCTGATGGTAGAAGGACCAAAGGTGTAATAGAACCTAAGCTATAGAAGGTACAAAGCTATGGAAGCACTTGGGCTATGAAGGGATCTGACATTTAGAAGGATCTGATCTATGAATGGATCTGAGATGTAGAATGATCTGATCTATATAACTACTTGGGCTTTAGGAACACCTGAAATGAAGAAGGACCTAAGCTATGGAAGGACCTGATCTATAGAGGGACCTAAGCTATAGAAGGACCCGATCTATAGAGTGTCCTAGGCTGTAGAGGGACAAAGCTATAGAGAGACCTGAGGGTAGAAGGACCAAATCTGTAGAAAAACCTCAGTTATAGAAGCATCTGACCTAGGAAAGAATCTGATATGTAGAAGGATCTGATTTATAGAACTACTTGAGCTTAAGAAGGACCTGCAATGAAAAAGGACCTAAGCTCTGGAAGGACCTGATCTATAGAGTTTCCAAGGCTATATAGGTGGACCAGGCTAGAGTGACTGAAGCTATAGAGAGACCTGAGGGTAGAAGGACCAAATCTGTAGAAAGACCTCAGCTATAGAAGGATCTGACCTAACGCTACTTGAGCTTTAGAATGTCCTGAAATAAAAAAGGACATAAGCCATAGAAGGACATGATCTACAGAAAGACCTTAGCTATAGAGGGTCCTGATCTATGGAGGGATCTGATCTATAGAGGGACCTGATCTATTGAGGGACCTGGTTTAGAGGAACCTGATCTATTGAGGGACCTGATCTATAGAGGGACGTTAGCTCCAGCACTGGGTTTTACACCAACTGCACTCTGTGGTTGCACATCTGGCCAAGCCTTAGAGCTCCTGAGCTGGTATGACAGCCTAAAATTCAGCATCTAGTAGAAGAACAGATCAGCACAGGCTCTGGGTTTGGACCCTGATTATAAGCAAGAATAGCCCCACATGGGGAATGAAAAAAGAAGAATATTTCATTATGAGCACAATATTATTATCATCATTTTTTGTATTTTTTGAATTGTCTGAAATAAGTAAGGAGATAGAAAGGCGAGCAGAGGATGCTGTAGATGGTCCCCTTGCCTGGCTCCATTCTAGGCGAGGGAGCTGTCCGCTTGCCTGGTGCTGAACTGCTCTGTGCTGCCTTAGAAAGAGCTGAGGAGCTGTCCGCTGTAGCAGTGCTGAACCGGCTCCTTTAACTTAATGCTGCACATCTGGCAATAGGAAGAGATGGGGAGGCAGAGGGAGAGATAGGGAGACAGAGGGAGAGATAGGGAGACAGAGGGATAGGGTGGGGGCTGATAGGGAACAAGCCTGGACACCACAGCTCCTTCTTTTTGTATATTTCCTCTAACTTTCCTTGACTATTTGGGAATTGATGAGCGTTGGCATGCGCACCCAGGGGTCCTTTGTTTAAATGTGATTGTGAAAAGTATTGGACTGCTGTGTTTTCCCGGTAAAAAGACCGATATGCATTTAAATATGTCAAGGAAGGCGAGAAAGTATTTTCCTCCGCTGATACCTCTGGGTACCTTCCAGAGAGATGGGGTGACATGAAAAATTAAACGACCCGTAGCCGTTAATTATGTTATAGGAAGAAAAGCAACTCTGGAATGGTAAAGAGCACCGTACCGGCGGCGTGATTGCCTGATAGAAATTCTTTGTCACTGATTTTACATGAACAGCAGTAAAAGCTTGCCTGTAGTATTTCTCCACCATGTGGATGTCGTTGGCCGTTGCCTGGCAGCCTTTGATGGCAGCGTAACTTCTTTATATTTGATGATGGGGAGGTTTAATCCATGCTGAAACACTTGTGAAATAAAAAAAAATGCCTTTTCGGGTTCGAAATGGTGCGTCGGGCTATGCTAATGGGGGGGGGGGGGCGCTCAGCTGCTGCAAAGGTAATGCTTTCTCCTAGATAGATTGGCACGGTGGTCTCACTAACATCTCCCGGTGTAGTAGCCGGATCCCAACATCCAAGCACTTACTCATTTCATACAGAGGCAGTAGCTGTAAGAAAATATTTTTCACCTTTGTCCATCTAACATCTCCCGGTGTAGTAGCCGGATCCCAGCATCCAAGCACTTACTCATTTCATACAGAAGCAGTAGCTGTTAGAAAATATATTTCACCTTCTTCCATCTAACATGCCCTACAGTAATCATTTAATTTATCGATGCCGGTAGATTTTATTGTTGGTGGTTGATATTCTTGATGGATCTATGATTGCTTGGAAGGAGATATTTAAGTAGACCCAGGTCCCATTAAGGGTTAATGGTCAACCTGTGGCGTGGGCAAAAACCATTCCTGGAACCCTCAGTTATAAGTGTGCCGCTCCCGAGTCTCTAGGAAGAGGCTCTCGCTGGATTGAGAACAGTTCAAAGTCTTATTACTCATTTCAGGGTATATCTGATTTATTAGCTAATCCTGATAAAAATGTGCCTGTGGCAAGCAGAAGAAATTACTTGCTGGCCCCCAGTGATTAATTGTTGCTAGGTCCGACCATGACAAGCGTGTGAAGAATGAGGTTTGTGTGAGGCTTCCAGTCCTTTCTTGACCGGCTTACGTATAGTAAGAAGAAAAAGTACCGGCTTTGTGTGGCATGGGTTGACTCTTCTTCCATTCTCCCTTGAAAAATTTCCCCTTCTGATGGTTATTTTTGATCAACCTGCCACCCACAATACATAACAATGAGAGAAAAAAAAAATACCAATATATTTATCGCTCTTCGGTATTGATTAACGGCCTGCTAATTAGCCGGTGATGTATTCTCTAGGAGCCGCCTCCGAACCGGCACACGTTCCGAATGCTGTCTCCGAGTGCGTTAAACTTTAGACAGTTAGGCTTATTTATTGTCTACGACCACAGAGGGAGCTTTAAATTGGAATTAACCCTCTTACCGTATAGATTCGTCGTGACTTAAGCCATCTCCGAGGGTTGTGGTGTAGCGTGGCCAAGCTTCAAACTCTGCTGAGTACAATAAAAGGTGATTAGGAAGAGATCGTGAAAAAGTAGGGTATGGTGTGTGGTCTTTATTTATTTTTTTGACCCTTCAAGACTTAAATGAGATGTTTAAATATTATGTATTGGACTTGAGCTGGTGGTTGGGTTTCATGACTCTGCATTAAGCCAATGGGTTAGTCATTGTGTTGTAGTTGCTACCCCCCCCTCCCGGTGATAAATAGGCGTTGACCCCACCAGCGCAGTTAGTTAAAATGTTGGCCAATTCATTCATAACTTCACACTCGCATGATAACACTCTCCAGACTGACTACTGAGAGACCTAAATGTTACTGCTCTCTGGGCAGCCATATTCCCAGGCATTACCTTTTAAAATTATTCGAAAGGCAATTTGAAATGGTATTTAGTATCATCATTTTCAATTACAGTAATCTAAATACAAGACCTTCACAATAGGAAGAGTCTGGTTTTATTACTGAGCTTTAAAGGTGGCCCGATAATGTATCACTATCAAAAAAAAAAAGGGGGGGGGGTGGTGGAGACACCTGCTATAGCTTGTCTTTATCCTGTCAGTTTAACTGCTGTGAATATGCGTGTACGACGTGTAACTCACTGACAACATGTATCAGGAAGACTCAAGCATGTTAATAGGCCGTCTAATCCTGAACGCTATAGACAAAAGACGACGAGCGGGAGACCAGCTAACCGGCTCTGCTCTTCTCTACAAGTCAGGATCCGGGCAGAGAACATTTCATTCAAAATGTGAAAAAATAAATACATGTAAAAGGTGGTCATAGACTTCAGATGGAGTATTCGCTTTGAGGTGATCAAACGTGTCTATCGATGATTTCTAGAACTTCCAACGATTTACAAATACTGAGCAGCGTCTCAAAGAGCCAACAGAGTCATCTGGGGGGGTTGTCACAATATATATTCTGTACCTTGTTCTTCTTTCCTTTCCTTCTTTCTTTATACCTTCTTCCTTCCATCATTTTCTGACTTCTGACATTCCTTACTTAGTTCCTTCTTCTCCTCACTTTTCCTTTTTTTCCCTCTTTCTTCATTCCTTGCTTTCTTCTATTCTTTCTCCGTCCCTTTTTCTTCCCCTCCTTACTGTATTTGATCTTCCATTCCTACCTATATTCCTCCTTCCCTTCCTTCACATATTTTTTCTTCTAATCTTCACTTCCTTCCTATATTCCTTCTTCTTGCTTTTCTTTCTATAGCTCTTCTTCTTCCCTTCCTTCCTATATTCCTTCTTCTTCTCTCCATTCCTATATTCCTTTTTCTTCCCTACCTTCATAAAGTGCTTCTTCTTCCCTTCCTCCATATATTCCTTCTTCTTCCTTTCCTTACATCTTTCCTTTTCCCCTTTAGTTTTTGTATTTTCTTCCTTCACATCTTCTTCCCTTCCATGCTATCTTCTTTCTTACCTTCCTACCTATTTCCCTTCTTCTTCCCTTCCTTTCTTTATTTATTCCTTCGTACTTTCCCTCCTTTATCCCTTCTCATTCCCTTCCTTCCTTCCTATATCCCTTTTCTTCACTTTCTTTCTTTATTCATTCTTACCTTCCTTCCTATATCCCTTCTCCTTCCCTTCCTTCCTATATCCCTTCTCCTTCCCTTCCTTCCTATATCCCTTCTTCTTCCCTTTCTTTCTTTATTTATTTATTCATTCATACCATCCTTCCTATATCCCTTCTTCTTCCCTTCCTTTCTTTATATCTTCTTCTTCCCTTCCTTTCTTTATTCCCTCTTGTTCCCTTCATTCCTATATCCCTTCTCTTTCCCTTCTTTCCTATATCCCTTCTTCTTCACTTTATTTCTTTATTTATTTCTTCTTATCTTACTTCCTATATCCCTTCTTCTTCCCTTCCTTTCTTTATTTATTCCTTCGTGCCTTCCTTCCCATATCTCTTCTTCTTCCCTTCCTTATTCCCTCTTCTTCTCTTCATTCCTAAATTCTTTCTTCTTCCCTTCCTTCCTATGTTCTTTCTTCTTTACCCCTTTTATCCTTTCCTCATACCTTCCCATCTTCTTTTCTTCCTCCCTTTCAACCTTCCTTTCTATCCCTCTTCCCTTCATTCCATCTTTCTTCCCATCGTCCTTCTTCCCTTCATTCCATCCTTTCTCCGTACCTTTATTTTTTTTCTTTCTTCTTCTTTTCATCCTTCTTTTATTCCTTTTCCCCTGCTTCTTCATTCCCTCTTTCTTATTCCTTTTGCTTTTCTTACTTTCTTCTTTATTCCTTCCTTCTTCCCTTCCTATTTTCCTTTTTCTTTCCTTTCCACCTTCTTATTCTCTTTTCTCCTTACCTTCTTCCCTTACTTCCTTTGTTCATTCTTTGCTTTTCTCCCTCATTTTCTTCCCTTCTTCCTTAAAATTTTTCCATCCATCCGATATTTCCAAATATTTCCCACTTCAGAATTCGGGAAAAGAAAGCCCGGGTTTAGGGGGAAGTAACTGCGAAGCATTTCCCCATTCCTCTCTAACACTGTGTTGTGTCCCCATGATAAGATGAGGTATCTGCAGTTTCTGCAGTAGACTCTTTTTTTTTTTTGTTTTTGGATAGCAACTACTAGAGAACCTGGCTGCCGTACCGTCGGCTGATTGGTCAGAAGGATACCGTCGAATGGCTTACGGTCAAAGCTCTCTCGAAGTTGAGTAATCGAAGTGTGAATGAATGCAATGATTAATTTTAAGGCAGCTCGGTGCCTCGTTGAACCGGGTTGGGCATTCAGAGCTCCGGTGCTTTACACATTTTGGGATTTTTGGAACAGGCACATAAGGTGGACGGGGGGGGGGGGGGGGGGGGGGGGGGGGGGGGGGGGGGTGATATTAACTCTCGGCACAATTGTAGGCTCTGGCAACTGGATTTATTTCATCTAATTTAAATATTAGTTATTACCTAGTTTTGTCTAATATTATGTGTATAAAACCCCCTCATAACATTTGCCGAATATTAAATAAATAACCGAATACCGAGAGCCGTAGAAAACTCTCTTTAAAAACCCTACAGATCTATTATAGTTATCGACGAACAGGTGACCAACTATCCAAAAATATCGATCAAGGCATCGGGATAATTAATAAAAAAAACTCCTTTTGCCTATTTCACCGAAAATAAAAAAAGCTTTTCACAAAATTCCACCGAATTTGAATGGGTTAAAAGAAAGCCGGAAAAAAAGTTAGGGGCCTTTCGTCGTATCTTCTCGATTTTCTGTTGCCTTTTTGGGGTTTTTTTTCTTCTTACTTCATCTAGAGTATATTATGAATTGAAGGTATCGGTCGGCAATTATAAAATCATATATTTGTCTTTAGAAATGAAATTTGAAATGGAACTTGTGCTTTTTTTTTATTTTTTTATCTCCAATAACAAAAATATTTGCACTGAGCGTAATTCGGCGAAGAGAGTTTTTGCTACCACAGGGTGGCATTTTGTCAGAGAAATTCTGTCATGTCGGAAGGCAGTCAGGAAATACAAATAGGATTATTTAAGGCAAACAGCGACGTTCCAAATGTTCTAGCCGGGGACTAATCAGCAATCACCTGCCAAGGAGTGTCGGATTAAGAATTTTGTTGCTACGGGCAACTCTATGTTATATCTTTGACTGTTTTTGTTTTTTTTGGTACTTGCTCAAGTAGGGATTACGTCTTCTGCCATGGCTGCATTCGATAGTCAAAGCTCGGATAGATGATTTCTCATTGTATAGGCACCATATCCATTATTATACTTATATTAACATCATCCCCCCCCTGTCTACTGACAAACCCACATGTGCATTATCCATCATAAGTGATGCTTATGGGAACTTTAAAGTTAAAAATTTAGGATGAGCCATGTGTACGGTATATTGATGCAGGTTGATGAAGCTCATTGGCACTCTTGAACCCCAAACTGTCATTTTTAGTTACGATAAATTAGAAGTAGAGAGAAAAAATATTTTGGTAGTTTGGTGCTATGGGCAACACTTTTTTATACCTTTCACTGTTGTTATTTTTTTTTGGTACTTCATTATATGTTCTGCCATGACTGCATTCGATAGTCAAAGCTCGGATAGATGATTTCTCATTGGATAGGTACCATATCCATTATTATACTGATATTACCATTATCCTCCCTCCCTGTCTACTGACAAAACCCACACGTGCATTATCCATCATAAGTGATACTCTTGGTTAAGTTAAAAAAAAATTAGGATGAGTCATGTGTACGGTATATTGGTGCAGGTTGATGAAGCTCATTGGCACTCTTGAAACCAAAACTGTATTTTTAATTCCAATAAATTGGAAGTAGAGAGAAAAATTATTTTGGTGGTGGATTTTGGTACTTTGGTGCTACGGGCAACTCTATTTTATATCTTTGACTGTTTTATGTTTTGTGGTACTTGTTCAATTAGGCATTACGTCTTCTGCCATGGCTGCTTTCGATAGTCAAAGCTCGGATAGATGATTTCTCATTGTATAGGCACCATATCCATTATTATACTGATATTACCATCATCCCCCCCCTGTCTACTGACAAAGCCCACATGTGCATTATCCATCATAAGTGATGTTTATGGGAACTTTAAAGTAAAAAAATTAGGATGAGCCATGTGTACGGTATATTGATGCAGGTTGATGAAGCTCATTGGCACTTTTGAACCCCAAACTGTCATTTTTAGTTACGATAAATTAGAAGTAGAGAGAAAAAATATTTTGGTAGTTTGGTGCTATGGGCAACTCTTTTTTATACCTCTCACTGTTGTTATTTTTTTTGGTACTTCATTATATGTTCTGCCATGACTGCATTCGATAGTCAAAGCTCGGATAGATGATTTCTCATTGGATAGGCACCATATCCATTATTATACTGATATTACCATTATCCCCCCCCTGTCTACTGACAAACCCACATGTGCATTATCCATCATAAGTGATACTCTTGGTTAAGTAAAAAAAAAATTAGGATGAGCCATGTGTACGGTATATTGGTGCAGGTTGATGAAGCTCATTGGCACTCTTGAACCCCAAACTGTCATTTTTAGTTACGATAAATTGGAAGTAGAGAGAAAAATGATTTTGGTGGTGGATTTTGGTACTTTGGTGCTACGGGCAACTCTATTTTATATCTTTGACTGTTTTATGTTTTGTGGTACTTGTTCAATTAGGCATTATGTCTTCTGCCATGGCTGCATTCGATACTCAAAGCGCGGATAGATGATTTCTCATTGGATAGGCACCATATCCATTATTATACTTATATTACCATCACCCCCCCCCCTGTCTACTGACAAACCCACATGTGCATTATCCATCATAAGTGATGTTTATGGGAACTTTAAAGTAAAAAAATTAGGATGAGCCATGTGTACGGTATATTGATGCAGGTTGATGAAGCTCATTGGCACTCTTGAACCCCAAACTGTCATTTTTAGTTACGATAAATTAAGTAAAGTAGAGAGAAAAAATATTTTGGTAGTTTGGTGCTATGGGCAACTCTTTTTTATACCTTTCACTGTTGTTATTTTTTTTTGGTACTTCATTATATGTTCTGCCATGACTGCATTCGATAGTCAAAGCTCGGATAGATGATTTCTCATTGGATAGGTACCATATCCATTATTATACTGATATTACCATTATCCTCCCTCCCTGTCTACTGACAAAACCCACATGTGCATTATCCATCATAAGTGATACTCTTGGTTAAGTTAAAAAAAATTAGGATGAGCCATGTGTACGGTATATTGGTCCAGGTTGATGAATCTCATTGGCAAACCAGCTCTTGAAACCAAAACTGTATTTTTAATTCAGATAAATTGGAAGTAGAGAGAAAATGATTTTGGTGGTGGATTTTGGTACTTTGGTGCTACGGGCAACTCTATTTTATATCTTTGACTGTTTTATGTTTTGTGGTACTTGTTCAATTAGGCATTATGTCTTCTGCCATGGCTGCATTCGATAGTCAAAGCTCGGATAGATGATTTCTCATTGGATAGGCATCACATCCGTTATTATACTGGTATTTTCATCACACCCACCGTTTACCGACTGCAAAACCAAAGTGTGCATTATCCATCATAAGTGAAACTCATGGAACAATAAAGTTTAGTCAAACATTAGGATGAGCCATGTGTACGGTATATTGGTGCAGGTTGATGAAGCTCATTGGCACTCTTGAATCCCAAACTGTATTTTTTATTCCGATAAATTAGAAGTAGAGAGTAAAATTATTTTGGTGGCAGATTTTGGTACTTTGGTGCTATGGGCAACTCTATTTATTATTTTTGTTTGGTACTTGCTCACGCTGAAATTTTTAGGAGGAATTAGGGATTACGTCTTCTGCCATGACTGTATTCGGTACTCAAAGCTCTGATAGATGATTACTCATTGGATAGGCACCATATCCATTATTATACTGATATTACCATCACCCCCCCCCTCCCCGCGTCCTCTGACAAAACCCAGGTGTCCATTATCCATCATAAGCGATACTCATGGGAACTTTAAAGCTTAATCAAACATTAGGATGAGCCATGTGTACGATATATTGATGCAGTTTGATGAAGCTCCTCGTTATTGTCCCACTCTTGAACCCCAAACCATCACTTTTAATTACGATGAACTGGACATAGAGAACAAAAAATATTTTTGTGAATATTGGTATTTTGGTGCGTATAGAATTGCCCATTGTATTAAATATTAGCAACACTTAATAGACTTTATTTAGGACAAACTAAAAAAATGAATAAGATATTGAGCATCATACCCAGACGGGGGCTCTCAGAACAGGATGGCTGCCTCCTGGGAATTTTCAGGTGCAAGGATTTGACATTTGCTAAGTATCCCATAATTTTTTTGTGAATAGGCACTCTAGGTAGACTGGTTGAGGGGGGGGGGGGGTTGATATTAACTCTCTGCACAATTGTAGGCTCTGACAACTGGATGTATTTATTTAATCTGTTTTTATAATTGGTTATTACCTTGTTGTTTAGTTTAGTCTAGTATTGTGTGCACTTAGACACAAGACACATACTAAGCATACCCAGATAGGGTGCTCAGAACAGGATGGTTAAGGTGCAAACATTTGCTCAGTATCTCATTTAGTTTTGGTTTGCAATTTGGGACCTGACACTGGTAATGATTTGGGTAGATATCCCTACTATTGTTCAATTTAAGACAAACTCATTAACAATAAAGGTTCTTCAACATGACTGACGTTGGCGCCATTTTTATTTTTACCTCTAAAAGTTCCAAGCAACCATTATTAGGAATAGGAAAACATTCAGAAACAATACAGTCACCCATAAGGCATGCATAGAGCACCTGTGTACATATATACATGGGTCATTGATAACATACTCCTATCTGCCTTGTTGGTAAGGCATTCATAAAGCATCTTTGTACATATATACATGGGTCATTCATGGCATGCTCCTATATGTCATGTTGGTAAGGCATGCATAGAACACCTATGTACATGTGCCTTTTATAACATGATCCTATCTGCCTTGTTGGTAAGGCATGCGTAGAGCACCTTTGTAAATGTATAAATGGGTTACTTATGGCATACTCCTATCTGCCTTGTTGGTAAGGCATGCAAAGAGCACCTTTGTACATATATACATGGGTAATTCATGGCATGCTCCTATCTGTCTTGCTGATAAGGCATGCATAGAGCACCTTTGTACATATATACACGGGTCATTCATGGCATGCTCCTATATGTCATGTTGGTAAGGCAAGCATAGAGCACCTTTGTGCATATTTACATGGGTCATTGATGGCATGCCCCTATCTGTCTTGATGGTAAGGCATGCATAGAGCACCTTTGTACATATATATATATATATATATATATATATATGGGTCATTCAAAACATGCTCCTATCTTTCCCAATGGTAGACGTGGTTGGTGGCCATTTTATTTATATATTTATTTTATTGTTCATGTCAAATCAGGTTTGGGGATATTTTTTCACCCAGCAGCGACTGTACAAAATCTATAGATATACCTATAGCCAAAAGCAAATAATAATCTCCAAATTCTCCGATCGCCATATAATAAATACAGTATCATAAGATAACAATTTTGCTTAATGTTTGACAAGTCATGACTTGTCCACCATTAATTATTTTGTGCTCACCTTCCCCAAAATGGTATTTAAAATTAAATTTTTTTAATAAAATAAAGTAAAAAAAAACCTTACCCATAAGGCATGCATCCGAGAAATATATACATGGGTTATTCATAACATGAACCTATCTGTCCTGTGTCCTGTATGTAGAAGTGGAAGGTGGTCATTTTATTTATATATTTATTTAATTAAATTAGGTATGGGGATATTTTTTGTAAAAGTTAAGCTAGGAACACACGGCTCGATTTAAGCATACAATCGATGTAAGATTAGATGAAGAACCTCGATTTTGGTATTTTATCGATTGTACCGTGTGCGTTATAGTGTCATACAATCATAGTACAATATCGATGTAGAAAACATTGATTATTGACTAAAATCGTCGATGCCATTGATGCCCTACAAACAGTAAACTATCACTTCATCGAATACAATTGTACGATGAAAATGAAAAAGTAGTACGATCATGGTACAATTCGACGATAATTTTCCAACTAGTCCGATCACTTTTCAATCGATGTAATGCTCTTCATCGAACTAAAATCGTCGATTGTACCATGTGTCCGCGCTACGATTTTGGTACAATCGATGTAAATTTTCATTGATTTACATCGATTGTACGCTTAAATCGAGCCGTGTGTTCCTAGCTTAAGTCCAACAATGATTTATAGATATACCTATAGCCAAAAGCAAATAATAATCTCAAAATTCTTTAAACTCCATATAACAAGTACAGTGTGATAAGATAAAAATGTTGTCACCTTGCAGATTAAGTCTTAACCCCCTTCCGCAATGGTATTAACATTTTTCATTTTATTTTTTAAATAAGTTTTAAAAAAACTTACCCATAAGGCATGCACAGAGAACCTATGAACATATATACATAGGTCATTCATAACATGCTCCTATCTGTCCCAATGGTAGAAGTGGCTGGTGGCCATTTTATATATATATATATGTGTGTGTGTGTATTTATTTATTTAATTAAATCATGGGGATATTTTTTATAAAAGTTGGTCCAGCAATGATTTATAGATTTACCTATAGCCAAAAGCAAATAATAATCTACAAACTCTCTGATCTCCGTCTATATATAACAAGGACAGTATAATAACATAACAATTTGGGATTGTTTTTCCTTTGCAGATTAAGTGAAGACATGTCTAGCATAATACATTTTATGTCCCCAAAATTGTATTTCAAATTAGAATTTCATATTCAAATAAGTAAAACACTTATCCAATATAGTTACTTTATATATATAATAGAATCTACAACATCTGTTAGAGCCACGTAAACGCATACACTGCACTCCGTACTTTTTTTTCCTGCTAAATGAAGCCTGTCACAAGATATATTGCCAGATCTTCTCTCAGGCCTCCGTCCAGGATGTTCTGTTTGGCAATATGAGAGAGTCTAAAGGGGTCACAGCTCTATGTGAACAGTAAGGAAAATGAAGGTTATGGGATGACGACGTTTCAAGGTTAGGATGTTTCATACGGCTAAAATCACCGGGAACGCTAAATTACGAGTCTGTCAATACTTCTTTTTAAGAGGCCTGAAACACATAAAGCACATGAACTGTATGTGGAGATTCCGTACTTACTATGTTGCAAAAAAAAAAAAAATATATATATATGGAAATATATATATATATATAGAGAGAGAGAGAGAGAGAGAGAGAGATAGCAGGTTGTCATGGAGGATTACCTGATTTATACAAGTTTATTATACAGAAACATAGTAACATCTAATTTTCATGTCCATAATTATTAATTATTATCATCACACATTCTTTTATATATATATTATGTTTAGATAACTTAAGGTAATCCTCCATGACAACCTGCTACATTATAATGCCTATAGATTTTATACAGCAAGTTGTCATGGAGGATTTCTTAATTTTCTACAAATATATCATATAGATACAAAGTAACATTAACTTTTCATGTTCATAATGTTATTATAATTATCATCAAATGTATAAATATATATATATATTCACACACACATTATAATGCCTACAGGTAACTTGAAGATTGTCCAAGAAATGTGTTATGTAGACATATAGTAACATCAGCTTTGCAGGTTCATAATGTTAAAACATAATTGTTCAAATTATAAATATATATTATGTTTATATAACTGGAGAAATCCTCCATGACAACCCGCTACATTATCATCCTTACAGGTCACGTATAGCAAGTTGTCCTGGAGAATTCCTAATATGGTAATAACTTTTCATGTTCATATTGGTATTTTAATCGTCCTCAAAAGTATATATATATATATATATATATATATATATATACTGTATATATACTCTCAATATAATGCCTGCAGATTATATGAGAAGATTGTCCTGGAGAATTTCTCTATTTATGAAAAAATATTATATAGATATAGAGTAACATCAACTTTCCACGTTCGTAATGTTAGACCATCATCAGTAAAAGTATACATGTATATAATGTTTATATAACTAGAGAAATCCTCCATGACAACCTGCTACATTATCATGCCTACAGGACACATATAACAGGTCGTTCTAGGGGATTTCTTCATTTTTTACAAATGTATTATATAGATACATCAACTTTATATATATATATATATATAAATAAATTATGTTTAGATAACTAGAGACATTCTCCATGACAACCTGCTACATTATAATGCCTACAGGTCACATATAGCAGGTTGTCCTGGAGAACTTCTCTAGTTATGTATTATATACAACTTGAAATATAAACAATTGATGTTATATATATATATATTGGTATAGCTGGAGAAATCCTCTAGGACAACCTGCTATATGTATATATGTTACCTGTAGACATTATAATGTATAACTAGAGAAATCCTCCAGGACAACCTGCTACAAGTATATATGTTACCTGTAGACATTATAATGTATAACTAGTGACCTCCTCCAAGACAGCTTGCTATATGCTGTATATGTGACCATAAAATGTAATGTAAGTTGTCATGGAGGATTTCCATGTAAATGGGATATACATATACTTTTAAGGCTCGTGATAGGATTATGGACAGGTGAGGTTTTTGTGTTATATATCTATATAATACATTTGTATATACATTAGGAATCCTCCAGGGGAAACTGCTGCATGTTACCTGTAGCAATATAATGTGTTTATATATATTGATTATTATATCTTATATTTAAAATGATAAAAACATTAAGACCGTTATATATATGTTACTATGCATCTGTATTTAATATATATGTAAATTAAGTGTGATCCTCCAGGACCACCTGCTACATTATAATACCTGCAGGTCACATGACATTGCCTATCTACATTTGTATACATTAGAAATTCTCCAGGACAGCCTGCTACATGGTAACTGTAGCATTATAATGTGTGTATATATATATATATATATATATATATTTATTTATTTATTTTTTTCTTGGAGTATATATGACCGTGAAAAATGAATGTTTATATGCATCTGTATATAATATATATGTAAGTGTGATCCTCCAGGACAACCTGCTACATGTTACCTCTAGCATTATAATGTGTGTATGTATATATATATATATATATATATACGGTATATATTATTTTAATTTTTAGGAGTTTGATGAAAACATTATGACCGTGAAAAAACTATGTTTATAATATAGATAGCAAGGGAAAACAAGGGATGGTGCACCTGACTATGAATCAGGCACCCATAGTATTTTATTGTATATGTTTATAATATATATGTAAATGAAGTGCGATCCTCCAGGACAACCTACCACAATTTAATGCCTGCAGGTCACATGACAGGTGACCTGCAGGTGATGTTTTTGTCTATCTACATTTGTATTTATTAGGAATCCTCCAGGACAACCTGCTACATGTGACCTGTAGCATTATAATGTGTGTGTGTATATATATATATATATATATATATATAGCTATACCTGTATATTACATCATTAGCCCGATCGTGCCGGGTCCCCTACTCCTCCTGTGTCATAACCTGTACCTTAGTGTTATCTTGTGTGGCACCTCAACTCTAATTTTATATACAGTGCTGTGTAATATTTCGGTACTATATATATAAATGATAGTAGTATGCCGTCGGGGGGGGTCATAATGCCCCGTCGTGCCTAGGACAAGATTGCCCCCTTTCCCCCCCCTGACGGCAGCCCTGTATGTATATATATATATATATATGTATAATACATGATAGACATATATATGTTTTGGGTTTTTGGGGGTGCCTATTTTCTGCCAGTGGGGCATTAGGGACGGAACCATCATTCTTTTTAACTTTAAAATATTTATAATTGTTATAATATACATTTTACTCTTTTGGGGATTCTATTTACAAAGCCACCAAACTCCTTCAGCTTTCACTTGATATCAATCAATATCATTAATCAAATTGTCCAGCGTCTTCACAGTGTAGCCCTCAGCTATCCACGCAATGTAAAGAGTCACCTCCGTCACTCCTCGGCAAGGGACCGCCGTACGGTGCCGCACATTATCATCGCGCACTTATTCCTTCCCGGAGATCGGTTTGTCGTAAACCAGACATTTATTTTGCAGCGCGCAGCGTTGCTTTGGTTCATTTCACGTCTTACAATATTTGGTCTTTTATTGGCTTCGTCCGTGAAATATATTTTTCTGACAACAAGGTGCACAGTTGGCTTCCTGCAGCTTTTAAATGAGGGAATGAGGGACAAAAATTGGTGCGTCAGGGAAAAGTGAAAGAGTTACTGCTGCTTAAATAAGCAATGTTTTCCAAAAAGAAATACAATGTAAATGTTGGAAAAAGGCAGAAGAACTTGACCCAGTAGAGTTGCCTCTCAACCGGGTAGAGTTGCCTCTCAACCCAGTAAAGTTGCCACTCAACCCGGTAGAGTTTCCCTCAACCCAGTAAAGTTGCCACTCAACCCGGTAGAGTTGCCCCTCAACCCAGTAGAGTTGCCACTCAACCCAGTAAAGTTGCCACTCAACCCGGTAGAGTTTCCCTCAACCCGGTAAATTTGCCCCTCAACCCAGTAGATTTGCCCCTCAACCCGGTAATGTTGCCACCCAGTAGAGTTGCGGCCTCTCAACCCAGTCAATTGCCTCTCCCAACCCAGTAGAGTTGCCCCCTCAACCCAATAAGTGCCCTACACCGGTGATTGCCCCGTAACCCGGTAGAGTTGCCCCTCAACCCAGTAGAGATTTTTCCCCTTTTTCCCACGGTAGGAAGTTGCCCCTCAACCCATTAAAGTTGCTCGTTTCTTATCCCGGTAGGGGGTTTCCCCTCAACCCCAGAGTTGGCCCCTCAACCCGGTAAAGTTCCCCTCAAACCCGGTAAGAGAGTTGCACCTTCAACCGTCGTAGAGTTTTGCCCTTAACCAGTAGATTGCCCCTCAGACCGTAGAGTGCCACCTCAACCCGGTAAAATGACGCCCAACCCAGTAGAGTTGCCCCTCAACAACCCGGTGAGTTGCCCTCACCCGTAGAGTTGTTTGCCCTCAACCCGGTAAAATGACCCTCAACCCAGTAGAGTTGCCCCTCAACCCGGTAGAGTTGCCCCTTAACCCGGTAGAGTTGCTCTTCAACCCAGTAGAGTTGCCTATAGTGATGCCAGCAATTTTTCTAAAGCTTCCATATAAGCTGCACACTGAAAATACAATACAGGGCTTGTTTTCACTTGAGCGATCAGCCGCGTTCACCTGTAGTTTTAACTGTGGTATGTTGATCATGGACCATAACGCCCATACATTTGAATGGGGTTACCTCTACAGCTGTGGTCCGCCGCGATCGGGCATGGATGTGGTGCAGCCCCCGTTCTAAAATGCGGCCCATCTCCCTGTAAATAAGGGAAGGGTTTCTCAGTTGGGCTGGGGGGGATATGTCATCTTGGCTTGGTGACCTAAACCTTACGTAATTTATAATTTACAATTAACAATTGTCGTTATTATTTCCTGGTTTTCATTTATTTCTAGTAATATGTCATTTCCTACAGACAAGTATGTCCCACGCATATGACATTGATAAGGATTGTTGACAGTTTTATGCTTTGTGTCTGTTTAGTTTTTGTTGTTGCCCATATGGAACTACAATTACACATATTATATGGGACATTAGCCCATATATAGACACTATGACTTGTAAGGATTATTTGTTTTTGTAAAGATTACTATGTGTGGGTAGAGACCATGCAACCTGATTCTCATGTTGGGATTCATCCCCTCCTGAATAGTGAAGAGCGACTAGGCAATATTCGAATTCGTGTAATTTCGCGAATATCCGCCATAATATTCTATTCCATATTCGTAATCTCGAATATCCGCACTTACGACATGTATTGCGATCTAACAATCGCAATTGCGACCCAATATGCGCAATGCATGCAAGTCAATGGAGAATGGCGGAATCCGAAATCGCGATTATCCGAGAAAGCGCAAGGCGACCCAATATGCGCAATGCATGCGAGTCAATGGAGAATGGCGGAATCCGAAATCGCGATTATCCGAGAAAGCGCAATGCGACCACATATCAGCAATACATTGAAGTCAATGGAGAATGGCGGAATCCGAAATCGCGATTATCCGAGAAAGCGCAATGCGACCAAATATGCGCAATACATTGAAGTCAATAGAGAATGGCGGAATCCGAAATTGCGATTATCTGAGAAAGCGCAATGCGACCAAATATGCGCAATGCATGCAAGTCAATGGAGCTCGGATATTCGACTGGGAGAATATCCGTCATTTCCATTTTAAAAAATCGCATTACGATTATATAATCGATTATAAAAGCGCAATAAATTGTGAAAAATCGCGATTGTGTCGGATATCCGATGATATATTCGCGAATATTCGCGAAATGGCGAAATAGCGAAATAGCAATATTCGAGCTAAATATTCAAAAATCTAATATTCGAGCTCAACACTACTCCTGAAGACCTAGGAGGTAAAGAACATTGTGATCTTGAAACCCAAGATCTACACCACTGAAACCCCTAATATTCGGTTATGTGGTATTGTACAATCAAAATTCCTCACTAGTTAGGTGAGGAGGGGGCATGGTGTATGCATAACTCTGAACCCTTTTGGGTTTCCTTTTACTTCCTTTTTCCACTGAAGTCAATGCCACTGACTACTTTGCAATCTGATTCTCATGTTGGGATTCATCCCCTCCCGAAGACCCAACCCCAAACCCAAGATCTACACCTCTGAAACCCCTAAAATTTGCTTATGTGATATTGTACAATCATAATTCATCACTAGTTGAGGGGATGGTGTATGCCCAACTCTATTGGGTTTTCTTTTACTTCCTTTTTTCCCTAAAGTCAATGCCACTGATTACTTTTGGGATCAATTGGTATCCCAGTTAGAAGATGTGGAGTAATCCAGTACCAAACATGAGAAATTCTCCTGTGGCATATTGGACACAAAGAATGCTCTTTATATTGACTAGAGATGGTCAAACTTTTCGACTTGCTAACTTTGTGAGCTGATTGCAAAGCCCCTGAAAATGTTATCATCACTTAAATTGCAGGAGATGTAGAGAAGGGTTGGAGGAACATTTGAAAAAAATAAGTTTTGCTCTAGCACATGGAGTTTTTGCATAAATTAAGTTCAAAGTTAAAGTCGAAATTCTGATTTTCGAAATTTTAACTTGACTTTGAACTTAATTTGTGAAAAAACTATTTGTGTTACAGACATACTTTCTTTTTTTGGAGTATATCCCCAACCCTACTGTACATTTCCAGCAAGTTTGGTGATGATACCATGTTCAGGGGCTTTGCAATTAACTCGAAACCATGGAAATGGTCGAATTTTTGAAAAACATTTTCGACCATCTTTAATGTACATCAGGGCCGTTTTGCCTGGGGCCCTAAGTTGTTTAATAAGGGGGAGTGTCACAACGCGACCGCCATCATCACTTAAATTTCTGGAAATGTAGAGAAGGATTGGAGGTACATTTGAAAAAAATAAGTTTAGCTCTAGCACATGTAGTTTTTGCATAAATTAAGTTCAAAGTTAAAGTCGAAATTCCGATTTTCGAAATTTTTACTTGACTTTGAACTTAATTTGTGAAAAAACTATTTGTGTTACAGACATACTTTCTTTTTTGGAGTATATCCCCAACCCTACTGTACATTTCCAGCAAGTTTGGTGATGATACCATGTTCAGGGGCTTTGCAATTAACTCGAAACCGTGGAAATGGTCGAATTTTTTTCGACCATCTCTAATGTACATCAGGACCGTTTTGCCTGGGGCCCTAAGTTGTTTAATAAGGGGGAGTGCTACTGGAAAAGTTGTTGAACTGTGGGGGGTAAGTGGGAGAAACAACCCTGATGTACACTTTAGTCTAAAGGAAGGCAGTTGTCCTCAAGAATTGTGAAACCCCTTTAAGTTGATTACTAACATTTTGTTTGCCTTCATGGAGGAGCTAACTTTAGTTGACCTGCAGTTTTTCTATTAGTTGTAGATATTGATGAAGAGTCAATTATGAGTTGTAAGTCATGGGAGATGTGGAACTTCCAAAAGATAATGAGTAACGGAAAGCGCTGGGAGAGCTGGTTATGAAACATAACAAGACGTCGTGAACTCTCTGTGAAAATTAATCAATTGTTTTTTGTCTCTCCGTAATGAGCAAAGTCTCCACACCGCGACTGAGGAACGGCTATTTGTAGGTCAAGCTGGGAGAAACATTTTTTTCTCTCAAACAACAGGACTGTAAGTTCCTCACCTATCACTGCTCTTGATTAACAGCTTGTATGTGAATTGGTAAGGCGAGATTTACGGTAGTAAGAACCTTCTATGCAAATTGGTGCAATTTCCTTTATTAATTCCCAGGTGCTATCAGGATTAGTGATGATCACGAATATTCGGATTCCGAATATTAATCGCGAATATAGGCAATTCGGAAATTCGCGAAGATGGTGAATATATTGCCGAATATTCGCCATTCCGGATATCCGGTATTTTTTTTCCATTACACACGCCTCTCAATGCAAGTGGACGAATGGGAAGGCTGCAACAAGAGCTTAGCAACACTCCCTGCGACCATCAACAGTTTTTAAATCCAATATTGGGGTGATGCGAATATTCGGAATATTGCGAAAATCGGCACTTTAGAAAATTCGCGAAAATCACTTAGATGGCGTCCAAAATTCGCAATTTTTTTTTCAACACGCCCCTCAATGCAAGTTAAACGTATATTCGCGAATATATGAAATTTGCATAAAACTGCCGATATTCGCAATAAGAAGAATATTGCCGAATGCGAATATTTTCCGAATGTTTTCCCAAAAATTTGCGGCATGCCGCGAATACGAATGTTGCCTATGCCGCTCATCACTAATCAGGATGAGGAATTGTTTTGGAGAACAGGAAAGTTGATGTATTTGAAGGATATAGTAAATTCTTCCCATTATATGATGTTACAGTGGATCGTTTAAGCCAGCCATGGACATGGCGATTCCTGGCTGTAGTTGCGGTCGATCTCCCGCAACTACAGAGGTGCCCACCTTGACGAGAAGAAGTTAGAACTTGCCGTGTTCACTGCAGACTGTCAACTGCATGTTTTAGAGTTCGTGAGAAGGATGCTGAGGTAGAGTCCTATCTACATCACCCTACCAACCCCTCCTATATGATAATATTACATATGCAAACATGGAGCATCATTGCTAAAATGGGGTAGAATATAAAATAAGAAATATTGAATAAAAGCCTATTATAAGAGGGTTGTGTAACGGCAGCTGCCGTACGCCACCGCAGCCTCCCTACTTACCGCTTCAGATCTGGGCACCCTGTTCAGCGGTGATTCTGATATTTCTACACACTTCCTTAAACACCAGTGCGTGTCATTTCCTGGCATTTAAGGTATTTGTCATGTGACCTGGCTGACCAATAGTGGACCTCCTGCAGCTATATAAGGAACCCTGCCCTTTCAGCCTTGCCTCAGTATTAAGGTTTCTGTGTTATGCTAAGAGCTGCCTGCCATTGCTGTTCCTGTGATATAGACTCCTGTGTTCTGAAACTGATACCTGTTAACCCTTACCTGCCTGCTGCACCCTCCTGCTACCTGATCTGTACCTGCGCTGCCCACCCTGTTACACTGTCTGGCTGACGACACCTGTGTCCCTGGAGCCTTCCCTGCTGTCCCCAGGACCAGCTGCCTGTGTTCCTACCATCCCTCAAGAAGTAGCGACCTGGTGTTCCCCTTAGGAAAGTCTATGCCCACCATCACCATATTGTGAAGAACGAGTGGGTTCACTTAGACAACGCCCTCAGAGGAGGTAGGACACATGGCACAGTGGGTCCACACCTGCTGCTCCGTCACAGGTTGATTGTATGGTGGAGAGCCAAATATGAGCAGATTCCATTTTACCCTAAAATGTAAACCCATGGTGGGAATTAGAAGGTGGTATTATTGTGTAGTCATTCAGAAAAACCACCAATGAGTATTGAACCAATGGTTAAAAAAAGAAGACAACCCTTAAGCTGCCCATACATGACATCATCACGCTGCAGCCAGCCCCTCAGAGGATCAGCCGGCACCCTTTGTGTGCCGGCCATTACTTTAAAAGGGGAAAGCAATGGACATTGGCCATGATTTAGGATAACCCTGTTTTTGAGCAGGATTGATTGGCCAGCAAAGTGGCCATCAATCTAGTCCACATCTATGCGTGTATAGGTACCTGGGCAACCAATTGTTTATTCAATGAGCCGGGGCAGAGTAACCGTAATTTCCCAATCTTAGTTTGGAATAATCAACTTTCTCATCTCTCTATTCCTTTGTCGAGCGTGGAATTCCTGTTAAAAATAATCATTTCATCTTGAAACAGACATATTGAAAGGGCCAAGTTGTCCTTCTGTGCTTCATATTCATATGTACAGATAAGCATTTTAACGGCTTTCATGCATTGTTCAAACATCTGCTTCCTGCTTCATCATCTTGCGCAACTAATAAAAGACGCCAGGCAGCGTGATTCTAAATATGTCGCCTATAGGACAACGGCAAAGCCATGCTTCTTTATTTTATTTTACATTTTCAAAATTATTTGTAGTTTTTATTCTGTTATTTGTGTTTAAAGTTTGTGTTATTTATCTTAGTCGGGGATAAAATATTAGAGTGGGCATATGCTGGGATTGCATATGTTTACTGGGCAGTAGTGTTGAGCTTGAATATTCGAATTGCGAATAAATTTGACAAATATCGGCTATTCGAGAATTGTCACATTTCCGTGGCTATTTGCAATTTAAAATATTCAAGATATGTTGCACTGGGAAGCTTATGGGCGTGCATTGCGATGATAAAGTCACAATGTGAACAATATATACCACATGTGACCATTCATTTTAAAGATAATCGTGATGCTAATGTATTTCCGCAATGCATGGCCATACATTGGAAATATCGAATATTAGTAGAATTAATCGCAACTTCAAATGCAAATTAGTTAGTAGATCGCAAATTAACCTCCCTAGTGCACTGCCCATATCGTGCCGTGGTACGGGCAATCGAGGCAGTGTACAAAGTACACTGCCTGTCATTTCCTCCCTCCCTCCGCCCCTCTCCACACAGCCGGTGTCATTATTGACACCGGCTGTGTGGGTGGGAAAGCCAGCGCTCCTCCATTAACATGGAAGCCTATGGCGCCGCCCCCCCCCCCTCGAAACCCCGGAAATGCTGTAGTGATGAAGACAATCGCTGCAGCTTTCCAGGGAGGTATCGGGTGTACCCGATGTGGTTGGGTTGACCCTGAACGCTGAACGAACAGGGTTCGTCTCAATCGCTAGGGAGGTTAATTGCAAATTCAAATGCATGGCCATACACTCAAATTTCGTTTTTACGAAT
The DNA here is from genome assembly GCA_036250615.1 of Ptychadena robeensis. Lineage (NCBI taxonomy): Eukaryota > Metazoa > Chordata > Amphibia > Anura > Ptychadenidae > Ptychadena > Ptychadena robeensis. The sequence goes on from CM070032.1 coordinate 1,606,970, forward strand.
ATTAGTAGAATTAATGGCAAATTTTGCCTATGCTCATCACTACCGGGCAGGGCAGTGCGGGGTATGGGTGCTATTCGAGAATAATACTCAAGTATACTGGAGGGTCTGGGCAGCAGTTGTCACTAGTGATGGCCAAACTTCAGCCAGGTCCATTCGCAAAAAGGCGGATCAGACATTTAAAATAGTCTGACGTTCACCTGTTCGCGGGCAGATTCAAATTCCCTCAGGCTCCAGTATCTGGAATGTTTGCTTCAGTACCTTGTTGGATGCCTTGTACCTAGACACCTTGTTACCTAGTTCTCGTTGAACCCTGAACCCTTGGCCCCTCCCATGAACTTCCTATAAAAGCCAGGTCCCAGCTTGGATTCAATGCCAGATTATTGCGTTTCCAGCCAGTATCTTGCTTCCTGCTTTCCCCTGCTCTTGCCTTTATCATCATCCTTCGTGTACCGACCCTTGGCTTTGACAACCCGACTACTCTTCGTCTTGCTCCCTTGTGATTTGACACCATGGGCTTTCGACCTGTGCTTGCTTTTGACTACACTCCTGCTTGCTACCACTGTTGATCCTGCTATTGATTGAGTCGCAGTTTCAGCTACTGGACTCCGAGCCTGACCGCAGATCATTACACAAATATCCTTTTACCACAATTTCGGACCATAAGGTGCAACCTCATTTTCCCCCACTTTTGGGGGGATAAAAGGTGTGTCTTATAGTCCAAATAATACAGTAATACATTCACTGTGAAATTGCAGCAGAGACTCTTTGTGTTTTTGCACCTCCCTCTACTATTACTATTCATGGCATTAAGACAAAATCAGGTCCATTCACCAGTTTGATTAAAATACAGTTTTGGAAATGAAGAAATAATTGTGTTAATTGGTGTTTTTCATATCTTGATGCCGTTCAGCTTTAGCAGATGGGCACATATGTTCACGTGCTCAGAGATAGTGCTGCACCGGCTATTTCAATAATTACAGTCAATTTTAATTAAATAGACTTTATATATATGGACATTGAAACTCAACTCGTCATGCAAACTCATTATGTATGACATAGCGATGAACGTTTCTTAATAAACAGACCAGCCGAACCCTTTATATAAATACATTTCTAGTCTATGTGTATTGAATATTTTCATTTTTACTTTATTGTATATTTATTATTATTTTATGGCATGTTGTTACACAACTTACACTCAATGCACTAGGACCAATGCTGGGTGCTGCCATCTTGGATGTGAAGTCAGCAGCCCCTAAAGACTCCCTCTGTAGTATTTCCCTTTGGTCCTAGGTAGATCAATGCCCTGGGCACCCATGCTGCCCATGCCTAAAATCGCCACAGCGTTTACTGTAGTAACTGCACCTCTGGTTGATAAATAAAAGCTCATGTGCCTAGGTGAGAGAATACGATGGAGGGGTTAGATGCCCAGAGAGAATATATAGATATTCCAAAGGGAGGAGATGGTGGAATGAGAAAGGCCGATATGATAGGAACACTTCCTTCCTTATTTTGCAATTATGATAAACCCATTGGCAATTTAACCCATTGCCATGGAATAGGCAACATCTATCAATTTAATAAGTCACTGCCGAGTTTGAGGAGCACCAGTTAACTTGGCTATAAAAGACCCCCTACCAACCCAATGCCTCCAGAGACTCACAACTGTCCCTCTGTAATATTCCCCTTTAGAGGTGGTCCTAGGGAGATCAACACCATGGGCTCCCATGTTGCCCATGCCTAAAATCTCACTGCACCTCTGGTTGATAAATAAAAGTTACTGTAGGTAGGTGAAAGAAGACGATGGAGGGGCTAGATGTCCAGAGAGAATATATAGACATTCCAAAGGGAGATGGTGGAATGAGAAAGGCAGATATGATAGGAACTTAACTCTTCCTTGCTTATTTTGCAATTAGGATAAACCCATTGCCAATGCAACCCATTGCCATGGAATAGATATAGCTCTCAATATTGTAAGCCAATGCAGAGTTTGAGGAGCACCAGTTAACTTGGCCATAAAAGACCCCCTACCTACCCAATGTTACTCCTTTATACCTATAAAGCAGTCCCAAATACTCCTCCCTTTGTTGTTGACCTCATCTAGGTTGACGTTGAAGCCATCTTTCCATCATTGCAGCTTTGAAGGAGGTCATATGCTTCCCTTACACCCAAAACCACCAGCGTCTGGGCACTTTGAGAAAGGGATCTTGCTGATAAGTACATAATAGTTACATCTATTTACAAAACTGAGGAGGAAAGGTCTAACCCAGACCACATTTGCTCAATAGGTCTTCTCATACAGCTAGAAGAGATCTTGAAAGTAGGTCAATGAAGGTCAACAGAACTAATATACAGAGTTATACTTCCACTTTCCAAATTTTCCTACCTTAGTGTGCAGGGTGGGAAGTTATGAGGGAGTATAGCACAACAACTTTTCCAAGCTAGGATGGAGGGGGCATAAGGCTATGTGCCACTTGGTTGGTTGGCCAACCTATTCGATTTTTTACCACGTCCATTCATGGGCGCGATCCGGGAGGGTTGACCACAGCCCGTCCGCAGTCAAAAGTGCGGGTTACCGAGTTTTTGACTGCGGACGGCCCGCGGATGATCTCCCCGGATCGCACCCATAGACATGAATGCATGTGGTCAAAAAACGCATGTGGACACGATTTTTAACAGCATCCACTCATTCTCAAGTGGGGACAAGCTTTTGCTCTCCCTCCCTATTTACCACCCCGCTTGTGGGTATCAGTGCTTGTTAGGAGCAGCTCTGATGCTTCCAGAGAACTAAGCGACCCCTGTGAAATGGTCGCTCTATCCCCAAGCGGGTCCCAACCCACAGGTAGTAAACCACTGGCGTAAAGCAAAGTTCTAGCCGGGACTGAATTTTGCGCGATCCCCGTTACAGATGTATCAGTCATTATTCAAGACTGGCCCCGCCATATGTGATAGTGCTGCATATTGCACCAGATGGATGGCTGCGCAGAGAGAGAGAGTGGGCGAAACACATAGTAACGTGGCACGAGAAGCAAAAGTATAATAAAGCAGATGGTTTAAATCTCTTCCAATATAACGAACAGTTAAGTGATATCTACATTGTAGGAGCTGACTGAAAAAGAAAATCTGATTTACCATGTGTACCTGCTGCAGTTTATGGATTCCAGTTGATTTGGGGGGGGGGCCTTGAAACCTTTCAAACTTGGGACAATGAGAAAAAAAATGCATGGTGGTAGGTCTGGACCATTGTGCTGGTTTCCCAGGAGGTGGTTGAAGGCATGAGAAAGCCACTTCCTAATCTTTTTGGAGAAACCAGGTCTTGAGGGCTCCATCGCTATCTTCAAAATGCAAAACTTTTTCTGGAGTCAACTGACATTTTTTGGGATATATTTTGGAGGGATCTTCTGAAGGGATGAACGTATACATCATGTCTAGAAGTCCAATGTTAGGATCAGTACAGCAATCTTTAACACAGGCCTAAGGGTTTCCTTAGTCATGTGAATATTCTTTTCATAGGCAAACCATATAGTGGTACTACAAAGGCTTGGCTTGAAGTTCCCCTCAAATGAGATGTTAACATATATGTTAGGTTAGATATATATATATGTATATATATAGATGCACCATATGGTGGCTCTACAAAGGCTTGGCTTGAAGTTTCCCTCAAATGAGGTGTTTGAATATATTTTTTAGGGATCTTCTGTAGGGAGGTCTGGAACGTGTATATCATGTCTAGAGGTCCAATGTTAGGCTTAGTACACCAATCTTTAACACACACCTGAGGGTTTTCTTAGTAATGTGACTGTTCTATACAAAAAAGTACCTGGGGTGTAGAGAAGAAAACTCTACCTCCAGGCGGAAATGTCCT
>CM070032.1:1640877-1653650 GCA_036250615.1 Ptychadena robeensis
ACGGCGCATACATATAGACAATATATTACCTCCCAATCACTATGATATTCTATCAGGGAGGACCCAGCACTACATTAGAGTGAATTATACCTTCCATATCACTATGTCTTCTATAAGGGAGGACCCAGCTCACTACATAGCAGTGATATATACCTTCAATCACTATGTATTCTATCAGGGAGGACCGGACTACATTAGCAGGTGATATATATACCTTCCAATCACTATGATTTGTATCAGGATTGACCACACTACATAGCAGTATAATATACCTCCCAATCAATATTGTATTTCTATCAGGGCGATTTGGACCCAGCATACATAGCCAGTATTTATATACCTCCAATCACTTGTATTCTATCAGGAGGACACGGCACTACCATACGCAGTGATATATACATTCCAATCAACTATGTATTGTATCAGGAGGACCCAGAACTACATCAGCTAGTGACTATTACCTTCCAATCACTATGTATACTATCAGGAAACCGTATTACCATAGCAGTGATATATTCATTCCAAATCACTATGTATTCTATCAGGGATGACCTAAGGCAATACATATGCAGTGATACATTACCTTCCCAATAACTATTAGCTCATTCTTAGGAGGGTATCCCAGCACTACATAGCAGTTGATATATACCTTCAATCACTATTATTTTTTTATATCAAGGAGGCCACAGGCATACATACGCAGTGATATATACCTTCCAAATCCACAATATGTATTCTATCAGCGGAGGACACCGGCAACTCATATAGCAGTGATATATTACCTTTCAATTCACTATGTATTGTTCAGGGAGGACCACCCAGCACTTACATCAGCAGTGATATATACTTCCAATCACTATGTATTCTATCAGGGAGGACCCCAGTACTTAAATAGCAGTGATAATAAATTCCAATCACAATGTTGTATTCTATAGGGAGGACCCGGCAGATACATAGAAGTGATATATAACCTTCCAAATCACTGTGATTCTATCAGGGAGGACCCGCACGATAATAGCAGTTATCTATACAAACTTCCCAATACACTGTTTATTCTCTTATCATGGAGGACCCGGCACTACATTAGAAGTGATATAACTATTCCAATCACTGTGTATTCTATCAGGGAGATTATAGCACTTACATAGCCAGTGATATATACTTCACCAACCTTAATCCAGAACTTCTCAGCATAACCTAACCCCTCAACCATAAGCCCCAAACTGAAGAGGAGATTCTCATCTGCGCCTGTGAGATGCTACCAGGGATATTTCAATCTAGATAGTAGGCTCATTATGACGGAAACCACCACACAATGCTAACATTCCGGTTAAGTTTTCCATTATTTGGAAATGAAATGAAAAACTTGGTATTATTATTATTCTCATCCATTTATTCTATAGCGCAACATATTACGCAGCGTAGTACAATCACATTCGAAATCACAAAACACACCATATACACCACACGGTACATGTATAGACATAGAGGAGGAGTAGAGGACACCGGCCCGGACGGGCTTACTATCTAAATAGTATGATCCCTACTGAAAGATCCGACGTCATTGGATCTGCGCCGCGACGCTCTGCAAACATTCTTTATAGGAATTAGCGCCACATTTCCTGCACTATCGGATAACCTTAAAACTTGATTATTAAAACAACAATACATTTATATTAGGTGGAAAAAAATACAAAAAAACCATCGGTCTGTTTGGTTTTTTTTTAGCTCGCCAGTGGCCTACCGGAGAACCCTTGCCTGCCTTGTTTACAATCTCCCTTCTCCCTGCAGCAAGCAGCAGCCCAGAATCCTCCCCAGATGCAAACGAGGAAATGGAAAAATCCACCCGCGGCTGGAAGCAATTTGAATATAAACATTCGAACGTCTGCATTAAATAGGTAGAAGCGCACTGCAAGATCTTAGGGGAAAGGTCCACATTCTCAATGCAAACGCACCCTAGCGGGTGGTGCACGCCCGCATTATAATTTTATTAGCGACGGCCGGCTAGCATATGTAAGCGGCCTTCTACACAAATCCTTAGTATTAACATCTGCTCAAGTAGTAGTAGTAGCCGACTTTTCACTTACAGAAAAATTGTATTTAAACTCCAAGCACCAAGCAGATAAATCACAGGGATTACAAGCAGGTGGCTCTCTCGTAACTAATCCCTGCCTTCAGCAGACAGTCAATGAACCATCATTTTCAATTTCAAATACGGGTAGGAGGAAAAAAAAAAAAACTCTTCAAAAACTCTTAAGGAGGTTATGAGGGAAAAAAACTAGCCACCGGAGAAAAGCGGTCAATATAATAATGTATACAGGATATAAACATAGGTGTGTATGGAAATACAATTGAATGGTGGTGCAATGATTCTCCGACAAAGAAAGGACCTTTGAAATGGTGGGTTGATATGACGGACCATACAGTTGGATCATGAACGGGCCATCAGTGGGACATGACGGGCCATCAGTTGCACATGCACGGGCATCAGTTGGACATGACGGCAAGAGTTGGACATGTAGGGCAAGAGGTTGGACTTGACGGCAAGAGGTATGACATTGACAGACAAAAGAGTTGGACATTGATGGACAAGAGGTTGGACAATGATGGACAAAGAGGTTGTGACATGATGAACCCATGGTTGACTTGACAGACCATTGGTTGGATTTCTTACAGAAATTGTTCAAACTTCATAGTCCCAATCTTTTGAATAAAATAATGGCGACTGTGAACTGCAATCATCCAGCACAAGATAGAAACCTTGAAATGTTAGTAGCTATTCCATTTTTTTATCATAGGAATTTGAATCCGGATTGATTATGACGAACCCATCAGATGGACATGTGTATGGACATCCAGTTGGAACTAGATAGAACCTTGACATGCTTAAGATGCTATTCCATTTATTGCTATTGTCATGAATTTGTATTTGGTGATATGAATGGTCACATCAGTTGAGCTTGACGGACCATCGGTTGGACTTGACAGACCATCGGTCGGTTGGGTTGCCGGACATTGTTTGGACATGACCAACACTAGGCAAAAAATCATTATTGCTAAGTCATGACTTTTTATTGGGTGACATGATCAGGTCATCTGTTGGACATGACGGACAAGGAAGTTGGACATGGCGACAAGCAGTGATTGGACCTGAAGGACAAGCTTGGACATGACGAAAAAGTAGTTGGACATGATAAACCATGTTGGACATGACGACCATCCGTTGGACATGACGAACATTGGTTGGGCTTGCGGACAATGTTTGAACTTCATAGTATCTTTAGACAGAGGCCATAAAGGAAGGATAAAATACTTGTGAACTATAAATACAATGATGAACGAGGTTGTTTTGAACTGAATCTACGCCAAAAATAGAACCTTGAAATGATAGATATTCCATTTTTTGCTTTGTCATGCAATTGTATGGGTTGATATGACGGACATCAGTTGACATGACCAGACCCCAGTTGGACATGAGGACCATAAGTGGACATGACAGACCATCAGTGGACATGACAGGAAATCCAAGTTGGAATGAACGGACCATCAGTGGACATACGGACATCAGTTGGAATGACGACCATCAGTTGTGAAACATTACGACAAGGTTTGACATGATGCCTCGGTAGGGTTTGCAGGACCATCACTGAGTTGATGATCCATCTTTGGACATTAACGGACTGAAGGAGATACAACACTGGTCATATAATAAAATGATGAACGACGGTAAACTGAATTTTCGGCCAAGATAGAACCTTGAAATGTAGAAGCTATTCCATTATTGCTATGTCATGAATTTGAATCGGGTGTGATATGACAAGCACAAGGACCAGGACAAGCAGTCAGACAAGTTGGCACAACTTTCCCAAACCCATTGTTGTGCAATATCACAGGCGATTTCACCAGCAGGGTGTTCTAGCATTATGGGGGCTATGCAAAATAGTTTGCCTGGGGCCCCCCCTGTGACATTTGGTGCTACCAGAAAGTTGTTGCGCGCAGGGGACTGTGAGCACATTCGTGCGATTAGGGTGTCCCGATTATGAATTAATTCCCCCTGGGGCCCTATGCGCCCCATACAACACAGATGGCCAAAGCAACGGCCCCATTCACCAGGTTAAGTATTTTTTTTCTTTCAACCTCTGGTGCCGATAATAGGAAGCACATACCGAGGAGGTAGTACAGGAGGAGGTAAGTAAAATACTTACACATGTGACATCAAACATCAGTTAATAGTTCCTTTCTTAAATCGAATAAAAAAAAGCAATCTTGCAGGCCACATTGTAATTACACCAAGGGCGCCAAATTGGGCCCCAGGCCAGAGTTTGACTCCGGGATCCACGTTTGACCCCCGTGCTTAGAATGAACACCCTCAAATCAACAGGTCTGCACCTAGTGGTACTATAGTAAAGCACATGCGCCCAATCCCAGCAGAATGGATACCCTACTAGCCATCCAAAAGTAGAAACTTCAAACCAAATGCTGTTGGGAAGAGAGGGAACGTCCTCATTGGTAGGCAAAGCTTCGGTTTTGGGAATAGCAGGCAAAGGGCGGAGTTAGACCAAATATATTCCTATAAAGCGCCCATACACCCCCACTACACCTTACAATCTTTTCATACAATTTCTGCACAATCAAATTTTGTTCTACCGGAAACCATGTAATTGAGGAGCTTTCTAATCCTTTCAATCACTTGTATTCTATCAGGGAGGACCCGCACTACTAGCAGTGAGTATATGCCTTTCAATCACTGTATTATTCAGGGACGAGGACCGGCACTACATAGCAGTGATATATACCATTCCAATCACTATGTATTCTATCAGGGAGGACCGGCACTACATAGCAAGTAATATATACTCCAATCACTATGTATTCTATCAGGGAGGACCCGGCACTACATAGCAGTGATATATACCATCCATCAATGTATTCTCAGGGAGGACCGGCACTACATAGCAGTGATATATACCTTCAATCACTATGTATTCTCTAGGGAGGGATCCGGCACTACATAGCCGTGATAAGTACCTTCCAATCACTATGTATTCAATCAGGGAGGACCCGGCAATACATAGCCGTGATATATACATCCCTCATATGTATTCTATCAGGATGACTGGCACTACATAGCAGTGAATATACCTTCCAATCGATATGATTCTATCAGGAGGACCGCAACCATACAGTGATAATACCTCCGATCATCTATGTATTCTATAGGAGGACCCTAGGCACTAAATAGCCATGATATTATACCTTCAATCACTTTGTATTCTAATCAGGAGGACCCAGCACTACAATAGCAGTGATATATAACTTTCCAATAACTTATCGTTTCATATAGGAGAGGACCGGCACTACATAGCAGTGTAATGATAATACTTCAATCATATGTATTCTATCAGGGAGGACCCGGCACTACAATAGCAGTGAATATTTACCCTCCCGATAAATATGTATTTCTATCAGGAGGACCGGCAACTACATTAGCTAGTGACTATATACCTTCCAATCACTTTGTATTATTATCAGGAGAGACACCCAGCACTACATCATTCAGTGACTAATACTCTTACAATATACTGTTTTATCAGGGAGGACCCAGCCACTACATAGCAGTTGATATATACCTTATATCATGGAGGACCGGCCAACTACATTAGCAGTGATATATACTTTCCAATCATCTATGTATCTTATCACGAGGAACCCAGCACTACATAGCAGTGATATATACCTTCCAATCATATGTATTCTATCAGGAGGACCACAACTACATTAAGCAAGTGATATATACCTTCCAATCATATTGTATTTATCAGGATGGGACCACAGCATACCAACAGTTGTTGGTAACTAATTAATAATTGTATGATCGATCTTAAGCTCCGCCTACCATTTAACCATCACCAAGACTATCCGGTCATTTACAACCAACCCAATCCAAACCTCAATATTAAGCTCAATCTTTTGCCCCCCAATGTCCTTTTAAAACCACATTGAATACCGACCTTAAACGTATCCAATAATCTAGTTGGATAATCCTCTCACCGCTATCGAGAGGACAAGTCGGACTTTAGTCTAAAATTCAATCAAGACGATCGTCAATGGTGTATTCTCAGCAACTCATATTTTTCATAGTAATAGCCTAATTAGTTTACTGGTCAGTGAAAACAGCGGTCATTATAGGAAAACATGTGGTTCCGAAGATTATTCATTTTAAATGTGAATTTGGCAGTATGAACAGTCAGAGACATTTTTTCACTCTGTTGAGCATTTTTTTACCCCCACCCCCTCCCCAGCGCACCCCCCCACCAACTCCATCAGCCGTCATTCATTTTATAATGACAAATGCAAATTAAACCTTTTGGAGATTTGGAGTAAACTATCTGCATGAGATCCATCAGGGTAATTGCAATTCAGACGATGGACATGCAAGGGGAAATGATTTAGAAGTAAGAGTGAGGGAAGTTACGATCACCGGTCTGGTATAGGGCCTCTCAACAAACAATTATTAGACATTCCCAGCCACTGATAATTTAATGAGATCCTTTAATTCTCACATTACAGAACATTGTCTAGATCCTCCAATTCATCTCCACACCAATCCACAGTACGCCCCTTCTCTTGCCAGAGACCACAAAGTCCTGTACCCACTCTCATCTTTCTTGTCACTATCAACATCTATATTATTAACCATTAATTCCTAAAAAATTTACAGTCCTTTAGGGTTTATTTTTACCATTAATTAAAGACAATTTTACATTATAATTTATTACAGGTAATTAAACCAATTTCTACATTGTATATTTATGTACCAGGCATTGGAGATGTTAAAACAAGTCTTGTCCATTACGGAGATATGTACCATGGAGGTAAGTGAGGACAAGTATAGGGACAGTAATATATTTTTGTACCAGTTGGATGATGTAAGGAGGACAGGATGGGTTGTGGGGACAGTTTTAGGAGAATGTATATCTTAATTAGTTGGAGATGTTTAAGATGGGACAGAGGTGCTGGGGACAGTTAGGGGTATATTATTGTACAGTTTGGAGATGTAAGGCGGAACGGAGGTGTGGGGCAGTTAAGGGTATATTTATGTACCAGGTTGGAGGGGTTAGGCGGCAGGAGGTGGGGGACAGTAAGGTTTATATTTTTGTACCAGGTGGAGATGTAAGGAGGATCAGGAGGTGTGGGACGTTAGGAGAACTTCATGTACAGTTGGAGCGTAACGAGGACAGGAGTGTGTGCGGGACGGTAGGGTTATATTTATGTAGGTGGAGATGTAAGAGGACAGGAGGTGTGGGGGCAGTTAGGGGCATTTATGTTACAGGTTAGAGATGTAAGGAGGACAGGAGGAGATGTAAGGAGGACAGGAGGGCAGTTAGTTTGGGGTAAATATACCTTTACTCCCCACCCCACTCCTCCTGACTCTTTACATCTCAACATCGGTACATAAATACACCTAAGCCCCCACAATCCTGTTCCTCCTTACATTCCAACCGGTACATAAATATACCCCCTAACTGTCCCAAACCCTCCTATCCCTTAATCTCCCATGGGACCATAAATATACCCCTTACTGCTCCCCACCCCCATACATCGTATTGCACGTTAGCATGCACTGTGATACACATTGAATCAGATATCACTATGCACTGTGATATACATTGTATTGGACATTATACCAGCTATTATTATGCCCCGTGATATACATTGTATCAGATATTATTATGCGCTGTGATATACATTATATCAGATATTTTTATGCGCTGTGATATACATTATATCAGATATTATTATGTCCTATGAGACACATTGTATCAGACATTACTTAGCACTGTGATATACATTGTATCAGAGGTCACTATGCACTGTGATATAAACAGTACATTGTATCGGACGTTAGTATGCACTGTGATATACATTGTACCAGACCTTTGCGGAATGCAGTTCAAACCTCAGCAGAATTTTGCAATTTTGTGCGGCAGACCGTATCAAACTTCCAGGAAAGCAATTATATTATATCAACTGTATAAGCCGTCAGCAGAATGCAGGTGTACAGTATAGTGTAACACAACCTATGGGCTATACCATACCCTCCTATAGATGATTCGATGGAGTGATGATATTGAGTTTATCAGGCATTGGAAGGCGAAGAGGTCAATACACTGTATCAGACCCCCTTATATCTCATAGGGTGGGTTCATTGTATATCTATAATCGCACAAGTTTCTATACATTGTATCAGACGCACACATTTTTAGGTTGAAACTTTTTGTCTCCCCAAAATAGTCCAGGACCCGCACAACACGCTCACACACACACACACACACACACACACACACGTTCTATTCCAGTTATGACCCAGATCCCCAGTGCTGCAGGCCCGCGCACCCTCCCTCCAGGCCCCTTGTACTGTAATGGCGGCCTGGAGCCTCCGCACACTGCGGCTGCATGGTATAAACTGCACTGAGCTTCAGTATCATTCAGATGAGATCATGAAACTAATGGAATTCCTAAGCACAGAAGTTGCAGTAAGAAATATCTTTAAAAGCTCGGAGCTTAGAGGGAAATTAGGTCATCAAAGTTCTGACAGCCATCGTACTGCATGCGCTGGGTATAGGCCGGGCGCGCAGCCTCCACACTTAATGCCGGTAATTGGAATATTTTAATGAACTCTGACACAATTCAACTATGCGGAGCGATGTATCACACCCGAGCAGAAGCCATGTATATGTATACAGTATATAGGAAGGGTCAGTGTAATATATGTATATAGGAAGGGTCTGTGTAATATATGTATATAGGAAGGGTCAGTATAATATATGTATATAGGAAGGGTCTGTGTAATATATGTATATAGGAAGGGTCTGTGTAATATATGTATATAGGAAGGGTCTGTGTAATATATGTATATAGTATATATGAGAGATCAGTATAATGTATGTATACAGTATATAGTAAGGGTCAGTATAATATATGTATACAGTATATAGTAAGGGTCAGTATAATATATGTATACAGTATATAGGAAGACTCAGTATAATATATGTATACAGTATATAGGAAAGGTCAGTATAATATATGTATACAGTATATATGACAGATCAGTATAATATATGTATACAGTATATAGGAAGGCTCAGTATAATATATGTATACAGTATATAGGAAGGCTCAGTATAATATATGTATACAGTATATAGGACAGATCAGTATAATATACGTATACAGTATATATGACAGATCAGTATAATATATGTATACAGTATATATGACAGATCAGTATAATATATGTATACAATATATATGACAGATCAGTATAATATATGTATACAGTATATATGACAGGTCAGTATAATATATGTATACAGTATATATGACAGCTCAGTATAATATATGTATACAGTATATAGGAAGGGTCAGTATACTATATGTATACAGTATATAGGAAGGCTCAGTATAATATATGTATACAGTATATATGAGAGATCAGTATAATATATGTATACAGTATATAGGATAGGTCAGTATAATATATGTATACAGTGTATAGGACAGCTCAGTATAATATATGTATACAGTATATATGACAGCTCAGTATAATATATGTATACAGTATATAGGACAGGTCAGTATAATATATGTATACAGTATATATGACAGGTCAGTATAATATATGTATACAGTATATAGGAAGGGTCAGTATAATATATATATATACAGTATATATGAGAGATCAGTATAATATATATATACAGTATATAGTAAGGGTCAGTATAATATATGTATACAGTATATAGGAAGGGTCAGTATAATATATGTATACAGTATATATGACAGATCAGTATAATATATGTATACAGTATATAAGATAGGTCAGTATAATATATGTATACAGTATATATGACAGATCAGTATAATATATGTATACAGTATATAGGATAGGTCAGTGTAATATATGTATACAGTATATATGAGAGATCAGTATAATATATGTATACAGTATATAGGAGAGATCAGTATAATATATGTATACAGTCTATATGACAGCTCAGTATAATATATGTATACAGTATATATATGGACATTCCATTCTAACCCCCTGGACATTACTATGGAGTTGACCCCCAGCCCGCCCTTTGCTACAACAGCCCCCACTCCTCTGGAAAGTCTTCCCTTGAGATATATGAGTGTGTCTGAGAGCATTTGTGTCCATTCAGCCAGGAGGCCATGTGTAAGCTCCGGTACTGATGCCGGATCACATTCTGTGTTCCAAGTCATCCCAGTGGGGCTCAGTAGGTTTGAGGTCAAGGTGATTTATAGGACTCTTGGGTCCCTGCACACCCCACTCAATATCCCATGTATGGACTTTGTTTTGTGCTGAGGGCCCAGTCACCAAACTATTATCACAAGCTTGTCTTTGTCAGTTGTGGTATTAACAATCCCTTTCAGTTGGCAGGCAACCCACATGCATAGTTCTATAAGGAGTGCCCTGCTGTAAATACTCTGCTGTATTATATTGCATGCATCATGCAGGTTAATTTGAAGGAAATCTGTATGAGATTGCATCCATGTGGTACATGCAAACTTCATAACATGCATCCATGTGCTACATGCAAACTTTGTAACATGCACCCATGTGGTACATGGTACATGCATCTATGTGGTACATGCAACATACTTAACATGCATCTATGTGGTATATGCAAAACATGCATCTATGTCCTATATTCATAACATGCATCCATGCAGTGCATTCATAGCATGCATCCATGTGGTAAATTATGACAAGAGATGGTCGAATTTTTCGACTTGCAAACTTTGTGAGCTTATTGCAAAGCCCCTGAAAATGATATAATCACCAAACTTGCTGGAGATGTAGAGAAGGGTTGGAGGAACATTTAAAAAAAATAAGTTTTGCTCTAGCACATGGAGTTTTTGCATTAAGTTCAAAGTTAAAGTCGAATTTTTTACTTGATTTTGAACTTAATTTGTGAAAAAACTATTTGCGTTAGAGACTTACTTTCTTTTTTGTAGTATACCCAAACCCTTCTCTACATCTCCAGCAAGTTTGGTGATGATACCATGCTCAGGGGCTTTGCAATTAAGTCGAAACCGGCGAAATGGTTGCATTTTTTTAAAACAATTTGACCATCTCTATTTATGACATGCACCCATGCAGTGCATTCATAGCATGCATTTGTGTAGTACATTCATATCATGCATCCATCCGGTGCATTCATAACATGCATCCATGCAATGCATTCGTAACATGCATCCAAGCAGTGCATTCATAGCATGCATCCATGCGGTACATTCATAGCATGCATCCATGTGGTACATTCATAGCATGCGTCCATGCGGTACATTCATAGTATGCATCCATGCGGTACATTGATAACATGCATCCATGCGGTACATTCATAGCATGCGTCCATGTGGTACATTCATAGCATGCATCCATGCGGTACATTAATAACATGCATCCATGCGGCACATTCATAGCATGCACCCATGCGGTACATTCATAACATGCATCCGTGTGGTACATTCATTGCATGCATCCATGCGGTACATTCATACCATGCATCCATGTGGTACATTCCTAACATGCACCCATGCATGCGGTACATTGAAAACATGCAGAACGTTCATAACATGCATCCAAGCAGTATATCCAACATTCATAACATGCATTCATAACATGATCAACAAATTGTCACTAGCACCACCACCACCTGTAGACACATCGCCACTAGCACAACCCCAACCCCCCTCCCCCCGTTGACAAATGTCCACTAGCAACCCCCTTACAATAAAGTAAGTGCACCCTATATCCCCCTATGCGTACATTGGGTGTCGCATGGGGATGAGTGTTGTATCATGTGGTGATTACACTGCAGCTGCTATATCACATTCTGCCACTAGATGTCGCTGTGACAACACACATTGCGTTCACAAGTGCCCATTTTCGCAATAAGTAATAATGACTGGAGATTTAGAATTTTCACATTTACTTAGAATATTTCAAGAATTATGCGAATTCAAATATTGCCTATGCTGCTCATCACTAATCAATGGTCCTGTTTACATTAAAATTTATGTCACCTGACACAAGGAATGAACAAGGCCTTAGGCTTTTGCAGTGCTGGGGTGAAGTACCAGATATATAGGAGATCTATACATATACACACACTATTCCACCATTTCACCAATTTATACCAACACTATAAGGCAACCATGTAACACATTTCCAACGTGACTCCAATTTAATGCACGCATGCACAATATCAATGCTGAGTGCACCCAAACTCCATGCGGCAGTTGCGTGCTCCGCGCTGACCCTCGGACAGTACACGGTACGTAGTCTATATTGATATATTCATGCAGTATAGATTGTTTGTACTATCAGTCAATGTCACAATATGCTTTGCTGGCATAACAGAAATGGCATCTTGAATTGTCAATGTTGGAATTACTGGAAAGAGCTCATAACGATAATGGCTCCACGTCCCCCATCCTCCCTGTGATGCACACATGCATGCTGCATTGCACCCGAGTCTACGTCCTTATAGCTGACCATGCAGTGCATGGAAATGTCATTGTATCCACGCAGTACACACAATCATTATATCTATTAGAGCCGCTCTGAGTTTTCATTATTCTGCTTCTGATTAATATGTGTTTAGGTAAAAAAAATACAAGTAAATCTCTGGAAAAGAAGATCATTTCTCCACGTTTTATTTAGAGAAAAAATTCGACCATTT
>CM070032.1:1677810-1689731 GCA_036250615.1 Ptychadena robeensis
CATGGTGGGACAGAGAAGGTCCTCAGTAGGGTGAGGTCAGAGCTCTGTACAGGACACTGGTGATCCCTCACAGGACATGGTGGGACAGAGAAGAATCTTCTCCAAACTGTTGTCACAAGCCTGGAAGCTCACAATGTCTTTCTATGTTGCAGCAATACAATGGAAGCTCCTGAACTCAATGTTTGGTGGGGTCTTCACAAACCTTTGGCTCTATAATGTGTATACTCTGAGAAAAAATCAACAAAAGCTTTTTGACCGCGTATCATCTTCTGTAGTCCGTACGGATGTACGAGACAGCCATACAATGGGATATTTGATACCTACAGACAATCCCCTGACTATAGGCAGAGCACATCATACATAATGACTGAAATAAAATTCACCTCCAGAATGGAGAGCGGAGCCCGTATCTGATAAAAAGGCAATTTTCAGAAGTGGTTGTTCATAGCGCGGGGACGGTGACTGTATTTTCCTCATGTTACCAGTTGTGGATAAGCACGAGGCTGGGGCAGGGTGATCTCGTTTCTCAGCGCTGTCATGGAGGATGGGATGAGTGGGTTTGTGTAAATGGAATAAAGTTCCAGGAGGGAGGGAGGAGGATTAGATGACGCCCCATCTGCGGCATGATTCTGCATAATACTCGCACTGTATGCCAACGGGAAGACAAGTGAGGCGCGAGCGCAGTTCAGGTCTGAGATGTGGTTTTACACTTTGCTTTTTTCAATCATATTTAAAACTCAACTTCTTTTTCATTACGTGCATCACCACCACGGGGAAAATAACACAGAGGGGACACTTCCCATTCTGATGCATGTCTATTGTCACATCCATTGAAGGAGGACTAGGGAAAGGTTAGCTAGAAAGTAGAAATCATGGAAGAAGAAACCAAGGCAGAAGGAACCCAAGAAGGAAAGCAAAGGAAAAGAATTCTAAAAGGAACTTAGTATGGAGGAACCTAGGAATGAGGGCCTGGGAATGAATGCAAAGAAAAGTCAGTAGAAGAGGAACCAGGATAGGATGAACCCAGGACGGAGCAACACCGGAAGGAAGGACTCTTAGAGAAGAACATTTGAAGGAGTAACCAGGGAGGAACAAGCAAAGATTATCATTGGAATGAGTAACCAGGGAGGGAGGAGAAACACAGGGAAGAGTGAACCAGGGTAAGGGGAACCAGGACAGGAGGAACCTGAGAACCATAGGAAAAGACTTCAAGAAAGGAGGAACTTAAGAAAGAGAAAGCAGGGCAGAAAGAACCAGGGAAGAAAAGGTTAGAAAAGACCTTGGTAGATGAGGAACACAGAAAGGAGGAACCAGGGTAGAAGGAACCCAAGAAGGAGGAACCAGGAAATGAGGAACCAAGAAGGAAGGACCAACAAAGAAGAACATTGGAATTAGTAACCAGGTTAAGAGAAACATAGCGAGGAAGAACCAGGCCAGGGGGAGCCGGGAACTAAAGGGAAAGACCTTAGGAAAGAGGAAGTAGGTAGGAAGAACCAGGGAAGAAAAGGTTAGAAAAGACCTCAGTAGAAGAGGAACACAGAAAGGAGGAACCAGTTAGAAAAAGTAAGGTAACAAACAAGGAAAGGAGGAGCTAGTAAAGGAAAGAAACATTAACAATCAAAGGAGGAACTAAGGTGAGAGGAACCTGGAATATAGTAATAAAAAAGGGAAAGAAAAGGATAAGACCACAAGTAACGAGGAACTTGGGAAGAAACAACCTCATAGTAAAAGTAACCAGAGAGACAGGAACCAGGGCTGGAGGGACCATGGAAGGAAAGCAAGGGAAAAGACCCCATGAAACAAGGAATGAGACACCAGGACAGTAGAAACTATGGATTGATGAGGAAAAAAATGACCTCATGGTAGAAGTAACCAAAGAGAGAGGAAGCAGGGTAGGAGAAACCTTGAAAGGATGAACCAGGGAGGGGGAAACCGGGGCCTGAGGAACCACTGAAGGAATGTAAAAAAAGAAGGAACTTAGATAGCAGGAACCAGGGAAGAAAAGGAAAGAAAAGATGTCAGAACGGGAACACAAGGAGGAATCAGGGATGGAATATAAACAAGGAAAGAAAGAACTTAGGTTCTATGGAAAGGGAAATTAACAAAGAAGAGAGGAACTAGGACAAGAGGAACCTGGGAAGGAGGAATCAGGAAAGGAACGCAAGAAATTTAGAAAGGGCAGAAGAAAGTAGGCACTGAGGAACCAGAGAAGGAAAGAAAAAAAAACTATGACCAGAAAAGAAAAGGAAATAAAAGATCTCAGAGGAGGAACACAAGAAGGAGGAACCAGGGTAGTAAAATAAACAAGGGACAGTGTAACTAAGACAAGAGGAACCTAGGAAGGAGGAGTCAGGAAAGGAAAGTAAGGGCTTGTTTGCATTGTACGCCGGGACCCCTACGCTAAGCGTATACGCTTAGCAGGGGTCCCGACGTATCTCACAGACTCAGCCTGCCGGCGGATGCTCTGTTTACACATCCGCCGGTGTAAAGGCTGAACGTACTCGACTACGTTCAGCCTGACACCGGCGGATCGGCTCAGCGCAATGAAGACAGACCCGTCCGCCGAGCAGGTAAGTCTATCTGTTACGAGGGGTCCCAACGCAATGGAAACAAAGCCTAAGAAATGTAGAAGTGACAGAACTAAGGATTGAGGAACCAGAAAAGTAAATAAACACACAATCTCAGATAAGGAACACAAGAAGGAGGAACCAGGGAAAATAAACAAGGAAAGAAAGAACCTAGATAGGAGGAACTAGGAAAGGAAAATTAGCAAGGATGAGAGGGACCAGGACAAGAGGAACCTGGGAAGGAGGAATCAGAAAAGCAAAGCAAGAAATTTAAAAAGGACAGTAGAAAGTAGGAATGAGGAGCCAGAAAACAATACTGTATATTGAAAATTGCTTTTTTCTAAGTAGTGTGGCCGACATCCCAAATATAAATATATAGGAACTACAAATGGTGTAAAGAACATCAATAAGCAGCAGAAATTCCCCCCGAAAAGATTCAGGGGCAAGGGGGCTTTAATGGCCACCAATATTAATCAGAGTAGATAAGACTAGGGTATATATTTAAATAAAACATTAGTCATGTTTATTACACAATAACAGTTAAAACATACAGCATGGCATAGCTGGGTTGGCTAACATCAATACATCACATAGGTGAAATAAGAAAAATTCCTGTAAATAGTCCATATAGTATACAAACAAGAAAAGAGATGAGTTCATGGGTCATAGTTATAAGAGCAATGCCAGGATACCAGATCCTATCAAACAGGGTCCACTTCACCCCAACGCACGTTTCGTATGTGTACTTCCTCAGGGGGCGTCTTTATCCAAATGAATTCTGTATTTGTATGGGTATATAGAATGCCAAGTCGATGGATTGCAACAGCCAGATACCCCCAGCGGGGCTATACCCGGGCCAAGAACGAGGGGCCGAAGAAAGGTGACCAGGCAACCAGCAGGACCTGTTGCGGTCTTTATGGGTGTAGGGAAATCACAGTCTCACGATAATATAGTTAACCAAGTATTTGCTGGGTAAAACAAGGCGGTATTAAGTAGTAATCAAGGTTCAAGGGTAACTTAGGTTATTAGCTTACTAATTAGGTGAGAAAGTGTGGAGAGTAGATAATATGGACGGCTTCGACTTCCTTGTGCACCATATGGTGCACAAGGAAGTCGAAAAGTAAGCCAGAAAAGTAAAGTAAAAACATCAGAAGAAAAAAAACTATGAAGGAGGAACCAGGGAAGAAAAGGAAAGAGAAGATCTTATAGGAGGAATTAGGAAAGGAAAATAAACATTGAGGAGAGGAATTAGAGGAATAAGGACAAGAGGAACCTGGTATTATCGGGAAAGGAACACAAGAAATGTAAAAATGACAGTATGAACCAGGGACTGAGGAACCAGAAAAGTAAAGAAACAATCTCAGATAAGGAACACAAGAAGGAGGAACCAGGGAAGGAAAATAAACAAAAAAAGAAAGAACATAGATAGGTTCTATGGAAAGGGAAATGAACAAGGAAGAGAGGAACTATGACAAGAGGAACCTGGGAAGGAGGAATAAGGATGGAACGCAAGAAATGTAGAAAGGGCAGAAGGAAGTAGGAACTGAGGAACCAGAAAAGGAAAGGAAAAACCTCAGGAAAGACAAAAAACTATGACCAGAGAAGAAAAGCAAATAAAAAATCTCAGAGGAGGAACACAAGAAGGAGGAACCAGGGCAGTAAAATAAACAAGGGAGGGAGTAACTAAGACAAGAGGAACCTAGGAAGGAGGAGTCAGGAAAGGAAAGTAAGAAATGTAGAAATGACAGAACTAAGGATTGAGGAACCAGAAAAGTAAATAAACACATAATCTCAGATAAGGAATAGAGATGGTCGAATTTTTTGACTTGCTAACTTTGTGAGCTGATTGCAAAGCCCCTGAACATGGTATCATCACCAAAATGTGGAGATGTAGAGAAGGGTTGGGGGAACATTTGAAAGAAAAAAGTATGGCTCTAGCACATGTCGTTTTTGCATAAATTAAGTTCAAAGTTAAAGTCGAAATTCCGATTTTCGAAATTTTTACTTGACTTTGAACTTAATTTGTGAAAAGACTATTTGTGTTAGAGACATATTTTCTTTTTTGGAGTATACCCCCAACCCTTCTCTACATCTCCAGCAAGTTTGGTGATGATACCATGTTCAGGGGCTTTGCAATTAAGTCGAAACCATCGAAATGGTCGAATTTTTGAAAAAAAATTCGACCATCTCTAATAAGGAACACAAGAGGAAGGAATCAGGGAAAATGAGGAGAGAAAGAACCTAGATAGGAGGAACTAAGAAAGGAAAATGAACAATGAGGAGAGGAACTAGGACAAGAGGAACCTGGTAAGTATCAGGAAAGGAAAGCAAGAAATGTAGAAAGGGCAGGAGGAAGTAGGCATTGAGGAACCAGGGAAGGAAAGAAAAAACCTCAGGAAAGAAAAAAAACTATGACCAGAGAAGAAACGGAAATAAAAGATCTCAGAGGAGGAACACAAGAAGGAGTCAGGGAAAATAAACAAGGAAAGAAAGAACCTAGATAGGAGAAACTAAGAAAGGGGAATAAACAATGAAGAGAGGAACCAACACAATACATGTAGAAAGGGCAGTAGGATGTAGGAATTGAGAAACCAGAGAAGGAAAGACAAAACAAACTATAAAGGAGGAACCAGGGAAGAAAAGGTAATAAAATATCTCATAAGAGGAACACAAGAAGGAGGAACCAGGGAAGGAAAATAGACAAGAAAAGAAAGAACCTAGATAGGAGGAACTAAGAAAGGAAAATGAGCAAGGAAGAGAGGAACTAGTACAAGAGGAACCAGGGAAAGAAAAGGAAAGAAAATATCTTATAAGAGGAACACAAGAAGGAGGAGCCAGGGAAGGAAAATAATCAAGGAAAGAAACCTAGATAGGAGCAGTGATGGCCGACAGTTCGGCGGCGAACATGGATGTTCGCCCTCCTTCTTGCCGGCGAGCAGTACGGGTGTTCGACCCACCCCGTTCGCCGGCGAGAAGAAGATCTATATTCTTCCTCCTGCAGGATCAGAACCTGCGAGATCGTGCCGGAGGAAGAATCTTTTCACTAGAAGACCGGGCATGAAGCCGGTCTTCTAGTGAAAAAAACGGATCGGAGCAGGAAGTGACGTCAGTGACTTAAACAGGAACTATGCGTTACAGGGACCGGACGTGACGTCACTGACGTCACATCCGGTTTTTCCGAGTCCGCCTAGAGGCGGGGAATTTAAATGTGTCTGCGAACAGGCGGACTTCTTTAAAAGTCCGACCCGCCTGTTCGCAGACAGTCCTGGCCGATGTTCGGCCATCACTAGATAGGAGGAACTAGAAAAGGAAAATGGACAAGGAAGAGAGGAACTAGGACAAGAGGAACCTGGGAAGGAGGAATCAGGAAAGGAACACAAGAAATGTAGAAAGGGCAGTAGGATGTAGGAATTGAGGAACCAGAAAAGGAAGAAAAAGCTATGAAGGAGGATCCAGGGAAGAAAAGGAAAGAAAAGATCTCAGACACAAGAAGTAGGAACCAGGGAAGGAAACTAAAAAAAAAGAGTCTAGATAGGAGGAACTAGGGATGGGAAATGAACAATGAGGAGATGAATTAGGACAAGAGGAACCTGGGAAGTATCAGGAAAGGAACGCAAGAAATGTAGAGAGGGCAGTAGGAACTAGGGATTGAGGGACCAGAAAAGGAAAGAAACAAACGATCTCAGATAAGCAACACAAGAAGGAGGAACCAGGGAAGGAAACTCAACAAGAAAAGAAAGAACATAGATAGTAGGAATTAGGAATGGAAGACAGGAACTAGGACAAGGGGAACCCAGGAAAGGAACCAAGAAATGGAGAAAGGGCAGAAGGATGTAGGAATTGAAGAACCAGAGAAGGAAAGAAAATGGGGAAGGAGGATCCAGACAAAAAGCTAAAGAAGGCGGAGACAGGGAAGGAAGAAGACCCAAGTAAGAAGAAAAGAGAAGGACAGAAATATTTGTATGGAAAGGAGGATCTAGGCAAACAAGAACCAGAAAAAAAGAGAGGAACCAGGGAAAGTAAAAAATATAAGAAGCTTCAGCTTTAGCTTTGGGAGATTTCTTCCAACTTCCCTTTTTAAGCCGATTAGACTTCATCTTTAAGTCTCCAGGACCAAAGAGTGTGAACAACTCCTGACAGATTCATATATCTTTTTTGTGCAGTCGGGCTCCGGCTCTCGGCGTATTCTTCTGTTCAACTAAAATGTCATTTTCCAGTAAGTTTGTTTGTTATTCATTCCAACCATAACATTCCCATTTTCACTCCAATAACAATCTAGCGTACGGAGATACACGCCAGCACGGAGGACAATTACCAGCCGTTAATGCTGCGCAAATCATTGGCAGCCTCTCTCGTCTCTGTCTCTGACCTCTTCTATCCATCTCTTTATGTCTTTATTACCTCGCAGCTCTCCTCATTACTTCACATGTTTGCGCGCATTAACATTCATTTTCCTCTCAGCTTCCGAGCGCCAACGCATATCCGCCACATAGAGAAATTAGCCGTTATCGTCAAACTTTTTCTTTTGTTTTTTTTTATCATCCCGCGGAATATTCCCAGAGTTCCTCCAATGCGCTAGCGTGGAAACGCTCCAACAAAAATATCTCTATCAACTTTGTTGGCGTTTGCCGGGGTCGCGGGGTTAATCTGCCAATTTTCTTCTTAAGTTTGCGGTTTTCTCAAGAGATTTCCTGTGCAAATAAGGTAAAGATAATGGAGAGCTGCCGTCTAGACGGAGAAAGAAAGGGAGAAATCAGCAATATGCATGCAAAGCGGAACGCTGCGTCTGCTTTTTTTCGACTGTGGAAGTGCAGTCTGAAAATAAAAAGTTTGGGACTATCTGGGACACGGGTGGTCTCTTGTGTTTTTGAGGCCTTGTTAGGCTCGGTGGAGATCTATATGAACTGTAATATATACGGTAGATAATATGTAAATGAATGTCGATGGATGTTTGACCTTTGACCAAACTTGATGCACAACCCATTCTAAAACTACAGTTGAGGCCAAAATTATTAGCCCCTCTTATGAAATAAGTCAACACTTGATTTCACCGTGTAAATGACCATTGAAGCGGACCTACCATATGGCAAGTCACTTTGCACTACTGACCGTAGGAATGGTGATTTTTCCATGATCGGCCCTTCCACTGTGTGACGATGTGCCAAAGCGCGACATCTTACAGCCGAAAGGGCACTTGGCACCTGCGGCTGTATGATGTCGCACCTGCCCAGTCCTGTGGAATTGTGACCAGCGTCACAACCATGGGACTTTTTGACAGGGACCTGTCAGCAGTGATGAGAGGTGCTCCTCTAGAGATGAGCATCTCTCTCCATCTTGGATGCACATCTCTCATTTCTGCAACCAGCCCCCCGTTCTCCAGCAGTGGAGACTGATGCTTGTCTCCAGATGAGTGCTGGGGGGTTTGGGTTGCGGTGGTTGTGGTCACCCCCCAGCTCTCCAGGGGAGTAGGTTTTAGCTGATTTTCTCTGGAGCGGGGCATATGCGATCCCCCCCCCCCAGATGTCTGGGTTGGTTGTAGCAGTCTCCATGTCCATGGGGGGATTGTTAGCCCAGGGCACTGATCGGCATAGGACAGCCCCTGCTGGGGCTCTAGTTCTGGTAAACCAAATGACCAGAAGTGGCGCCAGGAATGAAAAAGTGAAGAAGGTAAGTATTTTTTTTCCAAGATGTAAACTACTGTCCTTCAAATCCTCTGGTCTAGCTGCCAATGCTTCCTGTAGGCCATGGTTGCATCAATATCCCTTGCCACTGCCTCCTGGTATGACTTTGAGGTCAAATCCCAAAGGACGACCTGCAGCCCATTGTAGACCTGTATTCTTATGTGATTTATATTCCAGTAGGTAGGGTTGACCTCAGTAGCAAAGCCCAGAAGCACTAGAAGCCAAGGCTAAGTCATTTATTTATTTAATACATTACAATATTTATTTATTTATTTATTTATAAATTACCTTGGTAAGCAATTTGCCTCCTGATTACTGTCCATGAAAAAAGTTGGTGTCACGGGGTCATGGCCAGCCCTGGAGGTCAGTATTTTACATTGTTAGTAGAGATGGTCGAATTTTTCGACTTGCTAAGTTTGTGAGCTGATTGCAAAGCCCCTGAAAATGATATCATTACCAAAATTGCTGGAGATGTAGAGAAGGGTTGGGGGAACATTTAAAAAAAAAGTTTTGCTCTAGCACATGGAGTTTTTGCATAAATTAAGTTCAAATTTAAAGTCGAAATTCCGATTTTCAAAATTTTTACTTGACTTTGAACCTCATTTGTGAAAAAACTGTTTGTGTTAGAGACACACCTTCTTTTTCCTAGTGTACCCCCAACCCTTCTCTACATCTCCAGCAAGTTTGGTGATGATACCATGCTCAGGGGCTTTGCAATTAAGTCGAAACCAGCGAAATGGTCGAATTTTTAAAAAAAAATTCGACCATCTCTAATTGTTAGGACATTGTGTTGGCTGTGAAGAATTCTGTTCTGGTGGAGAGCGTTCCAGGAAGCTGTAGCATGAAACGCCCCATATAACTGCCGAAGCCATAGCTCTGAAATTATGCTGATTTAGCAAAGCATCAATGCTTTTTAATAGACCATGAGCTTTGCATATTAAGGCAAATAAACTGCGGGTTTTATGCCAATTGTAAAAAGAAAAAAAAAAGCTGCTTTTATAACTCAGTTCAGTGTTTAACGTGATGGGCAGGTGCTTGAAGACTGCAGATCCTGGTTATATGGGACACACTCCCCTGCGACCCTCCTGTGCGTTGGGCCTCATTACTTGAGCGGTACAGCAGCAGATAGATTAAAGTAATGGCGGAGGTATGTTTACAGTCAACAAAAATAAGTGCTTTCCCTTTTAATAGGGTTTGGGACAATGGCTACCCATGTCTTCAAAGGGTTGGCTTCACGCCATAGGCTGACCTATGGCCCTGTAAAATTGGACACAATATTTCCCTCCAGTGAAGTACAGATATACAGTCTACTTACAGTCCTGTAATAGCTGACCTACTTGATTTACGATCATTCTATGGGTTTCTAATGGGAACCTCCAAGGTCCAAGGGAGCCCCCCTCATTTCATTCTTGGGGAGTCAATGTTGCTGGCCTCTTTGAATGCATTACAGTACTTTCAAGGGTGGAGTCTGAACATCACATGTGGATGGTACCTTGACCAGTTGGCATTCAACTTGCCTCCTGTAGATTGACATCAACCAATCAAGATAGGAAGTCTTCCCAAGAGCCAACCTACATGTTGTATGAGGTCTAAGGCCTTCTGAAAAGAGTAGGGTACTGTACGGTATGTACAGCACTCTGCCTACCCCTCCCACCTGCCAAGAACTGCCTTCAATTCATAGTGAACAAGACCCAGTAATGGGTCTAAAACAGGGACATGGTGAAAACTTTGAGATTCTACTGTTGCTGGCCTCTTTGAATGCATTTCAGTTCTTTCAATTGCACAGTCTAAGCATCACATGTGGATGGTACCTTGACCAGTTGGCATTCAACCTGCCTCCTGTAGATTGACATCAACCTAGGTAGGTAGTCTTCCCAAGAGTCAACCTACATGTTGTATCCCAGTGATGGGTCTAAAACAGGGACATGGAGAAAACTTTGTTTTACCAACTTGAGAATCTACCCAAGTGTTGAAAGTGTAGAGGATGCAATTATCCACCATACTGGGACCTCCTAAGCTACAGCTGGCCAGCAGTGGACACATCCAAGTAAAGTCCATGCTGTGGAGCTGCAGGGCTATCAACTTTGCCCTACATCAGAGTGTAGGCCCAACATTAACCCACCACTAGTGCTCCCTTCTCCATTGGAGACGTATTTGCTTCAGAGACCACAAATGGTTCTGAGATGGAGCACCACGTCTTGCACCTTTAAAAGCTGGTTATTTGCATAGTATGTGTGATTGTTCCTCCCGCACAGCATTGCTCCATCTGGTCTTCATCGCCGTCAACTCAAATCACACAGAAAAGAAAGGAAGACAGGAAAAAAAGCTACTGACAGCTTGTGAATCTTTTCATAATCTTCCCGCGCCCGGTGGATTTACTTTTTTCAATTACAATGTGAAAGGAAGGATTATTCCGGCCCCAAAACATCCGAGAGCGCGCTTGTGTGTTGTTTTTTTCCGAACACAGAAGAAGAGAAGAAGGCCGGCTTCTCAGAAGAGATCAGAGTCGGCATGGAGGGAAAGCTTGTAGGATGTGGAGCTGATTGACAAAGGTGTTTCATCATTTGATCATTCCAAACCTTCCCTGCTGATCAGGTCTGCAACGCCATGTACACTCAACAACGCTTAATGCTTTGTAAACTTCAAGGCGGGCGTGGAGTCTGTAGGCACACAATATCCGGGGCCTGCAGCAACACTATGCTCTGCCTGTAGGTACACAATGCCAAGCTCCCACAGCAACATCACTGTAGGCCTCCATTGTCCAAAGCAGCACCACGCTCCTCTACCTGTAGGCACACAACCTCTAGTGTCTGCCTGCACCCAGACAACCTCCAGGACTGTCAGCAACACCACGCTCTACCTGTAGGCACACAACCTCTAGTGTCTGCGTGCACCAAGACAAGCTCCAGGACTCTCGGCAACACCACGCTCTACCTGTAGGTACACAAACTATGGTTCCAGCTGCAACACCAGGCTCTACCTGTAGGCACACAACTTCCAGTGTCTGTCTGTACCCAGGCAACCTTCAGGACTTTCAGAAACACCACACTCTACCTGTAGGCACACAATCTCTGGTTCCATCAGCATTACCATGCTCTACCTGTAGGCACACAACTTCCAGTGTCTGCCTGTACCCAGGCAAGCTCCAGGACTTTCAGCAACACCACACTCTACCTGTAGGCACACAATCTCTGGTTCCAGCAGCGACACCACGCTCAACCTGTAGGCACACAACCTCTAGTGTCTGCCTGCACCCAGACAAGCTCAAGGACTCTCAGCAACACCACACTCTACCTGTAGGCACACAATCTCCGGTTCCAGCAGCCACACAATACTCTGCCTGTAGACACATAGCCTTCGGTGTCCAACGGACCATTCTCTTTTGCTTGAACCTAAATAACCTTCACTGCCAAATGTAACGCCACACTCTGCCTTGTAGGCACAGAACCTATTGTGCTTAAAGCAACACCATATGGTGTGAAAGTAGCAGGGGTAGCTGAGCTGCTGAGTAACTTCTGAAAAGGTAGCAGGGTGATCTTCTGAATCGCTGCTGGGAGGGTAGTAGAGGGTGCTAAGCTGGTAAGTCATTTCTTGCATGGAAGCAGGAGGAGCCGAGCTGCTGAGTAACTGCTGAAAGGGAGGCAGGGTGAACTTTCGGGTCACTGCTGGGAGG
>CM070032.1:1762178-1775989 GCA_036250615.1 Ptychadena robeensis
CGGGCTGACAGTGAGCAGAGGCTGCTGTGCCGATCCGGGGCCCCTACGTGCGGATCGCCGTGCCCCCCTAGCTGCCCGGGCCCCCTGTCCCCCCCTGGCGGCGGCCCTGCCTCTTTCCCCAGATCTTGCTTAGCGAATCCACTTTGAAATTCGTTTTTTCTCATCTGTTTAATATGACCAGACCATTGTAGACGAGTCTCATTGCTGATAATATAACATCCTTATCTTTAATAACGCTCGCTCTTCTATCTGGATATCTCCATATTCTTTTTCCCAGACATCCCCCTGAGCCCTTTCCTTTCAAATACATCAAGCGCTTGTGAATTTTCCGCTATGAAATATACATCGGCCTCTTCCTTTTCATTGCATTAGCTGCCTAGATTTTGACCTATATGTATGTTCTCCGGCTTGGATCTGCACCCTTGAAGATTTCATCTAACCGACTGCTGTAGGCATCATGTCATTCACCTACCAGCAGAAGATAAGTCGTCATCAAGTTGTCCCCGAACTTATCGGAAAATTCATTTGAGGTTTTTATATTTCGAAGGGTTGAACCTTTGGACGGAGCTGTCTCTTCCCTTTAAGTATAGTTAGGAAGGAGAGAAGTCATCTTGTATTTATCTATACCCTGTATACTCCGCCTCGTCTATTCATCACCCGGCGGGATACATTACAAAGATCGGCATTCTCCACAGGCTGTAAACAAGTTAATAGAGTGTAACCTGCCACGGTCACACCTGGGGAGATTCAGAAACACAGAAAATTTATCTCTGTGTGCAATAACATAATATAATACTGCAACCTATGCCAACGTGTCTACAACCGGGGTCATGTTGTGCTGGGGGTGTACTCGACTATGTCGACTATGAAAATTTTAAATGTGTGGTCTACCTGCTGAGAAGTTCTAGTTTTCATCTTGGAATTTATCTTCTGCACCTGGTTGCCCCGTTATTATGATTCTCACTGTTGTCTCATCTTCTGAAAGGTCTTCGTTTTCGGACTACAAAAGTAGAGTAGATTGTTCTCGGGTCCTAACACCGCCTCATATCTATATCCTACAGGTAGTGGAGCATAAGAGAAGGTCTACTGTGCCATATATAGGGAGTAGATTGCTCTCGGGTCCTAACGCCGCCTCATATCTATATCCTATAGGTAGTGGAGGATAAGAGAAGGTCTACTGTGCCATATATAGGGAGTAGATTGCTCTCGGGTCCTAACGCCGCCTCATATCTATATCCTACAGGTAGTGGAGCATAAGAGAAGGTCTACTGTGTCATATATAGAGAGTAGATTGTTCTCGGGTCCCAACGCAGCCTCATTTGTGAGCCATTGGCCGTCCTATAGATAGTGGAGGATAAGAGAAGGTCTACTGTGCCACAATCTATGAATGAAGTTGAAGACTTTTGACACTTGATTCTTCTCTACCAAGTGTATTGGCCAATATTTTTGAGTTTGGGTTCTGTCAATGCAGACAATTTAGGCATTTGTGTTCTTTTACAAGTTGGAGATGGTCCATTTCTGTTATGGCATGACATGGTCTTTGTTCACAAGCCCAGCTTCACAGAGATATGGTCTGAGTTTTGTATGGAGGAGCTTGAGTGGTCTTCAAGTTCGTAAAAAAGTAGAATATTGATGAGTTTCTTGTGCAAAAGGTTTATTTCTCATCTTCTGAAAGGTCTTCGGTTTCGGACTTCAAAATAGAGAGTAGATTGTTCTTGGGTCCTAACACCGCCTCATATCAATATCCTATAGGTAGTGGAGGATAAGAGAAGGTCTACTGTGCCATATATAGAGAGTAGATTGTTCTCAGGTCCTAACGCAGCCTCATTCGTAAGCCATTGGCAGTCCTACAGATAATGGAGGATAAGAGAAGGTCTATCGTGCCACAATCTGGGAATGTAGTTGAAGACTATTGACACTTGATATTTCTCTGCTTACCACATTAGTGGAAACTAAGCCATCACCTGCCATTCGGCCATTCGCCGGCCAGAAGAAGTCTATAATTCTTCCTCCGGCCAGACCTTTCCATGCCTGATCCAGCCGGAAAACTAGAGACCGGGTAGAGACACTTGATCTCTAGTGCTAAA
This sequence comes from Ptychadena robeensis, assembly GCA_036250615.1. Classification (NCBI taxonomy): domain Eukaryota; kingdom Metazoa; phylum Chordata; class Amphibia; order Anura; family Ptychadenidae; genus Ptychadena; species Ptychadena robeensis. The sequence goes on from CM070032.1 coordinate 1,764,266, forward strand.
CCAGACACAGGCCAGATGTGATGTCTGACCGATGTCACTTCCAGCTTAGGAACCAAGACCTGTGCGCAGGGCCGGGACAAGGTCCACCAACAACAGAGGCTGAGCTGCCCATGTGCGCCCCCCCCCCCCCCCGAAATGATAGAAATAGAGATAAATAAAGTGCAAAATAACCACATACCGTATTTTCCGGCGTATAAGACGACCCCCAACTTTTCCAGTTAAAATATAGAGTTTGGTATATTCTCGACTCTCTTCCAACGCACACAACATAAAAAAATGTATGTCTACTCTGACTTTCAACCCACAGATCTCCAACACCCTTAGAAGTCCGATCTTTTTTTGTATTAGTAAGGATAGGATAAGTGAAAGCATGTATGCAGCAGAGTAGTGCTTTATGCTAATAGGGAAGCAATATTTGATAAGGGGCTTGTAGTAGGAAGAATTGTGCTCAGGAACCTGAAAATTTGCATGGATGTAGTCTCAGGGGTTAACTGGTAAACAACAAAATTTCAAGGTTCTACCATGCAGGGATTTAAAGATCTATGTGTTCAATGTAGGCAAGTTAAATGTTGCATATAGGAGTATATCTATATGCAAGCTGATAGCTGGACTTGAGCTGAATTGTAACATATAAGTGTTGTAGCTAGAGTGGTGAAACTTGGGGTGTAAGTAGTAGTAGGGGAGCATTACTGACCCTGAAATTTTCATAATTATACTATTAATGGTTTTCGTGCTTTGGATGTTCAAAGTTACAGTTTCACACAGGTTTTCTACAGAAGTGGAGAGGGGGAGAGGGTGTGTTCTCTTCTGCGTTTTTTATTGGCTGGGATGATGGAGAAGCATCCCGTAGCCATGGTAACACTGCTCTTTCGTTCCAATGTCTCTCTGCTTCTGCTTCTCTTAGCCAGCACGCAGCCCAGGGAGCACAGATTCAGGGAGCAGACCTACCGGCTCCCCTAGATGGTCCCCTGCACCCCCCCTGCCAGCCACACCCGGCAAGTTTAACCCCCTGACCAGACCTGACCAGCGTCCAGAGGCTGGAGCCTTTCCAGTCTCTGTGTCGGCCCGGCCCTGCCTGTGCGTTCCATATACCGTTAGTGACGTTGCGGCATCGTTTTCGGTATAATTCCTGTTCAAATTCCCTGTCAACAGGCGGGGAATTTTAAGTTCTCCGCGAACAGGTGGACGGTGGACTTTTAAAAGTCTGATCCGCCTGTTCAAAATTGGACATGGCCGATGTTCGGTCATCACTACAAGGGGTGTGAAATGACCAGCGGAGTAAGGTGCCCTTATCTGTTGGTTACCAGGGCTGCCAGGTCCTATGCCAAAAGGTTCTGGTTCTTTATAAAGGGGGACTCCACGTCACTTGGAGCACTTCAATAATTATAATTTTTATTATCATTTATTATTACGCAGCGCTGTACAATACATTAGAGTGAAGATACAACACAATATAACACACAGGTACAGGTTATGACACAGGAGGAGCAGAGGACCCTGCCCAGACGGCCTTACAATCTAATAGGTTGGGGATCAGTTCTATAAGAAAAATGAATGTGTGTGCAACAATACCCAGAGGACACCTTAACGCCATACAGTGCGGGCCATGGGGGACCAGTCAGAACAGCGCGCCTGCTCGATAAGAGCCCTCTACCTATCAGAGATGTAGGCGTACCACCCTGATTGGACTAATCCTGGTCTTCTGGCACCAACTGTGACACCATAGTCATCAGGACCTATTCTTAGAGTACCAACATGGGGTCCCTGACATCAAACCTATTACAGGGTACATAGTCCTGGAATAGAGGAACAGATATAAAAGTACACTTACCCTTTGAACATACATATACAACGATTTTGCATAATAACTTTGCCGGGCCTCTGACTGCAGGAAGGATGAGTCCTGAACTTCAAATTTCTATAGAAACTAAAAAGGAATTTAATAAACCCATTCGAATGCCGTACCGATGGCTGCGGATTTTAATTACGGACCTGATGTATCTCCTCGTATACATCATTAAACAACAATATTTATACGAGTGAAACATAATTAAATCATCTCCATCAGGGTGCCTCTTGGAACTGTGTGGAAGCACCGGATATTCCAGGGAGGACGCATTAGGCTTTATTTATGAAGTGGTGGAAGACTCCAGGAGCAGATGATAGCTCATTGCATTTTTTTATTGCGGCTGTAGGGGTTAAAATTTATTGTTATGGATTCGTTTATGAACCTGTGCTTCCCATGGATGGAAAAATAGGATGTGTTCGCTGTAATGTAGAGATGTCACAGGCTATAGGCAGTCATATATTGGTATATTCTTCAAAATAATGACTGACCTCAGTAGCCAAAGCCACACTGGAGCAATTCATCCACAAAGTCTAGAAAAAAAAGTAATTAAAGGTGTCAGAGCTTTTTCCTCTTCTTGTACATGCGCTCTATGTCTACATCAGGGATCAAAAGGTCTTCCAAGTGACTGCTAGTAGGCGAAAGTTGAGCTACATCCATTATACTGTGAATATATGCCTACATATATGCATTTAGGGGCGGTCCTAGTGAATTGATCCCCCCCCTTGAGCAAGCACCTTGCCCAGGGAAAGCATCTCTGGTGGAGAAGACTCCCGGGGGTGGGTTGGTCAATCGTCTCTGTCCCTGGGCGGTCGTTCGATTGATAGGCGGGTGTGCTGAGGGGAGGCATCCAGATGCCGCCACCCTGGGCAACCTCCCATGTTGCTCATGATAACATCCAACAAAAAGATGTTTTGTCTTTGTTTGCCTTGATGGTTTGGGTTTTGGTGGGTCCTTTGCTGATGTCTTGTGTTCCTCATTGCAGGCTGCGCCTTCCTTACATACTGTGAACGAGAATCGGCTCTGAAAGCTCAAAGCGCTTTGCATGAACAGAAGACTCTCCCCGGGGTAAGTCACGTGTTCTTTTTTTACTACAAGAGCTGGATTTTCAATTGTTGGTGATCAATATGTTGACCCTGATCTCAGTATGGGAACCGTTATTCAAAATGTCTAATCTGAACTATTCCTATCAGCGTCCAATGTGTCTCACCCCAGTGACGTCTAGTTGGGATTCTCTAAAAGATGATTTCCTGACACAAATGTATTCCAATATCAGGAATGGATATCAATTTGATTGATTGACAAACAAACATAGATATTGCCTTGTACAGAAGGGAACCACCAAAGAGCAGGCAGATGCAGATACAACACTTCTGCACAGGAAAAGAGAACCGCGGGGGTGGGACTAACTCAAGGCTAGGAGTGGTTTCATTCTAGAATACTCTACATATCTGGATGAATTATAGAGACAAATAAGTAAATTATATTTATGATATATACAATATGATGTGAGCTTCTTTTACTTTTAGTTTTTAGTTTTAGTTTTAGTTTGTATTCATTCAACAGTATCTCACTGTAGGAGTATAAACCACTGCAGGGGCCCCAAGCCCCTCCCATAAAGAGTTTTTAAACTCAAATATGATGTTAACATTTTATATAAACTTCCTGGCCAAAAAAGAAAAGTCACCACCGAAAAAAAGCTCACACACTCTGATATTTTGTTGGACCGCCTTTAGCTTTGATTATGGTGCACATTCGCTGTTTCAAAAAGCTTCTGCAATGTCACAAGATTTATTTCCATCCAGTGTTTTTTCACCAAATTTTTCGAGATCTTGCATTGATGATGGTAGAGTCTGACCGCTGCGGAAAGCCTTCTCCACCACATTCCACAGAATCTCAATGGGGTTAAGGTCTGGGCTCTGTGGTGGCCAATTCAGCACATCCCACAGAATCTCAATGGGATAAAGGTCTGGACTCTGTGGTGGTCAATTCATCACATCCCACAGAATCTCAATGGGGTTAAGGTCTGGACTCTGTGGTGGCCATTCCAGCACATCCCACAGAATCTCAAAAGGATTAAGGTCTGGACTCTGTGGTGGCCAATACAATGATGTCTCATTCTCCTTAAACCACTCTTTCACAATTTGAGCCCTATGAATCTTGACATTGTCATCTTGGAATATGCCCGTTCCATCAAGGAAGAAAAAATCCATTAATGGAATAACCTGGCCATTCAGTATAGTCAGGTCAGCTGACTCATCCTTGTGAACCTAGACCTGATCAACTGCAGCAACAATCCAATCCAATAGGAGCCTCGTACCTATTTGCTGCAGCAACCCAGGTTTATCCAATAGGAGGCTCCGACCTATTTGCTTAGTTAAAGGTGGTGGGGACTTTTTTTTTGTCCAGGCAGTGTATATACATTATATTATATTAGCTCTGGTTTTCATCCACAGTGCAAACTCTTAATAATAACAGTAGACAACTGAAACTTCATCTCATGTCTCACAATACAAAAAGTTTAAAAATTGCAAAAAAAATTTCAATTTTATTGAAAAACAATAAAAAATATAAAGGCATTGTGGGTAACAGTTCCCATACTTCTAGTATCGGGGTCTATGATGTATTGTGTAGAGACGTATGTCTAGTGTTGCCACATTGTGGAAGCTTATTGTGAATAGGGACATTGAGAGGTGAATCCCTTCAAATTTACATTTTCCTGCGATGTTGTCTACAAATGAGACAAACGTTTGTGTCCTTGGAAACTACATAGTTGTTCAATATGTCTAGATTGTGCGGAAACCATCAAGATGGTGAATTTGTGACCCTAGACTAGCAAGATCAGCCACGTTTTTTGGGTCATAAATGGGATTCACCAATTGGTTGTGAAGTTTGTATTGAATTTAGGTTTTTTTTCAGATTAAATTTCTGGATTTTGTGATAATCCTGATTTATTCAGTAAAGAGCCATGTGCAGTGGACTAAGCCAACACAACCGATAAGAATTAATCTATTATTAATTTATTGGTTGTGGTCCGGGGTGGTCCTAGGCAGATCAGTTGCCCTCAGAAAGCACCCCTTCTGATGCCCCTCCACCCCAGGTGAGCACCTCTTGTCACTGCTGGAGGGCTCTCCCGTTGTGGGGGTGCTGGTGAGAGTCAGACTTACGGACTCACCAGCACTACTCCAGAGACGATCTTGTCTCTCCCCGGGCACCACCAGCTTAATAAGCAATTGCGCTGGGGTAGAGGCGCCTGGACATCGAGAATTGCCACCCTGGGCAACCACCCAAATTGCCCCTATGAAAAACTGCCACTGGTTGTGGTGGTCTAGTTACCATATGTACTGAACAGACAAATAATTACATTATACATGGCACCACCTTACTGAATACATTCAGGAATCCCATTAGAGGCTCCAAGTTAAGGTCAACCCAAAGGTTTGCATGCGTCTCCTTCAACTGTAATTGGTTAGGATTTTGAAATCAAGTTGTCTAGTTTTATGGTTGAGCTGTACAATGATTACCATGTAGAGTTAATATATTCACTGCAATATCAATGGTGAATGACTTTGTGATTCATTTATGTATTTGAAATTCTTATAATTTTTATCAATGTAACGGTTGTGTTAATTTTTGTTAAGCCTCCCATTGGTTTGTAGGGTCTTGATTTAACATTGGGACGAATTTAAAGAAATGTGCTTAGGCAGGGGGAATATGTGTCCAAAAACCTTAAGCATTATGCATGTAAATGACGAATCTATATTCATTGATTTATTAAAGAAATAAAATTTTAATTCAAACTGATGGCTTCAAATGTGTAAACAAGTAGTTAAACGATTTAAAATTCTGCATGGGGTTCAGTCTCCATGCGGAGCATCTGCCTGGATATTTTTGGGGGGTCCTCTGGAAAGGTGTAATTGCCTCATGTACGTATTGCCTATTTCGAGCATCTTGACTTGACCATTCCACTGCTCCAGCCTAAAGCAAGTCAAGAAATATGTTATCCAACCACAACGTGATATTAGCATTTTAATGTTTTCTATTGAAAACTCCATTGTCAAACACTCCAACATTACAAGTCCACGCCAACATATAGGCCTGGCGTATGTTTAAATAATTGGCACGCTCTAACTGTAGTGTGTTTGATCCATAAACCAGCCTATCAGAAGGATTGAATGTTGCTTTATATCTCCAACGTGATGTGTACCAATTGGCTCTTGCGGGTGTTTGTCAAAGAAGAACAAGGTACAGCCTATTTCGGGCACCTCGACTTGACCATTCAACTGCTCCAGCCTCAAGCAAGTCAAGGAATATGTTATCCAACCACAATGCAATATTAGCATTTTAATGTTTTCTATTGAGTTATGTTGTTTTGGAAAATCATCTTGAGCTCAAACCTCCAACGCAAACCAGTTACCTGTTTATTTAAGCGCAGATTCGCCATTAGCTTAGCTCTTGAACTCCATTGTGAAACACTCCAAAATTACGAGTCCAACCCAACATATAGGCCTGGTGTATGTTTAAATTATCGGCGTGCTGTAACTGTAGTGTGTTTGATCTACAAACCAGTCTATCAGAAGGATTGCAAGTTGCTTTATATTTCCAACGTGACTTGTACCGCCTGGCTCTTGCGGGATCACTCTTGGTGTTTGTCAAAGCAGAACACGGTACAGCCGGCGTGCGTGTTGTGTGTATTTGGATTAGATGTCTTACCAGCCCCCTCCATTATAGGTTGGCACATGGGACTTGTTAAGCCATTGTCTCATGTACGTATTGCCTATTTCGGGCATCTCGACTTGACCATTCCACTGCTCCAGCCTCAAGCAAGTCAAGAAATATGTTATCCAACCACAACGTGATATTAGCATTTTCTGTTTTATATTGAGTTATGTTGATTTGGAAAATAATCTTGAACTCAAACCACCAACGTCAACCAGTTGCCTGGTTATGTAAGTGCCGATTCGCCATTAGCCTCCCTTCTATTATTCTTAAACCCCATTATGAAACACTCCAACATTACGCATTGTTAAGCCATTGTCTCAAGTTGGTGTTGCCTATTTCAAGTATCTTGACTTGACCATTCAACTGCTCCAGCTTCAAGCAAGTCAAGGAATATGTTATCCAACCACAACGTGATATTAGCATTTTAATGTTTTATATTGAGTTATGTTTATTTGGAAAATAATCTTGAGCTCAAACCACCAACGTCAACCAGTTGCCTATTTATTTAAGCGTCAATTCACCATTAGCTTCCATTGAACTCCATTGTGAAACACTCCAATATAACGAGTTCAACCCAACATATAGGCCTGGTGTGTGTTTAAATTATCCGTGCGTTGTAACTGTAGTGTGTTTGATCCATAAACCAGAAGGATTGTACGTTGCTTTATATCTTCAACGTGACGTGTACCGCCTGGCTCTTGCGGCATCACTCTCGATGTTTGTCAAAGCAGAACACGGTACAGCCGGCGCGTGTTGTGTGTATGTAGATTAGATGTCTTACCAGCCTCCTCCATTATAGGTTGGCACGTGGGACTTGTTAAGCCATGATTATATTCGGAAATACATACATAACTCCTCGGGGAGTGGCGGGGTTAAATATTTACCTTTCCGACTTAATTTATCACTTTACGTTGACTCGCTACAGTCGTTCGTTGATATTGTCTGGAACCTTATGGGAATATGGCAGAAAGGGTTTATACTGCAAGTGACTAGCTAATGGTTTCCTTGTAACGTATAAAAAGGACCAATTTACAACCTCAAAGATTTAAAGCTCAGATAAGATTAGATTTTGTAACATAAAAACTGTTACATCCATTGTTTCTTAGAGTAGTAGAAAGGACACACACTTCACAGCCACATGGCATGGAGGAAAAGCAGGAACAAGTGTATTTGTATCAGGAACAAACAGGCAGTTGTATAGAACATAAAACAGTGGCCCCTACAGGTGACCACCAACATAACAGGCAATATCAGAATAACATATTAATCTAATACACAACAAAAACACTAAAATCTCTTGACCTAAGCCAGTGGTTCCCAAACTGGGGAGGCACGAAGGTATTCCAGGGGGCTGCAGGCCCTCATTCTGAACCTGTGTTTCAATGAGCAGGGGGGGGGCTTGAAAATGTTCCCAAATTCGAAAAGGGGGGCCCTGCAAGGAAAGTTTGGGAACCACTGACCTAAGCTACCGCGTTTCAGCTTTCTGTCCTCACCCATCGCCGGAGGTAGAGCTGAAGAGTTCCCTTAAATCTAGTTAACCAAGATGGTTAGGTGGAGCTGACCTGTGGGTCAACCGCTCTTTACAATTGAGAACAGCAAATTGGGACTGGTAGGTCTTATTTTCGGGGAAGGGCTTATATTAGAAGCATGGGGGGTGGGAAATAGCAGCTAGATCTTACTTTTGGGGTAGGTCTTACTTTTGGGGAAACAGGGTAGGAAGCAGTGCTGCAGCCAGACAAAGAAGCAGCAATCACAGATCCCCTTGCCCCTCAGAAGACATCATTGAGTCACTATGTTGGCCCCCACACCTCCTGGAAGAGCCAACAAAGCATTCATGTATTCTTTTTTACTTACCGCTATATATTTTAAATCACCTTTGTAGGCTTTGGGAACTTCCAATACAAAAGATATTTTTTTTCTGGAAGCTTCTCTTTAAAGGTCCCCACACATGTATTGAGTGGTGGCCGACAGATGAGCTGCGGAGAGCAACGTGATGATGTCATTGCTCACAGCATCGGCTGGCACCACAATTTGAATGGAGATGCCAGTCCCCATTGAAACTAAAGGCATCGGACAGAGATTTATGGACATGTTCTGTCCGACCGAGCCCTGTGACCCCATGTGTGCACCCACGAGAACATCGGCGACCGACGACCACGAGCGCGCACACACATCGCTCAGCGGCAAAATCGCCTGCTGCTCGTTGCGTGTGTGGGGACCCTAAAGCTGGCCTTACACCTTTCCTCTGTGATTGAACACAGTTAGACCGCAGAGGACCCTATACTACATAGTTGTTGGTAGATCTAAAGGATATCTGACAGAGAGATCTGTATGGCCAGCTTAAGGCTATGACCCCACTCTTGCCATCTGAGAGCTAGCACCCAACGATCTCCCGTTGGGTGCTAGCGATCTCCATCTGTGTCCCGCGATCTGAATCGCGGCACGGACCTACAGGCAGGAAGTGAGGGGTGGGACAGGACATCTTGCCCCACCCAGCCTGATCCCACCCATTGAGAATAAATGGGTGTGGTTAAAAATCATTGGTCCATTCATCACTAGGCTGTGGTCAGGGAAGCACTAGCTCGTGGGCCGCACCATGGCCGCCCGCAGATGTGGGGATGCCCCCATTCAAATACATGGCCGCGATCTCCATGCCATAGTGGAGACAAGCCCTTAGTTTGTGATTCTGAATGTCAAAACTATTTGTAGGGAAGCAGAGAAGCAGCACATTGTAGAGGTGTTGGACAGATGTAATTTACGAGCCCCAAAGGCGGGCCCACCCTTCTGAAATCCGACATATGCACCCTACGACCCTGCAGCGTATGACATCATAAAGGAGATGATCCTTATTCTAATGAATTTGTGTTTTCTTGACTTGTGTCATCTCTCAAGGACTTACTATCCGCGGGTCAATTAATTATCCGGGGAATCAATTAGACGTAAACCGGCCTCGACCAACCTCGCTTGCCGTAACCCCCGTTGCCATCTAATTTCCCTACGTGGTTGTAAATCACATATCAATCTGCTTCACTTCCCCGTACGCGGGTCTACAGACGCTTCGTCGGCGGCTAGAACTGCCTGCGATGCCTCGGGCGCCGGCGCCGGATCTAAAAAAAATATGTGGTGCGCGCGTTTAGCTATTTATTGTGACATTACGGACTTATATAACCTTTCGAAAATTTCTCAATTACAGCGTTCATACAGTATGAGCTGCCGGAGTAACCCGCGCTTCATATATCTCTTTAATAAAGTTTATTGATTTTTAAATAAACTTTATTGATTTTTGAAATATAAACAAAATTAAAGAATTGGGGCAAGAGGTTGTCCTGTATATTTCAGAGCATTACTTCATTTATTATGGCCAGAGGAGTTTATTTTACCATTTCTCAAGTCTCATGCCGGTCCAAATATCATTTATTAACTGTTCGGGTGGTACAGTTAGATATCTTTTAGATCTACCAACAACTATGTAGTGCCGGGTCCTCTGCGATTGAAAAGGTAGAATTGATGGTTTAGAAAGTCCCTCATATTACATGGTTTTTGTAAAACAAAAGGAGATCTAAAGGAAATCTAATAGAGACCTCTAAAGGTGTATAGGGACCCTTAGACCTCTCTGTCAGATATCCTTTAGATCTACCAATAACTATGTAGTGCCGGGTCCTCTGCGAGTGAACACAGGGAGACATACCCACATCGCCCTGTGGAAACATACCCACATCGCCCTGTGGAAGCATACTGACACCACCCTGTGGAAACATATACATGCCACCTTGTGGAAACATACCTATGCCACCCTGTGGAAACATACCTGCTACTCTGTAGAATTAGATTTTGTTACTCTTAGCCCGCGAGAAACTGTCTGTAGGGAGCATCTATGGACTGGACTATGTGCCTGACATATGTGGATGACTGTGGATGCCTTTATTTTATTTTGCTTTGTTGTTTTTGCTCAATAATCCTATGTGCCTCAATGTTTGTTACGATGGTACTCAATGTCTGACTCTAATGTCAGTGTCTTTGGATTCTTCTGTAAAATTGGAAAACTTCAATAAAATCGTTAAAAAAAAAGAAATCCTACACACGGGTCACGGATCAAGAAGGGTTGAGAATCACTTTCCTTCTCAAGTTGTTGAGTGGGGGCTTGCTAGCAACAGCACCTCCCTCTCCCTTTGCGCAGAACAGACTGTAACATAGTGAACAGAGTCTGGGGAACCTGCTTGCCATGCCTGATATGTGCCTGCCGGGGGCCCCTAGATGCTGACCGCCAGGACCCCCTAGCTGCTCCGGCCTGGGACAGGAGTACGCTCTGTCTTCCCCTGGTTTTGCCAACGGTAATTGCAATCACTCGTGTTGTAAATTGTAAACCGGTTTGCAAAAATTAGCGACTGCAATGGAAATGATACTTCAAAGCTTCAGCTCGTGGCGTGTACGTTCCCCTACAATCACGTCTCCGCGTAAAGGGTGGAACATCAGGAGAAGGGTTTGATGTGGCAATGATGAGAATTATTCGCACAAGGTGGTTGTGAAGAGCGCGTAACGTCAGATGCGATGGCTATAAATAAAACCATTCCAGGAAAGTCGGCTTACCTCACCTTCCACCGCGCTTGGAAACTATGCGTCAGTTGTAGAAAGAAAAACACAGTACAGGTTCTCTCTTCTGGATGAGCGCATCAGACGAAAACACGGTTAAATATTTAAAGTCTGCTTGTATTTTGAGACAGTTCTGTACTGCGAGCAGGACATTCGTTGCATGTTGTGTGAAGCGCAGTCTGAAGAAATGCGTCTCCTGGGCTCGGTGCCCATCGAGGGAAGAGAGAGAGTGGGCTCTGCAGTAAGACCATGGACTAGAGCAGCGGTTCTCAACCTACGGGTCGGGACCTCTTTGGGGGTGGAACGACCATTTCACAGGGGTCATCTTGTTCACTGAAAACATCAGAGCTTCTGCTGACTAGTGGCAGTGCTGATGCCCACAAGCAGGGTAGAAAGTTAGGAGGGGAACATTTGGAACTTAGGAGGGAGGGGAGCCTTACCTTCCCTTAGTTTCCACCTCACTTCTGCAAGGGTTAGAACTTGGGAGTGAGGGGAGATAACACTTATGGGACCGTGCCAAAAGAGACGTTGCATCACTTTTGGTATGTGGGGGGTCCTATGCAAGG
>CM070032.1:1800462-1812588 GCA_036250615.1 Ptychadena robeensis
TTAGTGCTGGGTCCTCCCTGATAGAATACATATGATTTGATTGGAAGTATAATATCACTGCTATTGTAGTACTGGGTCTCTCCCTGATACGAATACATATTGATATGGAAGTATACTATCTACTTGCTATTATTATGTCCGGGTCCTCACCTGACTAGAATACATTAGTGATTGGACAGGTAATCTATCACTGCTATGTAGTACTGGGTCCTCCCTGATCACATACATAGTGATTGCGAAGGTATATATCATCTGCTATGTAGTGCCTGAGTCCTCCCTTGATAAATACATATGATTTGCAAGATAATATTCCACTCTATGTACGTGCTGGCGTCCTTCCTTGATAGAATACATAGTGATTGTTAAGGTATACATTATCCTGCTATGTATTGTCCAGGGTCCTCACCTGATAGAATAACATAGTGATTGGAAGGATATATATCCCTGCTACTTTATGCCGGGTCCTCCACTGAATAGAATTACATAGTTATTGGAATGATATATATCACTGCTCATGTAGTGCTCCGGGTCACTCCCTGATAGAATACATATGATTGCAAGATATATACACCTGCCTATTATTCCATTGTCCTCCCTATAAGAATTACATAGTGATTGTAAGGTATATCATCTACCTTGCTATTTAGTCCGGGTCCTCCCACCTGCATATAATACATATTATTGGAAGATATATATCATTACTCTCTATTTAGTTGACCTTTCCTCCCTGATAGAATACTATATAAATTATATCACCTATGTATTTCTCTCCTCCCTATCGAATACATATTTATTTAAGTTCTTAGCACTTGCTATGTATCCATGGCCTCCTATAAATCATATTATTAATATATATCACTGCTATGTAGTGCCGGGTCCTCCCTGATAGAATACACTAGTGATTGTGAAGACTATATATCACCTGCATCTGTAGTGCCCCCCCCGGTCCTCCCTCGTATAGACATACATAGTTGATTGGAAGGTATACTTACGCTATTATTCACTGTCCTCCCCGATAGAATACCTATGATTAAGATTATCTCACTCTATTATGCCGGGTCCTCCCTGATAGAATACCATAGTGATTGGAAGGTATATATCACTGCTTATGTAGTGCCGGGTCCTCCCTGCATAAATACATATGATTGGAAGGTATATACTCCCTGCTATGTAGTGTACCGGGTCCTCCCTGATAGAATAACATAGTGATTGGAAGTATATATCATCTGCTTATGTACTATGATCGGGTCCTCCCTGATACGATATACATTAGTGATTGGAAGGTATATATCACTGCTATGTAGTGCCGGTCCTCCCTGATAGACCTACATAGTGATTGCGAAGATATATATCACTGCTATGTAGTTGCACGGGCCTCCCTGATAGAATACATAGTGATTGGAAGTATTACTATCACTGCTATGTGTAAGCCGGGTCCTCCCTGATTAGAATAACATAGTGATTGAATATATCATCACTGCTATGTAGTGCCGTCCTCCCTGTAGAATACCTATATAAAATAATTCACTCTATTATCCCCCTCCTCCCTGATAGAATACATAGTGATTGGAAGTTTGTTGTAAATATCAACTGTTATGTAGTGCCGGGTCCTCCCTGATACATACATATTGATTGGAAGGTATATACACTATCACTGACTATGTAGTGCCGGATCCCTCCCTGATAAAGAATACATATTTATGAATTGAAATATATATCACTGCTAGCGTAGTGCCCCGTTCCTCCCTGATAGACTACATAGTGATTGGAAGGTGTATATCACTGCTATGTAATCCTGCCGGGTCCTCCCTGATAGAATACCATATTATTGGAATTATATATCACTGCTATGTATTGCCGGTTCCTCCCTGATTAGAATACATATGATTGGAATGTAATATAGTTATGTAGTCCGGTTCCTCCCTGATATAATACATATGATTGGAAGGTAATCTATCACTGCTATGTACGTGCCGGATCCCTCCCCTGATAGAATACATAGTGATTGGAAGATATATATCTACTGCTAATGTAGTTGCCGGGTCCATCTCACTGATAGAATACAATATGTGATTGGAAGTTGTATATCACTGCTAATGTAATGCCGGTTCCTCCCTAATAGAATACATAGTGATTGGAAATGTATATATCACATGCTATGCTAGTGGTCCGGTCCTCACCCTGATAGAATACAATATTGAATTGAATGTATATACTCACTGCTATGTAGTGCTGAGTCCTCCCTGATAGAATACCATAGCGATTGAAGGTAATATTCACTGCTTATTAGTGCCCAGGGTCCTCCCTGATAGGATACAATATTGATTGGAACGGTGTTTAAAAGCTCCTCATATTACATTGTTTTGGTAGAACAACAAAAGTTGATTGTTACATAAATTGTATGGTAATTAGAAGATTTCCCCCGAACTGTTTCTGCGCAGCGAACATCGCATGTTCGCGTTCCGCATGCGAATACTCAGAACACATGCAAAAATTAGTTCGCACCCCTATCTTTTAACATTAACAAACTTTGACCCTTGGAGTCTCATCAGCAGCATAATCCAGCCAATTCACATCCAACCCAACCACTCAACACGGACCATCCTACCCTCTATCACACAGCAAAGAAATCCATTCAAACTCGTGCCTGAGAGATGGAGACATGGACAACAGGTCAGTGACACCCGTGCCAAATTGTGGTGCACACGGACAACAGGTCACTGACCAGGGTCAATAGTTGTTGACACGGGACAATGCGTGGTGACAATGGCAAAGGTGGTGACACCGGCAAAGTGGTGACACTGGGCAATGCCATGATGACGCGGGAAAACGACGCGAAAACCCGCCAACGCGACGCGAAAGATGACGCGAAAACAGCCAACGCGAAGCGATCCATTTGACTATCATTTGAAATCTTTGGTGGCGGATTATTGTGAAAAAAAAAATTCTTGGGAGGTTTTGCCATGGATTCCCCGCTGTAAGTCATTGTCCAGGTGTTTGACACCTTGAAACAAGTTTCCCAAACACATTGTGGCCAGAAGGGTCCCTTTGTTTTTAATGTTCGCCTCCCATTAAAGTCAATGGCGTGTTCGCGTGTTCGCGAACTTTTACAAATGTCGCGTTCGCGTTCGCGAACGGCAAAATCCGGGTTCGCGACATCACTAATGGTAAGATTGTAAGGTGTATGGGGGTTTTTAATTGATTTAGAAAAGTCCTCATATTACATGGTTGGGTAAATCAAAAGGAGATCTAAAGGAAATCTGAAGAGAAATCTAAAGGTGTATGGGGACCCTAAACATATCACCCCTCCGAATAGAGCCCCTCCCCCATTATCCTCTCCTGGAAACTTACTGTAAATCAAAGTTTATGAAGCCCTGACAGGCAGGCTCTGCTCTGGAAGGCGGACGGCATGAACGCCAGAGCCGTTGGTCTTTTTGTTCGCTGCCCTTTAAGTTTGGAAAGGGAAACACATTTAAATGTTCCTCAGGGACGATCCGATGGTTTGATATATATAATAAAGTGGGACGCAGAACCGCACCTGAGGTGGCGCAGTCGCCTGTTAGCGTGAGAAGTCTGAAGGGACACCCTTGCTGGGAGGCCTTGGTTTCACGGTTAATGGATGAGCACCTGCCAGTCTGACCAGAAGGTCAGGGGTTCGGCGTGCGTCTTGGAAAGAGAGGCTTTTCGGCTTCTCCCGCCCCGCGACAGCTTGACGTTTCCATCTCTCTACAGCAAATGAGAAGGAACCCCTGTCTGCATCTGCTTCTTTGTAAGCTACCAATGCCTTTTCGCTGAGGGTTGGCCTTCTCACCCTGCTGGGGCAACCTCTGGAATCGGTATTCAAACGCGGTTAGAGGATAGAGGATATCGGCCCAATCCGACCGGGATGGACTCGGTGGACCATTTAATTTCTTCTCTCTGTATGCTGTGTCACCTTTAAAGGTGGCCGTCTCCGACCAGTTTGAAAGTTTTAGGACGGTCAGCCAGCGAAGAGCCTATTCCTAGTTTTAATTTTACCAAAAATATCTCCAAGGTTTGGGTTTAGATGAGGTCCTGTCCTGTACCAAGGTTCCAAATCTCCGGGACCTGAAAGATTAAGCCCCATACACCACATACAATTAACATGCAATTTCTGTACAATCAACTTTTTTCTACCTTTTTCGAAACCGTGTAATATGAGGACCTTTCACACCTTCCAATCACTATGTATTCTATCAGGGAGGACCCGGCACTACATAGCAGTGAATATACCTTCCCAATCACTATGTATTCTATCAGGGAGGACCCAGCACTACATAGCAGTGATATATACCTTCCAATCACTATGTATTCTATCAGAGAGGACCCGGCACTACATAGCAGTGAATATACCTTCCAATCACTATGTATTCTATCAGGGAGGACCCAGCCCTACATAGCAGTGGATATATCCCCTTCCAATCACTATTGTATTCTATCAGGAGGACCCGGCACTACATAGCAGTGATATATACCTCCCAATTACTATGTTATTCTATCAGGGAGGAACCGGCACTACCATAGCAGGATATATACCGTCCAATCACTATGTTTCTATCAGGGAGGACCCGGCACATACATTACGTATGATATATACCTTCCAATCACTATGATTCTATCAGGGAGGACCAGCACTACATAACGTGATTATATACCTTCCAATCAATATTTTTCTAGCAGGGAGGACCCTGCACTACATAGCAGTGATATATACCGTCTCTAATCACTATGTATTCTATCAGGGAGGACCCGGCACTACATAGTAGTGATATATACCTTCCAATCACTATGTATTCTATCAGGGAGGACCGGCACTACATACCAGTGATATATACCTTCCAATCACTATGTATTCTAGCAGGGAGACCCATGCACTAACATAGTTGTTGGTAGATCTGATGGAAATTGTATGGAGGAATATCTCAAGGTGTATGGGGGGCTTTAGGGCCCCCATACATGTCTAGATTTTTCATCAAATCAATTTAATTTAATCAATGTTTTTTGTTGATTGATTGACAATCTATGGCAGCCCACATGGTTAGATCAACCTAAACCAATTAAAAGTGGTTGGACGTCTGGTACACTTAATTGGTTGCATTGAAATTGAGTACACTTTCAGTCGATCCCAAAAAAAAAGTTGATCCAACATTAGTTGGCAAACATACAATCAATCACCAATTCCATGACCCCAAAAAATGTATCTTTTTAAGTTGATTTTGAACAGAAACTCTAGGTACGTGTATGGGGGCTTTAGTTTAATACCTGAATATTTGTCCAAGGCACGAACTTTAAACCTCCCTGGCCTGAACTCAGTTTGGGCAGAGTTTGTTTACAAAACAGGGATCGGGCATACTTACCTATGCTCGGTGAGCCAGCGAGGGTTCTGAATCGCCGGGGATCTGCCGAATGGTTCCAGCACCCACTACAATCTCGAGTAGGGGGAGGGGTGCACGTACATGCCACTCCTCCTGCCTCTTTTCCTTCCCCCTCCCAACATACACCCCCCCCCCCTGCCGGCAAGCACGGCTGCTCAGATCTGCAGGGGAGGACTTATGCATATTAGTCATAGTGAGAGTATTGGCACCTCCTCTTGGTGTCATCAGTGATGCTGAACAGGTGTTGGGGGCGAACCTCCATGTTACAGAGGTGGTGTCGGTTTCTCATTCTCAGCCGACATGCTGGCGTCATCAATTACGCCAGTGATGTGTAAAGGGAGGAGGAGGAGGCACGGAAGGGAGGGGGGGAGGTTTTAAAGAATGACCTTCTGTCTTGAATTCCATCAACGTGATGGTGCCTTGATAGGCCATGGTAGACAGCAGACACAACCCGTCCCAATGTAATTGCGATGGTGTTGGCCATTGCTGTCAATCATGACCCCCAACATGCAGCCAGTGAACATCAATTTTAATGAAACAACAAAAGCATTGGCGTAGGGTTACCGCCAATGCTGTCTTGATGGCCAGTCTCAGAAAGTGAGTAGACATTTAAAGAATACCCATACTGTAATAACAATGAATCCTGTTTTCTCTTCACTTTATTGAGGGTGTGGCACTAAGATTCACCTGTTTGATTCATTCCTAGGGGACAATGGTGCCTTTCCCTATATTTTTTTCATTTAGAAAACTCTCACTATCATGACTTTGCAATTCCCACCCTCGGCTTATACTCGCAGTCAATAAGTTTTATTGAAAAACCCATCCTGTAATGACAATAATCAATGTGTTCTCTTCACTTTATATGACGGGTGTTGGCACTAAGATTCACCATTTGACTCATGCCTAGGGGTTAATGGTGCTTCTCATATTTTTTTCATTTAGAAAACTCCTCTATCTGACTGCATTTCCCACCCCCAGCTTTTATACTCGAGTCAATACGTTTATGAAAACCCATCCTGTAATGACAACTATCATGTGTTCTCTCACTTTATTGAGGGTGTGGCACAAGATTCAACCTGTTTGATTCATTCCTAGGGGACAATGGTGCTTTCCCTATATTTTTTTCATTTAGAAAACTCCACTATCACTTTGCATTTCCCACCCTCGGCTTATACTCGAGTCAATATATTTTATTGAGGGTGTGGCACTAAGATTCACCTGTTTGATTCAATTCCTAGGGGACAATGGTGCTTTCTCTATATTTTTTCATCAAGAAAACTCAACTATCTGACTTTGCATTTCATACTCTCGGCTTATACTTGAGTCAAATAGTTTTCCCCGTTTTTGTAGATAAAATTAGGTGCCTCAGCTTATTACTCGGTTGGCTTATACTTGAGTATAGCGGTATGTATAATATAATAATAGATGTAAATTGTGTGTATGAAGAAAAAAAGTGCAGTATTTCCTCGACCCCCCCACCCCCCCCCCACCCATATGCCTCTTCCACTAAGATGTCGAATTTTTCGACTTCCTAAGTTTGTGAGTAGAGATGGGCGAAACATCGCCACTTACTGTCCGCGAACGGGCGGGTCGGACTTTTAAATAAGTCCGCCGTCGCCCTGTTCCGGACACACATTCAAATTCCCCGCCTCTAGGCGGGAATTTGAATCGGAAAAAACCCTCCCTGGAATCCCTGGAACGCATAGTTCCTGGTTACGGGCGCAGGATGTGATGTCAACTGACGTCACTTCCTGCTCCAAGCCGATTTTTCACATACAAGACCGGCTGCATGCCCGGTCTTGTAGTGAAAAGATTCTTCCTCGGCACGATCTCGCAGGTTCTGATCCTGCGGAGGAAGAATATAGATCTTCTTCTCGTCAGCGAACGGGGCGGGTCGAACACCCGTACTGTCCGCCGGCGAGAGGATGGGCAAAACATGCTCAATCAGCCGCCCGAACTTTCTCCGGCGAAAAACAGTTCGGTTCCATCACCTATTTGTGAGCTGAAAGCCCCTGAAAATGGTATCATCACCAAAATTGCTGGAGATGTAGAGAAGGATTGGAGGTACATTGGAAAAAAAAAGTTTTGCTCTAGCACATGTAATTTTTGCAAAAATTAAGTTCAAAGTTAAAGTCGAAATTCCGATTTTCAAAATTTTGACT
Source organism: Ptychadena robeensis (assembly GCA_036250615.1). Classification (NCBI taxonomy): domain Eukaryota; kingdom Metazoa; phylum Chordata; class Amphibia; order Anura; family Ptychadenidae; genus Ptychadena; species Ptychadena robeensis. Next base: position 1,808,018 of record CM070032.1, read on the forward strand.
TGACTTTGAACTTAATTTGTGAAAATACTATTTGTGTTAGAGACATACTTTCTTTTTTGGAGTATACCCCCAACCCTTCTCTACATCTCCAGCAAGTCTGGTGATGATACCATGTTCAGGGGCTTTGCAATTAAGTCTAAACCATCGAAATGGTCGAATTTTTGAAAAAAAATTCGACCATCTCTACTCTTCACTGACTGAATTAAAGCCGAGGTGGCGGGTGGGGGGTTTTTTATATTGTTCCCTGCCTCTTCCATTCATCTACAAGAACATAGTCTACTTACTGTTCATTAAACGTCTCCCCGCAACTCTTGATTTATCCTCGACACCTATTATTTCCCAGATCCCAAAGGACGCCGTTTCTAGACGCTCCACACAGCCCCCCTCGTCGCAAATTCAATTTATCTCCTTCTTTTCTTTCCTCCCTTTCCCCTTTTCTTTTCGGTGACAATCCCTGTCTATCTGACGTGCCATTGGAAGATCAATTTAATTTAAAGTACAACTGTAAAGATGAATAAGTGGGAAAGGAATAAATTATGAAGGGCAAATGGTGACGCGGATGGGGGGTCTCCGGAGACGGTGATATGATAACAGAGGCTCCATGTGAATGTATGATGGATGTACTTATTACCAGGCGCCGAGCATAATAATTCCTCGCTACAGTTCTACACGTTGTTGTGCCGGGTAACGTAGATTTGGCCGTCAGAGAGGGACGGTGTAATCTGGCGTGGCTACGGCGTGATAATACAGCTATTACGTGGTTTATGTTGTTAATACCGCCCGCCATTTCTAATTACATTTTGCAGCGTTTTACAGCAGGTCACCACCTGCTGCCGTTCAGAAATATGACCGGGATTTATGTTGCGTTGTCATGCCGGCATTACATGTGTTTGGGAGAAGGAGCTCCGAGCTTAGTGTTCTGGAAGCTGAAAGGGAAATCGGATTTGGGCAATTTTTTGGACCCTAGGTGCTCAACCTGTAGCCCGGGGGTCACATGTGGCCTTTTGGGTGTTCTTCAATGGCCCCCCTCAGTCCTCCACTTGTGGCCCCTAAAGCTAGCCATACATGTGTCGATTCCATGAACGATCGATCACCCATCCGATCGAATCCGGCGATGCCACATGGGATCGGATGGGCGATTGGTCGCCCAATTACGTCTGTGCCTACCACCTTAGGCCAACGATTCCTGGACAATTCCGTGCCCGATCCATCACTTCACAAATGGCAACTCCCCCTGATGTGTGCTGAATCGATCAGAAAGACCAGCATGTTGGTTCTCTGGCCGATCCGATTCAGGGGGCCATGTCGATCGGGCGGGGTCGATCGGGCAAGGTAGGCTGCACTCAATTCTCAGCCGATCGATCGGCGTGCACGCGCCCGGTGATCGATCGGCCAGGAATCGTGTACGGAATCGACCCGTGTATGGCTACCTTAAAACCTAACTGTTAATGCACAGGAACTCACCTGTCCACCGATCCCCCACTGATGTTTCCTGTAGTGATGATCGCGAATATTCGGATTCCGAATACTAATCCCGAATATCGGCAATTCGGAAGATGGTGAATATATTGCTGGATATTCGCAATTGCGGATATTCTGTATTTTTTGTTTTTAATTACACGCACCTCTCGATGCAAGTGGACGAATGGGAAGGCTGCAACAAGAGCTTAGCAACACTCCCTGCGACCATCAACAGTTATTAAATCGAATATTGGTGCGAATATTGCGAAAATCGTCACTTTGAAAATTCGCACACAAATTAGCGCCATGTTAAACATATATTGCACGCACGAAATTCGCAATAAAAACTGCCGATATTCGCAATAAAAAAAAACGAATATTGCCGAATGCGAATATTTTCCGAATGTTTTCCATAAAATTCACAGCATGTTGCGAATACGAATGTTGCCTATGCCGCTCATCACTAGTGTCCTCGTCTGGGATCTTCTTAGAGTGGGAAGAGGTGGAAAGGTGAGTGACTCACATAGGCTCCGGCTAATCCCGCTGATTGGCTTACGTGAAAGTCAATCAGCGACCCAGACAGAGCTTGAGTGAGTAACTCCCCTATCCTCCTCTTCCCTCTATATGAAGACCCACATGTTGGTTGGATATTGGCGGACAGGTGTGTGCCTATGCTCCCACTATCCCACTAAAGAATGGAGGATGATTGTACCATATATTTTGTGGCACATTACCTCAGAATCAAAATTTGCATCAATTGTACAGTAAGTCAGTATAGATTGAAAATGTTATGTGTGGCCCTTTAGTGATGCTGAGGGCCACGCTTGGGGCCCTCCATATCAACTAAGTTGCCCACCACTGCTCCAGACCATTACACCTGCATGAGATCTTCAGATGTTAGACCATGGTTGGGTGGTAGCAAGGCCATTTCGCATGCTATGCCAAATATGCATGCGCTGCCACCCTCTCCCGCATGCATATCTGGCGCCTTCCCAAAGGCGTGAGCTGGTTGGTAATGGGGGGGGGGGGGGGGGGGGGGTGCTATTGGAGGAGAAGAAGTCGTCTCCCCCCACACCAGTCAGCAGTTCCAACCTATACCACACCCCGTCAACGTGGAGCCCAAGGCAACAACTTGCATAGGGCCTCCGAAGAGCTAGAAACGACACTTAGATGCCAGTTATATGGTCTTCCACACACAGGAGTGGATCTATAGGAAGCCGTGGGCCCATAACCTTTGAACCCCTACACAAGGCCTTAATAATGATGTTTTGTTGAATATGCCTTTGGTGTTGGAGTGTTGGTGACCCTATGGTGCCCATAGACAAAAAAACATCTAAAGTACCTTAGGCACCTGAAATAGTATAGCTCGTTCTTCTTGTTGGAATTTTCCATTCAATGGTCATTCATTTGGCGGACCCTGCTCTTTTTTTGACTGTTCTAGATTTTTTGGATAGGCTTTTTAAAAAATTGGAAGCTTAAGGAACTTATGTGTCACAATGGGTGACACGAAAGCAAGGATGATAGTGATGGTCGAAAAGGTCCCCTGGCGGACAGTTTGCGGCAAACATAGCATGTTCGCAGTTTGCAATGCCGGCGAACATTATGGGTGTTCGACCTGCCCCCTATACCTTAACATGTGGAGACAAAGTGTGACCCCCTCACCCTATAGTCAGGGTGGGACAGTACACAGCCAAATAACAATTTTTCCCTCCTGGAGGATACCCCCCTCTATAAAACAAGAGGCGCCCAGCAGCCATTTTTACATTTATCTGTGTCCCCAGTACTAATAGACAGGGGAGCGCTGCTGATTGAGGGATGGCTGAGCTACTTTACTATTACCCTCCATCCAGTGATCTGTAGCTATAGCTAAGGTGTTCTGTTACATGTATTATCATCTTACTGAGCCACAAAAGTCCTTCTCTGGGGGTGGGGTACGCTGTATTTATGCATTGCAGAGAGATCTGACTACGTGTGATGCGCTGCAGAAGGTACTTGTCCGGTAACTTTTGGCAAAATCTGTAATCTAGATGTGATTTCCGGCCATTAGACCTGAAGAACGCATTTTAAAAAATCCATATTTTGTGTGGAGAAGTTAGCCATTGATCCCCTCTGGCGTTCACTGTCCAGATGGTCGCACTCTTTTTTTTATTGGTATTTTGGCTACAAATATGACCTGAAGGTTTGAGAAGTTCGCCCTCCATTAAAGTCAATAAGGTCGCCGTTCGCATGTTCGCAGCGGGTATTTGCAGAAGTTCGATTTGCCTGTTCGCGAAGCTGATTCACATAGATAGCAGAGGGGGAAAATGAATAAACTACTAACTGATGGGTTTATGAAAGGAACCCAAAAAATATGGTGATAGGTATAATACTGTGCGCACACATGGAGGGTCATATTCAATTCGTAATAGAAATTTGAGAGAGTATAGCTTCTTTGGGCCATCACTAAAGGATTACACTATGAAATGAAGGGGTACCTTACCCCCTGAAAAAGTATGGCTCCCATATAAGTCAAGTTCAGAAAGTTGAGATGTTTTGCAGTGGCGGGGTAAGCCGAGCGGCAATAAACATCAGGGAAGTCTATTTTTTTTATGAAATCAAAACCATGAAAACCATGAAATATCTATTGCATTGCAAATTAAACACTGGCATTAGATTGTTGGGATTTGTATCTTGTAAAATCCTACCCAAGCCAGGAATCAGCAAGCAGAAAATATTAGCCTGCGCCATCGCCATGCACGCTCTTCCAGATTGGGACAAGCTCCATGGCTGCTTTTGATAGTCTAATTATTTTTTTTTTTTTTACATTGGAAAATATACGACTTGTCGCTGTCATTTATCTTCTCTGATTCTTTAGATAGCAGGCTGGTTCTTTGCCTCTCCTCGGCTCAGTGAACCCACACATATCTCCGGCATGCATTGAGTGTCTCTGTTCTTTGGAAAGGGAGGAGGCGATTGTAAATTTTCGAGCTGTTACTGTAGGAAGCAGGTGTGTATAAGATTTAGAGATGCGTGGCATGGTTAAGATGGCGACTTATACCTGGCATACACATGCCGATAAGCGGCGATTTTCACCTGACCGACGGGCGTGCGCACTCGCGCCGTCGTCACCG
>CM070032.1:2035675-2047111 GCA_036250615.1 Ptychadena robeensis
CAAAGTCAAGTCAACATTTCGAAAATCGGAATTTCGACTTTAATTTTGAACTTAATTTATTCAAAAACTATTTATGTTAGAAACATACTTTTTTCTTTCAAATGTTCCCCTAACCCTTCTCTACATCTCCTGCAATTTTGGTGATGATACCATGTTCAGGGGCTTTGCAATCAGCTCACAAATTTAGGAAGTCGAAAAACTTGACCATCTCTAAGGGTGACTAGTGGTGACCCACCCCCTGGTCGACATATGCCCACCCCCCAGGGTAGAAACAACCCTGCTCTAACATAATAATCATGATGATTTAAATGATTTAAATGAGGAAAAGGTTGTGTTCATCACATTGTTGTTGTTTCTTTGTTTCGCTGTCTCCTGAAGTTGACAGGTGAACTATAAAACCCAGCCAATTCCAGACAAAGCGATGACTTGTAGGATGAGAGGTAGACATCCCTGTAACGTATAGCCGGCGCAGCGACAGGAGAGACAATGTTTAATTAGGAGAAGCTTATCTCATGACATCATTCCTCTTGGCCCCCTTCTTCCATTAATGGAGCTGAAAGTAGGCCACTAACTGCAGGGAGTTACTCCGGCTCCCCTCTTGGGGTTCCGCTATATTTGGCTGGAGACGCCGCTGTGAAATTGCAGCCTCATTCTACCTAGGCAGGTAACTTAATCACCCGGCACCTCGCTCCACGTAGGACGGCTGAACCGCATCCTTAATCCCTGCCTAGCCCCGGAAGGGCGGCCTTAGACAGCAAGAGTGAATGGGAGGCCTCCAAATTCAAGCACAACAGCCACATGTGCCCCAGATTTCTTTTGCCCTCATTGAAAGGGTTAATTGCTTGTTTTGCCCATGATACAGGGAATAGGGTGGTAGATTGACCTTGTTTTTTAGGCTATGTTCCCACATAGGCGATTAATCGAAGTTGATCGCGCCCATTCAGTTGAATGGGTTTGTCCCCACTCAACTGATGTCCTTCATCATGCATTTTGATCACAGGCGGCGGGCGGTCGCGATTTTTTTTTCTGATGGTGCCCATTGACATGAATGGATGTGATTGCGCGTGTAATTGTGGGCAGGCGATCACGTGCGATTGATCACGCGATTGCCGCGATTGACCAGGCGCTTTAGCGCCTGGTTAATCACGGCAATCGCGTGATCAATCGCATACGAGCGCCTGCCCGCGGTTACGTGTGCAATTAAAATTGTGAGCGCAAAGCGATTAATCACCTATGTTCGAACATAGCCTTAAGCTAGCCATACACGTGTCGGATTCCATGTCCAATCGATTCATCATCCGATCGATTCCGGCGATTCTGCCGGGAATCGCAGGTGTGATCAATCGGCCAATTAAGAGTATCCATCGCAGCATACCACCTTGTCCAACGGATTCCGGCACGATTCCGGGACGATTCCGGGACGATTCCGTGTCCGATTCCACCTCCGATTCCACCTCACAAATGGCAACTCCCCCTGATCCGGGCAGAATCGGATGAGAAAGACCAACATGTTGGTTCTCTGTCGGATCCGATTCTGAGCCCCTGAACGATCGGACCTGATCGATCGGACAAGGTGGGCTGCATGCGATTCCGGCACGATCGTTTTGCGTGCACGCGCCCGGAATCGATCGTGCCGGAATCCGGTGCGAATCCGACACGTGTATGGGGGCCTTTACTCTTCAGGTGCCCATACATGTATAGATGGGCGCTCGACTGGTCCCCATTCAAGGGATTGCAGAGGAATTGGGCACCTATTGCACCTTAATTACCATCCAAATGATGGACCTTCTTTCTTGCTCTTCAGGTGCCCATACACGCAACAATGGGTGCTCAATAAATGACTCTTTCGAGTGCAGCTTGGTGACGTTGCAATGAACACACTGCACTCGAAAGGGTCATCTATCGAGCGCCCATTGTTGCATGTATGGGCACCTGAAGAGTAAGAAAGAAGGTCCATCATTTGGATAGGAATAAAGGTGCAATAGGTGCCCGATTCCTCTGCAATCCTTTGAATGGGGACCCACTCAATTGAGTGCCTATCTATACATGTATGGGCACCTTAAAACATCAGCAGCACGTCCTGCCAGCAACATCGAGGACGGGGAACCCAGTTGCCATGTCGAAGCCGCAACCACCAGGATCCCCTAGATCAGTGGTTCCTAAACTGGGGGACGGGACCCCCTGGGGTTGGGAAGATATTCCAGGGGGCGTGGGCCCTCATTCTTAGCATGTGTTTGAATTGGGAGGGGGGGCTGGATAATGCTCCTAAATAGAAAAGGGGGCCCTGTAGGGAAAGTTTGGGAACCACTTCCCTAGATGGTTAGGCCCGGGTCAGGAGGGCCCCTGTACTAGCCTACACAGGGACCACTTCAGCCTTCCTACCTCCAGTGGAAGCACAGAGCAGAATACAAGGAACCAACATCAAGTGCTGAGACCCATCTTCACAATATAAGTGCTTTATGTTCTGTATACTGATGTACTGGTTGATGTATCGTCAGATACTAACTGAAGTGTAATACACCAGATATAGGCCTGGGATCCAAATCCTACAGTGCTCCCACTGACAAGGTCTTCTTCTGGGAGAAGGTCTTCTTCTACCATATGTTTTCATCATTTGAGAATGAATTGCTCTACAGTGACTGCAGCTACAGAGGTCAGTGATGGAGTCAATCATTTTAAAGCTTACTTACAATATATGATCAGCTGAGCAACCAATATGAGTGCATAGGCTGACCACTGCTCTACTGCTGCAACTTTTTCAATACATTAAAATCATTTTAAACTGTCATAAATAAAGCCAGTGGAGGACTCACCTGGAAAAATTGGGATAACAAGATAAAAGAAGCACAAAACCCCGAAAAAATTATGTCCCACCTAAAGATGGTTGAATTTTTCGACTTGCTAACTTTGTGAGCCGATTGCAAAGCCCCTGAACATGGTATCATCACCAAAATTGCTGGAGATGTAGAGACGGGTTGTGAGAATATTTGAAAAAAAAGTTTTGCTCTAGCACATGTAGTTTTTGCATAAATTAAGTTAAAAAATAAAGTTGAAATTCCGAGTTGCTTTTGTAATGTTTTTATTTTGTTTATAATATTGATGCCACTATATGTGAAGCTCACACTGCCATATTGTACTATTACATCTGAACAGTTGATGCTAAGCTTCCTAGATGGAACCTCATTGAGATGACAATGTATGTATGATGTCGTGCCTCCATATCTCTCAATAAAACTTTTATTGTTTAAAAAAAAAAAAAAAATTCAGATTTTCGAAATTTTGACTTGACTTTGAACTTCATTTATGCCAAAACTCTTTGTGTTAGAGACATACTTTCTTTTTGTAGTATACCCCCCAACCCTTCTCTACATCTCCAGCAAGTTTTGTGAGGATACCATGTTCAGGGGCTTTGCAATTAACTCAAAATCCTCGAAATGGTTGAATTTTTGAAAAAAGAATTCGACCATCTTTAGTCGCACCTAACAACTTTCAATCTAAAGACTGAAAGAGCGCCACGAACATGCGGTTCAGCTTTAAGTACGCCGGCGCTCCCCACTAGTCATGAATTCACATATATTAAAAGCTAATTCACTCGATGTTTGATAATACATTTTCCTTTTATGAATCCCGTCTCCAGGCAACCCGTCCTCCACGTATTACCTTGTCTATATGGCTCATTGCTTTGCACTTGGTGCAAGCTTCTGCAATTCCCAGAAGATCAATAATCAGCGTCGTCTAAACAGCGCAGAGCTGATTTTACCGAGAAGAAAAAAAAAAAAAGACAATTTCCTACACGCAGATAAAAAAAAAGGAACATCACTTCAACAAGTTTTTATTGTCACTAATCAACTCTAAACAGAAGGAAAAGTTAATGTGTCTTGTGCTACAAAGTGCGCCCGGCGGCAAATAGAGATGGTCGAATTTTTTGACTTTCTAAATTTGTGAGCCGATTGCAAAGCCCCTGAACATGGTATCATCACCAAAATTGCAGGGGATGTAAAGAAGGGTTGGAGGAACATTTGAAAAACAAAAAGTTTTGCTCTAGCACATGGAGTTTTTGCATAAATTAGGTTCAAAGTTAAAGTCGAAATTCCAATTTTCTACATTTTTACTTGACTTTGAACTTAATTTGTGAACAAACTGTTTGTGTTAGAGACATACTTTTTTGGAGTATACCCCCAACCTTTCTCTACATCTCCAGCAAGTTTGATGTTGATACCATGTTCAGGGGCTTTGCAATTAACTTGAAACCGTTTTCTGAAAAAAAAATCGACCATTTCGACGATTATGAGTTAATTGTAAAGCCCCTGAACATGGTATCAACATGAAACTTGCTGGTTTACGTGGAAGAAACCCTCTTAACCTAAAATCTTAACTACAAATGAAAACATGATGCAATGTTCGGTTTAAGTGGTTGTATTAAAGGCCACAGCATTACAAACATACCAACACGTTATACAAGTACTTACATTATGTTCCCTTAACTCGAAATTTAACATTAACTGCTGAAAAAGTCCCCTGGCAGTGCCCTTAACGATGACCCAACTCGAAACCAACCTGTACCGGCCACCAGCCTTACGAGCTCAGTGGGTACTAAAATTCTCCCTGACGCCTCCCGGGACAAACTCCCATTGGGTCATTGACCCTTACACGCGCTCAGAGTACTAACAAAGTGACTGCCCCACCATGGGGACATCACCACACCGACCTTCCCCACACGTCTAACCCCAAGGACATTGCCAAGGACCCGCCCGCTGTCACGGTGTACCTGTCAGAGAAAAAAGGCATTAGGCAAGTAGCTAAGCCTAGAGGAAACAAACGAGAGCAGACCCAGTTAAAGAGAGAAAGGGGATCATCCCCTGCCTCATCCCCTGCCTTAAATTTCAAAGAGGCTCCGCCCACCCACGCATCATAGAAGCGCGCAGTTAGTGAGCCTCTTCCGCCTGGACTGCCCGAGTCAAGTGTCCTTCGCCTAGCGCACTCTGCTCCGGCCAGTCCAGTATGGAATGAAATGAATGGGGAGGCTGCAGATAAGGAAGAACCAATGTAGAGTTTGGTCAACTTCAAGAAAGAAAGGAAGAAACAAGTTAAGTAGAGTAGAAAGAAAGGGTAGGATGGAGACAACTGTTCTATAATTTTATTGGCAGATTTAAAAAATGTTCTTGTATGATAATGCTCTCTCTGGACAGGTAAATTTTTTTTATTGTGCTTCCTGATTGGCATTTGTGGAGGGGGGGGGGGGGGGGGGGGGGTGACCCGCGTGTAACTTAATATGTTGTAACTACTTTCACATAATTATTGCGTCAGGAAATAAAAAGCAGCCATCTTGTTTTCTATCGTCTATAGTCACATTTGGGTAGTTGCTGCCTCCGATGTTAAATCCAATGTGGAAAGGGTTAATAGGGGCCGGCCTAGAAGTTGATACGATAAGTTTTCTTTTATTCCTGCGATTCCTCCTCGCCCCTCCACCCTCTATAGAGGGCCTAATTTATGGCACGCACCTCCCCTGCTGCTGCCCCAGCAATAAAGCCCGCAGCTTGCCATGAATCAGCTGCTTCTGGGGTCCGGAGGTGAGCGGGTAATGTAACTGCTCCTCCGAAACAAAGTCTAAAGCTGGAATTGTTTACTGGCGGCAAATTAAAGCGCAAGTAATTGGTCAGCTGTTCTGCGAGATAGCGAGAGGCCCAAATTGACAATAAAGGGCGATGTTATAGAAGCAATTCGCGGCTCGTTCCTATACGGCTCCATTTTTTTGAATAATGTTATGGCGGGGAGGGGATTGGGCCGGCTTAGGGGGTATAAATCCAGCGTCTGCCTCGAATGCTGCTTTCTATTCATCCCTCTGACAACACTGTAAGCCTACTTCTGCAAACTATGAAAGATTTTCATACTTGACTCATTCTCCGTTATCACAAAAAACGCAGAGCTGCTATCACGTTCCCACAATGCATCTCGGAGGGTCAGGTGACCTGAAATGGCCGCCATATTGTTGGCCAACATATTCCTGGATTCCTTCCAGGATACACCTGATGGGTCCATTTACACCGTGACAGACGAACAGTCTGTCACACTATCCAAAAGGGCCAATTGGCATTTTCGGCTTATTCAACGAGGCCCAGTTGTGCCGGCTCACCATGAACCTGTAGACACCGGTGCCGGGACCTCCAAAGAAGGAGTCTGTGAATCTCGGCCTGTTTCTTCCCTCCTGAGCTCTCTCTCCTCTTCTCCTGTGATTATGACTAAGCATCTTCCTAAATAATGAGCTCATCTGACTTATGCAAGGTGTTCCTGAATGCTGACTGAGCACAACCTCGCCGCTTTCCATCAGATGCAAGAGCGACTCCCGCTGGTCCCATCGCTTCGTCTCCTGCTACAACCGTCTGAATTTACAGCAGAGTGCTCAGGCCTGCCGAATATCTCTCACTCACCGGGGAGCGGCTGCGATAAATACAAAGTCTCACCTTTCACGTAGAGCCTGCGAGTTATCATGGTGGAAGAGACACCTGTCATGGGAGGAACTCCATCTGCTGAACTCCAGGAGAAAATACTAACTTCCTGGTTTTATCTTCAATGTTATAGCGTGGAAGGAGGATTCAGAGCAGAACATTGAGATGGTGGTCATTAGGTCAATGTCTATGTCTCTAGACACACGTATCAATCACATAACAGAGGCGGCAGTGAGGGGGGGTTCCACATTCGCCAGGACCACCTCCGCTAAGTGTATTGCTGGTCCTGACGGAGCACATTCACTAGCCTGTTCGGCAGATGTCTTCACTGCACTGAACCGTTCCACCGATGCAGGGATGAACGTAGTGGAGTACGCTGAGCCTCTGCATCGGCGGATGTCTAAACACAGCATCTGCCGAGCAGGTAAAGTCTATGTACTCTGTCCGGATCCCTGCCAAGCAATACGCTTAGCGGAGGGGGTCCTGGCGAATGTGGAACCCCCCTTACTGCCGCCTCTGTTATCTGATTGATACCTGTGTCTCTAGTGACATAGACATTGACCTAATGACCACCATCTCAATGTTCTGCTCTGAATCCTGAACTTTATTGAACTGCGAGGCCCAAGCAATGTGTCTCGCTTACGGAAATGGAAAAACTGTGTGAAACGAAGTTATAGTTACAGTAAAGTCCATAGTAACCATAGTTAAAAATCCAGACAAAGGTCCTCAACTGGGTTGCGAGGAGAGCGCGCGGCACGCCACGACTGGCCAGACACACAGCAATTGAACGCTGTAGCTTGCGGGTAACACCGTCAGCATGCCAAAGTAGTGGGCACCCCAGAGGTCTCCCTGTAGTAGTCCAGGCGTGACTCAATGCCTAGGGCCGGGTATCCACCCCACCGGTACGACAGTTTGGGCAGGGCCGCCGTCAGGGGGGGACAGGGGGAGATTCCCGTCCCGGGCCTGGGCAGCTAGGGGGGCCCGACGGTCAGCACGTAGGGGCCCCGGATCGGCACAGCAGCCTCTGCTCACTGCAGCCAGGCTGCTGCACCGGTCAGGCAGCATGTCCGGGGGGGGGGGGGGGGGGGGGGGGGGGGGGGGGGGGGGGGGGTTCGCCCCGCTCAACAAGTCCTGCGATGGGGCCCGGACATTTTTGCTGTACTGGGCCCCATGATTTCTGACGGCTGCCCTGAGTATGGGTTACGGGTGGCTGGTACAGCAGAGTGTGTTGCGGATTGCAGTAGGGAGCAGTGCGTGCTATTTCGCCCACCAGCTACACACATGTTGGGGATGCACGGTTGAGGGAAGTAGGCTACAATCGGAGCAGCTGTGTAAACAACTCCCGGCCACTACATGGCCACCTTCCATATCCACCATATCCATAAATGGTGTGAAAGGGCCCATGCCCGTGTTGAAAGAGGAAGGGCTGCCCCTTCCTCCCTCTGATTTAAACCCCTCGTTACCTATCACCATCCCATTTCCTTTGACATCGCCCTTACCTCTCCCCAGCCCGCCCAGTCAGGCAACCCTTCACTTGGGCTCCTGGGTTCGTCTTGATCGTAATGTAGATTGATATGGGGGACAGATCTGTACTAGGGTTGTCAATATAACTGCCGGAGCTGGTCTGGGCACAGACCTACAATGACCTCAGGACATGGAAAGGTTAAGGTCATCTTCCATCATTAATAAGGAACCAGACTGAAGATTCCAACTATAAACCTTTAATAAAAAGGAAAGTAAGAGCCCTAGCAGGTCTGTTGGCTTGGGCAGGTCTGTTGGATTGGTTAACAGCTTCATTCTGGCCTTTGTGCGGACTCATTAAGAGGCCATTTCTGTGTTCCATTTACCAGCGCGGGGTTTAATTGCGTCCCAGTGGAATATATTTAGCGCACTGGTCAAGGCACCATTTTTTTTTGTAAGCGGTAAAGTCGAAGCCGAGCTCACAATAGAGCCGGCTAAGGTCAGGCAGAGGTAGTTGAATATTTGTATTGATCCGATCAGCTTTCCATCGCTGTACGTGAAAGACTAGAATTAATCCATTACATTTCCCTGGGCTGGTTTTCAGAAACTCGTGCCAGCTCTCAGAATTCTAAGAAAAACTTTTGCCCATCGACCTGACCATCAAACCAGAGGACAGAGAGACGCTTTTTCTGGGTTTCTTTTTTTCCCCTCGGATTCTCTGGCAGACTTCCCTGTGTTAAATCTTTGTACATTAAGGACCCTCAATGCCGTGATGACCATTAAGGATGATTGGTGATGTCAGGTTTTTAAGAAAGGGCAAACAGGAGCATGTTAGCTGCCGGAGCTTTGGACCCTTTACTGGCTGGATGGAATTTAGGTCACATGGGTACCAAAGAAAATAAAATATATGGCCAACCCTACGGACCAGCTCTAGAGTTCACTGGCAGCCTTCCATCTTTGTAGCACATGAATGGTTATTCGCTTGGGTTAATATCAAACTCATTTTATTTATGAGTTTAACTTAAAAATATTTAAAATATATAAGAATTTAAAAAAGAACTGGGGAACCCACCACCCTACATAGATGATACAGGAATATAGGGAATTACCGTTGGATCAGAAGATGATCTGGTTCCTGTTCTATAACAATTGAGTCATGGGGTATCAAGGTGAAATGCCTTGGCCAGCTGAGTTGTTGCGTGCTCGGGTGGCTTTTCTGCTGCTATGCACGTGGGGGCATAAGGGCACTATGAGGGTCATGGGGGTCCACAGGGAGGGCAAACACGACCCTCACATAGCAGGAGAAATGGCAGACAGTGATAGAATATCATAGAAAAGGATAGATAGATAGATAGATAGATAGATAGATAGATAGATAGATAGATAGATAGATAGATAGATAGATAGATAGATAGATAGATAGATCTCAACCCAGAGTGCATCTAAAGCAGCCACTACACTCTGAGAATATATTACCGCTCCTCTTCATTCTTATGTATTAAGATCTTTCTGTCCAGCGGCTCACATGAGTAATAAATTACTTCAACTCCGGACATTAAAAATGAATAATATTCAAAACTCAATCTTCCTTGCCATAGCAGACAGTGATAGAATACCATAGAAAAGATAGATAGATAGATAGATAGATAGATAGATAGATAGATAGATAGATAGATAGATAGATAGATAGATAGATAGATAGATAGATAGATAGATAGATAGATAGATAGATAGATAGATAGATAGATAGATAGATAGATAGATGGTGTTCTCAGTTATTTTACTACCCCGATATATTTTCCTACCCTTACAACTGCACATGCACAGAGAGCCCTCGTTTTTCGGAATTAGAGGGTTAATCTTCTGAATTTTGGTTGTCAAGATTAAGGGTTTGACTGGGGTTAAGGTTAGGGGGAGTGGTGGTTGACTTTTCGTAAGCTTGTGTTAAATGTTATCCAAATAGTAAAAAATAAAAAAAAATATAATAAAGTATTTAAAAGTTTATAAAAAGATCCATGTAGATCCTTCTCAGAATTTACGAGCAGGAGACAATTGATGAAATCTCCCGGGTTTTGTTTGTGGAAAGGGTAGGTAGCCGGTTCCTCCTTTAGGTTTCTAATTAAGAAGTATCGATGCGCCATCCAGAGGACGTCACTAATGGCTTTTCATTCGGCTACGTCGATGCAGCCAAAGTCAAGGCCCGGGACATCCATCATGTTGGAGCAAAGAGGCAGCGATAGAGAGGCAGCCAGCGCGGTCATCCTGTGTAATGGATGGCTCCGTAGCCTCGTCTCTGTGCGCGGTGGAAGCACAATATATGCACTGCCTCTGGGTAATGGGGAGGCAAACTGTGTGCTGGAGGTTACAGCACCAACGAGGCTTAGCCGTATATCTCTGCTCTGCAGCCAAGCAGAGGCTCTTAGTCATCTAACGGTGCCGACAGCCTCCCCTTAGTGGTTTCATTACTCAGTTTGGGCCTCGTCCGCGCGGTAATGTCACACATTAAACGTCATGCTCTTTTTAAAGTCATTGGACAATGGCGCACCGGCGTCCTGCAACACTGTTTGTGGCTTTTCATTAGCGGCTGCTGAGTACTTTGGAAAGTCTTCAATTTAGAGATGAATGTTAGAAGAAAGGTGATGAAATTCCGAAACCAGATGTTCAAAATAAGTCTTTCACCAACCAAACGACTCCAATCTTCATTTCTCAGTGTGTTGAAGGCCTTGGGTCCTTGGGTCTGCTCTACAGACATGGTGGCCACCCAAGATTCTTTGCTCCCTTGATGGTCTTCACTAATCCAAGAACTTCCTCTACATCATCATGGCCACCAATTCTCCAAATCTTTGGCCTTGAATCTTGATGAGCCTTACCTATCAAAGGTTCTTCACTTTCCAATACTTCAGTATTTTCACCCATCGCGCACTACATCATCATGGCCACAAATTCTTCAAGTCTTTGGTCTTGATGAGCATAAAGCCCCCCATTGACAGGCCGATTCCCGGCCATAGTTGCAGCCGACCAACCGGCGTGCTCGCTCCCGCCGAGCACATAAAGGTTGGTCGGCCACAACTATGAGGGAGCCCACCTTGAGTTTCATAGAAAAAAAGCCGGCAGGTCGGATCGCACACTGATGCATCCTGCTGGTTCTTTTTCTGCACGATCCTGCTGCAGGCTGTTAACTCGGAGGGAAAGCCTCCTCCCCCTCCGAGTCTCCTCCCCCTCTGAGGCAATTGGCTACAGTCTGACAGGAATCGGGTGTGTTAGTGGAACACATGGGATTCCTGTCCTCTCTGTAGCCGACTCCTCACAGCGTGGTGACGTCACCACTCTGTGAAGAGTCTGCTAAAAGTCGGCCATAGATCGGGACGTCTATGGCCGGCTTTACCTATCAAAGGTTCTTTATTTTCCATTACTTCAGTATTTTCACCCATCACTACATCATCATGGCCACCAATTCTTTGGTCTTGATGAGCCTTAAGCCCCCCATACACCACATACAATTACCATGCAATTTCTGTACAATCAACTT
>CM070032.1:2053018-2063218 GCA_036250615.1 Ptychadena robeensis
GTATGGGTCTTGTATGGGTCGTGTATGGGTCGTGTATGGGTCGTGTATGGGTCTTGTATGGGTCTTGTATGGGTCGTGTATGGGTCTTGTATGGGTCTTGCTGACTTTTGCCTTCCTTGGGCTGGCCACGAATGGTTAACACCCCAGAGGCCACCGAGTCGATTTCTCCCTCGCAGACTATTTGTTTAAAATCTAATTTTAGTCCGAGCGATGCGGGCGCGCCGTCATGTTTTAATTTAGCGGAGCATGTTTCTTCCTTATTATATCAGTCCATCGCCGGCAGCCGCACCTGATTGAGCCCTTTCTTTTTTTCCTTTCCTCTATCTTTTTTTTTTCCTTCTTCTTCTTGCCGATTGGATTTTAAAGGTCAGAGTGAAAAGGCCAGGCCGGCATGGAAGAGCCAGTGTCTCAACATCCAGTTTAATTATATCCAAATTTACTGTAGCATGTCAGGAGGCCCGGTGCATGCAAAGGTCAGCCTCCCCGCATGGCCGGCCTGGATTGCACGAGGAGCGCGGGGGGAGGGCGCTTGACCCGTGTTAATCAATGTCTGCACGGAACCAGCGCCGGGGCTTGCTTTCGGGCCTTCCGGACAGAGTTGCTTTGATAACCTTACGGATGTTAGTCCGCCGCCGGCAGTCACTTTACGGTTAAGCGTCTTAAAGGGCAATGGTGGGCTGACGATGATCTGGGATCCGCGGTTGACACCCGAAATGGTTGTTCAGTTTAGTGCAACTTTCATTTAAATCTAAATGACTTGGCCCAAAGTATTGGCAGCATGTCGAGGAAAGTACAGTACATACAGACACAGTTCTAGCCCTATGCAAGGTTATAGCATGGGGCCCCCCTGACAGGTGAGTCGTTGGTGCTAGTGGCATATCAACCACCCCCAACACCCCCCCCCTCCCCCACCACCTGATCGACATGAAGAGTATGCATGCGGGGTAGAGCACCGGGGACCTATGTTCCTGCATACTTTGCATAGCTGGAAATATGACCCTGAGAACATACACAAGTACCTAATTATATCTACAAAAACTGGGAAAACTTATTGACTTGAGTATAAGCCTAGGGTGGGAAATGCAGCAGCTACTTGCAAAGCCAAAAAGTGGAGTTTTCAAAATGAAATGCCACCATCCTGTAAAAAAAAGTCCACAAGATGGCGCCGCCGCCCAAGTTTGTTCACATTTAAGCAGTGGACTCCTGCTATTCCACAGATGCAAAACCAAAAACAGAAGAAAGGTCAGTCATCTGACCAGCCACAGAGGCTGCCTGCACCCCCAGGGAGACCAGCGAACACCCAGTCGGGTAAGTGGAACCTTGACTCTGCACTTGACTTGAGTATAAGTCAGGATGTGAAGCCAGGGATGCTTTGGTGTCTGGCTGTTGCTCGGTCTGCTGAGCCACTTGTACCTGTAAGATACTGATTTGGTACCTTGTCAGATCTCTTGCACTACGATACATTGTTACCCAGTTCTTTGTTGAACTCTAAACTTCCTGGCTCCTCCCATGTACTTCCTTTAAAATCCAAGTCCTTGCTCTGCCTCAGATTATTGAGCTCCCTGCTAGTGATGAGCGGCATAGGCAACATTCGTATTCGCGGCATGCCACATTCGGAAAATATTCGCATTCGGCAATATTCGGGTTTTTTTTTTATTGCGAATATCGGCAGTTTATTGCGAATATATGTTTAACATGGCGCGAATTTTTATGCGAATTTTAAAAGTGACGATTTTCGCAATATTCGCATCACCCCAATATTCATTTAAATATCTGTTGATGGTGTCGCTAAGCTCTTGTTGCAGCCTTCCCATTCGTCCACTCACATTGAGAGGGAAGTGTAATGGATAAAAAATACCGAATATCCGGAATTATTCGGCAATATATTCACCATCTTCGCGAATTTCCGAATTGATGATATTCGCGATTAATATTCGGAATCCGAATATTCGTGATCATCACTACTCCCTGCCAGTATCTTCCTGCTTATCCTTACTTGTGCCTTCAAAATCACCATGTACCGACCCTTGGCTATGGACTACCGGACAACTCTTCATCTTGCTTCATTATTACTAGTGTTGAGCTCGAATATTTGATTTTCGAATATTTAGCTCGAATATCGCTACTTCGCCATTTTGCGAATATTCGCGAATATATCATCGGATATCCGACGCGATCGCGATTTTTCGCGCTTTTTCGCGATCATAGAATCGCAAATATATAATCGCAATCCATTGCAATGAATGGGATCGCGATTATATAATCGCAATGCGATTTTTTTTATACGGAAATGACGGATATTCTCCTAGTCGAATATCCGAGCTCCATTGACTTGCAATTTATGCCGTAAGTGCGGATATTCGAGATTACGAATATGGAATCGAATATTATGACGGATATTCACGAAATTACGCAAATTCGAATATTTCCTAGTCGCTCATCACTAATTATTACATGACACCATCGGCTTCTGACCTCGTCTTGTTCCTGATTACTCTTCGTCTAGCTTCCTATCTGCTACTACTGCTTGTGACTATCCTGCCTGCACCTGTGTTGCTGTTTCAGCACCTGGACTCCGAGCCCAACCGCCTGGACCTGACACAACCATTGTGGGCAATCTTTACTGCTTTTGCCCATTTCATCGTTGACTAAGGTGACTTACCCTGGTGCGGTGCATCCCCCACTGTAGAAAACACCGGAAGAATTTCTAACTTTGATGCCTTCAGTGTTTCTTTAAGACGCAGAACCCTTGACATTAAGGTGGTGGGTGATTGGCACTCCTTCTCTGCGCCTGACTCAATTAACATTTAAATGCCATTTGCTGGGAATATGATTGGCGCCTAAAAAACTAATTGTTACCATCTTACTGTGAAGATGGGGGGATCCGAGGCTTGGGGAATCAGCCTGATGTACTCAAAGGTAGAGGGCTGATCCTTGGCAGGAGCTGTGGCCAGCCACAATAAGGCCATGAAGATAGTAATGGTTATGTGTACTCATGCTTGTCAACCAATCCTAAATTGGAAACAAGGTGGAGTGCTGTACAAGTCTTGTCTAGTGCTAGACATCATCTTGTCTAATGTTTAAGCGGAGACCCATAGATCTCCTAGGGTTATCAACTTGTCCAATGTTTGGTTGGAGACCCTTAAGGCTGCCATACACAGGTCGATGCCCATGAGATGGATCAGCCTTTGCACTCAGCGCAATGCCGTTATTGCGCTGAGCCTGATACCGAAGGAGCTGGAGGCGCAGTAATGCTGTGCAAAGTAATAGACATCGACCACATTATATATGCGCCAGATTGATGGCCGTGAGCACGCACGACGCTCAAAGTGGCCATTGATCTAGCCCATATCTATGATTGTATGGGCATATGGGTACCTTTAGATCTTCGAGGGTCATCAACTTGTCCGATGTTTGGTCAGGGAACCTTAGATCTCCTAGGGTCATCAACATGTCCAATATTTGGTTAGAGACCCTTAGTTCTCCTAAGGTCATCATATTGTCCAATGTTGGTCAGGGAACCTTATGCTGGGCATACACATACCGAGTAGGTCAGACCGACCTACTCCGATGTGTGCAGAGATGCTAACATGATGACGTCATCACGTTAGCACCCCGTTGCATTCTGTGGCCCCTTCAGTCGGCTGGGTACCCTTTGTGTGCCGGCCACAAGCTGCAATGAAGACACCGTCTCCATTGCAGCTTATGGCATCGGCTTGCATCGGCCAGAGAAGATCGGACATGTCCGTTCTCTGGCCGGCCGAGCAGTGGGGCGACAGCAGTGACAGGGATCTGTCGCCCCATGTGGGCACATGCCGATTAGCGGCCGATTTTTAACCTGACCGACGACGCGAGCGTGCACGCCCGTCGGTCAGATTAAAAATCGGCCGCTTATCGGCATGTGTATGCCTAGCATTAGATCTCCTAGAGTCATCATCTTGTCTAATTTTTAGTCGGAGACCCATAGATCTCCTAGGGTCATCAACTTGTCCAATGTTTGGTCAGGGAACCTCAGATCTCCTAGGGTCATCATCTTGTCCAATGTTTGGTCACAGACCCTTAGTTCTCCTAAGTTCATCATATTGTCCAATGTTGGTTACGGAACCTTAGATCTCCTAGGGTCATCAACTTGTCCAGGGTTTGGTTGGAGACCCTTAGTTCTCTTAAGCTCATCATCTTGTCTAATGTATGGTTAGACCCATAGAACTTATGGGGTCATCATCTTGTCTAATGTTTGGTCAGAGACCCTTAGCCATATCATATGATTATATACCTGTAGGGTTAAAAGTATGAAAAGAAGATGGTGGATTGAACCGTTTTACTCAGTGGTTTTCAATGTGTGGCCTTACTGGTTTTCACAGTTTGTGGGTCCTTCCTGAAGCCTGCTGTTAGAACATGGGGGCAAGTAGAGGTGGTAGAGAATGAAATCCCACCAATCCTGAGAGCACTGTCTCATCCTATTGACATTTCTTCATGTTGTTGAGCTGCAGGCGTATTATTGGGTTGTTTCCCCACACGTCGCCCATGAAGTGGTCAGGACAATCCTATTCATGTATTTATCTCATTCTCCGGAAGCCTTTGATTCGAGTCCTGAACCCTCCCCTCCGTGTATACAGATGGTAATATAGCGATTGTACACCTGGCTCCTTCCCGCTCACCCATACGGATTCATTTCTATAGAAGGTAAATGATGAATATATATTCATATATACAGTGCTCAGGAAATGTATATTCTCCTCTAATCTCATTATTCTTTCACAAACTCCAATGAAAGCTGCAATCTCAGCCCCGATAACCAATGCATTAGTCTATATTTTCTATACACTATCTTCTAAAACCTTTCATTCTGATTAAGGCGCGCAGCGCTGCAACTGCACACAATGGAGGAGAGCCGGCGGT
Organism: Ptychadena robeensis; assembly: GCA_036250615.1. NCBI lineage: Eukaryota > Metazoa > Chordata > Amphibia > Anura > Ptychadenidae > Ptychadena > Ptychadena robeensis. The sequence goes on from CM070032.1 coordinate 2,057,918, forward strand.
GTGGGGGAATAATGGAGTAGGGAAATGTTACTTGAAAAAATGTGTCTAGAGAGGACCTGTCAACTCTGAGATTGCATGGGATTGATCACTCGTACCCCGTGTATGGGAAAGTTGGTACTTCTCTAGACCAACATGTCCTTCTCTAGACCAACGAGGTCCTTCTCTAGACCAATTGAGTCCTTCTCTAGACCAACAAGGTCCTTCTCTAGACCAACATGTCCTTCTCTAGACCAATAAGGTCCTTCTCTAGACCAACAAGGTCCTTCTCTAGACCAACAAGGTCCTTCCCTAGACCAATGTGTGCCTTCTCTAGACCAATGAGGTCCTTCTCTAGACCAATGTGTGCCTTCTCTAGACCAATGAGGTCCTTCTCTAGGCCAATGTGTTCCTTCTCTAGACCAATGTGCCCTTCTCTAGACCAACTAGGTCCTTCTATAGACCAACGTATCCTTCTCTAGACCAATGAGGTCCTTCTCTAGACCAATAAGGTCCTTCTCTAGACCAATGAGGTCCTTCTCTAGACCAATGAGGTCCTTCTCTAGACCAATATTTCCTTCTCTAGACCAACGAGGTCCTTCTCTAGACCAATGAGGTCCTTCTCTAGGCTAGTGTGTTACTTCTCTAGACCATCGTGTCCTTCTCTAGACCAACGTGCCCTTCTCTAGACCAACTAGGTCCTTCTCTAGACCAATGTATCCTTCTCTAGACCAACGTGCCCTTCTCTAGACCAACTAGGTCCTTCTCTAGACCAACGTATCCTTCTCAAGACCAATGAAGTCCTTCTAGTCCCTCTAGACCATAGTGTATTGCTAGAGCGATCCTCATTCATTTATATGTCCGGAGACCTTCCTCTTGAGCCCATAGATCTTGAGCCATGCTTTTTGAGGGACTAATAAGAAGAATGTCTTTGCTTTGGAGAATTTTTTGTCGTTCTTATTACTAAAAATATGAAAATTTGGACAAACGTTCCCATAAATACATCGAATTTACCATTTTCATTCAAAATGACAGATCTGCAAAACTTTTCGTGAAATATTTAGCTTCCCTACCCGGCCAAACAGCCGAACCGCTTCCTTTTAATATCACAAAAAATACAATTATTTAGCGCGATGTGCCAAGGCCGAGACGCGGAGGGCCAGACTCTGGGAGGACAACAAGCGAACAATTTTTCAGAAGATCCAACCCTGGCTCCATGCGTAAAATATTCATGAAGGTCTTCTACTGTGATCCGCTGTCTGCCCCGATGTGCCCAGTGGCAGCTGAGAATACACAATATCCCCCTGCGCCATCTCGCGCGGCGTACAAAGTGCGTCCGGCGCCCTGAAGGTCAGGCGGAGCATTTGAAAGTTGTTTCCAGAGGCGGGAATTAGCATGCGTCGCCGAGTGTAAATACACCTCGGCCGCCACAACCTTTCATGTCACTCACGGAGACTCTGTGACAGATGGGATCGATAGACGCTGGACATTAGGGAGGACGACTCCTTGTCCCATGTCATTGCTTTTCAGATTTCCTTCCTGTCTGTGAGATGTACGTAGGCGAAGGGAAACGAGTGTACATACAAGGCGTGGGATAAGCACGTGTCATATTGGCAACGTGCGTAAGCTTGCCGAGGCCAAAAGTATTGACATTTTCTATAGGGTCACCGAATCTAAGTAGCATCCTGTGTAAAGCTGGCCATACACCGTTAGATCTCTCTGTCAGATATGCTTTAGATCTACCAACAGCTATGTAGTGCCGGGTCCTCTGCGATTGAACACAGGTAGACTTGATGGTTTAGAAAATCCCTCATATTACATGGTTTTGGTAAAACAAAAGGCGATCTAAAGGAAATCTGACAGAGAAATCTATAGGTGTATGGCCAGCTTAAGAGTTATGAGATAAGGACAAGTTCGGCCTGTAATATTGGCCTACGGCAATGATGGCGAGCCTATGGCACGCGTGGCAGAGGTGGCACTCAGAGTCCTCTCTGTGGGCACGCAAGCTGTCAGCCACACAGATGAGAGAACTGCAGCCTATTGGCTCTCAATGCTGTCAGTTCTCTTCCCTGCTCTTCTGATTGCACACAGTGCCCCATACCCTCCCCTCTTATAAGATAGTAGTTGTGTGTTTACATGTTTCATGTGTGTATATGAGTTGTGTGTGTGTAATTAAGGGTTTATATCGCCATGCCGACACTTTGAGATAAGTAAGTGGAGTTTGGGTTTCAGTTTTGGCACCGGGCCTCTTAAAGGTTCCCCATCACTGGCCTACAGCGGTTGTGTTTCATTGGTGGTATGCATTTTGTTTTGAACGTTGCCATGAATATTGAAAGTCGTTTAGACGTCATACGATGGTCACAAATACCGATCTACAAATATCGAATCATGAATATTATATAGTGTAAGAGCAGATTTTGGTATAAGTTTGCGTTCCCTCAAAGAGGTCAAGGTGGGTGACATCACGATGGCCGGGGAGCACTCTGATGGAGAGCGCGCGCTATGTATTTTCTGTTACCACAGCTCATTAATAAAGCCTCGAGAGCCAGGATCGGGAGCAGGAAATCAATGCTCTATGGATTCCTTTTTAGGTTTCTCACCGGCACCGATCCACATGCAAAGTGACGGGGCAACACAATAAGGGATCGAACATCTGCTTATTTGTATTTGTGTTGACGGGTCTAAAGGAAGCTTAACTAAACAGTTGCCGGTCGTTCTTCCAGGATGGAGGCCGGAGGTCTTTGTAGAAAACAGTTGGCGGTCGTATTGTTGGATGGCCAACATGGGTCATTACCAAAACTTGGTGCAATGATATTCACTAAAGGCTCCCATACACGGGTCATCTTTTTACTCAATTTTTGACCAATCGATCACTGTGAGCGTTCACGAGATCAATCAGTGATCAATCGGGTTCTGCCCACACTGAACGTGAACCAAACAAAATCGGAATCGACTGAAAATCGGATCGGCCATTTAACCGACATGTTGGTTTTTTTGGGTCGATCGTTTGGCAATGGAAGTACGTTGATGGACCCATAGCTCCCTATGCAGCAGCCTTTCCGATCAATGGATTTTATGGAATCGGCCATTTTGGAGATTGGCTCATGTCCAAATCGGCCACAAATCGGATTCCCAAGGTGGTGTTCCATCGATTCCCATTCTGATCAATAGCCGATTCCACAATCGCCTGGAATGATCGGATCAGAGACAAATCGACACATGTATGGCTGCCTTAAGAGTGATTTGTTTATTTTACATGCCAAGCCAAATGCTGGTTTGTTGGGTTGGTACATATGGCTTTGTTGGAGGTGTTACCCCTCACATGTGGCCTAGGGAATGAGAGGCATCAAAATCCAACGTCCCCCATTTATGAATGGAAGGAGAAAGAAAGAGAAAGGAGATCTTCTAAGACTTAATAACACACATTGAACCCCCTCAAGAACTAGAAACATACCCCATATAGACCCTTTCCATGCCTTCACAGTCCCTCGTGGTCATCCTTGACATTTATCTTTCATTTTGAGGAGCCAATGGACTCACACATGAAGGTTTGATTTGTCACCGATCGATCCCCAAACCTATCAATCCCAGCAATGGTGGAATCAGCGATTGATTGTTTTAGAATCGATGGAACACCACCTTGGTCGATTTGGACAGAAGCCGATCTCCAAAATGGCCGATTCCATAAAATACATCCATCGCAAAGGCTGCTGCATAGGGAGCTATGGGTTCACCAACGCACTTCCATTGCCAAACAATCGACTAAAAAAAACCCCAACATGTCGGATCAATAGCCGATTTTTAGTCGATTTTGTTTGGCCAATCGTTAAGGGTGGGCAGAACTCACGGTAATCGATTGGTCAAACATCGAGTGAAACATCGACCCATGTATGGGAGCCTTTACACGGGTTGTCTTTATGGAAAAGACTATGTAGGTCTGGTTTTGGTCTGTTACCATGTGCATGACGCACCACAATGTGAAGGTCTGAAGGCTCCACATGGGTGCAGGAAATTCCAGACCTTCATTCGGGCCGCCATCAGAAATCTTGGGGCCTCATGCTAGGTAATTTTTCGGGGACCCTCTACCCATCAAGGCTGGTGTCAGGAGAGATGGGGAACCCAGTTGCCATGAGAACGACACAAGAACAACGGCGGGCATGGCACTGACCGAGCAGCAGACCGCTGACCCCCCCTAGATGGTCATGCCCAGCCAGGAGGGTCTCCTACACCGGCCTGATGGCGGCCCTGTCTCCATTCAATATTTAACCCAATGAATGTCAATGCAGGGTGAATGGTGTATGATTTGCTGACTGCGGAGGTGCATCGGCCTCTCTCTATCACCACATGCGGTCACTGTATTTTTCCAAAAACACAACATGAAACTTGTTGACAAACAACATGCTCGCCATTGTCCCGGTTTGGTTAGGTGATATTTTGGGATTGAGCTACACCACATAGTTCCTTCATTTTGTAGCCCTGATGTAGTAGAAGGATCAGGCGTCAGGTTCCCCGTGTCGCTTTAGCCGCAGTCTGGTCGGACGGGGAAGGACATCAGATAGCGATGTCGGTCATGTGACCGGCATTGTATGGCATTGTCCGGGAATGTATCTCTCTCATCTCTGTTACAAGACCTGATTGACTCGCCCGGCGCTGTATTGATCGTCAGCACCTCCCCGGTAACATCGTATCAACAAGATCAGCCGCGTGGAGTGACGGGATTTACGCCCCGCGCTGTACAGCCGGCTGATGGATGGACAGGGAGAGGTGATATACTGAGCCTGGCTGAGGCCTCATATACTCGCCCTGAGATCTGCTCGCCATGAGGAAGCGCAATATATACAACAATCATGACCATGCTGCCATAATGCGTAATGGCCATGTGGCGATCATGCATAATGACCATGCGGCAATCATGCACAATGACCATGTGGCGATGATGCACAATGACCATAGGGCAATCATGTACAATGACTATGCGGCGATCATGCACAATGACCACGTGGTGATCATGCCTAACAACCATGCAGTGATTATGCACAATAAGCATGTGGCAACCATGCACAATGATCATGCGACGATTTTTCAGCCTCTACATCTAGGTGTGTCATTGTGATACCTGGTAATATTTTGTTTAGCAGGATTTGGGGTGTGAATTTGCATGCATAATCTAAGGTATGACGATGCATGCACTGGGGCTGATCTGAGGTATGAAGATACATGCACTGGGGCTGATCTGAGGTATAAAGATGTGTGCACTGGGGCTGATCCAAGGTATGAAGGTGCATGCACTGGGGCTTATCTGAGGTATAAAGACGCGTGCACTGG
>CM070032.1:2130532-2146998 GCA_036250615.1 Ptychadena robeensis
AAGCTCTTGTTGTCAGCCTTCCTCGTCCACTTGCCATTGAAGGCGTGTGTAATGGAATAAAAAAATACAGAATAATCCGGAATTGCGAATATTCGGCAATATATTCACCATCTTCGCGCATTTCCGAATTGCGATATTCCGATTAATATTCGGAACCGAATATCCGCGATCATCACTACATATTAGCCTCGGATTGCATTACTCTGGTATTCTCTGCGTTCTCCATGCATCGTGTAAACACCCCCCCCCCCCCCCATATTCCCCTATGCGAAATGACGTGCCATTATACAACACATAAATGCACCGCCGCATATGCAACGGATCAACCTTCTTGGCTTCGGCTGGCTGGGCATTGTAATTCCATCGGTTGTCATGCAGACACAAACCAGCAACATTTAATAAGCCACATTGGTGAATCTATCTATCCCAGATCTATCTATCTATCTATCTACTATCATCCTATCTCATCTATCTATCTCTCTATCTATCTATCTATCTATCTATCTAGCTATCATCTATCTATCTATCTATCTATCTATCTATCTATCCCTATCTATCCTGATCCCATATCTATCTCTCTATCTATCTATCATCATCTATCTAATCTATCTATTATCTATCTATCCTATCTATCTATCTATCTATCTATCTATCTATCTATCATCTATCCTCTCTTATTATCTATCTATCTATCTATCCCATACTATCTATCTATCTAGCTATCTAGCATCATATCTATCTATCTTATCTATCTCATCTATCTATCTATCTATCTATCTATCTATCTTATCTATCTATCTTTATAATCCATATCTATCTACTAATCTATCTATCTATCTATCTTCTATCTATCTATCTATCTATCTCATCTATCATCCTATCTATCTATCATCTATCTATCTATCTATCTATCGATCTATCTATCTATCTGTCTATATATCTATCCCAATCTATCTATCCCTAATCTTATCGATCCCATATCTATCGATCTATCTAATCTATCTATCTAATCTATCTATCTAATCTATCTAGCTATTATCGATCTAATCTAAATCGATCTATCGTATCTATCTATCTATCTATCTATCTATCGTATCTATCTACTAGCTATACTATCCCATATCATAATCTATCATCCCATAGTCTATCTATCCCATATCTATCCATCTATCTATCTATCTAGCTATCTATGCTATCTATTATCTAATCTCTCTATCTATCTTATCATATGCTATCTCTCTATGCTAAGCTATCTATTATCTATCTATCTATCTACTAGCTATCTATCTATCTATCTATCTACTTCTTTATATCCCATATCTACTATCTATCTAATCGATCTCTATGCTATCCTATCGATCTATCTAAATCTATCTACCTTATTCTCTCTATCACGAGTCTATCTATCTATCTAATCCCATATCTATAATCTATCTATAATCTATTATCTAATCTATCGTAATCTATCTATCTATCTATCTATCTAATCTACTAATCCTAATCTATCTATCTTCTAATCTATCTAATCTATCTAATCTATCCTATCTATCTATATCTTCTTATCCGATCTATCTCTCTAATCTATCTATCTATTTATCAATCTACTATCGATCTAATCTATCTCTCTAGCCTATCCTTCTAATCCGGCGAACAGTTCGGTCCATCCCTAATGATAGGAACCTCCCATAATGAACATGGAGGCTTAAGGAGGGTTTCCATAATTTCCAACTTGGTTCCTGCTGACCATAGCTTGTTTCACGATCAATACCTAAGATGGTGGGAGCTCCGTCCAATGGACCAGGCAAGCATTCAGACCTGGGAACTCCTTCAACTCCCCCAGAAGAGTTTCCAAGTAGAAGATCATACCCTCATTTGAGATGGTCGAATTTTTCAACTTGCTACCTTTGGGAGCTGATTGCAAAGCCCCTGAACATGGTATCATCACCAAATTGCTGAAGATGTACAGAAGGGTTGTGGGAACATTTGAAAAAAAAAGTATTGCTCTAGCACATGGGGTTTTTGCATAAATTAAGTTCAAAATTAAAGTCGAAATTCCGATTTTCGAAATTTTTACTTGACTTTGAACTCCATTTGTGCAAAAACTATTTGTGTTAGAGACATATTTTTTTTCGTAGTATACCCCCAACCCTTCTCTACATCTCCAACGAGTTTGATGATGATACCATGTTCAGGGGCTTTGCAATTAACTAGAAATTGTCAAAATGGTCGAATTTTGGAAAAAAAATTCGACCATCTCTAACCCTCATGTGGCCCCTTTCTCCATCATACACATCATTTGGTGGACTTGCCCAAGTGAAGGGCATTGTAAGCCAACAACGAGCAGCATGAGGTTACTTTTGACATTTACTTGTTGACAAATACCCACAATTCAACAGTTAAAAGACCATGTCATTATTTGCCTGAAGTCTTGTCCATGGCAAAGAAGAAGAACCTTGGGTGGCACTGAAGACCTCAGTAGCCAACATAAGGTGTATATTTCCATGACAGGTCCTCTTTAAAGCCCTACGCTCCTTTCTTCTATGCGAGTTCCTCTTTATCCTCATCCCCAGATCGTGCTGGAAACCGCATCTGCATCTAATGATTATTAAACGCTTCTACAAAGCGTCTGAAAGTCTTCACGTGTTGCTCCGCAGACCCTTCCCGAGACATCCTGAAGTGTTCAGCATCTGTTCCCTCTCCGTGCCAACATTTGTTTTAAGTCTTTGACTTTTTTCCCTTTTTTGGTTTTTTCTTAAGCAAGTTTGGAGTTTTTTTTGTTATCCTTTAATCCTCCCAAATTCCCACATTATGCTTAATTCATTAAAAGGCGGCGTGAGCGCGGCGTCTGTGGCCGAGGAGAACACAGGGGAGCCGGGGATGAATAATTGAATGTTATTGACCTTTCGCAGCCCGCCATTATTGACCATAAATGATTCAGTTTTAAATAAACCGCTGAGGCCAAAATAGGTGACCCGTCCGTGACCGCGCGTACGCGCGCCGTCCAATTACTGCCCCGTGCGCAAGAGGAACTGGGAAGGTGTGTTTTTGGCATGCAGAGAGATGCAGCTTTTATTGGACTCCTGGGTAAATTGCTTGTACAGCCAAACTTTATATAAAAGGTTGAGTAGGAGATCTGAGGAAAGAAGATGATAGTTACAACAGTCTGCAGTACTGATATGTGCCACTAGGTGTCCTCAGTCTGTTGGTCTGCATCGTCTAAGCTTGGGTTGTCCTGGATCCACTTTCTAGCCCATGACTAGTAAGGGCCCCCATAGACGTGTACATTAGTGGGTGATTGACTGCCGCACGCGTTTGCGCCACTCACTTGTAAATCTATTGTCCAAAAAATTGAGGCGTCCACCTGGAGGGATCGACCAAAATATCACCGCAAGTCACTCACATGGTGATCCGCCTTGACGGTTCTTTTCTGGTCGATTGCTATAGTTTGGATGGCCGCAGGACCTACAACAATATATATAACAACAATGTCATAGCAAGGGGCCCCCTTAATGGCCTACCTGTTGAGCGGAGGGGTGCTATCCTTCAGTAGGGATCAGCATGTGAAATAAGTGTACAGGGCACAAAAAGGGGCCCCCAGGACCCTATGGGCCTGCATACTTGAAACAAGTGTATTATATCAGGGAGGACCCGACACTACATAGCAGTGATATATACCTTCCAATCACTATGTATTCGTTTAGGGAGGACCCAGCACTACATAGCAGTGATATATACCTTCCAATAACTATGTATTCTATCGGGGAGGACCCAGCACTACATAGCAGTGATATATACCTTCCAATCACTATGTATTCTATCAGGGAGGACCCGGCACTACATAGCAGTGATATATACCCTCCAATCACTGTGTATTCTATCAGGGAGGACCGGCACTACATAGTTGTTGGTAGATCTAATGGAAATTGTGTGGAGTGATGTAAAGGTGTATGAGTGGGTTCAACAATGTTATTAACGGAGAAAAAAACACAACCGGAATTGGAATGGGAAGAACCCATGACTTGGACGGGGAAGGAGCATAAAGGAATCACTAATTGGGTAGATTAACATGAAAGTTCATTTTAAATTTGTATCTGGGGGAATTGTTACCTTACTCTGCGTAATCTTCCGCTAATACCTCGCGTTCCCAGTCGGCCGTTTGAAAAGGGATTTATCAGACTTTTTTGTTGGCACTTGCAACTGTCTTGTTTCTGCGCGATGGCTCTCCTCCCACGTCTAATCAGAGCCCCGCTCGTCTGAGCCCCCTCTCCTATAGAATTATGAAATAATAAAACACTAACTCGATTTTGAGAGGAAACACCGCGGCGCATATAACCGCGCGTTTTTTTTTTCTATTGTGTGCGCGCGGTTCTCTGCAACCTGCGGCACAGCGATAAATTACAGGTGAATGGAAAGTACTCCAGGTATGTCGCGCCATTGTCTGGGAGAATTGGCGATATAGAGGCGCCGTAATAGATTTATTGGATAGTCGCAGACAATGGCGTGGTGATTTCTACCCAATGTGCAAACTTTGGCCCTCCCAGACAGGGCCGGACCATCTAATCTGGGTCGGGCCCAGCGGTCCTCTGACTGGTCTGTGCCATGCCCGTCTCTGCCGGTGTCCCACTGAACTATCCTACCCTGCCAACTATGCATGTGTGGGACAAACAACTTATCCTACCCCGTCGAGGTCATCTACCTTTGACAGCTGCAGATAGCCGGGGTTAAGGTGAGGGTTAGGGGAGTGGTGTTTGACTTTGGTATTGAGCTTCAGGGTTAAGGACAAGGGGCATGTGGGGGTTAAACTAACCTCCCCTGTTCCCTAACCTTTAACCTCTGAGCCACTTTAACACCCCCTAAAATCCCTAATTTTGACAGCCGAAGGCCGTAAACGGAGCCCTGTAATCCCACAAAAGTATGGCTATCTGCAGCTGTCAAAGGTACGGTAGGAGATCTCAACAGGGTTGGGTATCGGTCGTCCTGTGCATGTGCAGTTGGCAGGGTAGGACACATTGACGGGGTAGGACAAATCGGTGGAACACCGGCATGGCAACTCAGATCCCCATCCTGTACACTACCTCCTGACAGCAGCCTCGATGCTGCCAATGTCTAAGTCCCCTGGCTACAGAGCAGGTAAGCATTCTGTGTAGCCCTCATACGGGGGGTCAGGCGAAGGATAGGGGGCTCCGAAAAAATGCCTATTAGGGGGTTCTTACATTGCTAAAGGCCGCCCTGCTTACAAGGATTGGGAGGAACCTGTAGGCCAATATGGCTGATCTCTGGTATCTCCAGAAGGAGATAGGCCATGGTGGCCAACATGTTCCTCCCAATCCTTGTACTTGTTTAATATTCTGGGTAATTTCCTCAGCACCTTCCACCATTGAAGGCCTCTTAAACCAAAGTGGTCATGTTGGGTAGAAGGCAGCACTGTCTCCATATCTGCATGGATATCTGCATGGCTAGTAGCCTCCATAATTCTTTGGTAGGTGGGGTAGACAATGTATTGTAGTAGACAATGGACCTGATTCCTGACGCCTAAGGAACTGACTGAATCAAAACCAGTGACCATTAACCTACCTATTGGTTACCCCAGGGTACGGTTGTCACGCTAACCTGTCCATAACATCATCCATGGTTTCTGGGGCTCCCTAGCGTAGACCCAGCTTTAGGAGGTTCATGCAAACCAATACAAACAGGAATGAGGGCTCTGATTACTGAATTTCAGAGGTTCGCTCTGGAGCTTGTACCTTCAGAAACAGAAATCAACAGGCGCGTCCTCTTCCTCGAGCCCGCCGGCACAAGGCTCCCGTTGTTTGTCTTAGCCCTCAGCCCCGGTTGTCTGGCCGCTGTCGCTTTTCCCTGGGCAGCCTTGGAGCCGGACAGGTGAGGCAGCCCAGACAATCAATCATCCTATTTATTTTTAATTGTATTGTAACGGTCCCCGAGGAGAACGGTTCAAACGAGCTTGACATTATTAAAATTTTAATGCTCAGTTTTCATAGCTGAATGAATATTTAAAGAGTATGCGCAGCCCTTAACTTATGATGATGAAGGAATTAATGGAATGTCTTGTTTAATGTATCCGTACGTGTTGATGCAAAGGAATTGGGGGGGGGGTGGGAGGGTTTGGGGGCTTCAAGAAAGGTTTTGACCATAATTACAGAAAAGAGGCAGATTTGGCAACAGATTAATCTTCAGAAGCGGGCCGGAGGAGAGGGCTCTCTGCAGGCAGTGAGATGCTTCATGGATAAATGTTGCCCATTCAAGTTCATTCTTAATAAAAGCTGACACTATGGATGATGAGAAGATTCAGGTAGGCCTTCTTGATGTTTCCCAACATCTGATCTACATTTCAGATGGTTAGCGGTTTGAGAATGGGGCCATGGTGGGCACTGGAGACTAGTAGTAGACAATGTATCTGATATAGAAGGACCTCAAGTGGCCAGTCACCAAAGGCCCATTCATGGTCATGGTATGGAAGGGCATAGAAACCCACCAGACAAGGGACATGCTACAGTAAGTGGCCTAAGGCTCTGGTTTTGGTTTGTTAGATGGTGAGAAACTAGAAGATAGCCAGAGACTTCAGTACTAATACAGTGGGTGGCCTACTCGCCCAACATTTTACCCATTGAAATCCACCCAACAAGGGACATGCTACAGTAGGTGGTCAAAGGCTTTGGGTATAGTATGTTAGATGGTGAGAACCTAGAAGGTAGCCAGAGACTTTAGTCACAATAGAGTAGGCGGCCTACTCGCCCAACCTTTTACCCATAGAAACCCACCCGACAAGGGACATACTACAGCCGGTGGTAAAGAGCTTTGGGTATAGTGTGTTAGATGGGGAGAACCTTTACCCATCAAAACACACCAGACAAGGGACATGCTAGAGTAGGTGTCAAAGGCTTTGGGTATAGTACTTTAGATGGTGAGAGCCAGAAGATAGCCAGAAGATAGCCAGATACTTCAGTAATAATATAGTAGGTGGCATACTTACCCAAGCTTTTACCCATAGAAACCCACACAACAAGGAACATGCTACAGTAGGTGGTCAAAGGCTTTGGGTATGGTATGTTAGATGGTTAGAACCTTTACCCATCGAAACCCATCTGACAAGGGACATGCTTAAGTAGGTGGTCAAAGGCCTTTGATATAGTATGTCAGATGGTGAGAATCTAAAAGATAGAGAGAGACTTTAGTCATAATACAGTAGGTGGCCTACACACCCCAACCTTTACCCATCAAAGGCTTTGGGTATAGTACTTTAGATGGTGAGAGCCCAGAAGATAGCCAGATACTTCAGTAATAATATAGTAGGTGGCATACTTACCCAAGCTTTTACCCATAGAAACCCACACAACAAGGGACATGCTACAGTAGGTGGTCAAAGACTTTGGGTATAGTACGTTAAATGGTGAGAACCTTTACCCATCGAAACCCATCTGACAAGGGACATGCTTAAGTTGGTGGTCAAAGGCCTTTGATATAGTATGTCAGATGGTGGGAATCTAAAAGATACAGAGAGACTTTAGTCATAATACAGTAGGTGGCCTACACACCCCAACCTTTACCCATCAAAACCCACTCGACAAGGGACATGCTACAGTAGGTGGTCAAAGACTTTGGGTATAGTACGTTAAATGGTGAGAACCTTTACCCATCGAAACCCATCTGACAAGGGACATGCTACAGTAGGTGGACAAAGGCTTTGTGTATAGTCTGTAAGATGGTGAGAACAAAATTCATTTGGAACACGAATGCTGTGAATTACCGGCCAAGCGGTTCTTGGCTAAACCTGAGCTGACCCGCTCTCCCTGTCTATAGAACATGGAAAGCAGAAGAGAGATCAATACATAGATGGATGGATTATGGCGTGTCTCCTGTGATCTATGTTGGGTTTAGCAGGCCGGGATGATTTTCTAGGGAAAGCGAGCGGGGTTGTGAGTGATTTGTTTGGGTCAGGAGCTTTGTAATAATTCTCTGTGTGCTCCGAGCTCCCTAGATCCCTCCTTTATGGAATTATAACCCCGGCTGCTTGTATGGGAAATGCCAATCTTGTGTATACAGCGTCTCCTGTGACTTAAATGGCCAGTTCAATCCAGATGGATATTTCAATCCTTGGCAGGTAATTGAGAGGTTAGCCCCCCTGGCAGCCCCTGGCCGGGGCTCAGGACAATATTTACACCTGCTGTAGCTACTATAACATCCCTGAGCCGAGTCTCTGAACGCATACTATGGCCATTATAAGAGGTTTCCAACATCTCTACATTGAGTTCCTAGTTCTGAACACCTAATTATGAGAGTCTACCCTGAGCTGAGTTTTGATATCTGCACATGTGCTACACTCTTTATGAGGCACTTACACCATTTCCAAGCCGAGTACGTCTAGTTATACAACTGCTCACTATAACAGCTTTAGGAAGAAATACAACCTGTGAAGGTGTTGCCATTGTTGGGTTCCACTGAGAAGCACCAAACTGTCCTAGTGGGAAATAACACCACCACCTGGAGCAATAGAGTACAGTAGGTGGCCAAAAGCTTTTGGGTATAGTATGTAAGATGGTTAGAATCTAGAAGATAGGCAAAGACATTAGTACTAATACATTAGGCAGCCTATTCACCCAACCTTTTTCCCATAGAAACCCACCCAACAAGGGACATGCTACAGTAAGTGGTCAAAGACCTTGGGTATAGTATGTTAGATGGTGAGAACCTAAAATATAGCCAGAGACTTCAGTCATAATACAGCAAGTGGTCTACTCCCCCAACCTTTCACCCATAGAAACCCACCCAACAAGGGATATGATACAGTAGTGGGAAATCCAACCACCACCTGGAGCAATAGAGTACAGTAGGTGGCCAAAGGCTTTTGAGTATAGTATGTAAGATGGTTAGATTCTAGAAGATAGCCAAAGACTTCAGAACTAATACAGCAGGCAGTCTATTCACCAAACCTTTTACCCATAGAAACCCACCCAACAAGGGACATGCTACAGTAGGTGGTCAAAGGCTTTGGGTATAGTATGTTAGATCTTGAGAACCTAAAAGATAGCCAGAGACTTCAGTCATAATACAGTAAGGGGTCTACTTCCCCAACCTTTTACCCATAGAAACCCACCCAACAAGGGAGATGATACAGTAGTGGGAAATCCAACCACCACCTGGAGCAATAGAGTACAGTAGGTGGCCAAAAGCTTTTGGGTATAGTATGTTAGATGGTGAAAACCTAGAAGATAGCCAAAGACATCAGAACTAATCTAGTAGGCAGCCCATTCACCCAATCTTTTACCCATAGAAACCCACCAACAAGGGACATGCTACAGTGGGTGGTCAAATGCTTTGGGTATAGTATAATAGATGGTGAGAATATAGAAGATAGCCAAAGACTTCATTACTAATACAGTAGGAGGCCTACTCACCCAACATTGTACACATAGTAACCCACCCAACAAGGGACATGCTACAGTAGGTGGTCAAAGGCATTGGGTATAGTATGTTATATGGTGAGAATCTAGAAGATAGCCAGAGACTTCAGTCATAATACAGTAAGTGTCTACTTCCCCAACCTTTTACCCATAGAAACCCACCCAACAAGGGATATGATACAGTAGTGGGAAATCCAACCACCACCTGGAGCAATAGAGTACAGTAGGTGGCCAAAGGCTTTTGAGTATAGTATGTAAGATGGTAAGAATCTAGAAGATAGGCAAAGACATCAGTACTAATACAATAGGCAGTCAATTCACCAAACCTTTACCCATAGAAACCCACCCAACAAGGGACATGCTACAGTAGGTGGTCAAATGCTTTGGGTATAGTATGTTAGATGGTGAGAACCTAGAAGATAGCTAGAGACTTCCGTCATAATACAGCAAGTGGTCTACTCAACCAACCTTGTACCCATAGAAACCCACCCAACAAGGGAGATGATACAGTAGTGGGAAATCCAACCACCACCTGGAGCAATAGAGTACAGTAGGTGGCCAAAGACTTCAGTACTAATACAGTAAGTGGCCTATTCACCTAACCTTTTACCCATAGAAACCCACCCAACAATGGATATGATACATTAGGTGGCCAAAGGCTTTGGTTTGTTAGACTGTGAAAATCTAAGAGATAGCCAAAGACTTCAGTACTAATACAGTAGGCAGCCACCTTGCCCAACCCATAGAAACCCACCAAACAAAGGACATGCTAAAGTATTGGAAAACCCATTCACCACCTAAGGAGTTGGTTGTATGCTAAAGATATCCAACCAATTCTTCAATGACCCCCATGACCCATGTGTCCTCCCAGGGCCACTATGTGGAGTATGCTGGTACAAGGGGGGGCAGTGACCAGATTGACAATTTTTTCAGTAGCACAGCCCCCCCCCCCCCCCCCCACCCCACAGACTAGAAAGAGTCCTGTGTCCACCTCTGACCGTTTTGTAGACACAAGTCCACCCATGCCGTTTCTGTTCTTCGTCAAGGTTCCCTTTTCAAAGCTTCATTCACTTCTTCCAGCCAACTGTTACAATTACAATTAATCCAATCTCTGGCAATTAAAGGTCCGCTTTCCTCACCGTCACCGCCCTCCCTCACAATGCAGCGCTGAGCAGGGATCCTAATTACTTCCTGTTCACGCTTCCACCATGTAATTAATGCATTTTATGTCAAGTTGATACTCATTATGGTGACTGGACTCTGTCAGGAGCCTCGTCGCTTCTGATGTAGATTAATTGACTCTACCGGTCGCATGGTGTGGGATCAGATTTTCCTGCTGCGGAGGGCGGTGAGCCACTATGGAGGGCGACATGCCCACCTCTCTACAATCCTTGGCAGGGTTTTGGGGTGACATGGGGAGTGCTGTGTCATTGTAGCATAGGGTTGAGGTTTCACTTCCCTTAAGCGGGCCATACACCTTTAGATCTCTCTGTCAGATATCCTTTAGATCTACCAACAACTATGTAGTGCCGGGTCCTCTATGATTAAACACAGGTAGACTTGATTGTTTAGAAAGTCCCTCATAATACATGGTTTTGGTAAAACTAAAGGAGATCTAAAGGAAATCTGACAGAGAAATCTGAAGGTGTATGGGGACCATTATGTTCTTTTCTGTCTGACATCTGTCTGAAACTTCTAGTTCTAAATGGTTTTTGGTCTTTTATTTTGTGGCCATACACATGAAGATTTTTGGACAATCGACAATAGAATTTATAAGGATGTTTGATAATTTGATTAAATATTGAACGTTCCTATTTAGAATCAGTGCCCTTTCTAGACTTTTTGGGGGCCCTATGCCAATTTCATTGTTGGGGGCCCAGGACCATAGTGGGATGCTTGAAGAGGAAGGAGGAGTGACCAATTTTCTCTGTATGGGCACGCTGCTCATCCTTCCTCTTCCAATAGCATCCCCCCAGTCGGCAGACCTGTGAAGGAGAAGTTCTGTGCCCACAAGGAGGGGGGCGTTTGCTATTGATAAAGAACATGAAGGTGGAGCGTGCCTTAGCATGCCGCTCTCTTTGTATGGGCACTGCTCCTCCTTCCTCTTCACCGCCAATAGCACCCCCATGTCCCTAGTCCCTATGCACACGCATATTGGGCATAGCGAAAGAAACCGTCCCATATTAAATGTACACCCTTCATTTTCATTCGCACACGATGTCCATTGAAAATACATTTGTTTAACAAATTGATGGAAATTTACCAACATGTCCGATCACTTTCAATAGATTTTCTGTCCAATATCGATAACTTTGGAAGTCGTTCGGTACTCGATTTTCGTTTGAATGAATTAAAATATCGAACTGTGTATGGTCAGCTTAAGTCTGTTGTGAAATGTCAACAGTGTTTATTGAGGAGTATCCAGCGCCGGAATGTAAGCGGTACCTGCAGCTCCTCCTAATGACGTGGCCCTACAGCCATCACGTAGCCACCACGTCATGGGGGTGCACTACAGGTACCATTATATTCCAGTCTTGTAAAGAGGCTTGTGTATCTTGATATTGATCCATATTGCTTAAGGCTCATGTCAATAAGCATTTCATGCTGTAGGCAACAAAGTAGCACATAGAGAGGGTCATGAGTGATTATAAGCACAGGAGGGTGATTGGCATTTTATTCATTTCCATTGGGCTGTTCTAACTTGTAGAATATACAGGCCCTAAGCTGCTGCCTCTCAGCTGTAGTGTTGGTAAGCCTGCCATGAGTGCTCCTTTAGTTGGGTTGCCTATCCATCCTATCTGGTCTATCTAATACCCATCTAGCCCAATGGCCAACTCAAGGAGTGCGCTCAACAGGCTCACAACACTGGTTCTGATGGAGATGTATTGTATTCATACTATCACTGGTTCCCATAGTAAAATGGAATTTAAATGTTGAAAATCTCTTACAATATATTAGCATGCTCCTTCAGTTGGGTTGCCTATCTGGTCTATCCAATACCCACCTAGCCCCTTGGCCAACTCAATAAGTATTGTATTCATACTATCACTGGTTCCCATAATTACATAGAATTTAAATATACAATCTTGCAAACCTCTTACAATATATTAGCTTGCTCTTTCAGTTGGGTTGCCTATACTCATCTAGCCCAATGGCCAACTCAAGGAGTGCACTCAACAGGTTCACAAAACTGATTCTTATGGAGATGTATTGTATTTATCACTGGTACCCATAATGAAATAGAACTTAAAAATACAATGTTGCAAATCTCTTACAATATATTAGCTTGCTCCTTCAGTTGGGTTGCCTATACCCATCTAGCCCAATGGCCAACTCAAGGAGTGCGCTCAACAGGCTCACAACCCTGATTCTGATGGGGATGTATTGTATTCATAATATCACTGGTTCCCATAATAAAATGGAATTTAAATATACGATCCTGCAAATCTCTTACACTATATAAGCGTGCTCCTTTAGTTGGGTTGCCTATCCGGTCTATCCAATACCCATCTAACCCAATGGCCTACTCAAGGAGTGCTCAACAGGCTCACAACATTGGTTCTAATGGAGATGTATTGTATTCATACTATCACTGGTTCCCATAATAAAATGGAATTTAAATGTCTTACAATATATTAGCGTGTCCCCATTATTTCATGACGCTAACCCCCGTCTCTTTCCTCTCTCTGCAGATGAACAGACCCATCCAGGTGAAACCAGCAGACAGCGAAAGCCGAGGAGGTAGTAGACTACATTGCTCCAAGCATTACCGCTAAGTACCGTGATTGCTGTTAGATTTTGTCATGCTGTGCGGCTGATCAATTAGCAGCGTAATCAGTGGCGGAGACATTCCCTCTATAGGGCTCCATATTGTCTAATTCCTTTACTTTCATGAACTTTCAGCTCCCCCTCCCCCCCCCCAACATTCAATTATTATGTGATTCTGAAAGGTGCCAGCCATTACCTAGGAAACCAATGACTGCCTTGTTAAGAGGTATTAAGCTGAAGGATGATTTTCCGAGAGTTGAGAATGAATTGTTAACTTCTGGCGTTGACTTGTAACTTCTGGAAAATTCCATGTTTTTTAATGCTGCGCGTGTTGCGCCTTAGAAAATGAATCAGTCGCCTATATCCCTGATCCTTGACAATGTCAGTAATATGGGTTAAACGTACAGCAATACCTACCTTATGCATAATACTACAGTCCCAAAGATTCAGTATCCGGTGCTGGAGGGTAAGCGGTACCTGTAGCTTCTGATGGCACTCAATGCCGTTTCTAGAAAGTTTGACCGGGGGGTGGGTGCTATTGGTGGTGCTGCCGATGGGAGATGGGTGGTCTTGGTGGTGTGTTGGAGGGGGAAGGAGAAGAACAAAAGGAACGCACCTGTACACGCCACTCCTCCTTCCTCTTCTCCTTCCCCCTCCAGCACATCCTCCTCCCCCCGTCGGCAGTGTGCTGTTCAGATCTTTAGGAGGGTGCCGGATATGCGTGCGAGGGAGGGCGCTGGTCTCCAAGGCCCTATGCGTATGCATATTCGGCATAGCAGGAGAAACAGCCCTGATGGCACTACAGTCATAGCCACGTGGTCAGGGGTGCTACAGGTACCATTACATTCCAATGCTGGCAAGGGGCTAATGAATCTGAACCCAAAAAATGTATATATGTATTGCAGTTCAAAGTCCATAGGATGACTACATTAGTTTTTCACTTTGATCAAGGAGCTACAGGTACAGCTTATCTTCCAGCATCGGATACTGAATCTCTAGGGGACCACATCATCAGGGGTGCTACAGGTACCATTACATTCCAATGCTGGCTAGGGGCTAATGAATCTGAACCCCAAAAACGTATTATATGTATTGTAGTTTACAAGTCCAGAGTATGCCTACATCACTTTTTCACTTTAATTCAGAAGTAGCTACAGGTGCAACTTACCTTCCAGCACTGTGTACTGAATCACTGGGACTTTGGTTGTCACAGTAATATGAATATTTAGTACCATGAGAGAAAATCCCAGAGGTAAACATACATCAATACCTACCTTATCCATAGTACTGTAACAACCAGGGTCTCAGGGATTCAGTATCCAGTGCTGGAAGGTAAGCTGTACCTGTAGCTCATTCTGATTGCATTACAGAGTCATCACTAGGGGACTACGTCATCAGGGGTGCTACTGGTTCCATTACATTCCAGTGTTGGATAGAGGCTAATGCATCTGATCCCAGAAAAAAATGTATTATTTGTATTGTAGTTTAAAGTAGTTTAAAAGTCCATAGGATGCCTACATTCGTTTTTTAGGGTTTATTTGTAAATATGCATAACCAGATATAGCATGTGCACTATACATGGATGTAATTTGATATCTTTGGTGAACTGGATATCTGTTTTATTTTATAGTTGATAAAAGTATCTGGGTGATGGTTGTAAGGGGTGTAGATATCTAACAAGTCATCAGTCCAATGCTGTCCTCCGGACATCATGGTCATTCTTTGACTTGGAGAAATGGTCACATGACTTTCCACCATGCCAACTAAGTTACCTAAGAGAACCCTGATGTATGACTTCCTAAAGGTCTATTATCTTGATATTTATCAATATGGCTTGAAGAAGACTATCTTCGATTGTCTCAATGACTATGTCAGGAACTGCCATTTATTCCCTACTGTCTCCCTACCATATGGGCAATTGGGGTTGTGGGCCTAAGGTGTGGTGGCATGGTTAGAGGAGAAGCTCCAACCACAATAAATTCTATTTTGAAAATGTCTTTGTTTCCCTCAACTGAGCTCCTGTGGACATACCTCACCATGTTAATCAACCTAAATGCTGAGAGAAGTCACAAAGCTCTTTATAATTTATGCGACCACCCACCATCTTTCTCGGGCCTACAGAGTTATTATGCAGTGCTTCTTACATCACATTCTAGTATTTTTAAATATATTTACATGACACAAGAAATAGTATAAAAGCACATCAGCAAGTTTGTCGAGGGCAGCATATAAATCTACAACCAGCCCTAGCTATTTCCAAAGCTGTAAATTTGAGGTTATAGGTCCACTCTTTGAGGTTCTTTGTGATGGACCAGATTTAGCTGTTAAATGCAGCTGGACACAAGGCCAATTGGTTAGTAGACGGAGACCTGAACGATGGAATAAGTGCAAGTGAGGTTGGGAAGTTCAACAAAGATGGTGGTGACCAGTCATAAGAGAAATGAGGTCCACTCTTTGAGGTTCTTTGTGACAGACCAGATTTAGCTGTTAAATGGAGCTGGACACAAGGCCAATTGGTTAGTAGAAGGAGACCTGAATTGTGGAAAAAGTGCAAGGGAGATTGGGAAGTTCAATAAAAATGCCAGTGACCAGTTATAAGAGAAATGAGGTCCACTCTTTGAGGTTCCTCGTGATGGACCAGAATTAGCTGTTATATTGATCTGGACACAAGGCCAATTGGTTAGTAGAAGAAGACCTGAACGGTGGAATAAGTGCAAGTGAGGTTGGGAAGTTCAATAAAGATGGTGGTGACCAGTTATAAGAGAAATTAGGTCTACTCTTTGAGGGTCTTTGAGGTTCTTTGTGACGGACCAGATTTAGCTGTTATATGGAGCTGGACAGAAGGCCAATTGGTTAGTAGAAGGAGTCCTGAACTGTGGAATTAGTGCAAAGGATATTGGGAAGTTCAATAAAGATGGCGGTGACCAGTTATAAGAGAAATGAAGTCCGCTCTTTGAGGTTCTTTGTGACAGACCAGATTTAGCTATTAAATGGAGCTGGACACAAGGCCAATTGGTTAGTAGAAGGAGACCTGAACGGTGGAATAAGCGCAAGTGAGGTTGGGAAGTTCAATAAAGATGGTGGGGACCAGTTAAAAGATAAATGAGGTCCACTCTTTGAGGTTCTTTGTGACGGACCTGATTGAGCTGTTAAATGGAGCTAGACACAAGGCCAATTGGTTAGAAGACGGAGTCCTGAACGATGGAATAAGTGCAAGTTAGGTTGGGAAGTTCAACAAAGATGGTGGTGACCAGTCATAAGAGAAATGAGGTCCACTCT
>CM070032.1:2213124-2223263 GCA_036250615.1 Ptychadena robeensis
GAGGGTACCGTCGTCGGCGGGGCCGAGCTAGCAGGACGGGATGGGGCCAGATCCTGACATGGGAACAGCAGGTAAGTATATTATTTTAGTATGATGGAGTGCTACGCCACCATCATACCAGCTCAGAGGTAAGTTGGTAAGAGTTAAGTTTTTGAGTATACATACGCTTTAACTCCGAAATAAAAATAGCCAAAATGTGTCAACTATCTACCTAAAAATTTGGGAATATTAACCCAATCAACTGATCAAATTGATCATGTGGTTCTATATGAGGTCTCTTGGAGGAGGACCTGCCATTTTTATTGGTGGGTGATGGAATGAAGAAGCTCCCATGGTCATGTAGGGGAGCTCCTATGATCATGCACATTGACTATTGAAACCATTATAAATGCCCCCGGTGGCCACTCTGTGTTATCCCCCGGAAGCCTGGCAGATACAGATGGAATCTCTCATAAGCTAGCCATACACGTGTCGGATTCCATGGCCAATTCATCACTCAACATGTTGGTTCTCTGTCGGATCCAATTCTGAGCCCCCGATCAATTGGACGCGATCACTCGGACAAGGTGGTATGCAGCGATCGGATCCTCTTAATTGGCTGATTGATTGCAGCTCCCATTCCCGCTGAGATCGCCGGAATCAATTGGGTGAGTGATCAATTGGCCATGGAATCCGACACGTGTATGGCTAGCTTTATAATTCAAAGGAACAGCAGGTAAGTATATTGTTTTGGGCTTGTGAAGTGCTACACCACCATCATACCAGCTCAGAGGTAAGTCACACTTTAATTATATATATATTTTTTAGATTTTGAGTATACATCCGCTTTTATTCCGAAATAAACTAGCCGGAATTTGTTGACCATCTACCAATATCAACCCAATCAACTGATCAAATTGATCATGTGCTTCTATATGAGGTCTCTTGGAGAAGGACCTGTCATTCCTATTGGTGTGTGATGGAATGGAGGACCTCCCATAGTCATGTAGGGGAGCTCCCATGGTCATGCATTGGAATACACATTGGCAATACCATTACAAACGCCCCCAGTGGCCACTCATGATATTGCACTCTGTGTTATCCCCCGAAGCCTGGCAGATAAAGATGAAATCTCTCATATGATTCAAAGGAACAGCAGGTAAGTAGGGGGATTGTGGAGCGCTTTGCCATCATACCAGCTCCCGTAGTCATGGTTGGAAGTTACATCCATCATGGTGGAAGAAGCATTGGCTGATGGCGTTTGGGGCTTTCCCCCTTTGTTTCCGTTAGTGTCCATGCCCCAACTGGGAGGCTCTACATGTGTCCTGGGCATCAATAGACAGGAAGTAATGAGCTGGTGACAGCTAATTGCCTAGCTGAATGGAGATCTCCTCTCACTTCCTGTTGTATCTCTCGGACAGGAAGTAAGAAAGGTAGCCTTTTAGCAGGGATGCTAATCATATCTCTAATATATAAATGATCCCAAACAATCGTAGAAACATCATTCCATAATTCCATTACATTTAACACTGGATAACATACACGGCGACACCCAGATTGCATATATAGGACACCCCAGCGCTAGAGCTCGGTGCGCTAACTCCAAATCTTTCGATATTTCCCCTTTAAATCGCACGCGCCGCTTTATATCTCAGCGTTCTCCCAGCAGGGTTCCGCGCGCCATGTGTGGAATAAAAAATATAATACGCGTAATTGACTTTAGCCTGCACCTGCTCATAAATAAATGTATTAATGGGGGAACGGGCGCTCGGGCTCCGCGGATTACACCAGGGTCCGAATTATCCTCCGCGCTGCAAAACAAGATCATTCCCTTCATCCTTCACATATCCTTTAACCCTGTCCATGCCGGGGAGGTGGCTGACCAAGCATGAGGCAACCTCTACCCTATTAACCATTTCAAGGTCAAAGAGGATCAACTATTTTTGAACAAATTGTTGGTTACAGACCTTGTTTTAGGATACGTGGGTCTTCATGCAAGTAAGCCCCCTCTCAGAGCTGGTAGGAGGACGTCACAGCACCCTGCCTCAGTACTCCTCCCTTGGTTTGGGCAATGGGTTTGGGGTTGTGAGAATACCAAATAGTCAGGTGTCACTTTGGATGGTGGGCATTTCTAGGCTGGCTTATGTAGACCACTCAAGGGGATCCCCACATGTGATTTGGAGCGTCCATGATACAAAAATGTCAATAAAAATGGCGGCCATGGATGGCCAGGTAAGGAATGGATAGATGAAGTTAGGTGTTCTCCAGGCAGAGAACCCTTATGGAGTCCAGTACCGAGGTGAACTTACCTTTGCTGAGGCTTGGTCCTGCTGCCAAGTCCTCTTACTCGTCTCCAAGCTTGGTGGTTCTTAAATACACCTTTCAGGAACATCAGTGAGTGTGGTGAAGCCTACAAGGGTGCCGGCATTTGATGTCCTGCACTCACAAACAGTCCTCTGGGTTGATTGACATGGACCTCATTCAATCCAGGTGACATCATGAGGACCCCTTGTGAAGAACTGTAGAGGTCAACTCTGGGTTAGAACTGAAGTTGAAGCTCTGGTCAGGGATGCTGTCAGGCCGGTACAGGGGGCCCTCCTGGCCTGAGCTGACCATCTAGGGCAGTGGTTCCCAAACTTGGGGACGGGCCCTCATTCTTAACCTGTGTTTAAATAGGATGGGGGGGGGGGCTCGATATTGGTCTTAAATAGAAAAGGAGGGCCCTGCAAGGAAAGGTTGGGAACCACTGATCTAGGAAGACCTAGTGGTCCGCTGCCTGGTCGGTCCCATGCCCATCGCTGTACCATTGGCATGGCAACTGGGTTCCCCATCCAGCACGCTGCCTCCTGAAATCAGCCTCGATCCTACTGTCAGGAAGTGCTGCCGACGCCTTGAGGTCACCATACACGGACAAATTGTTAGTTCGATTCCTGAACAATTGATCGGTGAACGTTCCAGTACAGCATACTGGTGTCATCATGCTGCGCTCCATTATCCATCAATCAAGCGGGCATGGACCCTTAGTCCCCATGGCTACACACAGGTAAGCATCCCATGGAACCCTCAGAAGAGAGGGGGTGGTGGGTAGGTGGCCCTGAAAAAATGCCTAGCAGGCGGCCCTGGTTCAGGTTTAGCTACATTTAGGATTTAATAACCAAGCGACCCATGATTACACTCTTTAGGGGTTATTGATCCTCCAGAAGATTGGAAACCATGAGTTACAGTCACAGGATGGACTCAATGAGCGGCCCAGGGCTCGCAGCCATTCCTGGCGCTCTCAGACCTTTTGGCAGACGGGTTTTAAACGAAGGCAGATAATCCGAGAGAGCAAGGTGAGCGAAGATAGCGCAAGACTGACACAAGTGTCACTTTCAAAGCCCATCTGCTTTCACCTGGCAGATCAGCACCGCTGGGAGCTCGCTCTCCCCCGTAAGCGGCTTTGAAAGTTGAGCAGGTACCGCGGCAGAGAGAAGATTTAGCTGCCAACTCCCCGATGGCTGCCGGACTGGAAGCAGAAAAGAGAAAGGCCTGGCGGTTTAACCGCCGCGCTGCCGGTGAAATCTCCCTCAACACCCTTCCCAGACTAAACCTGGAAATTCAGGGGACCCGGGGGGTGATGGAGAGACTCCGCTGCGACAAAGAAGACAAAACTTTATATTCACAATCCGCTATTTATCAAATGGCGCCAAACATGTGACGGCACACAATGCCCACCCGACTGCCATATAGAGGTCTTCCATGGGTACCGACTCACTTACAAATCACCTCGCTTCTTCAAGGGCATAGGTTGTGGCTTTTAATCTGTGTTTGACCAGTTCCAGCATATCAGATGTTGTCTTTTGTTAGGGTGACCTTCCACTGTGGTATGTGACACCATGATGGACTACAACCTTCAAGCCCGCCCATGACACTAATGAGCCCCTCACAACCAATGGTGGACAACAGGAGTAGCCGACTTTTATTATATCCGACAATACCATCAAAGTTCCACAATATTCAGTGATATTAATGTAGAAGACAAGAGACAGTCAGAGACTACAGAGGTATCACCGGAGTCGGTCAGAGATAATGGCCAGGATACAGGAGATTGTTAGATTGCAATTATGGTAGGGAATGAGGCTGTGTTGTGAGATATATCTAAAGACTGCAGATATACTACAGGAGAAGGTCAGAGACTACATATGTACACTACATATGTACTACAGAGGATGGTCAGAGACTACATATGTACTACAGAGGATGGTCAGACAGAGACTACATATGTATTAAAAAGGATGGTCAGACAGAGACTACATATGTATTACAGGAGATGATCAGAGGCCCCAGATATACTACAGGGGATGGTCAGAGACTACACATGTACTACAGGAGATGGTCAAAGACTACATATGTACACTACATATGTACTACAGAGGATGGTCAGAGACTACATATGTATTACAGGAGATTATCAGAGACCACAGATATACTACAGAGGATGGTCAGAGACTACATATGTATTACAGGAGATTATCAGAGACCACAGATATACTACAGGGGATGGTCAGAGACTACACATGTACTACAGGAGATAGTCAGAGACTGCATATGTACTATAGGAGATGGTCAGACACTACAGATATGTACGACAGGAGATGTAGATTCACTGCAGGTAATGATCAGAGACTACATATGTAACACAGGAGATGGACAGAGACTGCAGATATACTACAGGAGATGGTCAGAGACTGCAGACATAGTACAGGAGATGGTCAGAGACTGCAGACAGTATACAGGAGATGGTCAGAAACTGCAGACAGTATACAGGAGATGGTCAGAGACTGAAGACATAGTACAGGAGATGGTCAGAGACTGCAGACACAGTACAGGAGATGGTCAGAGACTGCAGACATAGTACAGGAGATGGTCAGAGACTGCAGACACAGTACAGGAGATGGTTAGAGACTGCAGACATAGTACAGGAGATGGTCAGAGACTGCAGATAGGCTATAGCATTTGTAGGCTGTAGAGGTGATGGATTCCACCAAGGACATGTCACAAGGTGAGTCCATTGATACTAAAAAAGAAGCTGTTGTTCAGCACTTGTAAAGGTTGTCTCAGTGTGATGGCCTAGAGGTGCCACCTATTTGTATCTTCTGGTATGGACCTGGCTTCTAATGTTATAATGTGACATGAGTTGGTGAAGACACCATAAAGTTAAAAAACCTGGAACCTTAGTAGGCCCTAAGTTTGTCCTATTTTTTGTCTATTTTGGTATATTTTACTCTCTGAAGAGGTAACTCGTTCATAATTAACCAAAATACTGATTTCCACAAGAATATGACCCGGGTCTTACAGAATGGCCAACCCATCTGAGTGAGGTGGAGCAAGGGGTTTTCATTGATACTGGCATCAATGAAGTTTGAGGGAACCAAGCTATTCGTCAGAAGGAGGTCAACTGCAACTGGAGAAATGGTCCTGTTATAGATTTCCTGACCTCAGAAAGGTCTGATGCCCCCAAAACAAGCCCAGAACCCAGCAACACCGGCCACACTGTGGACCTGGGGCATTAAATATCTCAGAGTACGACCCATTTGTCCTCCTCATATATAATATAAGAGGTCCTAGTTTTGGTGTGTCAGGTCTACACCATAACCAGGTTGGTCACCTTACCCCAGGCGTTACTACCAACCGATGACCCTCGGCCTGGCATAATGGCGGCTCTATTGTGACTGCGTCGCCAAGGGAACACAAGACACTATCGAAGCTCCCTCGTTCACATTCAGCCGGGGACCTGACTAAACAAGGAGACGTGTGATGAAATTATGAGCTGTAATAATATAAGTTCTCTCCGCGTTCTGTCAGAGCGTTGACTGCTAAATCCTTGACACTTTACTCCCTGACAGAATGCCGCGCCGGATTGAAGAATTAGAACTTTGACATCAATCTGTATGACTCCCGACTGCCTCCCCTCACCGCTCTCTGTATCCAGCTGCCGCCGAACGCCAGCAAATCATCGTCAAGGGCAGATATTGTACTAGGAGAAGATCGGCCTCCATATTTCATCTCAAATATAAGCCTTACTGAAGGCCTGAAGACCACTCCATGCAAAAGATATGATGAATCTCCTTGTTTGTGGCTTATTGTATCAAGGTCTGACCCTTGAGGGTCACCATCTGAGACCCCGAGGACTTTTTCAGTCAAGGGACTTGTGCCACCAACCTGGAACTTCTGTTTGTAGTGATCCCCACTCATAAAGATCATGGTGGATCTCCAGGAACCTTCTCCTAGGAAAAGTTCTGCATGATGGATCACATGATAGTTGGTACTGCTCGGATTGGTTGGTTCAGTTTTACCTAACAATGGAACCAGGAAAAAATTCTGACCAGGATCAGCTCATCATATTGAACGTGTGCTCCTCCATGAGTTCTCTTGCTGGAGAACTTTTTAATCTCTACTAAAACTCATGGTGTCAGGATCCGAACCCAGGGATGCTTCGGTGCCTGGCCACCTGATAGTCTGCCTTTACACTGTGTTGGATCCCTTGGACAAAGTTACCATGAAGCTAGCTATACACCTTTAGATCTCTCTGTCAGATATCCTTTAGATCTACCAACAACTATGTAGTGCCGGGTCCTCTGCGAATGAACACAGGTAAACTTGATGGTTTAGAAAGTCCCTCATATCACATGGTTTTGGTAAAAGAAAAGGAGATCTAATGGAAATCTGACAGAGAAATCTATAGGTGTATGGGGACTCTTAAGCTAGCCATACACGTGTAGGATTCCATGGCCAATTGATCACTCCCCCGATCGATTCCGGCGATTCTGCCGGGAATCGCAGGTGTGATCAATCGGCCAATTAAGAGTATCCATCGCTGCATACCACCTTAATCCAACGGATTCCGGGACGATTCCGTGTCCGATTGTCCACCTCACAAATGGCAACTCCCCCTGATCTGGGCAGAATCGGATCAGAAAGACCAACATGTTGGTTCTCTGTCGGATGCGATTCTGGGCCCCCGAACGATCGGACCTGATCGATCGGACAAGGTGGGCTGCATGCGATTCCGGCACGATCTTTTCGCGTGCACGCGCCCGGAATCGATCGTGCCGGAATCCGGTGGGAATCCGACACGTGTATGGGGGCCTTTAGACCCAGTTCTTGCTGAATCTTGAACTCCTAGCCCCTCCCTAGTAATTCCTATATAAACCACGTCTCTGCACTTCCCCCTTGCCAGATTATTGTGCTGCTGCGAATATCTTGCTCTTGCTGCTTCTTGTACCTTCGCTATCATCACCCGTGTACTGACACATGCCTGCTGACTACTGGACTACGCTTCATCTTGCTCCCATTTTTACTTCACACCTTTGGCTACTGACCTACGCTTTAGATTTCTCCCTTTCAATAACTACTGTTGATTCTGCCAGCACCTGTGTTGCTGTTTCAGCTACTGGACTCCGAGCCTAAACATAGCTCTTTACATATGGAGATGAAATCGGTCGACGTTTTCTTGAGAACATTTTGATGGTCACATGACTGACCTTCTCACATCGGAATGGCTTGCACAAATGTATATGCTGCAATAAATGTCAAGGCAGCATAGTCTGTATAACATGACCATTATGGGATTAGACCAGGGGTGGGTAAACTTTTTGAATTGTGGGCAACAATGGGTTACTACATTTGTAAACATGTAGACATGTAAACATGTACTACAAATGTAAACATCATAACATGAAGGGTTTGGGGGGGGCCAGTTTAAAAGACCAAATAGACCACATATGGCCCATGGGTCGTAGTTTGTGCAGGTCTGGGTTAGGGTCTTTAGCTAGCCATACACGGCACGGATTCCCTGGCTGATCGATTCAGCACCCGATGGACAATGTTTGGAGTATTGTCCGTCACAATGTTGAGTATGTCCTCCACACAATGTTGGAGTAATGTCCTCAAAATGTTGGAGTATGTCCGTCACAATGTTGGGATGTCCGTCATATAGCTTTGAAGTAGGTCCTCACAATGTTGGGGAGTATTTACATCAAAAGTTGGAGTAATGTCCATCACCTGTTGGAGTATTGCCATCACAATGTTGGAGTAGTTCCATCACAATGTTGGAGTATCGATGTCCGTCACAATTTTGGAGTATGTCCGTCACAATGTTGGAGTAATGTCCGTCCAATGTTGAGTATGTCCATCACAATGTTGGAGTATGTCCATCACAACTGTTTGGAGTATGTCCGTCCAATTGTTGGATATGTCCATCCAATGTTTGGATTATGTCCATCCATGTTGGAGTATGTCAGTCACACAACATTTTGGAGGAATTTCGTCCAATGTTGGGTAATGTCCGTCACAATTTTGGAGTATGTCCGTCACAATGTTTGGAAGTATGTCCTTCACAATGTTGGAGTATGTCCATCACAATGTTGGAGTATGTCCATCACAATGTTGAAGTGTGGGTCCATTCACAATGTTGGCGTATTCCCTCACATTTTGGAGTAATGTCCATCACAATGTTGGAGTATGTCCATCACAATGTTGGAGTAATACTGTCCGTCACAATGTTGGAGGTAATGTTCCGTCCATGTTGGAGTTATGGTCGTCAACAAGTTGGAGTATTCCTTCACAAGGTTGGAGTATGTCCCTCACATGTTGGCGTATTTCCATTCACAATTTTGGAGTATTTTCCTCACAATGTTTGGAAGTCATGTCGTCACTAATGTTGGAGTATGTCCATCACATGTTGGGCTGTCACCACAATGTTGGAGTATGTCCGTCACAATGTTGGGAGTATGTCCATCACAATGTTGGAGTATGTCCGTCACAATGTTGGAGCATTCCACCCAATGTTTGAGTAGGTCCCCCTCCATGTTGGAGTATGGTCCATCACAATGTTGTGAGTATGTCCCCTCACAATGTTGGAGTATGTCGTCACACAATGTTGGAGTAAAAATGGCTTACAATGTTGGAGTATGTCCCTCACATGTTGGAGTAATGTTCCCTCACAATGTGGAGTTATGTCCACACATGTGGAGTATGTCGTCACAGAGTTTTGAGTTATGTGTCACAATGTTGGATATGTCGTTCCACAATGTTGGAGTAATGTCCCCTCACAATGTTGGAGTATGTCCATCACACTTTGGAGTATTTCTTCACCAATTGTTGGGTATTCTCCCCTCACAATGTTGGGGGAGCATGTCCGTCCCATGTGGAGTATGTTCCATCACGATTTTGGAGTATGTCCCGTCACACATGTTGGAGTATGTCCGTCACAATTTGGAGTAGTCCTTCAACAATGTTGGAGTATGTTTCGTCACAATGTTGGAGTATTCCGTCACAATGTTGGAGTAGGTCCGTCACAATGTTGAGTATGTCCTTCACCACAATTGTTGGATTAGTCCTTCACCATGTTTGGAGTCTGTCCTTGACAATGTTGGATTGTGTCCGGGCACAATCGTGGAGTAAATGTCCCTCACCTTGTTGGAGCAATGTCCCATCCCAGTTTGGATTGTGTCCATCACATGTTGGAGTATGTCCCGCACCTTGTTGGAGCATGTCATCACCCATGTTGGATTGTGTCCTTCCATGTTGGAGAGTGTCCCTCACCTTTGTTTGAGCATGTCAATCACCATTGTGGAGGGGTTGGTGTCCGTCACATGTGGAGTAATGTCCCTTACAAACGTTAGTGTTTCATGTGGTGAATGTCCTTACAAAGTTCCAGTAGAAGAAAACCCTCCCTATTGATGGCCACCATCCTTTTGGGCGTTGCGTTGCCCTGTGGAGAACCTCACATTGAAGGTCATGTATTGACCATCCAAAGTAAAGACGGCCAGAGCTGACATGCGAGGATTTTATAGGGACGTCTTGGGGACCTTTTATAAGTACATTGCTGTTTTTAGACATCCAATATCAATCTTTCCGCTGTCACACAGAACCTTCCCAAGCCATTGAGTGTGTGGACCTGCGGGAATAGGAGAGCCCCATAAATAAAGGAACACAGAAAAACTTTTGATGAGGCCCGACGCTGGAATACATATCGTAAGGAATCAGAATGACCCGTCTGATTAAAGAGCCCGACTTCATTTCCCTTTAATCGCAAGAGTGAGAACAACAGACTGGAGAACTGACCGCGCCGTCAACATTTGCATTTTACTTTCCCCCTGCCGAGGAACCATCTGAAT
>CM070032.1:2409596-2419996 GCA_036250615.1 Ptychadena robeensis
ACATTGCATCTGGCGCCCCCGTGGTCATTCGCGTTCACTGCATTAACCCCTGGAAGTCAATATGGCGACTTCACAGGTGACGCAGGGTAGTTAAGTATATATTTTTTTTAGGTTTCTGCCTGCCATTGGATACTGCTGGAACACTCTCAATACTCACAGACTTCTCTACTTCTGATTTAACATTCATTTCAGTTTCATCCATTGAAAAACACATTGCTATCTGGCGCCCCTGGTGTCCGATTCGTGTTACTACTGCATGCACTAACCCCTGAAAGTCCTGCACAAATCTCATATGTCATTGGACGCACCTTCCACAGATGACATGCAGCGGTAGCGCACTAAACTAACTACCCGTTATTATTTTCGAATCCATAAAAGCACGCAACTTTTTCACCCCCAATATTATGCTGGGGGAGGAAAAGTCTGCCTTCTCTTATGGTCTGAAGTGTGGACGACCACCCGCACGCCGTGGCCTCGCATCCCGGTGGTCGCACTATTGGCTTCCTGCTTCCCCCGCCACTTCGCCGACAGAATTAATATCTTTTGGCTTCGTCCATTTCCAGAAGAAAGATCTTAATCAATCGCATCTCCCCCTCATCCCACAGCACATTACGAGAACCAGAGACGAGTAGACTGCTGGCGTGTTTCATCGTTCGAGCACACCTATAGATGCGTCTCGCCAGTCTCTTTTTTAATTGCCTGACAGGGGATGCCGATAATCTCTGTCATTTTCAACAGATAAACAGAAAGGATCTAAATGGCCACATTCCCCCTGCATTCCTCCACAATACCGAGAACACAGCAGGATGAGACGTAGACTGTGTTCATTCGCGCCTATAAATGGCTGTCGCGTTAGTGCGCAGGGCGATTGCCGCCAATCCTCAATACACTGATATACGATCTTATGTGTTTAGTGTGATTGCAATGTTGAGTCTGGCATTATAACCCAATTGATTGTTGAAACAACATAATCTAAATCATTTTTTTAATCTGATTTTCTGCTCCTAAAAACTTGCGGTGCGTACTTATTCGCTCACATATTGTGTCAGTTTAAACCTTAACATTCTCTTAAAGTCCGAAAAATCACGGTATATATATTTATTTTAATTTGTGCTGCAACTTTGAGCTATTCACTGAGGCAAAGTACTTTCAGATGGTAAGTCAAATAGTCTTTTGGCTAGTTACATGTTGCGCTTATAAGACTCTTCCAGCCCCGTCACTCTGAGGCTCTTTGGATACCCCTTTACAGATATCTTACAAGGTCGCCGAGGACCACTCATTAGGCTAACCTCCTTCTGATGCACATCACATCTTAGATGACCGCCAGAGGTTATGTCCCACTATGATTGAGCTCCACTCCAGCCTTATGAATAAATATATACACTATAAAATCCCACCTGCATTAAATAAAACACTAGAACTTATAATGTCATAGATTTTTATGGACTATAGAGTGAGGAAACTCCAACACGAGGTGTTAAACCTGGATGAGTTCGCGGTCAACCTGAGCTCATGCCCTGCAATGAAAAGTCGCTGCCAGCAGAGGGACCGTACGAGGTTGGAGTGTCAACACTTTTGATTGCCTCCCTGGGGACTGCGGCCGCTACTTTTGAAAGGACGCAACTAATGACACGCCTGGGGGCTCCCGTAATTGGCCCTCGACCTAGACCGATTCCTCGCTCTATACATGGATGCGGACGCAATTTAACCTTTTTTATTGTCGCGAGCTTATTGCTCGACTGACATTCTTAATGCTAATTCCGCGCTCTCGGCTACGACTCCGTCATAATCTCATCTCTCTCGAGGTATTAAGCACCCGGCGCATCCACATGAAAACAACTTAAAACCGGAGTCCTACATGAACAAGCGCCGCTTCAATCTCTCTTCAAAGGTTCATACAGACATCATAGGCACGGACGCTATCTGTGAAGGTAGCAGTTCTTATTTTGTCTACAATATATATCCATTACAGGCCAAAAGTTTTGACACTCCTCCCTTCTCATTCAATGTTGTATTTCTTTATTACATGACCATTTCCATTGGTCGTTCTCACTGCGAGGCGTAAAACTATGATGATCACATGAGTGGAGTTTCGTACCAAAAAAGGTGAAATCACTGAAAACTGTTTTATATTCTAGTGTCCATTTTGCTTAGATGACTGCTTGGCCACTTTTGGCCCACTCGTGGCATCCGGCACCTCTTGGCATTCTCTTGGGACCTCTTGCATTCTCCTTGGCACACTCTTGCATTCTCTTGCACTCTTAGCACACTCTTGCATTCTCTTGGCACCACTCCTTGGCATTCTCCTTGGTACACACTCGGCATTCTCCTTGTACACACTACACCGGCATTCTCTGTACACATCTTGGCATTCTCTTGGGGTCCACTCTTGGCATTCCCTTGGACACTCTGGCATTCTCTTGATACTTCTTGGCATTCCTTGGGACAACTCTGGCATTGCTTCTCTTGATTACACTCTTGGCATTCTCTTGGGACCCTCTTGGCATTCTCTGGCACACCTTGGATTCCTCCTTTGGCACACTCTTTAGCCCACTCTTGTGCATTCTCTTGGCCACTCTTTGCATTCTCTTGGGCACACTCTGGCATTCCCTTGGACACCTTGGCATTCCTCTTGCTACACTCTTGGCATTCCCTTGGGAAACTCTTGGCATTCCCTTGGGACACTCTGGCATTCCTCTTGAATACACTCTTGGCATTCTCTTGGTACAACTCTGGGCATTCTCTGGCTTGCCTTGGTACACTCTTGGCATTCCTTGGTAACCACTCTTGGCATTCTCTGATACACTCCTTGCATTCTCTTGGGACACTCTTGGCATTCTCTTGATACACTCTGGGCATTCCCCTTGGAGACCTCTTGCAGTCTCTTGATACACTCTTTTGCCTTCTCTTTGGCACACTCTTGGGCATTCCCTTGGGACATCTCCTTGTCATTCTCTTGATACACTCTGGCATTCCCTTGGGACACTCTTGGCATTCCCCTTGGGACACTCTGTGTCAATTCCCTTGGGACACTCTTGGCATTCTCTTATACACTCTTGGCATCCCTTGGTACCACGCTTGGCATTCGTTTGGTACAACTTTGGCACACGCTTGGGCCATTCCCTTGGAAACACTCTTGGCTTCCCTTGGCACCCTCGTGGCATTCTCTTGATACACTCTTGGCATTCCCTTGGCAATCCCTATGGGCATTCCCTTGGCACACTTTGGCAATTCTCTCTTGATACACTCTTCTTGGCATTCCCTTGGGACACTCTTCTTGGGCATTCCCTTGGCACACTCTTCTTGGCATTCTCTTATACACTCTTGGCATTCCCTTGGGACACTCTTGGCATTCTCTTGGCAGACTCTGGCATTCTCTTGGTACCTCTTGGCATTTCTCTTGCACCCATCTTGGCATTCCCTTGGGACACTCTTGGCATTCTCTTGGCATCCCTGGGACACGTCTTGCATTCCTCTTGATACACTCTTGGCATTTCCCTTGGGACACTCTTGGCATTCTCTGATACCCTCTTGGTCATTCCCTTGGGACACTCTTGGCATTCTGCTTGGGACCTCTTGGCATTCTCTTGGGACACTCTTGGCATTCCCTTGGGACACTCTTTCATTCCCTTGATACACTCTTGGCATTCCCTTGGGACAACTCTTGGCATTCCTTGGGACACTCTGCATTCTCTTGGCATTCCCTTGCACTCTTGGCATTCTCCTCTTGATCAACCTTGGCATGCCCTTTGGACCTCTTGGCATTCTCTTTCTCTTGGGACACTCTTGGCATTCGCGTCGGGACACTCTTGGCATTCCCTTGGACACGCTCATTGGCATTCCCTTGATACACTCTTGGCATTCCCTTGGTACACTCTTGGCATTCCCTTGGGACACTCTTGGCATTCTTTTGGTACACTTTGGCACACTCTTGATACACCTCTTGATACACTCTGATTCCACGTGTTTTAGTACAAACCTCGCCATTTTTCTCGAAAGGTCACAGAATCAGGAGGCGACTGAGTGGATGTATATAAATATAGACAGTACAGGGCAAAAGTTGGACACACAAATCATGTGTTTTTCTTTATTTCTTGAACCATTCGCAATGGTCGGTTCTACTTGAGGCGTCAGAACTGTAATGACACATGTGGATGAATGTACAAAAAGGTGAAATCACTGAAAACATTTCTTATATTCTAGTTTCATTTGCCTCGATTACGCTTGGCGCCCTCTTGATGAACTTCAGCAGGTAGAGAGAAGAGAATGCCAAATTGTGCCAATCATCTCTGAGCAAATGGAAACTAGAATATAAAACAGGTTTCAGTGATTTCCCCTTGTTTTGGTAGCAGAACTCCACAGGTGATCATTCATATTCTGACCCTTCAGTGAGAACCGACCCCTGGGAAGGGTCATGTATCAAGAAACACATTGATGAGAAGGGGTGTCCAAACTTTGGCCTGTAACTGTACATATATAATCACAGTGTGACTTAACCTCCGGTTTTGTACAATGGCGGCACATTGCTCCACAAAAAACATACCTAACGGCCGCTTTCTGGTGAGGCGAATGGGCCGGGGAGGGGGCCGCACTCCATAAGCTCCAGGTTCTATGGAGGGCATCGGTCTCTCAGCTTATGTTACCCGCCGATTTTAGAGCAGGAAAACAGAAAAGAAATGTATCAGTTGAAAACAAAATCCCCTCGTAACCCCCAATTTCAGCCAAAACATGGTGTTCAGTCACATAGAGAGCACACTTCAGGCACAGGGGAGGGCGGGGGATTCTGGCACTTTTCTCTCTCCCTCTTGACAGGTGATCTGGCACGAAGATCATAGCGACCAGGCAGACCTGGATGGAAGCTCTGGCGAAGCTTCCATGTGTGTCTCTCTTCTGACTTCTTCTATCTCATGCCTTCTGGTGGGTTATAAGCAGTACAGTACAGGGAGGGATCTGGCTGTGGTCGCATCTCTCTCTGACAGGTCGGGAGAGCTGGTGGGAAACCAAGGCGCATTTGGCCAAAAAACGCAGGCACATGTCGCCCCGATTTTGGGTGTGAAAAACGACCGTCCATACGTAAAGTCATACGATATAAGAGAGACGCCAGAATTTTCCCGCTACAAGGGCGGTGGATGTATCTGCACGCGCTCGCCGGAATTCTTTTAGAACGTCCCCCGCCGGCTTCTCTATAAAGTCAATTTTGATGGAAGTGCTGTAATTGCGTGCGACTCTTCTGACCCTGTGCCATATTTTTGGATTTAATTACAACATCCTGACGTGGATTTCCCAAACCTGTTTATTGTGTGTGGGGGGGGGGGGGGGGGGGCTGGACGGGCGGGCCCGGAAAAAGGATGCAGCCGTGTGTAATTAGTCAAATAGCAACAGCAGAGATGATATATAGACGAGGTCGGAGATATTGAGACGTGTGTGGGTGTGTGTAAATAATGTATTGTTACTTATATACATATATTATATATATATAGAATACACACACACACACACACACACACACACACCCCATATATACCATTCACCAGTGCTTGCACAAGTATCCACTTTTGGGTCACAATACATCCACAAACATGACTCAATGTTACTGGAATTTCCCACGTGAAAGACCAATACAAAGTTGTGACACGTGAGAAGGGAAGGAAAATCAGACATATTCCAAACTTTCTTACACCATAAATAACTGCTGGGTGGTGGGGGTGTGCAGCGGAATTTGCCAGCCCCCTTTTTGTCTGGAGTGCATCAGTTGCCCATAGACATTGCTGATGAGTGCCTAATGACTGAATGAGTGCGTTACTGTGTGTCAATCTAAATGTCAGTACAAATCCAGCTTCTCGTGACAGAGTTGTCTAAGATAATATTGGGAGGCACAACACCATGAGTCCAAAAGAACACACCAGACCGGCAGGGATAAGTGATTGAGAAATGTAAGCAGGCTTATGGCTAACAAAAGATTTCAAACCTTGAACCATCCCACTGAGGGAATAGGAAGGGTGTGTAGAGGTGGAGGTGAGACTGAGGGAATAGGAAGGGTGGGTAGAGGTGGAGGTGAGGCTGAGGGAACAGGAAGGATGCATCCTTTTCCATTAAAAGGTTAAATTGAGCCGCGCCCTCCATAGTGCAGCTGGTAGGCATCCGCCATCATAGAATGTCGTAATGGAGCGCGTGCGGGACCTCTACAAACAGATCTCTTCTATAACGCGGACCATAAAACTGACATTTTAATTTTGGTAATTTTTTCCCGTCGGTTAAATCCAGCGATTGCAGTTGTTTGCGGAATATAATTTGGACAGTGAGACCCAATCTGTGACACAGCGTGTGACAAGGAAAATGATAATCAGGCCGTCAGCGGTACAGGCGCGTCGTATCCTAAACGCACATAATGTTCCTCGTTCTCGGACGTAAATCACGGCGCCGAATTCTCCGGCTTCAAAAGTTCCCAAAACTTAATATTCAGCTGTCAGCCGTTAATGATGTCATCGTCGGATCTTGTTTATCTCAGCAGGGCTCTCAGACGGCATATTTCACCGCCGGCTACATTATCGCTATTAGCTGGAGAACACTTCCACCTAAACATTCTGAGGAATCATTATATCTTATAAAGGGAATCTATGAATCATACCAACGTTCCTCTACGTGCCAAAATTACCAACGTTTTATCGTTAATCGCTCGTTTCCGCTAAAAGGGAAATGACAAAAAGGAAGACGTTGATGGTCGGCTCTGTATCACTAAAAAGGCAATGCGGTCTGCAATATATTGAGCTCTCAAGGACCCGGCTGGCTCGCCAAGTTGATGATATGGTTTCTTGACTAATTTTATTTGAGCTCCGGGATTACCGGAGCGGACTCGGGGTGCAGGATCACCTCTGGAGCAGGCTCGGGGTGCAGGATCACCGGAGCGGACTCGGGGTGCAGGATCACCTCAGCAGACTCGGGGTGCAGGATCACCTCAGCAGACTCGGGGTGCAGGATCACCTCAGCAGACTCGGGGGATGGCAGTTCATCTATCCCTCTCTTCATTGCTTATTCCAGCAGGGCTCTGGGCTCTGTTGGCATAAGCAATTATACAGTCCAGATGGGAGATCCAGCCGTGGGCGGATCTCACATCTGACAGCTCCCCAGCTAATCTCCTTGCCAGGAGAGCTGGCAGGGAACAAAAGTGCGACCACCTGTGGCCGTGTGGTCCTCGCATTCAGACCATAAGACGCAGACACTCACCAACACCCCCCCCCCCAGTTTTGGGGGTGAAAAAGTGCGTCCTATGGTCCGAAAAATACGGTACCTACGGTTAGTTGAAGATGGTCAATGAGATGTCATGCAAATTCTATGCAGACTAAACCGAGCAGCAGTTGATTGGCTCAATTTTTAGTCTGCATGATAATGTAGACATTTCAGCATCTCATTGATCATCTCTGCTAATGAGCCATCCTGCTGGATTTTGGAATCGCCAATAGAAAAGTTGGCTGTGTAGTTACTGCCCTCTACCCTGTTTTATTATCTACAGGCAGTAGGTTTCCTCTTGCCTTTTCTCAAGATGTACAGGTTGCCCCCTGACTCTAACTGAACGCCGCTGCTCCTTAGGCCCGTGGTCTAGTATCCTTCTATGGACAGCTATCATCACCTTCTTTCACTAAACTTCCCTATATGCTTGCCTGGGAATGGGACCTGGGCCAGACCCTGGATACAGCTGACTGGATAAAAAGATGCAGCGACGTGGCTGGTAACTCACCCAATGTAGTCTCCTTACCAAATTTACACCCTCTGTCTCACCAAATGGGGCTTTTCTTCGGTAGGGTCCCTTCTCCATGTGTGGTAGGAATGCCCCAGGGTGTCCAGACTATGGATTCGGAGCTATATTTTAATACACACACTCATGCACACCCCATTGTCTAGAGATCCCTGTGATGCCTAGCTTAATAGATGCCCACCCCAACTGTCTCAATGCGCAGCACGGCCGTCCTCCTGCCTGGTGTTAGCGAAGTCCTGGAGGCAACTGTAGCCCCTCTGGGGAGCTAGAGATAAGAGAGGTAAGGGTTAACTTGGTTGACCTTTCAGCTAGTGGCAACAACAACACCTGCTCATCTACTTTGCTACATTTTGGAGGGAACTTAGTCATCCCTCTGGAATGTTGGGTGTTGTCAAAAGGTATAAAAAGGTTCAGCTCTGTCAGCTCTGGGTTCAGTGTGAACACACCTCCTGGGGCCCTCCTGGGGCCCTGTTGGTCTGAAGTGTTGCTGTGTTCCTGTTTTCCTGTGAGCCAGAGATACCTTTCTGAGGCCTCTGCGACTCCTAGGGTAGAGACTTTGTTAAGTCTGCCCTGAGCAAAGAGCTGAACTTCTTCTTTCAAGTGGGACGCACTACAAGGCCCAGCCAGCCTTCTGCCTTCTGAGAGCTGTGACCAGAGACGTGCTGGAGGATTTGGTTTCTGGAAGCGTCTGTCTGCCTGGGGTCCGAGGACTGCCAGGGGAATGTGAGAAATCAAGGCACAAGGGTCCAGCTAGAGTCAGGCTAACCTGTCTGCCTGGGGTCCGAGGGCTGCTAGGGGAAGGTTAGTGAGCAAGGCAAAGCGGTCAGCTAAGTCAGGATAAAGGGTCCAGAGAGAAGTGTATTCAAGAAAAGTGTGTTCAGAGAGAAGTGTGTCCAGAGAAGGGTCCATAGAGGTATCCTGCTATCAGTCTGGTGTCTACTTGGTCAAGCCATACCTGCTCCCTCACCCTCTCTCCTATAGAAGATTTGCCAAGTTCAATAAAGTTTCAAAGTGTAGCCCCTGCCAGGGACAGGAGCTGATAGAGTTAACTGTTTAGGAGGGAGAGTTGGTGTCACAGACAGGTGCAGTTTAAGTTGTCTGTCAGCATAGGCTTTGGCTCTCTGCCAAGGTCTGTGATTGTATCTATTTTTGTGCTTCTCTACCTGAATTCTGAGTGGTCCAGGGAAATTGCGCCTTTTCCAGAGAATGGGAGGGGAGAAGTTGATAAAAGAGCGGGAGACAGCATGTGAAGTCAGTCTTTGCCCAGGGAGCCCCCCTGATGGGGCCCTGGGAGTGGAGTGATGGCGATGTGATGTGCCTAGCTGGGGACCAGAGAAGAGAGGGGATCTGAGTCTGGGGGGCGCCCAGCTAGAATGGAGG
The DNA here is from genome assembly GCA_036250615.1 of Ptychadena robeensis. Classification (NCBI taxonomy): domain Eukaryota; kingdom Metazoa; phylum Chordata; class Amphibia; order Anura; family Ptychadenidae; genus Ptychadena; species Ptychadena robeensis. Next base: position 2,418,730 of record CM070032.1, read on the forward strand.
ATCGATTACCTTGTCTGCGGAAGGGTAAAGGTCTCCAGAGCAGCAGCAGTCGAGGACAATCTCCAGGAGCTAAAGGGGAACTCTATCCAGGTTTTGAAGCAGACGGATCAGTGGCAGTGAGGTCTGTTTCCGAGATTCCCCAAGGAGGATTAGTCAAGACAGTGCTGTGCTCGTGCTATTGAGAGAAAAAGCTGCCTAGGGGAAGCTAGGCCAGAGTCTGCTGTGAGTTTTGTGCTATTGAGAGGAAGAAGCTGCCAAGAGAGGAGCTAGGACCTCAGATGTTCGGAACAGCCTTGTCCCCAACCCTGCTTCCGCCTGATGACATGTGCCAATAAAATTCAACTTCATTTTCAAGTAAGTGTCTCATGGTCATTTCTGCTACCCGGTATCCCACCACACTCAGCAGCACCCACGGGTGTCAGTGCTACATTAGCATCCACACTTGTCTCAAAGAACTTTCATTGCCGCTGCCCAGACCCAACATCATTCTCAGCAGGACCTACGGGTCTTTTTGCTACACAACCAACCCTGACATTCTCTGAAGTAAAGCAGTGCTTGGTGGGCATCTTGATTAATGAATACCTGACCTCAATCCTGACTGACTCTCATAAGCACTTCCTGAATTTTTGGTCCCACTGGATTGACTACCTGAAGGCCGGCGGCTTTGCCCTAAACTTTGTCCGGTTCTAGTGGTCCTCGAGCCCTTACCGCCTAGCTGGTCTCTGTCCTCTCCCCGGGCCTCCTCTCTTCCCCTTCTGCTTCATTTACGTCATCCTCTCCATTTGGTGCAGCCAGGTCCTTCTCAACTATCCATAGAAGAGAACAGGGTGCTCTGCCAAGATTGTCCCCCAGAAATGTTGAGCAGCATTGTTTTTCAGTAATGGTTTTATTGAAATTTTTTGTTATATGGCTTCTCCATTCCTTTTTTGCTGGGTTATTGATTTCTTAAGTATTTATGGCTGAAATGTTTTTGTACGATTTTAAAAACGCACCCAAATCGCATGTGTGTATGTGTATGCCCATTGCTTAGCATTTTCAGGAAGTATGCACATTGACTTCCTGGATTCTGCCAACATCACTTCCTGCTGCCATCTTCTAGACCAGTGTTTTTCAACCTTTTTTGGGCAAAGGCACACTTGCTTCATGAAAAAAAGGGCACCGACGATACGCATAATCACGGCGCACTTCCGGTCCCCGCTGGAAGTACGTGCCTCGCTGGAACGCAGATGCGTACCAGCAGAGCAAAAACACCGCCCCTGGTCTGTGG
>CM070032.1:2441253-2454619 GCA_036250615.1 Ptychadena robeensis
CAGGGTCTGATGTGTTGTCTGAGAAGGATTTTTCTCCATCTCTGGTCCTTATCTGCACCCGGAGGTAATATTCGGGGTCCCCTGCGGAGCTGATATCCGGAGGATGCTGCATGGACTTCATTAGATAACTCCTGACTTGTGGTTGTTTGGCAGTCGCGCACCTCCTGCATTGCACAAGCAGGGCCCGACTTACCTGCTCTGGCTCCAGGGAGTGAAACACTTAATGAGGAGATGGAACTCAGCGGCTCAGGCTGCTCGGAGGAGAAAAACAAAGCTCCATCCCTTTGGGTTCAGACACACGGGGACGCGCCCAGATACACAAACAACAAATGTCTATCTGCGTCGGGGTGAGATGGTCAGGTGACGCTGCTTGGAGGAAATATTAACATTTCTGTAAAAAATATTAAAGGTGTCCAGGACCCTGACCCCTGCCAGCAGCCAGGCCCCGGGCTCTCTGCGTGGTAGTGGTCTCCATACAGGAGTCTGCATCAGGAGGGAGCCTCACTTTACAGAAGCTGTAATCTCTCACTAATGGTCTGCAACTTTCCGTACTTGCAGAGGATGGATCAGACCACTGCAGAGAGATTGCTGAGTTTCCCCCATATAGCATGGGTCCAATTTGACATTTGCTCACTTGGTGAGTCACCCCATTACTTGTCTATGCAAATGAGACAATGATTGGACAATACAGACAGGCCCCCCACACGTGGCCAATATTTCTGCCGACCAATGTGCGTGCGCACTCGCGGCCGGCGGTGGCAAAAGGGATCTGTCACCCCAAAGCTTGGTTGGCCAGAGAACAGACATGTCCCTTATCTCTGGCCGATGCTATTAGTTTGAATTGTCCGCGTTCAAACTAACGGCCGACACACAAAGGGTGCCCACCGATACTCTGAGCGACGGGGTGCAGTGTGATCATGCCATCACACTGCACTACATCGCTTGTCTGTCAGACCCCGCTTTGTACGTGTGGTGGTAGTATTGCAGTGGGGTTCAGTTATGGCGGTGACTTCTACATTTAGCCCCCCATACACATTTTTGGCGATTTCAATTTTTGGGGTCGATCGTTCAGGGTGGGCAGCACTCAATTCCTGGTAGATCAATGCAAACGTGCGCAGCAAGCGATCAGGCAAAAATCGACTGAGAAACCACCCCGTGTACGGCTACCTTTAAACTAGTTTTAATTGTATCAATTTTGTAACCTTATTGTTTCTGTGTACCATTATTGTAGCATTGTGGTATTACTGCCTTATTGCATCGATATTGTATCATTATTGTAGCATTGTGTTGTTATTGTATCTCTGTATCATTATTGTACCGTTATTGTATAGTTGTTGTATCATTATTGTAGCATCGTGTTGTTATTGTATCTCTGTATCATTATTGTACCGTTATTGTATAGTTGTTGTATCATTATTGTATTTCTGTATCATTATTGTAGCATTGTGTTGTTACTTCATTATTGTTTCGTTATTGTGTCATTGTATCATGTCATCCATCCTCTCCTTCATACCAGATTGGGACAACATTTTAAGTTCAAAGTCAAGTCAAAATTCCGAAAATCGAAACTTTGACTTTGAACTTAATTTATGCAAAAACTATTTGTGTTAGAGCCATACTTTTTTTCCCCAAATGTTTCTACGACCCTTCTCTACATCTCCAGCAATTTCGGTAATGATACCATGTTCAGGGGCAGGACAAGGCTGAGCTGAGGCAAGGCTAAGGCTGCCCAATTACGCCCCCCCCCCCCCCCCCCCCTCTCCAGCCATCCGTTTAGAGCTGGGGGGGGGGGACCTCGCCGATCCCCATCTCCCCGTCCCCGTGGCGCTCTAATAACACCCCCCCCCCCCCCCTTCTGACCTGCTGGGAGAGCACTACCCCTCCAGCCGTCAGAGCGGGGGGGGGCGCACGGGGGGATCATGTGTGATCGGCGAGGCGAGCAAGGGGAGATATGCGTGTAACAACTCCCGTTATTATTACGCCATGGGAGTTACTAACCCCCTAAGCACGCCCCCATAATTCATCAAATGGCGCTCAAGGCATGTGCCTCTCTGCCTTCTGCCTTGTCGCCGGCCCTGTTCCGGGGGACTTTGCATTAAAGCTGGCCATACACCGAATAGACCCTCCTTAGATACACCTATAGATATCCTTTAGATCCACCAACAACTATGTAGTGCGCGGGTCCTCTGCGATTGAACCAGGTAGACTTATGGTTTAGAAAGTCCCTCAATTACATGGTTTTGGTAAAACAAAAGGAGATCTAAATGCAATCTGACTGAGAAATCTAAAGGTTTATGGGATCGACCCTACTACACAAACTCAGCTAGTTGAAAATGTGACCATCTCTACTCCTAATCACAGCCCCTGAGTTGTAGGTTTTGCCTGGGCGGCTCCCGGTGTGACCCCCAACATCCCCGCGGCTTCATATCTCTCTTCCATTGTGTCTCTTGTTACAGAAGTTGAGGCACACATGCGCCCGTTTCGGTAGTAGAGACGGTCAATATTTTCGACTTGCTAACTTGTGAGCTGATTGCAAAGCCCCTGAACATGGTTCATCAACCCATCACCAAAATTGCTGGAGCTGTAAGAAGGGTTTGGGGAACATTAAGTTATAAAACAAAGTCTAAATTCAGATTTTCTTAAATTTTGATTTGACTTTGAACTTAAATTTATGCCAAAACTACTATTGTGTTAGAGTCTACTTTTCTTTTTGTACGAGGCATTTTCATGGGTATTTGCATTAACCTCGAATTGTCGAATTTTTGTATTAAACAGATTCGACCATCTCTATTCTCTAGAACCTTCTCTTCTCCGGGGGGGGGGGGGGGGGGGGGGGGTGGGGTCCCTGAAAAAAAAAAAAAAAAAAGAATGGGTATATGAATCTTGGGGTGTAATGCTCAGCTCAGGTAATGGTTGGATGTCCCCGATGGCAGGCATGTCTACAAGGAATAATGGGTAAAAAAACGTATAAATGTTTAGATTTCAAAAAATAAACATGGCAACTGACACATTTCAGCGATGTCCAGCAGAACCAGACCTCAGCTTTAGGCCTCCGCTTGTACCCGATACCGAAGACAAGACGTTTTGGTGTCGAGTCGCAACTTTATAACCGGTTACGACATAATAATCCCGCAATATCTGAGAACCACGATGACCTCAGCGTGTGGCCCCAGTTACGAATCTCAGCATCGCTACCACATGAAGAATATTACTCATGAAATATTCAGCTTCATCAGCCGGGGCAGATCACCAACGCGATAGCACTCACTCAATCACACTTACCTTCTATAACAGTTAGGAACTTTCTGTTTTCATTGTCAGTGGTGACGGTGACGGTACAGAAGGATTTACAACCCTGAGTAAGCCCCCCATAACACCTTCCATCGTTTTCATACAATTTCTGTCACAATCAAATTTTTGTTCAACAAAACCATGGTAAGATGAGGGCATTTCTAATCCTTCCAATCACTATGTATTCTATCAGGGAGGACCCGGCACTACATAGCGTGATATAATACTCTTCCAACACTAGTTGCTATCAGGGAGGACCCAGCACTTACATAGCATTTGATATATACCTTCATACTATGTATTCCTACTATACAGGGAGGACCCGCACTACATAGCAGTGATATATAACCCTTCCAATCACTATGTTCCTATCGGGAGGACCCAGCACGACCAGAGGCCCCCCCGTTTGGGATATATACCTTCCAATCACTATATATTCCTCATGGAAGACCCTGCCCTACATACGCAGTGATATATACCTTCCCATCACTATGTTTCTATCAGGAGGACCCGGCAACTACATACAGTGATTATACCTTTCCCAATCACTATGTATTCTAATCATAGGAGGACCCGGTACTACATAGCAGTGAATACACCCTCCAATCACTATTTTCTATCAGGAGGACCCGGCATACAAGCAGTATATATTACCTTCCATCACTATGTTTCTCTCAGGAGGACCCGACACTACATAGCAGTGAGATATCCTTCCAATCACGATGTATGCCTATCAGGAGGACCCAGCCCTACATAAGCAGTGATATATACCTTCCAATCGCGATGTATTCCTCAGGGAGGACCCGCACTACATAGCATGATATAATACCTTCCAATCACTCTGTATTCTATCGGGGGACCCGGCAAACTACTGCAGTGATATATACCTTCCAATCACTATTCATTCTATCAGGAGGACCCGGTACTCATAGCTTTATATACACCTTCCAATCACTATTATTCTATAGGGAAGGACCTCGGCAACTACATAGCAGTGATTATACCTTCAATCACTATGTATTCTAATCAGGGAGGCCAGGCACTACAAACAGTGATAAAAATTTTCTACCTTCCCAATCACTAGGTAATACTATCAGGGAGGACGCTGGCACTACATACAGTGATATCATTACCTTTCCAATCACTATGTATTCTATCAGCAAGGCCCCGCACTACATAGCAGTGATGTATCCCAACCTTCCAATCACTATTGTATCCTATCAGGGATGACCCTGCACTACATAGGAGTGGATATATCTTCCAAGCACCTGTATTCTATCAAGAGGACCCCGGCACTACATACATGATATAAACCTGCCAATCACTATTGTATTCTATCATAGAGGACCCGCACTATATAGCAGTGAGATATACCTTCCATCACTATATTCATCAGGAGGCCAGTGTACTATATGTTTTGGTAGATCTCATGTAGATTGTATGGAATCGATCTTAAGGTGTATGGGGTGCTTTAAAACAAAAACAAATTTTATAAAAATTCATTGGTGGTAGCCGTACAAAGGTTTTTTCCCTGTGCCCCTCTTTCCCTTTTCTTACACTTGAGGATGGTCATCACACGCACAACATATAAAAATTTTCACAGCGTTATGTATAATAATTCATGGTTCTCCTTCCTGTATAGGAGACAGCAGTTTTTTGCTTGTTTTGTGTTTTCTGTGTTGTCACCTGAACCATATTCTTGTTTGTCTCTCGCTGAAGATTCGGATAGAAGCCCCGGAACATCGGGGTTTTGTTTTCTTTTTCTCCCGCCTGGGTGGCCTCCAGTTCGCGACTCCTGAACTGTTGTTCCATTTTTCCACTTTCCTCCCCGACCTACTATGGAATAGTTTCTAGGAAACGAGATACTAATGCCATCCAGCAAACAGTGAAGCCTAGATAGGGATACAAGTTCTCCGCCTGGCAATCTTGGAGACCCAATGAAGATGACCACCAATCAGAAGCAATCATCTGAATCAAGGCTTCTCCATGAGGGCCTCCTGCAGAGAAATAACCAGTCATTGAATGCGCCGAGCCAAGATTGCATTTTTTTGCGCCATTACAAATACAAAAAACCAAGACCCCCAAGAAAAACCAACCGGGGACCAAGTAAAAGGGATGGTGTAGCTCCCACTTACCTAATTGGAACTGAGTAGAATGTTCGAAATTTTTTTCAAAATCGACCATGTTTCGACAATTTCAAGTTATTTGCAAAGCCCGTAACATGGTATCAAAACCCAAACTTCCTGAGATATAGATAAGGGTTGGGGGTATACCTCCAAAAAAGAAAGTAAATCTTTAACACAAAAGTTTTGGCATAATTATTTCACAAAGTCCAGTCAAAATTTTCGACAATCGATATTTCAACTTAGTTTTTTAACTTAATTTAATGCCAACATCTTTTGTCAATGGTTTCCCCCCAACCTTCCTACATCTCCAGCAATGTCCCCCCACCCTTCGCTACAGCTCCAGCATGTCCCCCCAACCCTTCTCTACATCTCCAGCAATGTCCCCCAACCCCTTCTCTACATCAGGAGTGGGGGGAAAAAGAGAAAAGGGAAGGGAAGGTGGGGTTCCGATCTCCGCCCTTTTTCCCCTCCAACCCTTCTCTACATCTCCAGCAAGGGTGATGAAGTGACATGTTCCATCAGGGGCTTTGCAATCAGCTCACCAAAGTTATTCCCTAAGGCCCCCCCCCTACACACCCGATGGGTCAGCAGACCTGTCCCGATATGTCCGGGAGGCTAACGTGATGACTCTCTCACGTTGCATCCCGGTGCATTATGGGGGGCCCTTCAGCGGCGTGGCACCCTTGTGTGCCGGCCATTTAGCTGCAATGAAGACACGTCCTTCTTCATTGAAGCTTATTGCCTCGGCTTTCAATTCAAAATTCAATTCACATTCCATTGCAAAAAATCAATCGGCCAGAGATTTCGGACATGTCCTCTCTCTGGCCCGCCGAGCTGTGGGCAACATGCCGATAAGCGACCGATTTTTTAAAACCTGACCTTGATGTCTCTAGCAATCTCCTTCCGCTTCGGTCAGGTTAACAATCGTTCGCTTAGCGCAATGTGTTTGGCTACAAAAGTACAAGTCGAAAAAATTTGACGCATCTCTAGAAATGAGGTGCCAGTCTATACTAAAGCTCATTAACCACCGGCGGGGGCACGTGCAGCAAAATGCCGGTGTCACGCAATCTCCGCTGTTCAGTTGTTGGTTGGTCCAGCGACTTCACCAACGCAACGCACGCAGGTGGGTCCGGTGACATGAACAACACCGACCAATGAAGTTTTCGCGGGCAGAAATAGAATGGATATAGAAAATAATATATGATTGGTCATAGAAAACATACATCCCGCCATACCCACCACCACCTCCCACCGAAGGGATTCGCGTGCCTAGATGGGGGGGCACCTCGGCCCCGTCTCCGTGCTATAGTCCCTCTGTATCCTGTCCCATAGGAGTGGGAATTTTGAGTGGGGTGTGGGATGAATGCGTAGTAAAGATCGTTGTGGCAATTTATTTGGGACGGGGGCAAATATTAGACAACCGCCCTGTCCCATCACACCCACCCTGGGATTGTACACATTCATTGATCTCCCTCCCCCCGGAATCATCCCCGACCCGCGCCCAGAAAGACCGAAATGGACATTTTGAAACCAAAATGAGAACGACCGCAGCAGTGTAGATTAAGCCCCATCAATACATGTGTGAAACGCGTAAGTGGGGACAAAGCCAACAAAGAAGCCAAATGGATAAGGTTCATCTGGAATTCACAGCCCAAGTGGAGGCTCCGGTGTGACAGAAGACCACCAGAGAGTTTAAGCACCCATGTGATCACGCAACCTTCCACTCCTTGGAACTTCAATATGGAGTATGGGGGAACTTATTCCACTCTCTGAACTTTCAGCTCCTTGGTTTGGAGTTCCAACTGTCATGTTGGTTTCATGTCCCCTCATTCCGGGAACTGGGTGACGGTGGGGCACCATGGTGATGATTCCTTAGTCATGGTGAGTTACTATTCATCTTCTCTAGTCAGTATTCCCTGTAATAACATTCTACATGAAGGAATGGCGGCACCAAACACATCATCCATCACATCAAAAATCCGCATCTCCAAATATCTGCGAGAAGACTCGATGGCTGCCAACCCAATGCTGCATAGTTTCACACTGTGCTCCACACGTGGTGTGGTTGGGTGGGCACACAGTGGGTCCTTAAACAGGACTGTCTTATGGTCGTTAGATTTTCTACAATCCCCTTGTTGGTTTCTTAGGAAGAGGTAATGCCTGGAGGTCAATGTCCTGGGAAAAGCATTTTAAACCTGCTATCATGCTTTAATTTAGGTAATCACCACCATGTTGTCCGCAACCTTCCATTTTCCTTCTTGGACACTTATATGGAGTAATGGGAGGACACATTCCACTCTCCTGCATGAACTTTTTTGCTTCCTGGGTTTGGATTCTGCTGCCGCGGGTATTTTAACTTAACTTCCATGGGTTTCAGTGTCCTTTATCCAGGGAATGGATGACAGTAGTTGCACCATTGTGGTACTCCCTTAGTCATGGTGATTAACTATTCAATCTTCTCTAGGTTCATATTGTCCCTGTAATAACATTCTACATGAGATGCGGCACAAAAACCATCATCCACATCTCAAATATCTGCTGAGAAGACTCCATGGCTGCAACCCAAATGGCCGCAGTTCACTGTGCTCCACAGGGGTTGTGGTTGGGTTGGGCACATGGGTCTCCAGGAACAGGCGTACTTAGGTGTCTTTTAGATGTTTTCTCTACAACAAATCCCTCTGTGGTTGGGTTGAGGAAGAGGTAACTGGAGGTCAATGGTCCCTGGGAAAACATTTTAAACCTTCTGCATGCTCTACCTATGGCCCAGGTGCTCAAACATTCCCAGGTAGTCCTCACTGTGGCCTCTTCTTGTCATTCCTTTTTGTCCCCCTCGTTTGTCTTCCACTCCACTTGCGGCCCCCAAAACCTAAGTGTTAATCATAGAGCATAGGAACTCCAACCTTCCTCTCGCCCAGGATCTTCTTGGGTAGAGGAAGAGGATGGAAAGGAAGGGACTCGCCTGGCTTATCACATACACCAGAGCAACCAGACACTTCTAACCAGTGCGGCCGTTTTGTCAATGCCGGGGCTGCACTTGTGGGCCCTCCATATCCAACTCAGTTTCCTTCCTCCCACCACTGCTTCTATGCGAGAGACGGGACCCTCGCTAACCATTGTTCCTGCTACTAACCTCCTTGTTCTTTCAAATCCAGGCAAAGTACAGGACAGGCCTCCTCTTCTCTGAGGAATATCTGCTAGGAGGTTCTGTATGCACCTGGTCCTTGTCTCAGGAGATTGTTGGCTTACAGCAGGGATCTCGGATATGAATTTAGTAAAATGCTAACCTCACTACTGGCCTCAGAAATCTGTGTAGACAAGTCATGTTTGTAGAAATTTCTGGAAAGGATTTTGCTTCCTCACAGAGACCTTCCTCACCTAATCTGGACCATAAGATTAGAAATGTGTGCAAGCAAACATCATCCACATCTCTAGATGTGCTGAGAAGAGCAATGGCTGCCAACCCAATGCTCATAGTTCACTGTGCTCCACAGGGGTTTTGTGGTTGGTTTGGGCACTGGGTCCCTATCAGCAACATGTCTTAAATTAAGGCTGCCATACACACCCCGTATGGTGTTCAACAGACCAGTCCCCGATAGATCACCGAGATTTCAAACGTGATGACGTCACACGTTTGCAGACCCCGGTTCATTATGGGGACCCTTCGGCAGTCGGCCGGCACCCCGTTGTTTGCCCGGCCATAATCTTCAATGAAGACGCCAGTCTCATTAAGCTTCATGTAATGGCTCGGCTTGCAAACCGGCCAGATAATACTGAACACTGTCCCGGTCTCTGGCCGGCTGCGCTGTGGGGCGACAGGTATCTGTCTCCCCATGTGGGCACACGAACTCCATAATCGGGATCCGATTTTTTTTAAAAAAAAAATAAAAAAAAAAAAAAAATAACCTGTCAGGTTAAACAAATCGGCTCGCTTATCGCATGTGTATGCCAGGCATTAGGTTTGTCTTTTAAGATTTTCACAATCCCTCTTGTTGGTTCGTAGGAAGAGGTAAGGCTAGAGAGTCAATGTCTGGGGAAACATTTTAAAACCCTGCTACATTCTCTATGAGACCCCAGTCTCTACTCCAGTCTCCTTTCCTGTCAAACTCCTTTTTTCTCAATGCATCACGTACTGAACGTTACCTTTCCCTCCCCATCTCCTGAGGAAAATCTTCTATGAGGTTTCTGTTAGTCCCTGGTTCCCCCTTGTCTCCAAGATTGTTGGCCTTACAGAAGGGATCTCAGATGGATTGGTAAAAACACCCTGAACTCTCTGGCCTCAACTGGTGTAACAATTCAGGTATTGGGTAGAAATGTTCTGGCAAGGATTGGCTTCCTCACAGAGAACCTTCCCCTAATGGTTGGCAATGATTATACTTGTTTTAGAAGGGACATTTTACTTTTTAACTTTGGAATGCTAGAACGACACCATAATGGCTTCCCAAATTTAAATGTCTCCACCCACGTCTGGTCACGGGTAACCACGGATTCCTTGGGCCATACTGTTGGAGACACTAATTAGGAGTTGGATGGTCATTGTCCTAGAAAGGGTGGGTGAAAATCTGAAAGGTTCTCATCACCTGCAGGGCAGATATTCTATATTTTTACAAAACCACACCCAACACCAACCATCTACACCATCGAATAAGTGATGGGCCTCTCTGTCCACCCTAAATGAATCACCTGAGACTGGGCCAGGCCACTTTTACAAATAATCTCTTCTTCCACCGTGTAGTCGAGGGGGAGTCCATTTTTGCTATATTCTCATTGAGTACCCTAAGTGCCTGCAAGATTGCCATTACATGAATTTTGTCATGCCATTGTTCCGGTGGCCTCTTCAAAATAGAGATGGCAATTTGTTTTTCAGAAAATTCGACGATTTCGATTAATTGCAAGCCCCTGAACATGGTATCAATCAACTAATTTGCTGGAGATGTAGATAAGGGTTGGGGGAACATGTTAAAGAAAAGTAATGTCTCTAAAGAAAAAGTTTTTGCACAAATTAAGTTCCAAGTCAAGTCAAAAGGTTTTAAAATTCGGAATTTCTACTTTAATTTTGAACTTAATTTATTCAAAAAAAAAATGTTGTGTTAGAGACATACTTGTTTCATTTTTAATGTCCCACAACCCTTCTCTACATCCTCCAGCAATGTCCCCCAACCCTTCTCTACAACATCTCCAGCATTGTCCCCCCAGGCAGGGCGGGCGCGAAGTTAGAACTAGCTCAGACGCAACCCTTCTCTACATCTCCAAGCAATGGTCCCCAAACAACCTTCTCTACATCTCCAGCATTGTCCCCCCAACCTTCCTCTACAATCTCCAGCAATTGTTCCCCCAACCCTTCTCTCTAGCTCGCCAAGCATGTCCCCCAACCCCAACCCTACTCTACACTCTCCACAATGGGTCCCCAACCACCCTTCTCTACATCGTCCAGCAATTGTCCCCTCCACCCTTCCTCTCCATCTCCATCCATGTCCCCAGCACAGCCCCCCTTCTCTCCATCTCCATCCCATTTTCCCCCCAATTTCCGCCCCCTTTCTCTCCCTCATCCATCCCGTTTTCCTCCCCCCGCCCTTCTCTCCCATATTCTCCCTCCCTGTTTTTAACCTCTCCCCCGAGGGGATCGGATCCCAGTGCCCCTCGACCCCTTCTCTACCCTCGCCTCACCTGTCTGCCCTCCGCGCCCCGTTTCTCTCCCTCTCCCTCGCCTTTGCCCCCCAGGGGGCGCTTCTTGCCTTCTCTACAACTCCAGCAATGTCCCCAATGTCCCCCAACCCTCCTCTATATCCCTCAGCAATGTCCCCCCCCAAAGCAACCCTCTCTATATCTCCAGCAATGTTTCCCTCCCCCCCCCCCACCTTTTGCTCGACATCTCCATCAATTTGGGTCCCCTTCCCCCCCAGCATCCCCCCCCAGACCCTCGTTCTCTCACATCTCTCCCGCAAGTCCCCCCGACCCCTTCATCTACATCTCCAGCATGTCACCCCCCAAACACCACTCCCTCCCACACCCCTTCTCTACCATCTCTCCCTCACATGGGGTCGCCCCCCGCAACCCTTCTCTCACTCTCTCCACAATGTTCCACCAACCCTCCTGATCCTACATCTCCCAGCAATGGTTCCCCCCCTCCCCACATAACCGCTTCCTCCATCCTCCGCAATGTCCCTACCACCCTTCTCTACTTCTCTCTCCATCATGTCCCGTCACTCCCGGCCCCCGCAACCCTTCTCTATATCTCCAGCAATGTCCCCCCCTCACCCTTACTACATCTCCAGCAATGGGGTGTCCCCCCCACACGCTTCTCTACATCTCCAGCAATGATGTCCCCCACCCTCCAACCCCTATCTCTACATCTCCAGCAATTGTCCCCCCCAACCCTTCTCTACATACTCCAGAATGTCCCCCCCACAACCCTTCTCTACATCTCCAGCAATGTTCCCCTCCCCCGACCCTTCCCCCTCTACCTCTCCAGCATGTCCCCCCAACCCTTCTCTACATCTCCTCCAGCAAATGTCCCCCCCCAACGCCTTCTCTATATCTCCAGCAAGTGTGGTGATGATACCATGTTTAGCGGCTTTGCAATCAGCTCTGAAAGCTAGCAAGTCAAGCATCTCTACTTCAAAACTGTTCCTCATTGATGTCTTCATGGACCATTCAGTTTTCTTGTAGAAACTTGTAGGAACTTGTAGGGTCTTGTAGGACCTTGTAGGAACTTGTAGGGTCTTGTAAGAACTTGTAGGAACTTGTAGGAACTTGTAGGATCTTGCAGGTTCCTGCAGTTTTCAGTTCTTGTAGCATCTTACACTCTATTGGAATCATTTCAAGACAATGGTGCAAAGGTCATGAAAACGAGGACCTTACGCTGAACTCAAGAAGATCCAAAGTTTCCATCTTGGGTTGCGTAGCTTCAATTTCAGAATTTAATCCCAAGAGAAGACAGTTGGCTCTTTTCAAGGACTTGGCCCAGTAGTGGTCCACCCAGACACTTTCTGGAACCTTGTTGGAAGGCATCTTCTTAAGTCCATTGGCCAAATATGGTGACTAAACCAAAATGCTTGAGACAGCCTCCCACCAAACTTTCCTCAGGAGCGCTTCCCTCTCATTGCCTAGTCAAAGTCACCCAACTTGAGATCAAAGATGGATTTCAAAGGTTACAAGATTCTTTGAGAACTTTCTGAAAGGTCCCTCTAAATACATCTAGTGGCCGGTTAATTCATATCCCTCAATATTTAAGGGTCAGATATGGAGGACACATTGGAATGGGGAAGAGGGTTGACCTTGATGTTGGTGGCACATGTGATGGTTGGACCTCCTGGTGGTGTCCATATGCTGTACTCTCAGGTCAAAACAGAAGGAAACGACCTGATGATCCAAGCTTCTCCAATTGCAGTAGACCCTCCCTGGACACCAACATGGAGAACTTTGGACTGTACCATGGCAAGAGAACTGAGCTTCTCTCCTGGGAAACGATATCAGATGATAAAAGAAGACTTCAGATTGTCACCATCACGGAAGTCTAAAGAAAACATGCCATCAGGCGCTTGTCTTCGGATGACCCCCCTCCAGTGCCAGTAAACACAGCAACAATGTGATGGCGACACTCCATGTATGCTGCGGTCAGCAAATTCCAGGCCGCTCGACCCTCTGCGCGTTGATCCGCCACCTCCGGACATCTTTCAGCTTCTCTATAGCTCAGCCGCCTCATCTCTTCACCTTTAACCCGCTGAATCATCTGGCGCCAAATCTGCTGCAGAAAGGATTTCATTCTGTCCGTCCGCTCAGCAGAACGGCAGCGTCAGCAGAGTGGGGTGACGCTATTGTGAGCGGCGGATGGTCTAGGCCTCATCGGAGGTCACATGACACAGAGGCCGAGGGAGGGAACCAACCAAGAGAAAGTTATAGGAGGACTCCGAACAAAAAACTACCGTCACCTTCTTCACAAATTACTGATC
>CM070032.1:2755284-2769017 GCA_036250615.1 Ptychadena robeensis
TTCCTGATACTCCGTATTGTCTGCCGCCTGCCACGACCTACGCTTGTCTCCCGTTTACGTGTCGAACGCCGCCAGCTCCGACTAACGCTCCGGACTCTGACTACTCTCTGGGTAGACCTCCTACCTGTTCCTGGTTACCGTTAAACCTTCCCCCTTAAAGAGACTCTTCCTGGGACCTCCGTCCGCACCTTCCTGGGGGGGTTCACCAGGAAAGCAGGACCTAGCCCTCCGAGTGCGGGAAAAGCCAACAGGGTCCCCTCAAGGGACTCCTGCCTATCTCCCGCTAGGGGGGCTCTGGGTGTAGACTCCCTGCTCTTGGTACCCCCGCGTCAACCCAGGATCTGCGGGGGGTGACAAATCATAATACTCCCGAGGAGGATGACGTGATGTGCTGTGATAGTACTGCTGCTGGTGACCACTGCTGGCTGAATTTGATATTGCATTTATTTAATCCATTGCATTAACCCAATTGATTTGAACATACATATTTAATATTTTTTTCTAGTTTTCCTGCTCTAAAAACTAGGTGCGTCTTATGGTCCGGTGCGTCTTGTATAGTCTGAAAAATATGGTCGTTGTTAAGAGAGTTGAATATTACGTCTGGACTTCTTAATCTCTATTACCTCCAATAACTCTAATAACACTGATCACTGTCTTCACTCTCACCTCAACCAGTCATGTGTGTCTAGAGAGAAACTGTTGTTTTTGTTACAATATTTATGTCCTTGTAACTTTGTGTATTATAACGGTGGCTGCCCTACGCCGCCGTCGCCTCCCTATTTACCGTTGCAGATCTGGGCACCCTGTTCAGCGGTAATTCTGATATTCCTACACACTTCCTTAAACACCAGCACGTGTCATTTCCTAGGATTTAAGGTATTCGTCATGTGACCTGGCTGACCAATAGTGGACCTCCTGCAGCTATATAAGGAACCCTGCCCTTTCATCCTTGCCTCAGTATTAAGGTCTCTGTGTTATGCTAAGCACTGAATGCCATTGCTGCTCCTGTGAGATAGACTCCTGCCTGTGTTCTGAGACTGATACCTGTTAACCCTTACCTGCCTGCTGCACTCTCCTGCTACCTGATCTGTACCCGCGCTGCCCGCCCTGTTACACTGTCTGGCTGACGACACCTGTGTCCCTGGAGCCTTCCCTGCTGTCCCCTGGACCAGCTGCCTTGTGTTCCTACCCTCCCTCCAGATGTAGCGACCTGGTGTTCCCCTCGGGAAAGTCTATCCCCACCATCAGGGGTATTGTGAAGAACGAGTGGGTTCACTTAGACAATGCCCTTAGAGGTTGTAGGACACGTGGCACAGTGGGTCCACACATGCTGCTCCGTGACATGTCTCAAAAAACAGAATTGTATGACGCCTGAAGAAGGGATCTGCGAAATCCCGAAAGCTGCTACTCTAATGACTTCAGTTAGCCAATAAAGGGGTGTGACTTAAACTCCAAACTCTCTATTTTCATCAAAGGCAACACGGTACAACACTCTACTATTTCTGTACATAAAGAACTTTGCCAACACCCTGACACTGAGCCACAGCACAATGGCCAAGACCACACAGAGGTACCACACAACAGGACAGGTCTCACCATATTCCACTAAGCTGAATGCACATGTTCAGTGTCTTACCAGAGGTTGTCTTATGTATATAGACGTATACGTTGAGTAAGTGGTGTGGGGTGGGGGGGGCGGGGGTGGGGGTCAATCAGAGCTGCCGCTCATATCTAGAGGTTGTCCTTTGTATAATAGACTATGAGTGGTGGTGGGGTGGGTGGTCAATCAGAGCTCAGGTCAAATCCTAGAGGTTGTCCTTGTGTATATAGAGCGGGTATGAGTGTAGTTGGTGAGGCTCATATGCGAAGGTTATCCTATGTGGTATGGACATATGGCCATGGCTCATTGCCTGCCTGCATAGGTTGTGTAGTGTTACTCGTCTGGTCAGGAAGGCTCAGATCATTTACAGAGGTTTTCTTATGTACGTGAGTGCCCCTCAAAATTGCAGTAAAAGGTGTGGGGGGGGGGGGGGGTCATCCGCTGGGGCATGCTGTTACTAAAATAAGGCCACGACGCTGGCATCCAAAGCCTTTGTGGTCTGCAGGGGTGGCTGTCCTCCCAGAGCCTCTTGCTGAAGAGATCCACTAGAAAGCCGTCAGTTTTTACTGCAGGACAAGCATTACTGGGGACCGGGGGCGACATCCGTGGGCTCGGGTGGCTGATTACACCTAACAAATTGGGCAAATTATGTGGGTGAGTGGGACTACTGGTTCCGGAATTCACCACATCCGAATTGAAATATTGTGAAGGGGGGAGGGGGGAACATAGGCAACCCTCGAGTGGGGTGGGCGGCCTCGCCCCAGGGTGACTTTGTAAGGGGGGGTGAACAATATCAAGAGGTTTCCAGTCAGGAGATTGAATCACCATAGATGCTTTAATTCATATAACATACATGTGCCAGTGTAAGCAATGTTGTGTCAGAATGACACTGGGTCGTGATTTCGCTTAAAAATTCGCATAAAGTCATATAAAAATTGGGCAGATCAGTATAGCCATACCGATACAGGGTACACATGAATATAAGATATAAACATCAGGACATATCTGGAATGAGTCAAGGATCTTGTTTTTATAATTTAACCATTTCGGTCCGACGCGTTTCGTCCCTTTAATCTTGGGACGGTCATCAGGGGGATCTGTTTGGTAGATTGATAATATTCTAGAAAAGTCATCGAGAATGTTCATATATCAGGTAGTTTGTTAAATTTTCAGCAGATGCCTCACGGTATCTTGGGTTACTTTGTTTAGAGTCTTTCCTTCCCCCATTATCCTAACGGGTTCAAAGATCATGCACATGAACAGCACACAGGGGCAATTTTTCCGCGTCTAATATCTCTGTATTGCTTACTATAGAGCCATGCCCTCTGTTGGTCCTAGCTTGCGGTGTTAATTAATGTTTTTCAGTTTAAATTACCATCTCCATTAGGTGTAAAGGTTTTTGGGTAGTTGTATCATGGTTGGCTTACCAGTGCTGTTGTTTTGAACCTTGTTGTGAAGGGTATAGGCGGGTATCCAATCTGGTGTTTCTCCCGAGCATTACGTGCACAATGGGTCGCCGAGAGCCAATGCCGCAGAGATCTGGCCCTCGACGGTGTGGGTTTTTCCCCAGGGGGGACCCCTGCCGTGGGGGTAATGGGCATCATACATTAAGATTTGTCTGTGCCACCACATTCATACTGCACCCAGGGGTAGATTCGTGAGCTCTAGCCCGCTAAGCATACTATAGTGATTGGTTACGGATTAAGTGAATTTATGTGGCACTAGTGTATGTCAATAGTAAATTTAGGTGGGTGTGCCCACTTTGTAATTAATTCACCGGAGTCACCTCACTGGCTGCGTTCCACGGCGTGGTATCGGCATTCTGCCGTCTGTTCTGTCTTTGGGTCCGGTCCAGTAATGTCTAAGTCAGACACCCCCCTGCTGAGAAGGGGTAACTCACATGGGGTGTTAAGCGCAATGTGGCAGGTATTCAGAGATTAGTAATTAAGGGTGGCACTGTGCTTCAAAAATCCGTTTAGTTTGGGGTTTTCCCAATTTGTTTCGGCCTTTTGGGTCCCGCAGTATACCATTGGTAATTGCAGTCGGATTGGTCTTATTCTGTTTAAATAAGAGCCAGTTCCCGCCACGCGAACGGTGCAGTTGGCGACGCCCGGCCCGGGCGCTGGAAAGTGCACCCTGGGTATAGTGGGTGTCCTCCAACTGGCCGTCACCGTTTTGCGGGGCGCAATGTGCCGGGTCATTAGAGGCACCTTTCCGCGGTCTCGAAGGAGTATCACTCCTGTCATTCGCTGCACGCGGGCCGCAGATTGTCGCTCCGGGGCGTCTGTGCGTTGCCCAAAGCAAACGTGTCAGGGACTCTAACACTGTGCCCCAATGGTGCGGCCTGTCAGCCACGGTCCCAGGGGTCCCGTAGGTAACCGGCCGCCTAACGAATGGTCCGGGGAGCCCCACACTCCCTCACCCATCCCCGGATGTCGCTCGATCTTCTCCCATGTCGCCTGCCCCACAGGCATCTCCCGCTCTTGTTGTCATGGTGTGGGGAAGGGGCACTAAGTTGGGTGAATGGTATTTATAGGGGGTAAAAGGTGGGTGTCCATGGTGGTGCGTCGATTAGCCTTATGCGGGTATGAGTGGTGCGATAATGGTGAGTGATGGTGGTGTGGTGTTGGGTGTATATGGCAGTGGTCTTATCAACCGAATGCAAACACCCATAAAATAAATCAAAAGAACAGAAAACGAATACTCTTGTGGAATGACAGGAGTAAGGGTATGTTGGTGGTCGTGCTGGTGCATGCGATTGGTTGGAAGGGGCTGTGGTAGATAAGGGACATGTGTGAAGCATGATTTTGGTCCAAAGATGTGGTATCCATATCCAAAATGGGAATGGGTGTTTTGGGGGTCATGTTGTGAGTGTAGTGTTCGGGGGTGTGTTTAGGCAGGAAAGATTACCAACGCCGACTAAAAGTTGGTGGAGGACTGTGGGAATGGGAACATCGGAATGGAATGAGGGGGAAAAAGTAGGGTGGGTGGGGGGGGGGGGACAAGGGACAGGCAGTAATAGAAGAGGTTATGGTAGAGGCTATAAACGGGAGAGAGGGTGCTTGACCTCGGGGGTAGGAGTGGAATGCTCGGTGGGCCCGGGCCCCACACAACACATCAGTGGGGTGCGCTTATTTGGGCGGTACGGGGCTAAATGCGGCCTCTTATCTTATAGGTGCGGATTCTGGTTTGGGCCGGGGCCAAGGGTCTTTAATGTATGACTGCCTTACCGAAAAACAAAAAAAAAAGGGCCCACGGCAGGTGTCCGGCCCCTGGGAAAAACCCGGACGTCAGTGCCAGAGTCTCCTTGGATTGGCTCTGGCGGACCCGCTTGTGGACTAATGCTGGGAGAACAACCATTGGATACCCGTCTAGGGCCCTCTCACAACAATGTTCAAGGGAACAACAGACGGGGAAGCAACGATTGATACAACTACAAAAGTCCTTTAGCACTAATTGAGAATTGTAATGGGGTTAAACTGAAAACTTAATATAACACCGAGTAGGAACATACAGAGGTAATGCGCGGGCTATAGTAAGCACAGGTACTAGAGATATTGAGCTGGGGGGGAAAATGTTGTGTGTTTATGTGCATGGGGGTGATGCTTTGAAATGTTATGATAATGGGGAAAGACTAAACAACAATATAAGGCAGAATACCGGGGTGCATGCATCTGTGAAATTTTCACAAACATTGATATATGAACATATACGATGCTTTCAGACAGGTCAATGTACAACAGATCCCTGATTAGGTCCCCCAAATTAAAGGGACGAAACTGCGTCGGATAAAGGTGGTTAAAGAATGAATCAAACACAAAGATCCTTGAAGGTCATCGCCAGATATGGTCATGATTGTTTTATAGGTCTTATTTGTATCGTGTATTGTATGGTATTGAGTGGATAAAAATGATGGCTGCCAATTTTGTATATGAACTTAGTTGCGCATTTTTAGGAATCAACGACAGTGGTCTTCTGACACAACTTGCTTACAATGGCAATGTATGTTATGAATAAAGCATTATGTGGTATCAGTCTCCTGAGCTGGAACGCTTTTTAATATGTGGTTCAGGCCGGTAAAAGTCCATGGGAGTGGGGGGCTGGCCACCCTGAGGTTTAGTTCCCCCCTCCCGCGGGGCCTTCACAATGTACCTAGGACAAAGTTTGGTTGGGTTCAGATGGTGTGTGTGGAAACCAAAAAAATGATGACACGTTAAACAAAAAAAAGAAGAAGTCTACACACAAGCATGTGGGGGGTGGGGAGTGTCATTGTTGGTGTCCCGGTGTACTGAATTCTGACTGTCTTGGATGAAGTAGAACCTGGATGCCCGTCCCTATGGGGCCCAGGGTGCATGGGCGCTTATGGTCACATGATAGAGGCCCCCAATGACGGACTCCTCAAGTAGCCACCATTGGCTAACTAAAGACACTGAATGTGCTGGACTTGCGCACGCTATGTCCTCCCAACCTATAACCCTACTGAGCAATCTGTGTACTCCATCATAAGGGAGGTGGAGGGAAGCCACAAGCCAAGGCATCTACCTCGGCCGCGCCGGGTAATCCTTGGGGGATGTCTGTCATGGGAGGTTTTGGAAGAGGATGTCCAGTGACAACCTGGTGACCTAGTAGACCACACGGCTGCTCGCAGAAATGGTAGGCTATAGAACCCGGGAATCATCAACCCATGGCACACCGGTTGGGGCTAGCATGTGGTCACTAGAGTCAGGGGGGGCAGGTTGGTCCGGAATCCTCTTCCAACCTCCATGAAGAAATCAACGATATGGAGGTGTTGGAATGAAAAGAGGATTCCCGTGACACCGGTGTGACACTAGGTGAACCACAGATCGAGCCAGTGTGATCACTGAGGGTTATAGATTGGGAGGGTTTAGTACATTTATTGGTGGCATGGGTGTGGTTCTTAGCATTTAAATATTTAAATATGGGAGGAACACCAAAACACACACACACAAAATATGTACTATACAATACGACCCTCATCATGCAACCATGGGCAGCTTGGGCGCTAGCATGTGGTCACGTACGAGTCACAGGTGGTGTCCACTGAACCTTCTACAACTGCGGGTCCATTATACGCGACTCTAATAAGATTGTCTTTCATGGAACTGGTTGTGGAAGAGGACTTCCGGTGAACAACCTGTGGTGCGCTCTGCTAGTGACCGTACATGCTATACATCAACAGCCTAAGGAGGGGTGCATGGGTTGATGATGAAGGGTATAGTACACATTTGTGGATCAGTGTGGTTCCTTGCATGCTTTAAAGTTATTTAAATCGGGGGTTTGTGATCGTGTGCATCTTCAATCTACAGAAACTTGTGGTGGTGCGGGGACAAAACAGATATAGAACAGCAATTATTGATGACCTCATTACAATCCTTTCTGCTCCGCCCTCAGTCACATGATGATGCTCCTCCAATAATTGTGTTCTATAGTATGTTTCCCAGCCACCCACGGTTGCTGTAGATGAAGGATGTCACACTCACGATTTAATATTTAAAATGACAAGAACCACCCTGTCTCCAAAATGTGTCTATAACCCTCATCATCGGAACCCATGCACCTTTGCTAGCATGTGTGCACTAGAGTCACAGGTTGGTCACTGAATCCTCTCCAACCCCAGAAGACATCACAGTATGCGTGGTGAGGTGTTGGGAAGAGGATTCGAGTGGGGCAGTGCAACCTGTGACTCTAGTTGGACCACATGGCTTAGCCAGTGCCCATGGTGTTGGATGAGTTAGGGTTATGTACATTTGGAGCGGGTGGGTTCTTGCATTTAAATATTTTAAATGCAAGAACCACCGCTGCTCCAAAATGGAGGGCTATAACCCTCCATCATCAACCCTGGCACGTGGCTAGCATTGGTCTCTAGAGTTCCATGTTGTCACTGATCCTCTTCCCACCTCCATATCCGTGAATGGTCTTCATGGAGGTTTGGAAGATGATGGTCCAGGGAACAACCTGTGACTCTAAATTGGTGGACAAGCTCAATGGAATAGCCAAGGTGCCATGGTTGATGATTGACAGGGGTTAATTACATTGGGGGTGGAGAAGGGTGGTTCTTTGGGCAATTTCAAAGAATATTTAAATCGTTGAGGTGTGACATCTTCATCTACAGAAACGTGTGTGTGCTTGGGACAACATTATATAGGGAGGAACACGCATTATTGAGGCCGGGTCATCATTGTGACTGAGCGGAAGCAGAAAGGATTGTAATGATGAGGGGTCCTGGCATTTAGTAAGGTCACACGACTACTGGGCACAAAAGCCCCCACAGACAATTGGGTCACAAGCTGACACAATATAGTGACGGGCAAAAAAACAACTCTATTTAGCGACAAAATGGTGACCTTGTGGCCTCGCTGGAGTATATAACGACCAAGTCCGATCATATACCAGTGCAGGACCAACAGAGTCACAGCGATAATCCAACCCACAATGGGAAGGGAGGAACAAATCTCAGGAACGGAACGCAAAAGAGAATGGAGGTTGTGTGTTCAACGTGGTGCTATATCAATGTCTCATCATCTTTCTCCTGCATGAGGGACAACACAAGGAAGATCATTATTAGTCTCTAGTATTTTTAGTTTTAAGAACATGGCGGAGCAGTGGATTTTAAGTGAACCGAAAGTTTGCCCTCAGAACAGTTTGCTTCCGACAAAATAAAACAGTTCTTACAATCTCCTCCTCTGACCCTTTGTGTTGGTCCATTTGCAGATCATCTTCTACGAGGACAGACTTGGCCAGGTCGCTCCTACGGGAGTGGTCATCTCCGATTCCCGACCTGGGCCTCGATACTTCAGGGGGGACGCTGCAAACTCCATCCGTGGTAATGATAGCTGGAAGGCGTGGATCCTGTATGACACCGACCCCGCGAAACTACAAGAGGACACAGTAGCGTGCTTTCCTCCATAGAGGATACGTATCCCCCTGACTTCCGCAATGGATGGGCTACAATGACTCCATCAAGAGTCTTCTCGTCTGAGGCCACCCAGGTAACACAACATGATGGAGAGAATTTAGGTTTACGGAGGGGGTCACTCCTATCAACAAGGTGGTGCGGGGCATTCAGCGTGTCACTGCCACGGGGTGCGGCATGGAAGACAATTGTCACCAGGTTCGATAGGGGGCCAGGAGGGGAGAGATATCTGCCTAATGTTAGAGTAGCCTAATTTCCAGCATGGGATTGTGGGTGGGGGGGGGGGTGGGGTGGGGGGGGGGGGGGGGGGGGGGGGGGGGGGGGGGGGGGGGGGGGGTGGGGGGGGGGGGGGGGGGGGGGGGGGGGGGGGGTGGGGGAAGGGGTTGTGGGGGGTGGGGGGGGGGGTGGGGGGGGGGTGGGGGGGGGAGGAAGGGGGTTGGAGTGGAAGTGAAGGAGGGGGAGGGGGGGCAGGAGGGGGGTGAGAATTGGGGGGGTGGGGGGGAGGCCCTAGCTTTTTTTCCTGTCTTTTATTTTCGCATTTTCTTTTTCTTCCTTTTTTTTGCAGTAGCATTTGGGGAGATCTCTCTTGTGTGTGGCCGTCGGTTCTTTCGTATAGTTTTAGTTTGTGGTTAGTGTGAGGTTTGTGCTGTGGGATTAGGTGGGGTTTTTGTCGGGGGATCGAAAGCAGGGTGAGGCAGGGGGGGATTGTGTTCGTCGGGTGGGGTGTGGATGTGTAGCGAAAGGGGGGCCGGAGCTGGAGGCGTAGAGTGGGTCTCGGCCCTTCCGCGTTTAGGTGCTTGTCTGAGCCCTTCAGGGTAGTGTTATATTTTTTACTCAAGTGTTAGTGTGTCATTTTGACCAACATGGGGTCAGTCCATGGCCATCTCCATAGCAATGGTCCCAGTTAGATGGACAAAGTTCTGTATGTAAGTAGACTACAATGGATCTTCCATCAATGGATGGATGCTGACAATGACTACATCAGGTTTGTGTGGTCGTACTGAGCCCCAGGTGGGGTAACAACAACATGATGGAGGAGTTTAGGGTAGGATGGGCAACTCAGACCACATGTGGTCAGTGCAGGATCTTGTTCATAGCCATTGTCACCGTTTTAGAGGACCGAGTATCTGTATATGATAAGCTATCAATGACTAGCAGCAATGGATGGGCTACAATGACCCCATTGGGTCTTGTCTGAGCCCCCAGGTAATACAACATGACGGATGTTTTAGGTTTTTGAGTCACTCAGACCAACATATGAATCAAGAAACAATGACCATCCCTCGCTAGTGTTCCAGAATGTTCTATCACTTGAGTTGTGGACACTATTTTGTCTAGGTCACTTTACCCATCAAAAAAAAATAATGTAAAAAAGTTTAATTTCAAAGTGAAAAGGTTCAGCGAAGTTTTGTCCTAGTTTTGAAGGTTGGGAAACTTGAACCCATTTATCAGGTCATGTACCCATTGGCAGTGTAGGATCTGGCAATGCACCATACTTCTCCAGACGTCTAAGGTTAATCAACAACAATTCCTGTTTTTGTAAGATAATAAAAACAGCTAAAGGTCCATTGAAGTTGAGCATTCCATAGATGACAACTTGACTTGACTTGTTTCAACAGCATGAAGGGTCCTTCAGAGTCCGGATCTACGAGCGAGAAGACTTCAGAGGTCAGATGATGGAGTTCACCGAGGATTGTCCTCACGTCTATGAGAGATTCCGCCAACATGATATACACTCCGACCCCAGGCCAAGATGGCTAGCTGATGTTCTATGAAGAGCCCAACTTTAGAGGACGTCAGTTTTATCTGAGACCCGGGTAGTACAGGGAGATACACCGACTGGGGAGCCACCAACCCCAGAATTGGGCTCCTTCAGACGCTCCATTCACTTCTATACTAGTATTGATGAATCATGACCCTACAATACGTTGATACAAATTTAATATGTTTGCCTTGTGTTTCCTCTTTGTTGTTGGTGTTCATGGGGGTTAGGTCAGGGCTCTGTGGGGTGCCCCCCCAACCCCCCCCCAAAGTCTTTGTGGACCTTGCTAATGGTAACACTGGGGTACACGTCATATTAAACAGGAGGGGGTAATCCCCAACTGGGGGCATTAACTGTTCAAAATGGTTCCTCCACATATCAGAGGGTAATTTCATTGAAACCCATGGCCAACACCAACCCCTGAGGAACAACCCTATATAAAATGTTACCTTGGCACTTGACCATGGAGAGGATGATATTATCCCCTGTGACCATGGAGGGGGGATATATTATACCCCTGTGGACCATGAGGGGATGATATTATACCCCTGGACCATGGAGTTGAATGATATTATCCCTGTGCTATGGAGTGAGGTGATATTATCCCCGTGTGACCATGGTGGAGGTGATGATATTATAACCGCTGTGACCATGAGGTGATGATATTTATACCCCTGTGACTATGGAGGTGATGATATTATACCCCTGTGACCATGGAGGGGATGATATTATACCCCTGTGACCATTGAGGTGATGTATTATACCCCTGTGACTGATGGAGTGATGATATTATACCCTGTGGACCATGGAGGGGATGATATTACCCCTGTGGACCCATGAGGGTGATGAATTATAACCTGTTGTCATGGGTTTTTCATAGGGGTATAACTGTTAGGTTCCTGCTGGGATTCGAACCCAGAAACTCCGGTACATTTGGGTTTACCCTGCGATCCCAATTCCTGGCCTCAACACCTAGTCTGACCTGTTATATCTGTTCCTGTTCCTGTGGCTGACGCCTGCTTGTCCCCCTTGATACCCGACCTGCCTCTGCCCCTGACTTTGCCAGACGCGACCTTATTCTTGTTTGTATTCCTGTTCCTTACCTGGTCTCCTCCCTCTGATACTGACCCGACTTGGTAGACCCTACTTATCCATTGTTTTGTATCCCTGTTCGTGAAACGGTGTTTGCCCTCCTGGATCCCCGACCTACCCCTCCTGACCTGGCTTCCCCGCGGACCGTTTGGATCCGTGTACCCCGCATCCTGTGTCTTGTCCACCACCACACCCTTCTGGGGGATAGTCTGGGGAAGCGGGACCGGTGCCCTCTGCAGAGCAAGCTTAGACTCCCCGCTCTAGTCAGTCCAGCGCATATCCCTGGTTGGTGTATCCTCCTGGTGACCCTGCATGGTGAGTCTCCTGGAACTGGTGGACAACAGAAAACAGCCCAGGTCTCAGAGTCTGTCTCTCCTGTGGCAGTCCCTGCCTCGAGCCACACCAGGGCTAACACAGGTTCCTCCCTAGTACCTCCTGTAATATGCAAAACCTGATTCTGGCTCCAGAACCCCATCTACTCTTCCCTACTTCCGGCTAATGGGGCTTAGCCTTCTCGTTCCCCAAGCCCAGGTGGTAACAGAATGTACCAGCCCCAAAACCGATCTAAGCCCGCTGGAGCATCCACTAGTGTGGCATGAACCATACCACAGTAGACCCCCAGAAGACCCTACCCTCTAATACATAGTGGGAAAGGGGCTATTGCGCCTGTTCCTGAAACCTGCAGAGAATCGGCCAAGAAACCTTTCCTAGCTACCGGGGACACCGTAAAACCGGCTGATTTGGTTATTTACACGTTGCTCGGGGGAAAAGGCTCTATCTGGTTATCAATGCCAAAAACCAAATGCGATTCCTAGAAGACCCTCCTGACCTAGTGTTATGGCCCTTGGACTGCGCTACGAAAACTACAAAAAATACATTCCCTTGGACCTTTTCGTCATCCACATCCTTGGCCCCTGCTCCGCCTGCCAATCCCCAGTATCCTGTCTTATATCCCAGAGTACCAAAACGATGACTATTTCTGCCGAAGGGACTTATTCCTGATAAAACATGGAACCGCAAGGTGCATGACCCGAGATCAGGCTACCCGACGCAGTTTTACAAACGTGCCAAGAAAAGCACCCCACCTTCAAAAAAACCCCATGTACGCGGTCTTGCCCTGACCTGAGGATATGGATATGTAGTGGAATGATACCCTTCCAGTACGTATCTGACTACACTGACTCTGAGTATGAGGACGATTGGTCCGATGTGAAAATCCCAGGGAACATAGCTGATGGCCATGCAAATCCAAGATCGACCTTGGTAACTCTCCAAGACCTCGCCCCAGACTGGTCCACACTCCCTCACTCCTCACTGCTGTTACGGACCTAGGCTTTAAGAACTCTGCCCCTATAGATGCAGCTCGTGAGTGTATTGCCACTGTCTCTGACACTGAGGATGATGGTGGTCTGATATCTATCCATGTGGGTGGTGTTGGGTTGATACTCTTTCTGACTCTGGCTCTATACATGAGGATGTATGGTCTACTGTCTCATGGGGGGAAAACCAAACTGTGCCTGGCTTGTAACAGTCTCCCTTGAGTTCCTATCCGGGGACCCCCAATGCTGCACACATTAAACTACGGGGTCTCTACACCCCTCTGACAGAATCCCCTCTGTTTCCCAAGTTTCGCTATTCCTCCCTGCTGGAGTGTTGTCCAGTCTCTCAGTTGCGTCAGCTCAGCCCGGTCTGTCAAGATGCTACCCCAGCAGCCCCTGGCCATCTCCAACAAACCTTTCTGTGACCTCCGGACCTGCCCCTGCCCGGGACCCTCCTGAACCTGTCCCTGCCCGGGACCCTCCTGACTCTGGTCCTGCCCGGGTACCTCGCGTGAAACCTGTTCTGCTGGGACCGCTCGCGATCTGTCCCTTCCTGGGACCCACCTGAAGTTCTGGTTCTTTCCTGTGGACCGCACCGGAGTTGTCCCTTCCTGTGACCCGGGGATCCTGAGTCTGTCGCCTGTTACTGGGAGCCGCTCCTGATTGTCATGTCCGGACTGTGGGTGAGTTGGTTGTTTGTTGGGGACCCTCCGGTCTGTCTTTCTGGGTACCCTCCTGAGGTTGTCCTGTTGTCCTTTTGGGACTCCTCCGGAGTCATGTCCTCCCCTGTGACCCCCCGATTCTGTCCCCCTGGGACCCCCCCCGATTCTGTCCCTTCCGTGACCCACCTGAGTCCTGTCCTTCCGGACCCACCTAGTCCCTTTCCCCTTCCTGTGACCCACCTTAGCTGTCCCTCCTGGGACCCCCCCCGGGAGTCGTCCTTTCCTGTGACCTCCTGATCTGTACGTTCCTGGGACCGGGGCCACCTGAGTCCTGTCCCGTGTCCTGACCCCACCTTAGTCTGTC
>CM070032.1:2807803-2821018 GCA_036250615.1 Ptychadena robeensis
CTGGAGATGTAGAGAAGGGTTGGGGGACATTGCTGGAGATGTAGAGAAGGTTTGGGGAAACATTTGAAAACAAGTTTTGCTCTAACATGTCAGGTTTGTGTATAAATTGGGTTTAAATCTCAGCTCTGATTGTAAAGCTCTGCTACTATGTACACTGATTCTTCTATTATAGCTCATACAGCAAATCCAGATTTTCCACCTTATGTGAGTTTTTGACCTTATGCGAATTTTTGAGTGTTTTATGCGAATTTTTGACTTTAGAAATTTCGACTCAAAAAAAAATTTCGCAGTCGAAATTTCGCAGGGAAACTCAAAATTTAAGTAGAATCAAATTTTATTCATTTCAACCATCTCTAGTGCAGTGTCTCTGGCAAATCCTGGTATACAGCATGTTTGAGCAGAAGGAAAGCACTGCTGTTAGCTAGTGATGTCACAAAATGTCACAAGATTTTTGCCTCATATTCACAGTTAGCAATGGCAGAACTGCCCTCAAGGTGGACAGTTCGGTCGCGAACATCGGTGTTCGCCCTCCTTCTAGCCGGCGAGCAGTACGGGTGTTTGACCCGCCCCGTTCGCTGGAGAAAAGGAGCTCTCTAGTCTTCCTCCAGCAGGATCAGGAGCAATAATCTGTTCACTAGAAGACCAGGTAGAGAAGCCGGTCTTCTAGTGAAAAGCCGGCTCCGAAAACCGGAAGTGACGTGACATCTGGCTATCGTAACCAGGAACGGGTTCCAGTTACCGGATGTGATGGGGAATTTGAATCTGCCCACAAACAGGCGGACGGCGAACTTCTTTAAAAGTCCGATCCACCTGTTCGCGGATGGACATGGCCGAACTCGGCCATCACGCTTCGCAGTAAATTCGCCATTTCAGTAATTTCAGTAACCAGTAATTATTACCTTCATAGCGAAAATCGGCATTTGTACACATGCATATTGCGAATGCAATGTGTGTTGCCACAGCGACATCTACTGACAGAATGTGAAATAGCAGCTGCAGTGTAATCACCACATGAGACAACACTCATAGAAGTAATTCATTGCAAAAATCTGCAATTGCTATTGGGAACGCAATGCATGGTACTTTCCCCAGAATCTCGAAAATTCCAGATTACGAAGATATAGCGCTATATTCAAGATTTTTACGAATTATTGAAGTGCTGAAAAACTAGATTGAAATATTCACGATCAACACTACTGTCGCAAACTTTATGCTTAATATTCACAAAAAAATTTCAGAATTCGTGATCTGCAGTCATTATTAGCTTCATTGCGTAAATCGGCCCTTGTACATGCGCATATTGTGAATTCAATACATGGTAGTTCCTGGTACTGACGTAAAAATATCTTGAATATTCGTGATTACAAAGATATAGCATTATGTTTGAGATCTTTGCAAATTCTCAAATTTAATTGCGATCAACGCTACTAAATATCAGTATACAGCATGTTTGAGCAGAGAGGAGGCACTGTTTAGAACTTGTAATGAGTCTCTTCTCCCCTTTGCATATTGTTTTGTTTTTGCTTGTCTTCATAAAGAGAAAATTACCCCCCCCCCCCAGCGTACCATGCCGTTAAAAACATAGTACTCTGCTTAATTAATATGCAAGTCTATGGCTCACCCCACCCCTTTGGTGTCACAGAATTTTACATAGGAAATTTACATAGAATTCAATTTCTGGTACCGCTTTTGGAAAAATAAAAAAGAATCATACCGCCATGGAAGTTGGTTATAGTTGGAATAGGTGATGTTGAATACAAAAGAAACCCCCATAACTCACCTATATCCAGTCTTCCTCCCGGGACAGCGCCCCCTAAAGATAAAAAATAAATACTTACTTTTCCTGCCTGAATCCACATCTACCCTCTCAAGTCCTCATGTGCCTGGAGCCCGCCACGTGCGACATGTTTGAGCCTTTTACCAGGCAAGTATTTTTTTTTACTTTTGATCTGTGTATGCCCATACACAGAATTACCAGGGGATTGCCGGCCAAGTGAGTTTGCCCATAGTTCAAGCGGAAACATGGATGGCACTAGAAGTGCCAATAATAGGGAAGAATGCATTAATAAAACTCACCTTTAATGAGTGATTTAAGAAGATCCTCCACAGCCCTCCCTCACTTCCTGATTACGTATAGCCACGGCGAAACACCACAAGAGCGAAGTGTTTGCTGGGTAATTCCGTGATCTCAGGACTTCAATGAAAGTACATTGAGGAAAATTCCCATAGAAAACCATTGAATGCCCCCAGTGGCCACCCGCGATATTGCAACTGGAGTTACCCCTCGGAAGCCTGGCGAATAAAGATGGAATCTCTCATAGCATTCTAGAGAACAGAAGGTAAGTATATTATTTTAGGATCGTGGAGCCCTAAGCCATCATCATACCAGCTCAGAGGTAAGTCAAACTTTAACATTACATTTTATTATAACATATTGAGTGTACATCCGCTTTTAAGGCCCCCATACACATAGCGACCTGTAGGTTGGCAGCAAAATATGCTGCGGGTCGCTGGTGCTCACACGGGGCTTGAGATCCCTGTCGCCCCAACGCTTGGTCGGCCAGAGAAGGGACATGTCCGCAAATTTCTGGCCGATACCATTAGTTTGAATGGGGCGCCCCCGTTCAAACCAAAGGCCGGCACACAAAGGGTGCCCATTGATACTTGCTCGTCTGTCGGCCCCACTCGATACGTGTGTGGGGGCCTTTACTTAGGGTGAGTTTTAGAAACTTGGGCAAAACTCTTTGGAGGTTAAGAACAATAAGTACAATGGGGCCTTAGGCCAGGCTACTCCTATCTACCTAAGAAAGATAAGAATTAGTTGCGCACAACCTTCAGCAGTGATTACACAGCTACAGGGATATCAGTGGCCAGAAAGGCCCTCAGTGGGTGTATGGGGCCTGAGCAAGGATCACAGAGTAAAATGGAGTCAGTATGAGGGGTGGGTGTTTAAGTTGTGTGTAGGTGTGCAGCTCTCAAAATGGAGGAGTGTGGCCCCCTGTAACAGACAAATAAGAACAAGGACAGAGGCGCACAACCTAGTACAACAAAGTAAGGTGCTGTAAATGGTTAAATAATATGGAATCGAATAAAACAACAGACAAGATACTCACATTAGGAGAGGTTTACAAGGATTGATCTCTCAGGGCCATGTGCTTTCCAGGAAGACCTCACTTCCTGGTTGGGGATGAGATCACTTCCTGCTTACATTTGACTTGATTTTGAATTTAATTTATGCTAAAATTGTTTGTGTTAAGCTAGCCATACACGTGTAGGATTCCATGGCCAATTGATCACTTCCCCGATCGATTCCGGCGATTCTGCCGGGAATCGCAGGTGTGATCAATCGGCCAATTAAGAGTATCCATCGCTGCATACCACCTTGTCCCACGGATTACGGCACGATTCCGTGTCCGATCGATCACACTCCTCTGTGCAGATCTGCTGGTGATCCATCTGATGTCCACCACCAACGTGCCCGATTGGCCCTGAATCGGCCCTGAATCAATCTGATGGAACCAACATGTTGGTTCTCTGTACGATCGGATTCTGGGCCCCTGATCAATCGGACCTGATCGATCGGACAAGGTGGGCTGCACGCGATTCCGGCACGATCGTTTGGCGTGCACGCGCCCGGAATCGATCGGGCCGGAATCCGGTGGGAAACTGACCCGTGTATGGGGACCTTTAGAGACATACTTTTTTCTGCAGTATACCCTAACCCTTCTCTAAATTTCCAGCAAGTGATGATACCATGTTCAGGGGCTTTGCAATTAACTCGAAATGGTCGAAATGGTGGAATTTTTAAAAACAAATTCGACCATCTCTATTGTCTACCACTCCTATCTACCAACACTACTACTCTTGGCCCTAGTTAACAAATGATATGATGATCATAAAAATATTATCTCCTTTTTGTTTTCTTCAAATAGACAACAAATCAGTTGGGTGTATTTCCCCCTAAAAAACCCAGTCCGGATAATATCCCTCCTCCACCCAGCAAAGCACTTAATAGGGAATAAAGTCAGGACTAAATCAGAGGCGAGATAGATGAGTCCCATAAATTACAAGGGTCATAGATTTGTCTGTCAGGCCGCTATCGGTCGCGGCGGAACACAATATAGCGCGGAATTGAGTTGTGACAAGTGGGCTGGATTGATTTGTAGAGCCGCGGTTTTCATTTTAGCAAAGGAAGCATATTTATTGTTAAAGGCGTCCGCAGAAAACGCTGAGATGACCTTTTTAGAAAGTTAGCATGAAGGAAGGAAAAAAAAAAACTTGAATGCGAACCGTTTCTTTTACAAAAAAATATAGATATATCCAGCCAGTAAATATATCGGACTTTGCGATGGCGAGCCTCGGAGAAGCTGCTGACTCCGCAATCCGCCTTCACTTGGATTCTCAGTTAGATCTATGGCCTGTTAACTTTTGCAGCCAACAATAATTTTGCTTCTGAGGAAGAATAGGATGGTCTTCATAAACAATTTTAAATAGCGCATAAAAGGGCATAAAATTCCTACGTCAGCTACATCAGATTTAGCGAGTGTCTCCTGTTCAGGTCCTCATTAATTGCGGCTGGTATTAAGAGTATGGAAACGTTTTGGTTCAAATAGAACTCTGGAGAAGGAACTCAAGTTGTGTGACCTTGATGAATAGTTTTTTTGTTTGAAGGATGTCCTTTGTTTATTTTGTATTATATTACTATGCTTATTCAAATCGCCACTTGTATGTGCGAATATTGCGAACGCAATGTGTATAGTCTCCGTGACTTCTAGTGGCAGAATGTGAAATAACAGCTGCAGTGTAACCACCAGATGAGACAACACTCATAGAAGTAATTCAATTTGAAAATCGGCACTTGTAGGTGAAAATATTGTGGACGCAATGTGTATAGCCACTGCGACATCTAGTGGCAGAATATGGAGTAGCAGCTGCAGTGTTCTCACCACATTAGACAACACTCGTAGAAGTAATTCAATAAGAAAATTGCCACTTGTACATGCGCATATTGTGAACACAATGTGTGCTGTCACAGTGACTTTTAGTGGCAGAATGTGATATAGCAGCTGCAGTTTAATCACCACACGAGACAACACTTACAGAAGTAATTCATTGAAAAAATTGGCACCTGTGCGTGCGAATAGTGCGAATGCAATGTGTATAGCCCCTGCGACATCTAGTGGCAGGATGTGAAATAACAGCTGCAGTGTAATCACCACATGAGACAACACTCATGGAAGAAATTCAATGAGAAAATCGGCATTTGTACATGCGAATATTGCAAACAAACTGTATATAGCTACGGCGACATCTAGTGGCAGAACGTGAAATAGCAGCTGCAGTGTTCTCACCACATGAGACAACCCTCGTAGAAGTAATTCAATAAGTTAAATCGACACTTGTACATGTGAATATTGTGGATGCAATGTGTATAGCCTCTGCGACTTCTAGTGGCAGAATGTGAAATAGCAGCTGCAGTGTAATCACCACATGAGACAACGCTCTCAATACATTGCAAAAATCGGCACCTGTACATGTGAATATTGCGAACGCAGTGCACAGTATATATATGTAGGAACTACATATGGTGTAGTGAACATCCATAAGCAGCGGAAATTCCCCCCGAAAAAGTTCAGGGGCTGGGGGACTTTAATGGCCATAAATCTAGATCAAAGTACATACGAATGAGATATGTATAAAAATAAAACATTAGGATATGTTTATTGCATAGTAATAGTAAAAACATACAGCATGGCATAGCTGGGTTGGCTAACATTAATACATCAGATAAGTAAAATAGGTAATCCATACAATATATAAACAACAAAGAAAAAATATGTACGTGGGTTAAGATTGTGGACAATGCCAGGATAAGGGACCCTATCAAACAGGGTCCACTTCACCCCAACGCGCGTTTCGTGTGTATACTTCCTCAGGGGGTGTCTTTTATCCAAATGAATTCCATATCTTCAGATATCAATACCAAAAGAGGACCAAACCAGGAATAAACAATGGAGGATGTTGGTTAGCAGTATCAGGGTGTAAGTAGAAAGAGTAAATGGTAAGGTAATGTTACTAGGGGTTCACTCACTTGTAGATATAGATCGAGCGCCAAATCGATGGAGCGCAACAGCCAGAAGCCCCCAACGGGGCTATCCCGGGCCAAGAACGAGGGGCCAAAGAAAGGCGGCCAGTCAACCAGCAGGACCTGTGCATCAAGGGTCGACCCATATGGGTTAGTTAGTAGGAATATTATTTATAAGTATGCAGAGAGCAGTGGGGGGAGGGGAACCCACCTAAAATGTGATAGATTATTAGAGGCCATAAGAGGTGAGAAAGGAAGTGCTTCAATGTGAGGAATAAGTTGAAATGTGAATGGAGATGTGGTGATAATGGGGAGAGAAAAGAGGTATATGAAAATCCCATAAATGAAAAAAACAAGCGTGAGTAAAGGGGTTGATTGGGAAGGTGAGGGTAACGAGACATACGTCATTATATTAGGTGAAGAGAAGTGAAGGTGACAATGGTGAAGGTTTAATTGGTGATTGAGCAGGCCAAGCCCAAAACCTCCTTAAGTGATAATAAATAGAATCAGTGTGAGGAGTGTTAGAGTCAAAAGAAGTAGATAAGTAGGAGAGGATAAATGAAAAATGTCTTAGGGTGCCCATACACCTTTAGATTTCTCTGTCAGGTATCCTTAAGTTTTCCTTTTGTTTTACCAAAACCATGTAATATGAGGGACATTTAAACCATCAAGTCTACCTGTGTTCAATCACAGAGGACCAGGCACTACATAGTTGTTGGTAGATATAAAGGAAATCTGACAGAGAGATCTAAAGGTGTATGGGCACCTTTAAAAAAGAGTACCAATATAAAATTGAAGTAGAGATGGTGCTGGGGATAGACTCAGTAAGAAATATTGGAAAGGTAGATACCTGTACGGTTTTTATGGGTGTAGAAAAAATCATTATCACGGTCTCACGGTCATGTAGGTAACCAAGTATTCGCTGGGTATTTAGTAGTAGTTACATGTTCCAAAGTAAATAAGGTTGGTCGCTTACTAAGGGTGAGTGTGGGTAAGGTGAATTGCCTCGACCTCCTTGTGCTCCTATCCTGCCCGTCGCCTGGGCTAGCCTTATAAGCCCCCCGCCGCACGTCACATCAGTCGCCGTGCCGCGCATGCACCCAGGACACACGCCCGGCGCGGCGACGTCCGGACATCCGGAGCGTCTGCATTACCAAGGATACGACGCGGGAGCGCGCCAGACGGCGGGCGGGGCCAAGGAAAGACTGACACGTACTAAATAGATACGCACAATCTGACCAGACCACTGGCCACATCGTTAGCGTTCACCCCCACAGCCATATCAGGCAGCGATCTAATACAGTGCATAGTACGTCAAGTCCGGCCCATTCCTGCTACAATGCTAGAGATCAGGTGTCTCTACCCGATCTCTAGTAGAAAAAATTCTTCCTCCGGCCGAACTAGGAGCAGAAAGCTCTGGCCGGAGGAAGAATTATAGACTTCTTCTCGCTGGCGAAGGGGGCGGGTCGAACGCCCGCACTGTTTGCTAGCGAGAAGAAGAGCGAACATTCAATGGGGGCAGTTCGCCCATTACTAACGAGAAATATAAAGTCTGTCTAGTCTATCTAGTTCATGTGGTCAAAGTATACATAGACCTCTTTCCTAGTCCACAAGCTCGCTGCCTTGGTGTCACCTTTGACTCTGCCCTCTCCTTTACTCCCCACATACAGAACATCACTAGATCCTCCCACTTTCATCTCCGCAACATCTCCAAGATCCGCCCCTTCCTCTCCCCAGAGACGACCAAACTCCTGGTACACGCTCTCATCATCTCTTGCCTTGACTACTGCAACATCATCCTCTCTGGTCTTCCTCTATCTAGACTCTCAGCTCTTCAGTCCATCATGAATGGTGCTGCCAGACTCATCTACTCCTCTAACCGCTCCTCATCTGCTCCTCTCTGCAAATCTCTACACTGGCTTCCAACTGTCCAGAGAATTACATTCAAAGTTCTGTGCCTTGCTTTTATATCCCCCCACACATAAGCATGTCTCTTGTCAGCACATAACCTCATTGTATCCCTTTGGTTTGCTCATTGGAAAGGATCTCCAAGCGTGATAGCTGGTATAAGTCTGATGCTTACATTGCTTTTCTTTCCTTATAGTCAAATCGTTTTAATTTAGTTATCCTCCAGAATATAGATTTTTTAAAATTATCTAGATTACAGATTTTGCCAAAAGGACCTTCTGCAGCGCATCACATTTAGTCAGATCTCTCTGCAATGCATAATACAGCATACCCCACCCCCAGAGAAGGACTGGGCTCAGTAATGATGAACTACATGTATCAGAATACCTTAGCTATAGTTACAGATCAATGGATGGAGTATAATAGCAAAGTAGCTCAGCCATCCCTCAATCAGCAGCAGCTCTCCCTATCTATCTAGTACTGGGGACACAGGATAAATGTAAAATGGCTGCCGTGCTGCTTCTTTAATAGAGGGGGAGGTTTCCTCTGGGAGTGAAAAATGTGTTATTGGCTGTACTGTACCACCTGACTATAGGGTGAGGGGTCGCACTTTGTCTCCATGTTAAGGTATAGGGGGCGGGTCGAACACCCATAATGTTCGCCGGCATTGCGAACTGCGAAAGTGCTATGTTCACCGCAAACTGTCCGCTGGGCGAACTTTTCGAACATCACTACTTATTAGTGACATCAGGCCACATAAATGCCTCTGCAATGATCCTGGTTGTAAGTCAAATCTTTGGTTGCATGTTCAAACAAAAATTTTGGTTGTAACTTGAGTTGGTCTTAAGTCAAGCCGGTTGTAACTCAGGGGTCCACTGTAGTAGTTTTGATGGAGAAAGCCTAGAATCTTTACTCACCTCCACTTCTGGTGACTAGTGATGAGCAGCACAGACAATATTCAAATTTGTGTCATTTCGTAAATCTTTCTCCAAATATTCTAAGTAAATTGGAAGAATCTAGATTTCCTGTCATTATTATGTTTTGTGAAAATCTACACTTGTACATGTGAATATTGCAAACTCAATGTGTGTTGTCACGGCGACATCTAGTGGCAGGATGTGAAAAAGCAGCTGCAGTGTAATCACCCCATGAGACACAGAAGTAATTCAGTGCGCTCAGCTACTGTCAGAACAAATTGTGTCAGTGCTGGGATTGGGCATTAGAGATGGTCAATTTTTTTTTAAAAATTCTACCATTTTGACGATTTCAAGTTAATTGCAAAACCCCTGAACATGGTATCATCACCAAACTTGCTGAAGATGTAGAGAAGTGTTGGGGGTATACTTCAAAACAAGAAGTATGTCTCTAACACAAATAGTTTTTGCATAAATTAAGTTCAAATCAAGTACAAATTTCGAAAATCAGAATTTCGAGTTTAACTTTGAACTTAATTTATGCAAAAACTGCATGTGCTAGATCAAAACTTTTTTTTTCAAATATGTCCACAACCCTTCTCTACATCTCCAGTAATTTTGGCGATGATACAATTTTCAGGGGCTTTGCAATCACTTCCCAAAGTTAGCAAGTCGAAAAATTCGACCTTCTCTATTGGGCATAACCGCCGCCCTATGTGAACCTTCAGTGATTCTGCATCGCTGCAGGCTCCTGGATCTGTTCCGGCCCCGAGTCTTCAGCATCATCAGTGACGCCGAAGAAGACCTCCATGTTGGAGGGTGCGTCGCTTTTCCCCGCACACATCATCAGCGCCTCGATGCTGATGGGGATGTGTAGAGGGAAGGTCTCCCATACGGCTCCAACTGCCGCGATACGGCCGTAACACCAGGGTTGGATATAAGTCAACACCCCCCCAGTAAATGTGCTACCAACCTGAGTAACACATATCCATAGGTGCAAATAACTATTTCATTGAACGACTCAGATGAGTACCAGGAGATGGTGTTTGGTACTTACACCATATGTAGTGTGGTTATTTAAGTGATATTAGATTGTAAGCCCAGTTGGAAAGGCTCCTCCACTCCTCCTGTGCCAGAACCTGTACCTGTGCGTTATCTTGTGTTGCATCTTAACTCTAATTTACTGTACAGCGCTGCGTTATATGTTGGTGCTATATAAAAAGATAAAATAATATGATAATAATTAGGTAAACCCAGCAGATCCTGATTATAAATCCAATATACTGTATTTTTCAGACCATAAGACGCACCTTTTCACCCCTAAAATTGGGGGGAAATAATGCCTGCGTCTAATGGTCTGAATGCACGACTTGGCTTCCCGACAGCTCTGCCAGATGAGAGACGCGGCCACAGCCAGATCCCTCCTCTGATAGAAGCAGTACAGCAGAGAGACATACATGGGAGTGGCCAGCCAGCAGCTTCCATGTATGTCTGCCTGTAACTGCCATCACCGTTCCGTTCACAGCTGGCAAGAAGGGATAGAAGAGTGCAGAATCCCCCGCTCAACCCCCCCCCCTTCTGCCTGAAGTGTCTCTAGTGACACCATTGTTGTGGCCGAAATTGGGTACTGCAGGGGATTTTTTTTACCGACATTTCCCTTTTTTTTTTTGCTCTAAAAACAGGGTGCGTCTTATAGCCCCAAAAATACGATAATCATTTAGGTGAACTGTCCCTGAAAGGAAAGCGTTACTTGATTGCATTCAGTAGTCTTACCAGATTCGTATTTGAAGTGCACCACTGTGACGGCCGCCACATCTTCAGAAGCCATCCTTCTTTAGCAGTTGGAAATAGAAAAACATTTTAATCAAAGGCATTTGCCTGCCTGTCAGACGTGACGTGCCCTGAGAAATGGTTTATCTCTCTGTGGAGGAAATTATTAGAAGTATAAATCCACAGCAGAGATGGAAACACTTGATGGAAATGTGTTTGCATATGGACAGAACTTCTGATAAATTCTGAGTTCGGATAAAGTAGTATAAATATTGCCATGGGGCCAAGATGGGGGGAAGGGGGGGGGGGATAAAATCTACCTGAAAATATCTGAGATGTATATGTATATATTCAGCTAAATCTGAGATGTAGCTGAGCAAGACTGAACAGATATACAGTTGTGTTCAAAATTATTCAACTCCCACTGAAATGGAGTGCTTTGGCCATTGTGACATTGATTGTGATCATTTCAGTCATCTTGTTTACAATGAAATGAAAGCGACGCGTGTAAGTCAGACAAATATAACATAACATTAATAATGACATCACCACGAATGTCTTTTCTGTGTCACATCATTATCAGTTTTATTCAACCCCCAAGTGACATTCATTCTTAGTACTTAGTACAACATCCTTTTCCAGTTATAACAGCTTTTACACTTGAAGCATAGCGTGACACAAGTGTCTTGCAGCGATCTACGGGGATCTTAGCTCATTCTTCATGGGCAAAAGCCTCCATTTCAGTCACATTCTTAGGCTTGTGCGGTGCAACTGCTTTCTTCAAGTCCCACCAGAGGTTCTCAATTGGATTTAAGTCTGGTGACTGCGATGGCCGCTCCAAAATGTTCCAGCCTTTACTCTGCAACCATGCTCTAGTGGACTTGGAGGTATGCTTGGGATCATTGTCCTGGTGAAAGGTCCAATGTCTCCCAAGCCTCAGGTTTGTGACAGACTGCATCACATTTCCTTCCAATATCTCCTGGTACTGAAGAGAATTCATGGTACCTTGCACACGCTGACGCTTCCCTGTACCTGCAGAAGCAAAACAGCCCCAAAGCATGATTGACCCCCCGCCATGCTTCACAGTAGGCAAGGTGTTCTTTTCTTCATAGGCCTTGTTCTTCTTCCAAACATAGCGTTGATCCATGGGCCCAAACAGTTCTAATTTTGTTTCATCAGTCCACAGAACACTATCCCAAAACTTTTGTGGTGGTGTTCTGTGGCTTTGTTCAGGGGCTTTGTAAATATCTTATTAATTATCAATACAGCGTGTAAGGTGAGGGGTGAATTAGTTTTTTTATTGAACATGGAGGATGTCAAACACCTGACTAATCTCTAATCCCTTTTCTATCTCCAAAGTATTAT
Source organism: Ptychadena robeensis (assembly GCA_036250615.1). Classification (NCBI taxonomy): domain Eukaryota; kingdom Metazoa; phylum Chordata; class Amphibia; order Anura; family Ptychadenidae; genus Ptychadena; species Ptychadena robeensis. The sequence goes on from CM070032.1 coordinate 2,819,846, forward strand.
ATTTTTTGACTTGATTCCCATAGAGTTGTGGTTCCTCGAAGACTGGTACCTTAACCCTGTGGATGTTGTGCCGGTTGGCAGTACAGAAAATGTAATTTCCTTGTGCCACCCTTGTGGGACTGGGTGTAGGTGGTAGTTTGAGTGCAGGGATGAGAATCCTGTAATTGGCATATAACCTGTTGTGTCTTTAATATAGTTAATAAAGATAAATCATGTCATGTCATGTTTATTATGTAAGGTAAAGGTTGTCTACTGTGCCTTTAGCAATCGGTAATGTAACTGTTACCAGCCTTCTGGTAAGTTGCTTACGCCTCATGGTCATGGTCTTTTCCCTGTGGAAAGAACTGCCCCTGAGGGCTACTATCTTGCTATAGAGACAAGTAAAGGACAATAAAGCCAGCTATATCCCCAAAGGGTAAGAAGTAAGGGGTCCCACGTATAACACAGACATGGCCTGCTCGGCGGATGGTCTGTTTACACATCCGCCGGTGCAGAATCTGGACATGCTCGATTACGTTCAGCCTTTCATCGGCCGAGCGGCTCGGCACAGTGAAGACAGATCATCAGCTGAGCAGGTATGTCTATCTGCTACGTTGGGACCCTAAGGTTTTTGAATTTGCATATGAATATACCCTGCAACCTGGGCTCAGGAACAGGAAATATAGGATTCTAACCCAGGGATGCTTAGGTGTCTGGCTTCAGCTCTGTCTGCTGAGCCATCTGAAAGTCTGATTTTCCATCCCATTGCATCCCTTGGACTAGTAGATGTGGTACCCTATTCTTGTTGAACCCTGAACTCTTAGCCCCAGCCATTGACTTCCTTTTAAAGCCATGCCCTGCCACTTCCTCATTGGCAGATTATTGTGCTCCAGCCAATATCTTGCTCGCTTGTATGCTCAATATCATCATCTGTGTACCGACTCTTGGCTTATTTTTTACCGACTACCGACTACTCTTCTGCTTGCTCCATTGATTACCTGATTCATTGGTTTCTGACCTTAAATTTCCACCCGATTTTTCAGACGAAAAAATCTAAAGATTGAAAGTGTCATTCGAGCTAAAATCATCCGCCAAATCGATCTGTCAATAATTCCTAGACCAATTGAATTAATTTGGATGGGCGTCCACATCCAAAGTAAGCATATGTCTCCACTGTGTTCTGCCCCCCCCCCC